>JARHVA010000377.1:2255000-3455000 GCA_037957365.1 Torreya grandis
ATCACATATATTCACTCATTTATTTTTTATTACATATTGAATTTCACACTCTATTTATATCTATTTAAAAATAAATATGGAACATCGATTACTATGTTTGAGTGTAATACTTATAATATATACACTATTACCATTTCTATAATAAAGGCATTTACCATCCTATGCATAAGTGCTCTAGATATTTACTCGATATCTTCACACTCTTTATCACTATATTATTTATCTCATATATTCACTCATTAATTTTTTATTACATATTGAATTTCAAACTTTATTTATATCTATCTTGTACAAAAATATGGAACATCGATTACCATGTTCAAGTGTAATATCTATAATATATACATCATTACCATTTATATAATAAAGGGATTTACCATCTTATTATCATTAATTTTTCATACTCTAGCTCTCTTTTTTCATATGTATAAGTGCAAACTATTTTTTACATCCACATAGATATTTAATCCATATCTTCACACTCTTTATTACTGTATTATTTATCTCCTATATTCACTCATTAATTTTTTATTGCATGTTGAATTTCACACTTTATTTATATCTATCTTGTACAAAAATATGGAACATAGATTACCATGTTCAAGTGTAATACCTATAATATATACACTATTACCATTTCTAGAATAAATGGAATTCTTCAAGGTTATACAAAAGTTTGATTAACCATCCTATTTATGTATTTACATCCCTTATCCACTAGATTCAAAAGTATAACCCCTAGGTACTCTTTTAGTTTTTTTCCATAGAAAGAGTGATAAAATACATAATATGATTAATGTGCCCATCCTTATATTTTAACCTAATAAATTTTGAGTTAAATGTGTTATTATTATTCATTCACACATATAGTACATAATGGATAGCCATTTCATACTCTAGCTTTCTTTATTCATATGTATAAGTTCAAAGTTATCTTAGTGACATCTCAAGAATCCAACTGAATGAAGAAATATGTCCATCTTAGAGTACCAAGCCTTGAGGGCTTGTTTCAGACTATAGAGAGATTTCTACAAGTGGCACACCAATGACGAATCCTAAACAAACCCTTGTGGCTACTCCATATATATCTCCTCATGAATAAATACACTCTTCACATCCATCTAATGTACAACCCAACCATGAGCTGCACCAATAGCTAGTATCAAGCAAATGGAATTCATCTTAGCAATAGGCAGAAAGGTTTTTGTATAGTCAATACCTTCCACTTGGGAAAAACCTTTGGCTAATAAGCGTGATTTATATTTATCAATATTTCTATCCACTGTAAACTTAGTCTGACATATCCACCTACATTGTACTAATTTTCTTTCTTTAGGAAGAGGAACAAGATCCCAAGTGTTGTTCATTATAAATGAGTCATACTCTTCTTCCATTACTAAATCTCACTCAACTACCCTTGTGGCTTCTTAAAAATACTGTGGATCAAAAGCTATGGCAATGTAGGAATGTGAAAGATCATGATATGACAGTGTTCTCCTTCTATTTGATGGATCCCTAACAAGAGGGTTTGTATCCACCCACAAAAGCATCAATGGGAAAGGATCTGATGGAGGAGGAAGAACATGACCTACTAAACCCTATTGAGGAGGCATTACCTCATAATATCTATGAGTAGAAGAAGCAGGAGTATCATCATCACTATTATCTGATTCTTTTAGAGAAGAAGAATGAGAAATGTTAGAAGATAAGCCTGAATGACTTTCTTCAAAGTAAACACTTCTCACTATAATAAGCTCATGTGAATATATATTAATGAGTCAATATCCCTTAACACCATTAAGATATCCTAAAAATATGCAAGTTTGAATTTTTTTTATCTAAAGCATGGTGCTTGTCTAAAGGTATGTGAGCCCATGCTAGACTATTGAAGACTCTGAAATGATGCACATCTAGCTTCCTATTGTACCAATCTTCAAGAGGTGTTATCCCATTTAAAGCTTTGTGAATAAAGCTATTTTTAAAAAAAATCACTCAAAAATAACTCTATATGTTCAAATGGTGGGATCCTAAAGTTGTCCTTTAAAATCTGCCTCTGATCCATGAGGCTTGCCAAAAAAAAATAAAATTGGTTTGCACAATCTATTCGGTTCATACGACCATACTTGGGAGCAAAAAAAAATTGCCTTCTCGGTGACTGTGTCCAAATTAGACAAATTTTATATGGATATATAGGTTTTAATGCCTTATGAATTCAACCATGAGGTCCTTTTTGCTCAGAAAAGCTTCAATTTTTAGGTACCCACTAGATTTGGGTGTGGTGCTTATGGATCAAACCCTTGCCAATTTTGCTTCTTGTGCCCAATTTGGACAAAATTGTAGACAATTTTGACTATCTCAGGCACTATAAACTCAATGGTGAGCTAAAAAATTCTCCACAAATATCTAGTTTATACCTATATACAAAATCAAAAAATTGATCTTATATCTAGATATTTTTCTTTTGAATATTTAGTAATCGACAGATTCAAGATAGATCTGGTACCATGTTAGAATTAGCTACAAGATCTAATGAATCTAATAGAAAGTATAAATAATATATAAAAAAATAATAGTAATAGATAATAACTATATATCTGAGATAATAATATAAATGAATAAATAACTTAAATATGATGAATTACTCTGATAATTCAATATTAATCTGATATAGAATACACAAATAACCATTACTTATATAGATCAAAACGTGCATGATAAAGATTAGGTAACTCACACAACATGTGTAGTTCAACTGATATCTGACTACATGAATAGTGGAGAGTAACTCTAGACTAACAAGATAGGTGTCCAACTTGTTTAAATGATCAACACACATTGATTATTAGTTAATAAATCTTATCCTATCTTACCATGAATTATAGAGTGAAACTCTACTGTAACAAGATAGGTGTCCAAGTTGACTACTAGCTAAGCAAGCTTATCCTATCTAGTGTAAATTATTAATAAACATAATAAATTAATTATAATAAGTAATTAGTGTATCAAAATAAATAATAAATACAAGTAAATGCAATAAATCAAATAAATACACCAACACTATATTTTCTCACTCTTTATCACTGTATTATTTATCTCATATATTCAGTCATTATTTTTTATTACATATTAAATTTCACACTCTATTTATATCTATCTTGTAAAAAATATAGAACATCAATTACCATGTTTGAGTGTAACACCTATAATATATACACTATTACCTTTTCTAGAATAAAGGGATTTATCATCCTATGTATATGTGCTCTAGATATTTACTCTATATCTTCGCACTCTTTATCACTGTATTATTTATCTCATATATTCACTCATTAATTTTTTATTACATATTGGATTTCACACTCTATTTATATCTATCTTGTACAAAAATATAGAGCTTTTATTACCATGTTCAAGTGTAATACCTATAATATATACACTATTACCATTTCTAGAATAAAGGGACTTACCATTTCACTGCCATGTGACTTGTTACCTTATTTGAGAAACCTAAATCAAGAGACAAAAAATATTTTAATATATTACCATGTGACAAAAAAATAATCTATTACCATGTGATTATTATTCTATTTATATGTTATTTTGTAATACCTATAATATATACACTCTTACCATTTCTAGCATAAAGGGATTTACCATTTCAATGCCATGTGACTTGTTACCTTATTTGAGAAACCTAAATCAAGAGATTTTTGTTTTATTCCTCTATTTCCATAAAAATGTGAGACAATAATCTAATCCTATTGATACTCACTTTTTTCATCTTGAAAATCCTTCTCTTCCCTCTCTTGATTGGCTTGATTCTTAGTTGTTAGTATTTTATAATATTTTATCATGTGTCCTAGTTTTTTTTAGTATTGACAAGTAAATTATATATTGTTATTACCCTTGGTGTTATTCTTTTTATAATATTCTTTTTTATATTGATTGATAAAGCTTGATTGAGGTTATGTTACATCACACCGCATTATTAATATTTGCTAGTATACTACATCCTCTCCCACATATTCCTTTGAGATGGTCAAAGGAACATGATAGTGCGTTATTTGACATTCATTCACACATATTCCTTCAAAATACTACATAATATTGTTTTTTATGTTGATTGATAAAACTTGAGTGAGGCTATGTTGCATCACACCACATTATTAATATTTGTTATTATACTACATCCTCTCCCACCTGTTCTTTTCAGATGGTCAAAGGAACATTATAGTGTGTTAGTATTTTCACTCATTAAATTTTGAATTAAGTGTGTTATTATAAATTCATTTACACATATAGTACATAATGTATAGCCATTTCATACTCTAGCTCTCTTTATTCATATGTATAAGTGCAAACTATTTATTACATCCACATAGATATTTACTCTATATCTTCACACTCTTTATCATTGTATTATTTATCACATATATTCACTCATTGTAAATAGTGGTAGTTCAGATGACCAAACTGCTCATGTCATAGATTGCTCATTGAATCAGTGTATGAGAGGAAAGCTATAGAGGAAGACTAAGGCACAAAGTGGGAGAATGAATAAATTTGAGTATTATTGTTGACTTTTCCCACTACAACTAAGGTATTATCTTCCAATTTTTTGATTGATACAAAATCAGGTGTGAACTCAACTTTGCTACTAGTATCAAAGTGGGTGATTTGGTGGATAGAGAGAAGGTTAGTTGATAATTCTATCACATAGAAGACATCCTCAAATACACCACTATCAACATCAACTATACCTTTTCCTATGACATCTACCTTAGAATCATCACCTATGAGAATATGAGGCAAGGAATTTATTTACAATCCAAAAAATTGTTCTTGATCATAACCCATATGGTGCAAAGCCCCTGAGTCAATTAGCCATGAGTTGGGATAATTTGATAGTACAACTAGTGCCATATATTTCCCTTTCCCTAAATTTGAAGGAGTGGAAGAATCCTTTGAAGAGGATTGATTGATGTTATTCTTTTTGAGAAGACCCTTAAGTTCATCAATCTCTTTCTTATAGCAATCTTGTTCACCTTTTTTGCAATAAGGGAAAGGAGTGCCAGTCTTTTTTTGTGAATCCCCTTTCTTATTAGTGGATTTATAATCTCCTTGTGAGGAAGATTTTTTCCCTTTATTCTTATCTTTCTGTGATTTATTTTGATTATTTTACTTCTTTTTACTTGAACCTATATTTGATGCTAAGGTTGAAACTTGCTTATGTTGAAGTTGACTTGAAGTTAGAGCCTGATATTTGGATGAATTGATTAGACTCACATCTATTAACTTTTCTTTTTTAGCCATTAAAATCTCAGAGAATACCTCAAAGGTGGGCATTTGATATGATGTGCTCAATGTGAGCCTATGAGTTTGAAAGCTAGAGACAAAGGATGAATATTCATGACCTAATTTGTGTAAGGCACTAAAAATCAATTGAATATCTTTTTTATCAATTTTACATTCATAAAGTTATGCTCTAAGATCTATTACTTTAGTGATGTAGTCTTGTATTGTAGCATAATTTTTAGGATCCATACTAATGAGTTTATTGCCAATTTGGTAACCATAAACCTCATCTATTTTTCCAAACAATGATACTAATTTATCCCAAGCCTCTTTTGGAGTGGTACATTTATCAAGATAGAAATTCAAATCTAAAGACAAATAAAACTGAATGCATTCAATTACTTAGTAGTTTCATAGAGAAAGTGTTGTAACTCTTTTGCATCAGTAAGTAGAGTAAGAAAAGTTGTTATATAAGGCATATATATTAATATCATTAATATATTCCAAGCATTCTATTTCTATGTGTTGTAGTTATATGTTGTTAATAGTGAGAACTTAGGATTCTCCATGATGCCTTTGGAAATAAACTATCACAAAGCAGAAATCAAATTACATAACACACCACAAAAACCTCTTGAATTACATAGTTGTATTACACACATCAAGTATTTATTGGCATTTTATAATTGAGTACAATTACAAGGTTGGATTATAATTTTTTTAGTTTATAAAAAGCTCAGTTAGGCTCTCTAGTGTAAAAGTATAAGAAATATGCACTTTATTACAAAACTTTCTACACCAATGTGTTATGCTTGAAAAAATATTAAACTTAAAAAAATGGGACCTCAATACAAGGTCGTATGTGAAAGTCATGAGCCTCTAAAATTATAAAATTGAGGATGGGCAAGAGCTGATGTAGAAAATGTTAGGTTATGGAGCTAAAAGCTTCACCAAGATGCAAATTGGAGGAGGTTGCTGAATTACAGGCAATCGATGTCAATCTGATCAATCGACATCAGTCATCTTCAGTGTTCACAGTAACCGACATCGGTTATGGGTCGGCCAACATCAGTCAGACAGGCACCGATGTCGGCAGCCTGTGTGTGCATGCATTTGCATGCATCTTTGAAACTGGTCTAATTTTAGATGGACAGTTAGTTTGCATGGTAAAGACTAATTTTAGTCTTAGAGCTACAGTTCTAATTATTGTAATTAAAAGTCTAATTATTATTTGTATGGGATCTATTTAAGAGACCCATGGGCTGTATTGTAAGGTTGTAGAATCGATTCTGTAGAATCAGAATTCTATCCAACGGAGAATCATAAGGACTTGGTGAGGCAAGGACAAGAGTTCTTCTAGGTGTGTAAGATCTAGGTCAGCAGGTGTGCAAGGCCAGGTTGATCTACGATATGGCAAGATCAGGTGAGATCTACATGGTAAGTAAGGTCAGTTGATCTTCAGGTGTGTGTGTGTGTGCGAGATCTAGGTTTGCAGGTGTGCAAAACCAGGTTGATCTGCAGGTGGAAGCAAGATTAGGGAGATCAGCAACACAATAGGTAGTAAGATCAGGTGAGATCTACTTAGAGTACATGGTGTACTCAGACTTAGAGTACATTGAGTACTTGGTGGACTGGCAGTATTGTTACTAATTGGTGGACTGGCAGTATTGTTACTGATTGGTGGAGGTGAACAACAACTCTGTGTTTGAGTTGTTTGTTGTGATTGTAGTTGAGAGAGAGAACTCTTGAAGGAGATTATTGTATGCCCTAGAGATGTGGGAAGAAGAGTGTGACTTCTTTATTGTAATTCCTTTTGGAAGAGTATTAATACAATTGGGTATTGTCTCTCTTATTCTGTGCTATTTCTAATTTATAGTTACTTGTTACTTCTGGTTAATTTCTGTGTTTAATTGCTTATACAAGGTAATCAATTATGCTCCTAATCTTGACAAAGTGGTATCAGAGCTATTTGTTGTTCTAGATCCTGACAAACTGGTATCAGAGCTAGGGTTGCAGGTTCACAGAGCCTGGTTCGAAGCAGGTTTGTGTTTGATTACAGGTCACTCTCAGGGGTTTTTGATTGAGTGGGAGTATAGCAATGGCAGAAGAAAGTAAGCTAAGAATGGAGGAATTCAAAAGCAATAATGATCAATTACGAAATTATGGAAAGAAAGAGCAGGTAAAGAAAGATTGCTGGTTGGTTGAAGATCAACATGAAGGAAATGAAGAAGTAGATGTTGTAGGGATTGTTGCACAGGATGCTCTTGTATGTTCCTTGGATAAAGTAGAATCTTGGTTTATAGATTTTGTTGCCTCTTTCCATGCAGCCCCAAATAGAGTATTTTTCCATGTTAAGGTCCATGGAGACTTTGGAAAGATTTATTTAGGGGTTGGTGAGCCTTGTCAAAGTATTGGCAAAGGGGAAGTGCAATTGAAATTACAGACGGCCAACACATGGGTGTTGAAGGATGTCATGCAGGTCCCAGTTCTGAAGAGGCTAATTTCTTTAGGAAAGTTGGGTGATGAGGGATGCACAGTAACTCTCATAGCGGATGCACTTGAATTAGCATGTGGTAAGAAAGTAGGTATTCTTTATTTATCTACTTTTATTACTGATTTTTCTTTTGTTGAAAAGATGTGGCTCTTTAGGCTTGGCCACATGAGTGAAAAGGGAATGCATGTTCTTAAGAGGAAGTCAGATTTCTTTGACAAACTTAAGAACTGGAAAGCCTTGGTTTTCTTGGAGGAGATGATGGACAGAGATCAGCTGAGGGGACTGAATAACTTTGATTAGGGTAGTTTGGATAGGGTTTTGATCTAAAGTGAGCTCATAGGTAAAAAGTCATCACTCATAAGGAAACACAGTTACCATCGTCGATTAGGTGGAACTGATATTGAATAGGTAGGTACCAATGTCGGTCATGTGTAGACTAGAGTCAGTGGTGTCAAGCAGGTGGCTACTGACGTCGGTCAGGGAACTAACATTGATGACTAGGAGGACATCGACATCGGTCAGGGAACTGGCATTGGTGATCAGGTGGATTTGACATCGGTCGGGTGTAGATTAGGGTCGACCAGGGAATGGATTTTGGGCAGACAACAAGCTGTTAAGGAGTCTTAAATGCCCATGTAGAGGATTGAAAGTGTAAGTAAGCCTCAAATTTGTCATTCCCCTTTTTTGTACTGCTTGCTCACTGCAGAACAGGTAGAATCTAGGAAATAGTGGGAGCATGGCATGAATTCTTTGGAAGATAACCAAATGGGAGATTTGGTAGAGTTGCCAGCCAGAAAGAAAGCACTGAAAGATGAATGGATTCCTTGGTTAAAGAAGAGAGAGAATGGACATGTGAGATGGATGGCTAGGTCATATGGTCTTGTGCAAGCTCTATGACAGTGGTACAGGTTTGATAGGTGTATGACAAAGCATGGCTTTAGTCAGTGTCAATGTAATCATTGTGTTTACTTTACCAGGTTGGATAGTAGTCGTGACATTATCCTATTATTGTATGTAGTGGGTTCACACATGCAGAGTTTTACTGAGCTAAAGGTAAAGTTAGTTTAGTGGTATGCCAAGAAGGATTTAGGAGGAGTGGAATTATTTGGCATGAGTTTTTCTAGAGACACAGAAGGTCACAAGTTGATTTTTTCTCCAGATGATTATGTGAATAAGGTAGTGGTGAGGTTTGATATGTAAGATGCAGAATTGGTTAGCACACCTATGGATGGACAGTTCATAGAACAGTGTCCCAATTCACATGATGAGGTTAAGTACATGTGTACTAGACCTATTTTTACCCCAATAGTGGGTGTTGTCAGCAAGTTTGTAGCCAATCTAGGAAAGAAGCACTGGAGAGTAGTTCAGTGGATTCTCAGGTATCTGATAGGGATCAGCAACAAGTATTCATGCTATGCAGGGTTAGGGACTTCTCTACATGGGTATGTAGATTCGGATGTGGCAGGTTACTTAGATGACATGCGGAGCACCATAGGATGTGTGGTGGTTGGTCTTCAAGATTGAGCTTGAAGAGGGATACAAACTAGGAAACAAATTAGACAATGTATAGGTATAGGTGCAGTTGTTTATCTCCAAGTGGGAGATTGTTAGGTTGTGGAGCTAAAAGCTTCACTAGGATGCAAATTAGAGGAGGTTGTTGAGTTGCAGGCAATTGATGTTGGTCTGATCAACTGACATCGGTCATCTTCAGTGTTCATAGTAACTGACGTCCGTTATGGGTTGGCCGACATCGGTCAGACAAGCACCGACGTCAGCAGCCTGTGTGTGCATGCATTTGCATGCATCTCTAGAACTGGTCTAATTTTAGATGGATAGTTAGTTTGCATGGTAAAGACTAATTTTAGTCTTGGAGCTGTGGTTCTAATTATTGTAATTATAAGTCTAATTATTATTTGTATGGGATCTATTTAAGAGACCCATGGGCTGTATTGTAAAGTTGTAGAATCAGTTTTGTAGAATCAGAGTTCTATCCAAGGGAGAATCATAGGGAATTGGTGAGGCAAGGACAAGGGTTCTTCTAGGTGTGTAAGATCTAGGTCGACAGGTGTGCAAGGCCAAGTTGATCTATGGTATAGCAAGATCAAGTGAGATCTACATAGTAAGTAAGGTCAGTTGATCTGCAGGTGTGTGTGTGTGTGTGTGAGATCTAGGTTTGCAGGTGTGCAAAACCAGGTTGATCTGTAGGTGGTAGCAAGATCAGGGAGATCAACAACACAAAAATTAGAAAGATTAGGTGAGATCTACTTGGAGTACATGGTGTACTCAGACTTGGAGTACATTGAGTACTTGGTGGACTGGCAATATTGTTACTGACTGGTGGAGGTGAACAACTCTGTGTTTGAGTTGTTTGTTGTGACCATAGTTGAGAGAGAGAACTCTTGAAGGAGATTATTGTACACCCTAGAGGTGTGGGATCCCTAGAGGTGTGGGAAGAAGAGTGTGACTTCTTTATTGTAATTCTTTCTGGAAGAGTATTAATACAATTGGGTATTGTCTCTCATATTCTGTGCTGTTTCTGATTTCTAGTTACTTGTTACTTCTAGTTAAATTCCTTGTTTAGTTGATTATACAAGGTAATCAATTGTGCTCCTAATCCTGACAAAGTGGTATCAGAGCTATTTGTTGTTCTAGATCCTGACAGAAAAATCTAAATTTTGCAAACATTTGGACAAATATATAAAAAACTAAAAGTACAATAATGAAGAGCACAAAATTTTAAGCTATTTTAAAAAAAATCACTCAAAAATACCTCAATGTTCAAATGGTGGGATCCTAAAGTTTTCCTTTCAAATATGCCTCTGATCCATGAGGCTTGCCAAAAAAAAAAAAAAAATTGGTTTGCACAATCTGTACGGTTCATACGACCATACTTGGGAGCAAAAAAAAATTGCCTTCTGGGTGACTGTGTCCAAATTAGACAAATTTTATATGGATCTATAGGTTTTAATGCCTTATGAATGCAACCATGATGTCCTTTTTGATCATAAAAGCTTCAATTTTTAGGTACCCACTAGATTTGGGTGTGGTGCTTCTGGATCAAACCCTTGCCAATTTTTCTTCTTGTGCCCAATTTGGACAAAATTGTAGACAATTTTGACTATCTTAGGCACTCTAAACTCAATGGTGAGATTAAAAATTCTCCACAAAGCTCTAATTTGTACCTATATAGAAAATTGAAAAATTGATCTTATATTTGGATATTTTTCTTTTGAATATTTAGTAATCGACAGATTCAAGATAGCTCTGGTACCATGTTAAAAATTAGCTACAAGATCTAATGAATCTAATAGAAAGTATAAATAATATATAAAACAATAATAGTAATAAATAATAACTATATATCTAAGATAATAATATAAATGAATAAATAACTCAAATATGATGAATTACTCTGATAATTCAATATTAATTTGATATAGAATACACAAGTAGCCATTACTTATATAGATCAAAATGTGCATGATAAAGATCAGGTAAATCACACAACACGTGTAGTTCAACTGATATCTGACTACATGAATAGTGGAGTGTAACTCTAGACTAACAAGATAGGTGTCCAACTTGTGTAAATGATCAACACACATCGATTATTAGTTAATAAATCTTATTATATCTTACCATGAATAATAGAGTGAAACTCTACTCTAACAAGATAGGTGTCCAAGTTGACTACTAGCTAAGCAAGCTTATCCTATCTGATGTAAATTATTAATAAACATAATAAATTAATTATAATAATTAATTAGTGTATCAAAATAAATAATAAATACAAGTAAATTTAATAAATCAAATAAATACACCAACACTATATATTCTCACTCTTTATCACTGTATTATTTATCTCATATATTCACTTATTATTTTTTATTACATATTAAATTTCACACTCTATTTATATCTATCTTGTAAAAAAATATAGAACATCAATTACCATGTTTGAGTGTAACACCTATAATATATACACTATTACCATTTTTAGAATAAAGTGATTTATCATCCTATGTATATGTGCTCTAGATATTTACTCTATATCTTCGCACTCTTTATCACTATATTATTTATCTCATATATTCACTCATTAATTTTTTATTACATATTGGATTTCACACTCTATTTATATCTATCTTGTACAAAAATATAGAGCTTTTATTACCATGTTCAAGTGTAATATCTATAATAAAGGGATTTACCATTTCACTGCCATGTGACTTGTTACCTTATTTGAGAAACCTAAATCAAGAGACAAAAAATATTTTAATATATTACCATGTGACAAAAAAATAATCTATTACCATGTGATTATTATTCTATTTATATGTTATTTTGTAATACCTATAATATATACACTCTTACCATTTCTAGCATAAAGGGATTTACCATTTCAATGCCATGTGACTTGTTACCTTATTTGAGAAACCTAAATCAAGAGATTTTTTTTTTATTCCTCTATTCCCATAAAAATGTGAGACAATAATCTAATCCTATTGATACTCACTTTTTTCATCTTGAAAATCCTTCTCTTCCCTCTCTTGATTGGCTTGATTCTTAGTTGTTAGTATTTTATAATATTTTATCATGTTTCCTAGTTTTTTTTAGTATTGACAAGTAAATTATATATTGTTATTACCCTTGGTGTTATTCTTTTTATAATATTCTTTTTTATATTGATTGATAAAGCTTGATTGAGGTTATGTTACATCACACTGCATTATTAATATTTGCTAGTATACTACATCCTCTCCCACATATTCCTTTGAGATGGTCAAAGGAACATGATAGTGTGTTATTTGACATTCATTCACACATATTCCTTCACAATACTACATAATATTGTTTTTTATGTTGATTGATAAAACTTGAGTGAGGCTATGTTGCATCACACCACATTATTAATATTTGTTATTATACTACATCCTCTCCCACATGTTCTTTTCAGATGGTCAAAGGAACATTATAGTGTGTTAGTATTTTCACTCATTAAATTTTGAATTGTGTTATTATAAATTCATTTACACATATAGTACATAATGTATAGCCATTTCATACTCTAGCTCTCTTTATTCATATGTATAAGTGCAAACTATTTATTACATCCACATAGATATTTACTCTATATCTTCACACTCTTTATCATTGTATTATTTATCACATATATTCACTCATTTATTTTTTATTACATATTGAATTTCACACTCTATTTATATCTATTTAAAAATAAATATGGAACATTGATTACTATGTTTGAGTGTAATACTTATAATATATATACTATTACCATTTCTATAATAAAGGCATTTACCATCCTATGCATAAGTTCTCTAGATATTTACTCTATATCTTCACACTCTTTATCACTATATTATTTATCTCATATATTCACTCATTAATTTTTTATTACATATTGAATTTCAAACTTTATTTATATCTATCTTGTACAAAAATATGGAACATCGATTACCATGTTCAAGTGTAATATCTATAATATATACATCATTACCATTTATATAATAAAGGGATTTACCATCTTATTATCATTAATTTTTCATACTCTAGCTCTCTTTTTTCATATGTATAAGTGCAAACTATTTTTTACATCCACATAGATATTTAATCCATATCTTCACATTCTTTATTACTGTATTATTTATCTCGTATATTCGCTCATTAATTTTTTATTGCATGTTGAATTTCACACTTTATTTATATCTATCTTGTACAAAAATATGGAACATAGATTACCATGTTCAAGTGTAATACCTATAATATATACACTATTACCATTTATAAAATAAAGGGAATTCTACAAGGTTATACAAAAGTTTGATTAACCATCCTCTTTATGTATTTACATCCCTCATCCACTAGATTCAAAAGTATAAACCCTAGGTACTCTTTTAGTTTTTTTCCACAGAAAGAGTACTAAAATACATAATATGATTAATGTGCCCATCCTTATGTTTTAACCTAATAAATTTTGAGAAAAGTTTGTTATTATATATTCATTCACACATATAGTACATAATGGATAGCCATTTCATACTCTAGCTCTCTTTATTCATATGTATAAGCTAAAAGTATTTTTTACATCCACATAGATATTTACTCTATACCTTCACGCTCTTTATCACTATATTATCTATCTCATATATTCACTCACTAATTTTTTATTACATATTGAATTTCACACTCTATTTATATCTATCTTGTACAAATATATGGAACATCAATTACCATGTTTGAGTGTAATATCTATAATAGATACACTATTACTATTTCATTAAATTTTTATTGCATATTGAATTTCACATACTATTTATATCTATCTTATACAAAAATATGGAACATCGATTACCATGTTCGAGTATAATACCTATACTATATATGTTATTACCATTTCTATACTATATACACTAATAACTATAATATATACACTATTATCATTTTTATACTTTTATTTAAATAAAAACCAAAAATAATGACACTTATAACTATATTTTGGACCAGACAATAGATTACACTATTCATTTATTAATTTTATAGATACATGATCAGAATTAGCATACACATCATTTTAAAAAATATATACGCATAATGAAGGCACCAATAATTCCACCAATAACACTTCCTAATTCTAAACACCAATTGGAATATAGTTAAAACATGATTGTTTAAGCCTTTGTTCCTAACATTAAAAACTTTGGTCATTGAGTTCTCTTGAATATTGTTGAAGGCCTTCATAGTTTCACTTAACTGGGGGTGATACAAAGTGGTCTTGTGGTGTGCTATCATGAATTCATTGAGCAAGATGTGCACTCTATTCTAAAAAGTGAGTGTTTCTATCACTTGTAAAATTCAAGGGACATTCATACCTACTAATAATGTTCTCTATAAAGAAATTGTAACATTAACCAGGGTGCTATCCTTATTGATAATATGTTATGGTAATGATTTATCATGCTCCACTCCTCTACACATGTTATTTAATGGGAATATCATGATGTTTTTAGTTATAGATAGTAAAAAAACCTAATTAATTTTATTTATTAAATGGAGATGTATATAGAGGCAAGATCTCTTAAAATCATGGAGTCAACATAATCACTCTAACTAACACTCAATCCCTATTCTATTGTGGTGATTTTTTATTACAACTTACACACACACACAAACCTAAATTACTAATATTAATAACATCCTAAAAACCACCACTATGTGATGTAATAACTAGACTATTTATAACATTCCCCTTAGTATGAACATAGAGAAATGAAACACTACACATGTACTATAACACACATGTAGTTTGACACACACACTGATGGATGTATACACATCACCAATCCATGAATGGGAAAAAATCACCATTCCATGTATGTACTAGGACATAATTTAAGCTCATACCTTGTATATATGTGAACATAAATAATTATACACACATTAGATATGCATGAATATAAATACACTCAACTATTTTTGATGATATGATTAGACACACATTAATGATGAATGAATAGGGACACACTCAACTATTTATCTTGGCTTGATTACAAACACATCATATATATATGAATAGGGGCACACTCAACTATTTTTGATGGCCTAAATACACACATGTAAATATAGACACACACTTCTATTTGCAAATTGTCTTCAATGAAAACACATCAACACTGAACACACACATACGCATAAAAAATACATAAATATAACGTGACTAAGTCCTCATTATGTCTTCAATGGGTGTTGGCCACCTCATTGAGCCTCACACTTGTAGCCAGTGTATTTGATCATTTCCACTTAATCATGGATAGCGTAAATAGTACGCACTACCACTTGACACCAATCTCAACTTTAGTAAGTTTGGTGTAAGTTTTCAAACATCTATAGTCAGAGTAAATTATCACTACCACTGATAATTTAAGACTCTTAAAGTTATATAGTCATTTGGGTGCATTTTGGTTTTACCACTATTGTGATTTGCATCCTCTAAGTTAATGAAGAACTCAAGGTTGTAATGGCCTCCTTCCTCCATTTCCTCCAACCTCATGCATGACTTATATTAATAAGCTAAGTCCATTTTATTTTCACTTTTTATAACAAAATTATCTCCATGAAATAAACATACACATTCCCTAGGATGTCACATTCACTTTATAATGTGTCCTTTACATAGGGCATAAAATTTGACTTTGTGCTGTAAGAAATGACACACAATTAATTTATTTGGATGGATTAACACAAAAATTGATTTGAATGATAGGCTAATGATTATTGACCCAAGTAAAATTATTAAACTATAAATTAAAATATAATTATTGACTTTTTTTACCCTAATTTGGTTATAAAAACCCTAATAGGATAGAAACTAATATAAGAATTTAGATTGATAGTTATGTCATTCAAGCATACATCCAAATGTAAAATATTGAAACATATTGTAATGATTTGACAAGTAGTATAAGTTAAATATAGTAAGTAAAATAAAGGGATGAATACTTAGCTTTTACAACTAACTGTGATTGTGTTCTAATAATGGAAAATAGACTGAAGCAGGGTTGTGATTCATCTAGTTTTAGAGTTAGTGTTTTTTATCTATGCAGGATCAGTTTTGTCAACTTTTGGTCAATATCAACTATTGATATTAACTGTAGACACCTAAATTTCAAAACTTTAGTGTTTTTAGTAATTATAAACATTTTAAATTCAACATCCCCATTACTAACCTATTCATTGTCAAAATCTATATTTTTTCACCTAACATGGTGTTGTAATAAAGTAGGCTTTTTGGTAATGGGCCTAGTCACACACTTACCTAGTTGTCCAGATCGAATTTAGGGTTGTTATATAAGGGTGTAGACCTTAAATAATCCTAAGGTGCTCAACATTTAACACTTGAATACATTGACATAAATATACATAAGGTAAAAGCTTTATGTTTTCACCCAAAGTGCAACAAAGAAGGGACTAGGGTCCATGTTGGGCTAATTATGCCATGGTGCAACTCTATTCTTCAAGGGCTTGGGTTAGTCCAATGATGGTTATGCATTTATGGGTGTAAGCCTTGGGTTTTTTGGGCTTAAAGACATTTAGGCACATGAGGGGTAACTAATTATATGGTTAGGGGAGTTAGGCATGGTCTTTTGTTAAGGTGCGGGTATCATTTTAGGGTATAGGGTCTTAACCATACTTAACATATTCCCTATCATAGGCATAGGATTCATTTCCAACTACAGGTCCATCATGAATGAGTTAAGTTAAAACTTATGAGATCTCAAAATACATTCAAAAAAATAAAGCATGAAATCAATAAACATTCAATTAGTGTTCTTCATTAAAGGAATTCAACAAGAATGCATGCATAGTCCATATAAATCAAGAAAGTTCTCAACATAAAATGCTAAGGCCAAATCTCATATGTGAGCTTGGGAATTACAAATAAGATCATAAAAAATCATCCAAACTTAAGTACTAACACTAATGGTAACTATCCAATACCAATTCACCAGAGTTTCACTACTCTAGTTCATCTCCTTTTTCAACTAAACTCAACTTCCTTTTATAGGATTTGAAGAATCTTAGGATCATGGGGAATGGAACACACTAATCATTGAGCTGGTGTTAGAGGTACACATCCCACCATCTCCATTATGCCTTATCTTTAATGCATAGTCATTATTCTGTGCATCAAATTCTTGATATTACTTAATTCAAAAGGAGTCGATTATCTTTAATGGCTGGTCACTGTTTCATACGCTTGCTTCCCAATGCCAATTAGAGTTGTTATCCATTAGCCAATTGACATCGCTAGTAGATAAAACAAAAATCTTCCTCCATGATTTCCTCACACTTAGGTGTTTTTTGAGTTGACATAGATACACTACTTAGTATAAAAAGGTGCTCAACATTACCCCATATAAAAATGTTAGTCCACCCTTGAACTATCCTTCCAGTGCCTTAGCTACACAAAATTTGGGTGTGCTTTACTATAGTTATACCTTGATGTCTTTGAATCCCTATATTGTGAGCTTGATTTCTTCAATGGCATGATCGATCTCCATAGAGGCAGCCTTGAGCATGGTCACATCAGTGTTATCTAGTTCTTTTTAGAAGGCCTCTAGCCTTTCTTTTTATTTTTAGACCCTACCATCTAGGATGTCTCCCTACTCACTCACCTTTATCTCAAAGGCATGGAAGAGTTCTTCTAGGTCCTGATCCTAGGTCTTTACTTGGGCACTCAAAGTGTTGACTTACACTATAATCTATGTGTGCTCAATCCTATTGAAATTGAATGATTGATTCATCAATGCATCCTTTTCCCATTTCAACTTTTGGAGGTGTACATTGATGACTGATGCTTGGGTGGAGAAGTTACAAAATATAACATCAACATCATCTATGTGCTCTTATAGCCTTGCAAAGAGGTCTTCTTCCTCATCAAACTTGTAGTTGAGATCTTTCTTGATAGATTTACAAGGGTCTTCTTATTCTAACATTAGCTTCATTCGAGGGAGCATCTATTATACTAATATAAATACCTTATCAAACTCTAAAAAATTAGAAATGTCAACACCATCCCAAAGGGATGGCTCTAGATGGTTACACTTCTTACATACACTCAGTTACTTGCTGGAGCTTGAGCTTTATGGTATTAAGTTCTTCCTCCACCTTAAGCTTTATACCCTTCTATTTTATAGTGTGAACATCATTAATAATATTATTACATACTACCTTAGAGGCCATTTTAAGGAGGGTGTTAGCCAACCTTATCCAATTCATATCCCAGGGGTTTACAAGTTGGTAATCATGCCCCTCTAGTTTTTAGTGCTTTGGATTGCTTTTGATGGCATCTCAAAGTGAGGCTTATCCATGTAGCAATCAAGTACAAAGGACACTTGGTGGTGCATCAACTTTATTTTATCTCTAGAGGGCATGTAATCCAACATGTACAAATCCTCATCTTGGATTCTTCAACTCAAGCTTTTCCCTTTCATCTGCTTCTTCTTGTGAATCCTTAGTGTGAACCATCATAGGTTCCTTTTCAGCGCTAGCTTGCATTTTCCTTTCCCTCTCTTTTTTTTTAGGTGTCAACATTACCTTCTTCATCTCTAATTACCCCTTCAGTATTAGGGCATGCCTTTTCTCTAGATTCCTCTACTAGGTTGGTATGGGCACTAGGTGCCTCTACTATTTTATCTTTTATGGGTTCCACACTTGCAATAACCTTCTTCTCTTCTCTCAATTTTTTGGTCTGCTCCTCCTCAACCTTATTTATTTTTGCCTTCCTCTTCTTCATGATCATGACAAGTATTTTCTCCTTAGCCCTTATCTCTTTGGCCTCAACTTTATCAATTTATGCTTGGGTCATGTCCTTGGACCTTATGGCCTCTTTTTTTCAATGCAACTCTAACACTACTTCAATATGATCTTGATCAAGGCCCATTATCATCGATTTATGCCTTAACTCCTCTTCATATTATGGAGGTTGTATTTTAGGTTCTTAGTTGGTGCACTTGATGGTCCTACTTATCTAAGCATGAAAATAGTACCACCTTGGAGAGCCTCATGTATTTACACCGCACTGGGATCTTCCTCTATTTCTCCTTTTACCTTTCACTTTTTAGCCTCGACTCTCTCAACCCCTTCCTCCTTCCTGTTGGCCTGCCTTATTTATTCTTTTCTATTTTATATCTCTTGCACCTTCTAAATGTCAGCATCATGAAGGCCAAGCTTACTCCATGCTTGTTATTGCCTTGCTTCTTCATTTTGGGGTGGTGGGGGAGTTTCCTCACTAAATGAGGAGTCTACTTTAGGCAAAATTTATATGCCCTTTCCCAAATCTACCTCCTTATCAATATATTTGTTCACCTATATGTCTTCTAGGGTGATAGTGGGCATCGTAGACAAAATTTTTGGCTTCTTTTGATTCTCCTTTGAGATAGGAAAAGTCTTTAGTGCAAACTTCACATGCTTCTTTTTAGGGGATGATAGAGAGGTTTCATCACCTAAGGTGATTTTAAACTTGATGCACTTCTCTATCTCCTCAAGTGTCTCCCCCTTCTTCTTTAGAGATTTCTTCTTTTTAACTGGTGCCATCATTCCTTCATCACCAATCCTGATGGGGGGATCATCAGTTTGCTTGACACTTGGGCCCTTTATCCTTAGATTCATCTCATAGTATAGCCTATGGATGTTCCTGAGTATGGTTACTTATTGAAGGGGGTGGATGTCTATGTGATCCAAATCATCCTCTTCATCCCTTATTTCTTTTCCATCTGGGTACATGAACTGGCACTACAACCTATTCCTTTCCATGTTTATTTCCCTCGCGAGAGTATGCAATTGTTATGCATTGGGGATCCTTATGATCACATCCCTAAAATACTTATTTAAGAAAGTGTATGGGAGCTTCAATTAGCCATAATTATTTCCATCAACCAACACCAAGTGAACTACATAAAAATGTTGCATAAAAACAAAGGTTACCATCCCATAATGCTCTTTAGGAGCTCTTCAAGGATGCACCACTCTATCTTGAATGCCTATATATAATTCTCACACCACCCTATCATGCAAGTTTTATACTTTACGTTGAAGGAATTGGGGTAAGTGAAGTCCTTATATTTGTACATTAGGGAGTCATTATATTCCAAAATAGTCTAGAGATTTTCCTCATCCCCATTCAGTATCTTGATTTATTCCATGACCATAAAAATTAGAATGGACCCCCACTTGAAGGTCTCCTTTGTCATGTGGCACTCTTGTGCATTCTTTACAAGATCCTCCATAATAAATTTGACAATATTAAATTTCATGCCCTATGCATATGGTAGGTGATGTAGAGGTAAGTTTTTGTGACATCATTCCATCAACCACCAGGGCAAAGTTTCAAGTTTACAAGGCACAATGCCACCCTCATGCCAAGGTCCTTACAATATTTGATGGGGAATGTAAATCCCCCCTTGTGATAACTCAAGAGCTTCACCATGTGATCCACCTCTTCGTCATCACCCATCATCTCATGGATATCTTTTTTGGTGTCTAGGAACTTGGTTTACCTTATTATGAGGTACAACGATCTTCCTCAAAAAGTATATGAAATCTAAATGGAATCATAAAATAAGGAATAAAATAAATTATTTTGGTTTTCCAAACCACAAAAACTCATAAATTTGAGTTACACCAATAGCCATCAACCTATCTTGAAGAGAGACATCAAATAATACTGCACCTTTCTTCATCTTGTTATCTATATCACCCATCCAATCTAATGCTAGTTCTTGTGTATGGATAGAGGTATGATGGTTTTAATCCTTTAGCTGGTAAGTGTGTGAAAAATAATGACAATTTTACCCTACTAAGACTTCTAAAGGAAATTGTATCACTTAATAGGACATATTTTTCAGTGCCTCAGTGTTGACTTGCACGACGCTAACTCTTACCAGTGGTATTATGTTCTTATAGGGGATGTTTCTACTACTACGTGTTCCCACTCTATATCTTGTTATTATGGACCTAATCTCTTCCAATTCTTGCCCATCTTGAACCTACTGGTGTTGAAGGGTGGTAGGTTAGGTTTGTCAAAACCTTGAATTGTTAATGGTGCTTCATAGTCTTGAGATCTATGATTGTACCTTTGGCTTCAAGATTTATAGACTATTAATGGTGACCTTGGTGGTAATTCACATTTTTGTTGACTATTTCCTATATAAATCTCTTCCCACACCTCTCTATACCAATCTCAACATGAGCACAATTTCTCTTGCTTCACAATCATTCACTTTAGGTGCCTGAGGGTGCTCAAATTCTCATTCTAGTAGGGTTTTTATGCTTTGACTCTTTGGTTCATTGGTTCACTCTAGTTTGCTTGATGTCTCAAGTTCACACAAATTTTATAACCAAAACTAGTATGCCACATATGTTTTATACCCTACTTCCATCTACCATATTTAATGTAGGCAGGTTAATGGTGTGGTGGCATCTAGATTTCTTGAACTCCATAAAATTCCTCTACCACCAACTAATTTAACGTGGATATTTGTGCCTATACTATCACATCATTCAATTATCCTAATGGTATTTTAGTGAAGTGACTTGTGGTTCAAATGGTCACTTCTCACTCAAATCTAGGTGGATGCTAGCTATCTATGATGATTCCCCTTCTGCACTTCATTCTCTTGGCATGACCTTTGCCTTCAATATGGTAACTTGGCCACAAAAGCTCACATACACATAATTCAGCCTCCTTAGTTCCATATTATCTTCTTGATGTACTTATATTTCAATCATGCTTATCTATCTTGGTTTATTTTTTGTTATTTATCTTGCTTTGGCCTATCCTACCCCATACAAATCCCTTGCATTGGCCCTCCAACACTTTATTCTCATTTTTTGGTTCTCTTATGAATGATCATATTATACATCTTCATTTTCTCTCTTATGGATGATCATGTTGTGCATCTTCACTTGGATCCTATTTCATCTAAGTATGGAAACCTACTTACACCTAAAAACTTAGGTGTATGGCCTTAGGTGATTAAAAAGAAAATGGTTTCGACTCACATGACTAAAATTATGCATATATTTTCTAGAGTAGTTCTTTCTTAGACCTCCAAGGCCCTAAAATTTATCTCTTGTGCACTTGGATTTTATGCATCTTCTTCTTAAGTTTGGTGAGTTTCACGATCCCACCACTTAGATGTCTAGCCTCATGCACTTTAGAAAGTGCAAGGGCTCAACTCACCCATTTGTATTTATACGTGAAAATCCAAATGAATGTCTACCTAAGGGATTGAAAGAATCATGTATTTGAGATTTAGTGCATGGTGGTCTAATGCACTTCCCTTATCTGAGTTGGCAATCCTTACTCACCCATAACTTAGGTGTCTGGCCTTGGGTGCTTAGAAAGTTCAAGTGCTCAACTCAACCAAATGAAATTATGAGTGATGTGTCAATATATTGCAAGCTTCAAAGCATTGCTTATTCACTCTTTGCACTACTACCTAAAGAAAAGAAAATAAAATAAAATAAAATTATTGGGCTTGCACCAAATGTTCTTTTGGTCATCTTAACTCAAAACAACTAGTGACCAAAAATTTGGTGTCCTCATGGTGCAAGCACCATCCTATTAATGATATGGATTCATCTTGTTGCCATTGAAATGCCTAGGGAGTGTTTATCTTGTCAACATGTATAACTTACATGCACCTATCTCCAATATGTGGTGGATGATATAGGGGCCCATCCACCTTATCTAGAGTTTGCCTAGGTGCTTGAAATACTTGGAGTCATAAAGTAAAATGAATGATCCTCCTGCTCGCACTTTATGATTTATATGCTTATCATGTTAGAGATTTTGGCATGCCTTTTCTATTTTCTAGACTTACTTTTATTGGGTATGTATCTCATCTAAGTGATCCAAGTCTTCTAACCTTGAATTCAATGATTCTAGGTCATCTAACCAACCAATGCACATGATGCACAATGATGGTATGAATAACTCCATCGATAAGATTGCCTCAGTGCCAAACACCAATTGAAATGGTGTAGCCTTTATTAGGTGCTTATAGGTTGTGTGATATGCCCATAACATTGATGATACTTGATCATCCCAATATTTGTGACCAACATTGCATATATTTGTGAGGCATGTTCCTAGTATTTTGTTAAATGCCTCAACTGTGTTGTTTGATTGTGGATGATAAGGGGTCATTTTGTGGTGCACCATCATATACTCAGCCAATAGGATGCACACCATTTCATTGATAAAGTGAATGCCCTTGTGACTAGTTAGACTAAACAAACACCCATATTGGCTGATTATATTTTCCTAGATGAAACACATGGTTATGGTAGCTATGCAATATTTTGTTATCATGGTCTTAGCCTACTTAGTGAAATAATCTATGGCCACCAAAATATATATTGTACCTATTCACCATGCTATGGGAGTTATCACCCCAATAAAATTAATGGTCTAATTATTAAATGGTGCCTAGAAAAGAAAGGGGATGAGGGGCATCTCATTTTGATAGTTAGGCTTCCCTGTACACTGTCATATATCACATGCCTTGGAATAGTTCTTTGCATCTTGAAACAAGCTTGGTCACCACAAGCCTGACTGTAGTACTTTTTGTGCCATTACATCTCCTATGCAATGGATTCCTACTATCTGCTCATGCATCTCATGAAGGATGGAGTCAATTTCATGCTCTATGATGCATCAACAAAACACTTCATCTCTAATTAGTTTATATAGTTCTCTATTAATGAGATGAAAGGGGGAGGTATGAATTACTAACTATTTTTCTCCTTTTTTATTATAGTATGGAACACAACTCTAGATGTTAAAAAGGTGATGATCTATGCCAAATCTTTAGTGATGTGATGGACTCTATACAATTGCATGTCCAATATGTCATCCTTAATAGGCATCACCACATCACCCAAATTGATGTGGTATAAATGGTTTGGCACCAAGTTTTTCTTCATAGGCTTAACAACAATAGAGAACTGGAACTCCTAGAATATATCTATTCATCTACACATGCACCTATGTAAAACAAGCTTGTTCATAAGGTAATTGAGCACCTCATGATTAGTGAAAAATATGAATAGGGTTTCCAACAAATATTATTTGATTTTTCACAAGGCTTAAGCCATGATGAATGCCTCATGCTATGTCATTGTGTAATTCTACTTTACTGAGCTCAACTTTATACTGGCAAAGGAGATGGGATGATCCACTTTACCTTCACTAGGCTACACCAAGATTTCACTAATCATAGAGCCAGATGCATCAACATGGACATGAAAAGGTGTTGTCCAATCAGGGAACTATAAGATAAGTGTTCTAGCTAATCTAAGCTTTAGGGTATTGAAGGCATCCTCTTATGCTTCACCCTAGTAGAAAGGTCCATCCTTTCACAAAATATCTTCTAGTGGTGACATAATCTTCACATAAATCCTTATATATATTTTTTAATATCCATAGTGGCCAGGAAAGGTGTGAAAATCTTTCTATGTGGAAGGAGTTTGTAGTTGAATGATGATGATGATCTTCATTGGATTGACAAGTAAACCATCTGTATAGATGATGTGCCTAAGTAAGGTTCAAAATGGTTTTGAAAAGATGCACCTTTTTAGGTTTATGGATATTTGAAGTTTATTTAAACTATAAAACATTAGGTTTAGGTTGTCATAATGGTCTTTGATGAGGCAATACACTGTGTAGTCATCTAGATAAACTTGGAGGAACTTTGGATGAAATATTTGAATGTGGTGATCACCACTTTAGAGAACATAGTTGGAACATTATTGAGTCCAAAGGGAATCACATTATAAGTAAAAAAGCCCCATTTATTCATAAATTTTATTTTGGGCTTGTCCTCATCCTCAATCTGGACTTGGTGGTAGCCAAAGAACCCATAAGTGAAAGTATAAATCTCATAGCCTGTAATGCCTTCCAAGACTTCATCGATGAATGGAGTCAGGAAAGGGTCATTGATGTAGGTAGCATTAAATATTATATAATTTATGTATATGTGAATACACCCATCCTTATTGATGCTTATTACCATTGGGCTCACCCAATTGGACTCTTGTATAGGGTAAATAACCCCTATGGCTAGCATAACATCAATCTCTATTTTCACCTTGGTATGGAGGTTGGGATCCATCTGATAGGGGAAATTTTTCACCAATCTTGCACCATCTATTAGCTTTATGATCATCTTCCCAAGGCATGGGTGGGTGCCATTCATATCCTAATAAGTCTTGGGGAACAAGTATTAGAATTCCTTCAAGAGGTTTATTATGTGTGCTAACTTGGTGTCAAACCAATAAGCACTTAGGGTAGCCATCTTTGGCTCTCCTTCTACATTGATATCCACTTTGATGGTCTTAAGTAGGGGTACAATATGGCTTACTGTTCTCTTGGTGTGAGTCCTTGACTTGTCGATTTTCGTCTATTATCTCAATATGAAGATGAGTGGGCTCTTCTCCATCGAGAGAATTATCATCTAATTGGAACATGAGCTTTCTTTTGGTAGTCAACATTTTCTAGTATCACTCCTTCCAAGTTTCACCATCTTCCTCACTTGAGTCACTGTTGAGCATTTGGTTTTCAAACAAGGTTAGGAGTTCCAACCCTTTTTCTTTGAACATGTCTTTTAAGTGTTATTCAAGGATGGTGGTGTCTTCTAACACTACCCTTTGAATTACTTACAATAACTTGACCAGTTCTAAGTTCTAAAAGGAAAAGGAGAAGGTATGCATAAACTTATCCTTAAGGGCCTCCCAATTGGTTATCTCTTGGCACATCTCATTGACAATGTACCATGATTATGCCCATGTCTTTAGAATCCTATAAAAGGCATGAAACTATAAGTTTTTTGGAGTAGCTATGCCATAGTCAATCCATGTCTCTTCGTATAGGTACACATGCATCATGGGATTAGAGTCGCTAGATTACATTGAGATATCTAGGTTCTCATTACTCCTCCCAAATATAGTGCAAATGGCCACACCTCTATCCAAGTTGGCAAGTTAGACCTTTGTGCTACCCACTAACATGTGATAGTGCTCCTCAAGGTATATAGAAGTTCACCCATTTTGTGTGCCTCTTTGGGGATGCATGCTTCAAGGTCATTGATATTCCTTTCCTTTGGATTGATCTTTTTGAATTTTGTAAGTGCTTCAAGCTTTCCTTTATTTAGGTGGAGTACCCTCTTTCCTTTCTTCTCTTGGTGTGGGACCCATCATTTCAAAGCATGATCAATTTGGACCCAACTAATCCTCATGGGCTTTGGCACCTTTGCATGTACCAAGTGGCATATATGACTAGTGGCCTGATAAGCCTCTTCAACCCATTAGTTGTAAGTGACGTTGGCAGTGTTTGAGGTTGACTACCCATCCTTCTAGGAAAGCACTCCCTGATTAGAAGGATGGAGATTCTTGATGACTTGCACTCTGATGTTATAAATATGGTTGATCTCATCCTCCAACTCAATGCTTTCCATATAAGGGGTCTTTGGTCACTTAAAAGGGGGATTAATACCCTTTTTTTGCCATTTTTTAAGGTCATGTATCACTTCTTGAAGTGCATAATTGTATTGTTGGTGTAGTACCAAAGCCTTCCTAGAAGTGCTACGTAGTTATCCTATTCAACCAACTCAATAACCTCAAAGTCAATGTGGAATTCAAAACCCATAATATCTACAATGGTACCTTACAAAATTTCAATCATCTACGCTTGGGTTATGTTGGCCATGAAAAGTATATAGAGAAAAGGCCTCAAGGTGGGCTTGATCATCTTCTCCCATGCATTCTTGGTTAGGATATTGACCTTTGAACTGGTGTTGATCAACACCTTGTAGATGGACCATCCATCGATGGTGGAATTTACGAGTAACTCTTGGTCATACTCTATATTTTTAGTATACCTTACTTCACATGCCCACTTTATATGTAGTCCAACAAATTTAATTATATGGGGCTTAGTAATTTCACTTGGCTTTCTCCCTACATGATCTAAGATAAAAAAATTTAGTAAGGGGTATCTCATCCATTTTTAGGAGGCACAAGATCTTTTTCAGTTCCTGTACTTCAGCCTCTTGGCTATCTTGTTTTTGGCATGAGGTGGTAACCTGTGCTTCTAGTATCTGGCCAAATAGAGTTTTCCCTACAAATTTTATATTACACACATGGCTTATTTTAGGATGTCCTTTTGACATGTTGGGTTAGGGTAGGGCACAATTTTTGGCTCAGGTCATGTTATATGCTTGGTGTAGCTTGGTTTTCCATATTCTAGGCATTAATCTTGTGTTAGTGTATTTGGTGACTTAATGGTAAACCCACTTTATATGGTTTCTTGTGCCTTGATTATCTCTATGCATGCTAACTACACCTTTAGAGCCCATTTAATATATGTATGTTCATTCCTACTCATCCTTGTGCCCTTAGTAGTGCCCATTTTGCCTTGGATTAGCTTTTTGTATAGGTCAGGGCATTCCTTGACTGTATGTGGTCCTTGACAATACCTGCACATTGGATGCATTGGGTAATTATGTTGATAGTACTCGATCGACCCATACTTGTAACATAATCATGGTGGGAATATTCCTCCACCACATCCTCCACCTCAACCTCTAACACCTCTTTGGTTCCTATAGCCAACATTCTATTATCCATAACCCTCATTCCCTTAGTTCTCTTTCCCTTTGGTTGTTTTAGTTGCCTGTCATACACCTCTATCCATATTCTAGTATATTTCATCAATTACATAGTAGTCAACTATGTTGTGAGTGTAAGCATCACATAATTTAAAATAGATGTTGGTGCTGACCTCACTAGCACATTGTAACAAGGGGTAGTTACAAACATCATGCACCTCATGATAAACTTCACATCTAAGAAGCAGTGTGCATAAATTCCTTTGAGGGTAGTTATTTCTATTATGCCCTTTCATTTTGCACTCGATGTCCATAACCCACTTCAAGCATCTTGTGATGAGCTAGTTGTTAGCTTCTATAGTTTGGAGGCCATAAACACAATATACACCTCCATTAATGGGCTAATGCCTATATCAGTGCTCCCAACCACTTCAGCCCTGAGTGTAGCTTTAAGTACTTCTTGTGGGTCTATAAATGTTTTCATGGATAACACCCTTTTGAAAGGCACTAGAAATCCTCCAAAAACCATTTCACATACTAATAGGGGTGAATATCATAAGGGATATTTGAAAGGAGCATCTTGAATCTAGAATCATACAAGTGCATGCTCTCTGATAATCCTTGGTTGATCTCCTTAAGCATGGTAATGATCTACTGTTTAAGCTTAGGTATATAAAACTCCTTCAAGAAGGCTCCCTTCAAGGTGTCATAATCAACCATAGCCTATTTAGGATAAAAATTCTTATACCAAGTATGGGCATGATCAAGAAAATTTGTTACAAACTAGGTTGCCTTATGCTCAAACTGGGTTATTCCTCAAGTATGCCATTATAACTAATACTTGATCATATGCTCTACAAAATTCTCCACACCATGATACTCTATCAGGAGCATGGCCATCTCATAATAGATCTAGGGCTAGGGAACAACTAGTGCTTGAGGTGATTATCCTCTTGATGCTTGTTTTGGCATTGGTCCTCCAAGGCTTCTAGTCACTAGGCTAGGCACTATTTTGGTGGTTACTACTAACATCATAAAATATGATGGTGTTGTACTACTAACTAAAGGGCTCGTTCTTATGAGCTATTTCTTAGGATATGCCACTAACATTGACTAAAATAGGGTGCTTGTGCTCATGTTTTATCTAGTTGAGTTAGCACCACGATGTCTAGAGGTATCTTCACTTACCTCTTCATATGGGATAACTTGTTCAATCACAAAATTGTGGTCCAAATTTGTAAAATAATCAAAATCTACATCAATAATAATGTTAGTTGTCAATCTTTTGTTTTCCTTTAGGGAATCTGGTGTATGAACTCGCACTACAAGTTCAAAGGGGTTAGGTGCATCTAACGCATATCCAATGGTCAAGTTTTGAATGGACCCCGAGCATTCATTTGTCAACTATTGAGCTTATTCCATGGCTTCAAGGGCTTCTTTCTCTAGGATCAATTACCATTCAAGAGATCCTTCCCCATGCCCTTCCCACTCACTAAGGTTCCTCTCAGTACTTCTAAGTTCTAGATCTTTTGTTAGTCTATGCCTCCTCTTATTAGAAGCCTATCACCTAAGCTCTCAGTTATCAATCAACTCATCCCCTTCCATTATACCTCACCTACATGTCCCCTTCTTACCCATTATGCTTGTCATACATGAGAGGACTTTATACTTATATCCTTATTATTTAAAATCCATAGTCTACCATTAGCTTCTTGAGTTTTGTGTCGAGTTATTTCACAAATGTACCTTTGGTCTCACACAAGAATTGGTACTCTGCTTCTTTAGGGTAGGAATATGTCTATACCATGAACTCAAGCATGTAGCTGTTCAATGCCCCTTGCCACCATTTTTCTATGGCTCTAGTCTAGGTGGTGTATAAGTTATTAAGCCTCTCTAGGAACTCTTCCTTCCACTTGAGGCACTATCCATAGCTTTGAATTTTATGGGTTGTATAAGTAGCCAATCGGTGGTATACTTGCTCTGGTAGTTTGTAAAATAAAACTTTGTATAGGGCATTATATAAGTGGTTTTGGACCCATTTCCTTGGGTTATTCCCTCTACAAGTTGGATGCCTTATCACAAAGCTATCTTCTACTCATTCTATCTAGCACTCAATGTTTTTGAGGGAGAGTTAGAGCATTATCCTGGTGTACCATTATAGCAAAAAAAATTAATAGTCCTAGTAATGGAACCAAAATGTTGTATTCAAGTATGATTTTTGGTCATAGGCCATGTCATGTGCTAACCTAGTTATCCAAATTGAATTTAGGCTTATTTTAGAAGGGTGTAGGACTTGACTAATCTTAATCATTTAGCACTTGATTGTGCTAGAATCAATATACATAAGGTGTAAGCCTTATGTTCTCACATAAAGCACAATAGAGAAAGGACCAAGATCTATGTTAGGCTAGTTTTTCCATGGCACAAATATATTCTTCAAGGGCTTGGGTCAGTGTAATGGTGTTTGTGTATTCATGGGTGGAAGCCTTGGGTTTTATAGGCTCAATGACACTCAAGTGCGTGAGGGGAACTAGTTATCTGGTTAGGGGACTTAGGCATGGTCTTTCACTAAAGCACATGTATCATTTTAGGGTCTAGGGTCTTAACCATACTTAATCCATTCCCTATCATAGGTATGAGGTTCATTGCCAACTACAAGTCCACCATGAATGAGTCAAGTTAGAAACTTGCAAGAGCTCAATATACATTTTATAGAATAAAACATGCAATCAATAAACTTTCATATAGTGTTCATCATTAATGGAGTTCAACAACAATGCATGCATAGTCCATATAAATTGAGCAATTTCTCAACATAAACTGATAAGGCCCAAGCTCATATGTGAGCTTGGGCATTACAAAGGGAGAGTTCAAAAAACATCTCAAGTCCTAACACCAATGGCAACTATCAAGTAGCAATTCACCAGAGTTTCCTTACTCTAATTCCTCTCCTTCTTTAACTAAACTTGGTTTTCTTTTATAGGCTTAAGATCATCCTAGGATTATGGGGAATGGAACACACCAATTACTGAGCTGGCACTAGAGGTACACATCCCACCATCTTCACTATGCCTTGTCTTTAATACACAATCACTATCCCACACACCTGCTTCTTGATGTTACTTGATTCAAAAGGAGTCACTTGTCTTTAATGGCCAGTTATTGTCCTCTGCACCTACTTCTCAATGCCAATTGGATTTGTTAGCCAATAGCTAGTTGGCACTACTAGAAGACAAAACAAAAATCATCCTCCATGATTGCCTCATGCTTAGGTGTTTGTTGAATTGGCATGGATCCAATACTTAGCATGAAAAGGGGCCCAACACATGGACTTCTGTGATTAATTAACTAATTAATCTATATTAGTTATGTTAATTAATCATGCACCCTAAATTATAAATAAATAATTAAAAATAAATAATAATCACCCATGCCACCTCATCATCCTACTCAATTAACCTCATTTGACTCCCCTAACCTCCTTATTAAATCATTAACCAAATTTTTCAAACATCATTAAAACATTAAAAGGCATGTTCAAAACTCATTAAGACATTCCATATCCTAAAAATCTTATTTAAGACATTCTTACAAATTCTAACAAACTTCATTAAGACATTCAACCCATTGAATGTCCATTTAACTCATTCAATGTCCTTTCAACAACTTGACCATTCCTTCCAACTAACTCATAAATACTCAACAATTATATTGAATGCACTTGAATTTATGACTTCACTTCCACCATTCAAATTCAAAATTATTTAATAATTTTGAATTAAATCTGACCTTCCATTTTAGCTCAAAAAAATATTTAAATTTATGTACTTTCCTTCATTCAAATCATCATGTTGTGAGCTATCAAACTTATCATCCTTTTGAGATCAAAACCATCAACCAAATTTCCATTATGCTACTAAAATTTCCTTATATAGGAGTTTCTAATTAAACATCCACAAATAAGTGATCAACAACACATCCAAATTGACAAATAAGAGATCTTCATTTTTGGTAGGTGAAGTTATTTTAGACATCTAATTCCTATCACTGTCATGATGATATTTCAAATCTAAATGAATTTCTACAATAACACACAAACTAGATCAAAAACCAAAATGCTATAATTTGGTCATACATGTCACACACATACACCAATTCACATCCATGTATCCTTGATTGGGGCAATGCATTTTATGGAATTATTATCTTCTCTTAATTCACTTTGATTCAAATTACAACTAAGTACAATGACATACTGGACCACTAAAATATTCTAATTTGGTTGCACACATCATGTGCATGTTCAAATTCATGTCTGTAATGCCCTAAATGGGTATTTACCTATACACAATTGACACATCCTTAATTCAACTCCAGCAAAATTACGACTAAGTAAATTGATATTATGATCAATTTTATTAAATAAACAAATAATTTCTAAGAATTTTTAAAATACTAAGTAAAATCATTTAATCAAATCAAATTATATTAAGATCTTAAATGAGAAATCCCTGGAAAGTTATTGAATATATATTATTAAAAATTCACAATTCAAAATATCTGTGCCATGATGTCACCTATGACACCATCATAGGTGTGTCATCCTCAAGGCATTAATGGAGATAAATATCAAGATTGAGGCTAACCATACCTTATTAATGCTTCATTATTACAAATATTGATGGCCATATTTATTGCTTGTCCCTCCAAAATTGAATGGATTTGTGACCTTCCATATTGATCTTGAGATGGAGAGCCATAAATCAATTAGCTCATTTTGTAAAAGCTATAAATATGTGAGCCATGGACATAATATTTAAGCTTTATTTTTGTAATGTTATTATGTAAGAATAAATTCAAGAAGATATTTTTGGTGTATAGAAACTATGCAAAAATTTTACTAGAGAGCTTCACTCATCATTTCAACATTGATCAAATCAAGAGCCAAGGCCATTGGTGTAACAAGAGATTTATGGAGATGTTTGTGCTACCATATTGATGAAGACTTGGATCACCAAATTTAGGAACAAACACATCTAATAGATTGATCTTGAAGGAGGGGAACTTGGGGAAGGCATTGTCCATATTTTATTGTCTACACTTCTTAACTCCATTGATCCACGTACCTCAAGGAAGTAGGTCTAGCACATTATTTTCTTTATGCTTTATCATTTGATTTATGTCTTGAATGCATGAAATAACTTGTTATGTAATCCTATTATACATTTGGCATGTTTAATGGGATCAAAACTAATAAGTTTCCTCTAATTACTTCTTATCATCTTCTTTTATCAGTTTTTGTTGCTAACTTTTGATGAAATTGGCTAAAAATTAAAAAAAAAATGTTCATGGATTTTGACTATATATCATTGAATTCATTCCTAAAACTAATGAATTCACCCCTACATAATGACAAAAATGTCTCTACTATTCTGATAAATGATGAATTTATCTCTACTATTTTGATAAATGATGAATTTCTCTCTACTATTCTAGTCAATGATGAAAATGTCTCTACTATTTTGGTCATTGAAGAAAATGTTTGATGTTCTAATCATCGACAAAAATATATCTGATGTTCTAATAATTGACAAATTCATCTCTTTTATTTCCTTAGTCTTTAGAAAAAATGTTTTGGACATCAATGGAAACATTCTAGAGATTGGCAAAATTATTCCAGGTTTGAGCATTTGATCATTAGCGAATTTGTCTTAATTTTAGCAAAATTGTAACCATTTGTAGTGAATTCATCACTTTATTTAGCAAAATCATGTCCTAATCAATGAAATCATCATTTTTATTAGTGAAATTATCTCTATGTATTTTCTATATTCTATTTATGTTTTTGTGTAGGTTCTTAAAATTGATGAAAATGTCCTACATATCGATGAAATTATCTCTATGTAAAAAACTTGAGAGTATAAAAATAGCTAAAATCAAGATCCTTAAAATGATTAAAACCCTTGATTGAAAAACTAACCACTTATATTGTAGGTTTAACATGTTTTAGTTTGATTTATAATAATTCAATGCAAATATCATTGATATATCAAATAAGTTCTCTAAAAAGAACAAACACCTTAGATTTAGAACTCTTAAGAGCAATTTTATTTTTGTTCTTTGTTTAACACTTAGTTTATTTTCTAGCAAAAATTTGTGTATATGATCTCCCCTTGACCCATTTAGGGAACTTAGGTGACAAAAAATGCATTGTTTTACTTTTTATTGAGTCAAAAACATGAATAAATATTGTGTATACTCTCCCCTTGTTGCTAGGGACTTGGATGACTCAAAAGCGACTTAGTTCTTCAATTTATTTTTATGCATTAGCTTGTGAGTGAGAATAAATCACCTCCTCAAAAGTTATTTACGAGGAATTTGACATGGGGCTTCATCTCCAAACACTATTCTAACCCCACTCTCCAATGGGGTATATAAATTAGGTATACCATTAGATTGGATAGTAGCTGAACAGTTAGCTTGCCAAGTCCAATTGGTCCTTGGGCCATGCAACAATATAGACATCGGACTTCACTAAGTAGTACATGGATAAATTTTATGTAAAAAAAAAATACCTTTACATAACAATCTAGATGGTTTTGATCTGATTGACATCAATTTTGTGCCCAAGTGTTTCTAGGCACTTTTGGACCATTTAGAAAAGCCAAATAACAAATTTAGCTTAATTGACTCCACTTTACTGCAGATTATCTTTCCAAATATTGAATTTATTTGACACTCTAAGTTCTTTCCTACATATCAGTTCTTGAAAGATATAGGAAGGCCTAAAAGTTCTACCTAGATCCACTCTTTTATTTTGGATTAATAATTAATTCTTTTCAAGACTGATATATCAGTGGAAACTTTGGCAAATACTATGCATACCTCATGTCAGTTTTGCATAGGAATGTGCACTTAGGTGCTCCTTCATCTTTTTACTTGTATTATGAGTATAAAATAACCATTTAAAATAAAATAAAATAAAATAGGACCTATGGCCTCTCAAACCATAGTCAAAATCTATTTTCAAGTATTTGGTCTAAGGATAAATGGTTTGCACTTGAGTCTTGCCTATCACTTAGGCTTGAGTGTTTTACTCTTTACGTTTGGGTTGAGTTACTTGGATTGGATTTTTATTTTATTTTAGAGCCTTACCTAAGTGTGATTCTTGTTTATATATTGTACACATTGACATATACTTACACATTAAGGTATTTTAGGTGTTATGTTGTTTGCATTACCATTTGACACTTAGCCATTTATTACAACGCTGTGTCTATCATTTGAAATAATAGCCTTTATCTCACTTGGTACTATTATTCTATCCATTTAATTTTCAATTTTAAAAATTAGGTTTTCTTGTGTTAACCTACACCCTAAGTTTCTATACCATTTGACTTTACTTTTTATTATGTGTAGTTACATTGCCCATTTTATTCTAAAGTTTGAACTTAGATTTTTTTGCATTTTCCATATGCTCTAAGTTCTTAGACCATTTGACCTTATTCTAATTTGATGATTAAGATAAACCATAGTATAATAATCCTTTTATATGGTGCTAAAACATTTTGGACTTAGGGTTTCTTGTGTTATCCTACACTCTAAGTTGCAAAATTGTTCTACCCTCTTCTATTTTGTCGATTTTGACCAAGCAAGCTCAAGTATTCCAAGGATTTCAATTATTCTCATTTTTTACTGATACATTATCCAAGTTATTTATAAAGTTTTTAAGGACCATTTGATAATGTTTCCAAACCTCCAAATTGAACTAAATCCATGTTTGAAACATTGGCCAAAGAGTGAGTAATATTCCAACCATACAAAGATACACTCATAGTGGGGTTGCTTATGGCACTAGTTACAAGGAATAAAACTTTTATGACAGAGAATAACACTTGATCATGTATGAAGAAATTCCTACCTTTATGGGATCAATCCTAGGTCAATACATTGATAATCACCCACTTTAAGACCAAGATGAGGATATTTTAAGATTGATAGAATCAGGAGTGAGACTTCCTCCAAACTTTTTGAAAGAATAATTGCATACCCTCATTTGAATAAAAGAGCAACAATAATAACAAGTTATTGAAAAAGATAAACCTTTCACTCAAGTGCCCAAACCAACCATTTATTTTTATAGCAAAGGGAAGGGTCCATTGGTGGATCCCTCCCAAAAGGGTCATATTATTGTGTATATTATACAACAAATTAGTTAATGTTATGCAGATTAGTTTATTGATGACTTAATGACTTCTTTGGCTTCAACCTCACTCAAAAAAACCATGAATATAGATGAAAATTAGCTACCTAAACAATCAAAACCAAAACAATCTAACCCTACTCATGAGGTAGATCCTTTAGCTCTTCTCGAACAAACTATGCTAATGAATGTTTTGAACCAAGTTCCACTTGATATGTAACACACATTCTTTAACCATTAGGAGACCCTTTTGTAATACATAATGTGTACTTAATACTTGTCATCAAGTGCTAGATCACTCTAAAAAATAAGCCATTTTTTATCCACCTCAACAAAAAGTGGTGGATAATTTTTAGAATGCTAGACCAACTTCTTCTAGTTCATGACAACAACAAGTTCCACTTGTGAACCAATCATGACAACATTTTCTTCTAAATCAATACTAGGTTTCTCAAAATTAATAGATTACCTATAGATTACAACAATAGATTACTTAGAATCAATAATAAATACATAGGGATCAACAATAGAAATTTTGAATCAATAACACCATACTTATTCTTATGTGCCTTAAAACCAACAACAGACATTGAACCAAACCTAGAACTTAAGACATAGGGTGCTCATTCCCAATAGGACATTATAGGGAGGATCTATTCCTCCCCACACTAAACCCCACAAAACATATTAGTATATGAAAAATAAACAAAACCATCTCCTTCCACCATAAACCACTCCAAATATCCAAGAGTAGAACATAATGAAGGAGGTAGTCGCAAGGCTTCAAATAGGTAACCATACCATAAAGTACAAGTTCAATGAGATATGCTCTTATCCATTTAACATGAGTATTATTAAAATACCCTTCCCACCTCATTTTTAGGTACCCAAATTTGATAAATATGAAGGGGAGGGTGATCCTAGATATCATATACAAGCTTTCTTTGTTACTTGCCAGGAGGTAGCCTAAAGTAGTGTGTATTTTCTACACTTGTTTACATGAAACTTGGGTGGAAAAGCCTTAGAGTGGCTCCTTAAATTACCTAAAGGATTAATAATGAATTTTAATGATTTATTAAAAAAACATTAACCACTTTTCTTAAAACATTAAACATGAGTTGCTAATAATTGACCTATGTAAATCTAAATAGAGAGATAAAGAAATCTTTGTGACCTATCAAGAACAGTGAAGAGGATTGGCTATTCACTTCCCACACAATCTATCAAATAAATAGTTATATGATATATTTTCACATAAACTACACCCTAAGGTCACTCATAATATGAGTCTCACTTGTGCCAAAACATTAGAATAAATCATTGACAAGGGCATACATATTGAGAAGGCATTCATTATTAAAGGATTAATCAAAATATTTCCTAATCTCAAACCTTGCATTAAGCTCAAGAAATTGTTTAGACCAATACCACTAAGAATATTAAGGTAATTAACAAGAAAAATAACATGGTAGATAATGGAGTTACTGAGTCTTGACATGTGAAGATAGTGTAAGCACCATCTATTTAAAACACACCACTAAATCTACTACTCCAACTACAAAGAGCTTTGCCACATAGAGCATTTCCTAGATGAAGGTCATTTAATGACCTAGGAGAACATGATATGTTAGTGTTTAATAAATTAGTGGCTACTTATATGATTATTTAACATGTGTTGAAACCTTGTCCTGAGGATTAGCCTAAACCTGGCTGGTATAATGAAAATAAATTCTATGATTTTCATCATGTTGTTGTACATGTAATTTATAGATGTGTGCAATTAAGGCACATTATTGAAAAATTGTTAGAGATTGGAGATTGAGATATATCATAGACCTCTTCCTAACACCAATTAGAACATGGGTATCTACAAAGATCCCTTTCCTAATAACAATGACCAACAATAGAGAAGGAATCAAAACCAAGGCCAAAAGCATAATCAATATTAGGATCAAGGTTACAATCAAAATCAAAATTAGAATAATAATTTTAATCAAGATCATGACACACGAACCAATCAAATCAAGTATAATGTTGTTCCATATGATTACAATAACACTATAGGGCATATTACAACTAATCACATTGCTACCGTTAAGATCAAATCCCATATACTATCCAATGTGGTTCAAAAAATTGGTTCTTCTATTTTAGGATCACTGTCCTCTATTTCAAGTAATTCCACATTAGGTTTTGGAACTTTGATTGTACCTCAATTTCCATGGGTTACCATTCCTAGACCTTCTCATTCATATAATTACAATAAATCCCTCTTGAATTGAAATTAAGTAGTCAAAGATAGATGACCGACAGTTATCCTCCATGGCCCTTTACCTTCTTCTAACATTAATCCTAAACCAAACTTTGGATTGACTTTGACCAATTTTGAGCTCAACACTATACCGATCAAGACCACTCTTAAACTAAACACTATGCTGACTAAGACTAAACTGACTCATCCTATTACTGAGAAGCCATATAGTATCAATGAACAACTAAGCAAAACATCTGCATAGATATTTATTTTATATCTCATGTGCACATCTAAAGTTCATAGGACCATAATGAATCATTTAATTCAATAATCCACTATGTTTTATGACATTAATACTAACCAATTCCAAGTGCTTGTAGGACATTTGTCTCTAGGACAATAGATTACCTTTGACTAGTGATATATGTCATCCCTTGGTCCACTACATAACAATCCCCCATACATTAAAGCCATTATTTACGAACATAAAATCAAACATATTCTTATAGACAATGGCTCTATAGTGAACATATCATCATTTAAAATGGTCCAAACATCAAGGTATACGGTGGAAGATATGTGACCAAATACCATCACCATCAAGGCTTATGAAAATGTAGAGAGAGAATCTATAGGAACCATTTATTTACCAATCATTATTGGGCCTATTTCCCATGATACATTGTGCTACATAATTAATATATAACTTCCTTAAAATAAACTTCTTGTTCATCCTTAGATGCATGAAGTACGAGAGTCCCTTCTACCCTACATAAATACATCAAAATCCCCCATTCTACTCTATAGGTCACTATTTATGGTGATTTAAAGCCATATCAATATTATAAACATATTTTACTAGCACTAATTTGGTAGCAAAGAAGGTAAGCGAGTTATTTTTTAACCTCCTAGTCTAATTATATTGACCCTAGTGACCTTACTTCCACTTCTACTGATTTGTTTCCCACTACCATGTCCACCCACTTTCACTATTTAAGATAATGGTATTACAACATATAACATTCATGATGCATTCCACATCATAAAATTAACTTAGTCCCCCAAGTCCTATGGCCATCCTAAACCATCTAAAAATCTTAGTAGGCCCAACATGATTTGGAAAAAGAGTGATAAATCCACTTTACAAGAGCCAATCATCTTTGTACCAATACATCATCCAATCAAGATCAGGCCACCAACACCAAGGGAGGTGGTTATATGGTGATGGGTTTACTAATTGCATCTAGAGTGCCAAATATCTTATACCAAATAGAATCATGGAAAGTCTAGACTATATAGGAATAAGATTGGGATCCAAGGCACAAGGAATTCTTGAACCCATTTTAGCTACTAAACCTATGAAAAATCAAGGTATTAGATTTATACTACTTAGGGGTGTCCCCATTAATTTCTAAAGTGATTCCTCTCCATCAAATGATAATGAAACTCCTAACAACATTGTAATGTCCCATTATAGCATATATGATGAGCAAACAAATACCAAATTATTTGATTCTAATGCCATCATGACCATTATAGCCCATTATCCCCTTACCCTTCACCATCCTAACCTAGTTTATTAGGACCAACAAGATTCTATCATACTACTAGAGGATTTTTAGAATTAGGAATATATTATTGAGTTTATGGGCCTTCGAGACAAATTTCTGATTGGTGATCATAAATAAGGCTTTGACTTCCATTTAGACCCTGTTGCCAATTTTGGAGAGTAGGCAAACTTCCTTGGTTATGATAAGAGTAAAACATTGAGATCCTCGAGAAAAAACCTCTTTGGGGTACCCTTGGGTCAGGGAAAGAGTAAATAAAAAGATAAGTCCTTGAGTGAAAATATATTTCAAACACTCTTGGATGGGGAAGTTCACCTCTCTCCTTAGAAATCATAGTGTCCACCTAGTCCAAGCACTATCATTGGTTTCAATATTAGTACTAAAGAACAAGTTTTTGAATACTTTGCTCAAGATTTTCCTAAAGTATTTATCAAATGGCCATTAACTAGCATGGCAAATTCAAATTCTTCTTATATGGGTGTAGATTGTGATCAACAAGTAGTTAAAGAGGATCCATTCTCTTCTTTTCCTACTATTCTTAAGGATGACTCAACCTTACTATTTGAAGATACTACGAAGGTCAACATTAGTATATATGATGATCCTAAGATGGTTTGTCTAGGTGCATCACTTAATAGCGAGGACCGTGAATTCATTATTACCATTATAAAATACTTCATTGATATATTTTCACGGTCCTACTTAGACATGCTTGGTTTTGATTCATCATTAGTGGTGCATCACCTAGTTGTTCATCCAAATGCCAAACTAGTCAAACAAAAATTATAGAAAACGTATTGACACAGCCATTCTAGTCAAAAAAGAGTTATAAAATTTATTGGACATAGGGTTCATACAACCACTTGACTATTTTTAATAGATCTCCAACATCATCCTAGTCATAAAAAAACCATAGGGCATTTGCTTATGTATTGATTTTAGAGACATTAACAAGGCATGCCCTAAATATGATTTCCCACTACCTAACATCTAAATGGTAGTTTATTCAATAGTAGGATTAAAAAAATTGTCCCTTATGGATGGATTTTTAGGATTTAACCAATTTAAGATTGTACCAAAAGACCAACACAAGACTGCATTCACCACTCCATGGGGAACATTTTATTATCAAGGTATGCCCTTTGGATTAAAGAATGTAGGTACAACTTATCATCATGTCATGATTATCATATTTCATGACATGATGTAAAACATCATTGAAGACTATGTGTATGATATCTTAACTAAATCAAGAACATGTTCAGGCTACCTTGATGTTCTATGAAGAATCTTTGAGAGGCTTCATTAATACACAATGTGTCTCATTCCTAATAAGTGTATCTTTGGTGTCACTTCAGTAAAATTACTAGGATTCATTATGTCACAAAGAGTTATTGAGGTAGATCCGACTAAATTTAAGGTTGTTATGTAAATTCCTCCTCCATTCAATTTTAAATAGCTTCATATCTTACAAGGAAAAAATTGTTTATCCCCCATTTCATATCATAGTTGGCTAATAAGTGTCATCCATTTACACATCTTTTGAAGAAAGGTGTCATATTTCAGTGGGATATAGGTTGCAAACAAACATTTACAAAATTCAAGACCTACTTGGCTAATCTACTAGTATTGACTCTGCCTACATTAGATATACCATTACTCCTGTACATATCAACAATAGAACATGCACTAGGGGAACTTTTGGCCCAATATGATGAATAGGGAAAAGAGCATGTAGTATACTATCTTAGCCAAACATTGGTAAGTTATGAACATAATTATACACCTATGAAAAAGGCTTGTCTTATAATGGTGTTCACTTCCCAATAGTTGTAGCATTATATTTTTAATAATAAGACCATTATGATATCCAAGATTGATCTGATTAAGTATTTATTATCAAAGACCACTCTCAGAAGATGAATTGAAAATTAGTTTATGTTATTAAGTGAATTTTATGTGGAATACCAAAATCAGAAGGTCATCAAGGGGTAAGTCCTAATAAATCAACTTGTTGAAGCTCCTTTGATCGACACCAAGCCTCTTTCATTTGATTTTTTAGATGAATCAATCATAACTCTAGATGAGGTAACCATTGATCCCAAATAGTATACACTATAATTTGATGGTTCATTCACCACTTGTGGATATGGAGTCAATATTTTACTAGTTACACTTTAAGGGGATCTTATTCTTAAACCATTTCACATTAGCTTTCACTTTACTAACAACATGGCCAAATATGAATCCCCAGTTACTGGACTTCATCATACAATATAGTGGGATATCATGTAATTGATGCTATATGGAGACTCTTAACTAATCATCAATCATACCATAGATTAGTACCAAATAAGAGATGATAAGTTTTTACCTTACAAGTGTATGTTGGACAATCTTAAACAAAAAATTTTAGTTTCTTTTGTTTGAACAAATACCACAAGCCAATAATTGAGTGGTAGACATTATGACTACCATTGGGTCCATGATACAAGTTGCCATCAATGATAGAGAATATTAATTCCTCATCAGAAATCTTTTGTACCCATCTCATATGATGCTATATTTAAAGTGAGTATGTAATATTGTTGGTCCCATTCCCCCTTGCTACCAAGACCTATATATTTATCTTCAAGATCAAACCCTTCTAATGAAACTTTAAAAGAACCAAACCAAACCATTCCTTCATCGAGCATATCATTATACCATCCTTGGAAACATGCTCTATCATAGGGGATATAATGGAATATTTCTTCATTGTTTGTCTTTGTGAGAATCCACATTGGTGCTTAAAGAGGTCTAAGAAGGAATTTGTGGGGCCCACACCAACATCATGGTTTTGGATAAGAAACTTCTCTATATATGATATTATTGGCCCAAAATGGAGACAAATAGCTATAACTATGTTGAGAAGTTTTATTATTATTAGAAGTATAGTAATTTGATATATTTACCTTCACTACCACTCTAATCGATTACTACATCATGACTATTTTCAACCTAGGGACTTGATCTTATCAAGAAAAGAAACCCTACCTCCTTTGATGGAAATAAACACATATTTAATACTATGGAGTATTTCACTAAGTGGGTGAAGGCCATACCCCTCAAATATATAATTAAAAAGTAGATATCCAAGTTCATTTATTTTCACATCATATGTTGATACGATAGCCCTGCTAAAATCATCTTTGATAATGGTGGTTCTTTCAAGAACAAGGATGCAAAAGCTGTATCTCTATTTCAATATCAAACATAAGCTTTCCACACCATATAACCCATAAGACAATGACCAAGTTGAGGCATCTAACAAGATCATTATTTCAATCCTTAAGAATATTATCAATGACACTAGCCATGATTGGCAATTACAGTTGTTCCTTGATCTCTAGGTTTATCAAACTAGACACCAAACCCACATAGGATATATACCTTACTCCTTATCCTATGGTTTAGAGGCCACTATTCCTATCGAGATTGAGTTGCATTCATTTTGTGTCTCACTATAGGACATTATTTATGATGAGGAATACAATGTTTACAAATTATAAGAGTTGGAGCTTCTAAATGAAAAGCATTAGGCCACCTTAGACCATTTGAAAGCTTATAAAAATAGGCTACACCATAGCTATAACAAGTGCATTCTCCCTCAAAATTTTAAAGTTAGTGAATTAGTCTTGAAATAAAATTAGAAAAACACAAATGTCGAGCGTTAAAAAAAAGGCAAATTTGAATCCAATTGGTTGGGTCCATTTTTTATCACTAAAAAGTATGGTTTTGGGGCATATAATTTGGCTACTTACGAGGTACAAGAACTTGAGGAACCCATGAACATATCACACCTCAAGAATTTCCATGCTTGAATTCTATTCTATTCCATTATTTATAAGACAACTTGATTTTGGGGCACCCATTGTATATTGTTACCTGGACCATTCTCATTATTGTACTGCCTGAAACATTCCTATATTGTTACTTGGAATATTATATTATTGCATGGACTATTCTCACTATGTTATCTAGGTTATTCCGATTCTGTTACTTGGAAAATTCTATTTGTTACCTGGATCCTTCTATTGTTACTTCTACAATTTTAATTCTATTTGAACAAGATTTTTTCCACCTAGACTGTTCCTTCTCTCAATTACTTATTCTTATAGATTGTTATAATATTATTACCAATCATGATATTGATAAAAAAACAACAAGTATGCAAATAGATTCAATGAATATTTTAGAGATAGTTTAGAGTGCTTAGCATCAACATCAACATTAGCATCAGTAGCACCTTTTCTAGGCCAGTCTCTCAAGACATCTTGACATATGGTTTCACCTATTTGGTAGTTCCTTGAGAATTTTTCTAGTTATTTATATTTTATATTGCATCATATTCCCCTATACCTCAAATTCTATTGTTGGTTCTTAGGATCACCTTTACATCTGGCTTAACTATTGTTTGATCCTCTACCTAGGGACTATTGTCCTTTTCTATATAGTTTATTATACATTTGAGCATATTATGTTATTTTAATTATTATAAAAAATCCAAGAACATTAGAACATGATAGGAAAAATACCAAAAACATTCTTAGTTAGCAAATATGGGCTTAAGATCTCCATGAGAGTTGCAAATCTATGTCATACCTCTTGGCCATCTAGCTCAGCCACATCCACATCCTCTAATGGATCATACTACCTATGAGGTTGTATAACTTATAGTGGATGGAAAATAGGATGAATAACTACATTAGCACCTAATATTGCTACTATGATGGGCCCTATACCCCTTCCCTTCTCATCCTCACTCATCACTATCTCAAAACTGGCTACTGGGCAAATGGCCTAGTCAATTAAATAGGTTATACTCCCAACCACCATCAAATGTATGCATATACCACCCATAAATATATAAATCTATCAATGTAGTCCCAAAACAAATATACTACCCTATCATAATCAATCATTGCCTCTACCAAAGGTACTGGTGGCATCTCCCTGGTCACATGAGTAAAGTAATGTGGACCCTCAAGAATATCTTGCTACATCCCAAACTATCTCTAAACATGATTTGGCATATACCTCTCCAAAGTGTAATCATGCTGCCCTATAATATAGTATGGGGTGATCATGTATCCAATCAAAAATAGGTCCTCCACCAATGCAAATTGTGTCCCTATATAAGGGTGCCAAATGAAATCACCATCCCCCATCTCATCGATGGCCCACTTGAAATAGGGTAGGTCCCCCAAATGTCTCTGCATCCTCGATCCTATTAATTAAGATGACCATGCCAATATATCCTCTAGTCCCCTCTAATACCTTTACCCCATTGGAGATGCAATCACAATATACTCTCAGGCGCACCTGTAGTAGAATGTTATGGCATATGCTCTACTCTCCCATGTATGTGATCATATGTGAATCCTTGTATAAATAAAATAGAATCATAGGTCCCTAGGTAAAATACATCAATTTATCAAACATATATTGTACTACACCAATCAACCCCAAGGGAAAGTACCATTCATTCTAATTAGACAACATAAGGCTGCTAACAAGAGCTATCAAAACCACTACCTTGGGGGGGCTATCTTATAGCCTGCTCCACCCTCTGGGGGCCAAGCCAAGTCCTCCAATTCATATACATCAATGCAATCATCTACTATCTCCTAATCCACTACCCAAATAGGTCATCCAACATTGCCTATCTCCTTGCCCCCATCCATGTAATCTTGTGTCCTCACATGGGTACCCATAGAATCTGGTACACATCCCTAGTGTTACCATGACCTCCCTAGTCAATAGATAAAAGGTGTAAGTTTTGGAATTACATCTCTCTACCAATACTAATAAATAACCTCTATCTAAATAAATCACTAATAAGCATTTTAGGTGATACAGGTCCACACCAACCAAGATGCCCATGAGCTCATCTATTATGAGCCCTTGTCATAGTAGAACTTGAGAACACTACTCCCACAATGTGATAATTGCTACTCACTCCTACAAATAAAAAGGTGGGGATCATACCAATTATCTTTATAAAATTATATTCTTCTAATTTTGAGGCTTAGACTAAAACTCTATGTGCCTCTACCTCTCTTTGTCTAATTTTAGGCCTAGTTTGAACCCCAATGGGGCTCATCACCCTTTCTTTGGTGTTCTCTCTATTGTTTTGGTGATCCCACTATTTAGCAAGATGTTTTTACTATTTAATAGGAATTTTTTACTATTTTTCAAGGTGATCCTACTATTTTCCATGACCTTACTAATCTGTAGGTTGTTCCCATCATTTGGTAGGGTGATCCCACTGATATTGGAAAACTCTCTATTTGACAAGGTAAAATTAACCTAAAAATGTTAGATCTCCATTATCTTGGTGATCTTACCATTTTGACCCATGATCCCATCAAAAGATCAAAGAGATCATTTATCTCCTATGTTTCTTACCATTTTCATGGGCAAACTCATCATTTTCCCAATTGGGAAAATGATGAGATCACCCTAGCTAGCCTACCTTACATGAAAAAATGCATTAAATGACAAATTCAAAAACCTAAAAAGATACCTACCAATGCCTCACTCCTTAGTGATCACTGGTACTCTCTCACACACTCCCTAAAATGTTATTGGTGTAGGATATTAGCCATTTTGCTCATCTCACTCTCGTGTAAATATTAGATCTCTAAATTTACTATAGCTAGGGTACAAAATGACTTCATTTTAACCCTAGGGGTCAAAATATAGTAAATGTTTCAAAATTTTCACCCCTAGGCCTATAGTTGCTACATTTTATCTCTCTTGGGCTACTATTTTAGCCTCGTTGATCTATTTTTCCTCCCACTTTATTTTAATTGCTCCATTTTTAGAATTTTTTTATTAAAATTAATGAGGTTATAAAATCTTCTGATTGAGGGCCCATCCATCAAATATTTTTAAATTTTCCATTTTCCCCTTGAAGGGGAATCATGGGCTACCCAAATGATGTTTTGGGCATTTTCATAAAAAAAAAAATTCTTATACATGGAAACTTTAAAAACTAAAAATATGAATGAAATTTATTTCTTTTGATTATAGTGATCTTTTCATTCTTTTAAAAGATGTCACTTCGATCGAATGTCTTGTCACACCTTCTCAAATAGGGTCAAAATGTAGACATCCAATTCCTATCACTATTGTGCTAAAATTATCAACCTAGGTAATATTTTGTGATAACACACAATTTTGGTCAAAATCACTATAACACGTTAAATGGTTCGAGCTTAGCACATATAAGTGCTAATTTAGGCTAATGTATCCCTGAATGGGGCAATGCATTTTATGTGATTATTATCTTTTCTCAAAACACTTTGAGTCAATTTTGACCATGTAAAATGATGCTTTAGACCATTTAATTATTCTAATTTGGTAGCACACATCATATTTCACATCCATAATACCCTAACTAGGCTACTGTTCCATATGTAACTGACACCTTCTTCAAATTATACTCTAGTCAAATTTTGAATTCATAAAATGACATTTTTAACCAGGTTAATTTCCAAAGAATTGTATAAAATTAATAAAAGCCACTTAAGCAAATCAAACCAAATCAAGAGCTTAATTGAAAAATCCATGGACATTATTGAAAATATATTAATTGGAAATTCATTCCTTAAATCTACATCACCCTATGACATCATCAATAGGGTAGCATTGACAAGACATTAATGAAACAAATATCAAGATTAAGCCTTCCCATGCCTCATCAATGCCCCATTTCTTCTAATGTTTATGACTTGTCCCTCCAAAATTGAATCATTTTCTAGACACACATGTTGATTTCAAGATAGACAGTCATGGTTGATCCTTCACATTTTTATAAAGCCATAAATATAGGGCTTCACCATTGATTAAGAGAGATAAAAATTATGTAATGTTATAATGTAGAATTATCTTCATAAAGCTTCACCTATTTGCAAAAATTGATCAAACTCCTAAGCCTAAGCCATTAGTGCACTAAGAAATTATGGATACGCTTACTACTCATCATTAACATAGACTTGAAGCACCAAATCTAGGGAAAAATGTACTTCTTAGTCTCAATTGGAAGGAAGGATGCTATTTAGAAGGTTTGGTAGTATTCCTTCTTTAAATAGTTCTTAGAATTCATTTGCAACAACCCATAAAGGAGTGGTTTTGACGTTTTATTGTCTATATTCTTATTTGTAAAGGATTTCTTGACTAATACATATTTTAATCTTGCTCTACACTAGGCTATAAGTTGAAGGTGATATAAAGGAAGAGGGTTACATTGGATTATTGGGGTAATGGTACAAATGGTATGGGGGTCAAATAGGTTAATGTTGATAAGGTCTTCATAAATTCTATAATCAGACTCTACTTCACTGTTGGCATTGTTGTCACTAGACATTAGCATTGAAACATAAATAAGATAGGTGGGACCACCTAAAAGTAGTTTAAATATGAGACCATAAGTTCCTTTGTACCTAGTTATAAAAATTAGCTCAAGAGTACCTTATTGATTTGGCCTGAGGCCACCACCTTCATAGGCTTGTTTCTCCATGATCCTATTAGGGATGGGATATTTTGCATTTTTGTATCAATCAAACAACTTGCCATTATAAAATTAGGATTCATCATTGGCAAGTGGGTCCTCTTCTTGGCCAGCAGTTGGTGTGAAAATGACATAAACTAGACTATGAAGTTTACCTTTTCCTTTTCATTACCATTCCATACAAGGTGTCCTAGATTTACGTCTTCCATAAGACTTGGGGTTTTGTGGAAGTTTAGTAATATGGAATGTGTCATGGGCCAAATACTCTCTTGAGCCATTAGCTGAGATGGTAAAATGATTAAACATTTCAAGATGAGGCATATGTGAAGATGAGTCAAGGCTATCTAGGTCTATACAATTGGCCTCTGGTAATTTGACAAGTATTTCTTTATATTTGTCTTTTTTAGGAATTGGATCTAGGCCAAATCAGTAGTTGTAACTTTCATACTCAGCCTTCAAATGTTTGCAATGTTCATAGGGCTAAAAATATCCATTGGTAGTGACCTCCATGCTTGAGTGTGAGAACTTAAGATACTGGTACAAAGTTGGATTGACTGCATGAATTACATGTATCTAAGATCTACCCAAAAGTAAATTGTATGATAAATTTATGTCTAACACATGGCAAAGTGTATTGTGGGTAAAGGGCCCAATGATAACTGACAAAGCATATGGTGCCTTGTGATTCATGTTATTCATTATTATAGGCTTTGGTAGTAATTATCTCTAGCTTTAGATCAAATATTATATATTCAAAATGCTTGATGAGCTTTAAAGAAACAATATTTAAGCTTGAGCCATTGTATATGAGGACATGTTTGACTTTGTGCTGCATGATGACAACTTCAATGTACAAGGGATTGTTATAGAGAGGGCTAAGGGATGACATGTCACTTTGATTGAAGTTCAATTATTGGCCTATTGATAAATGTCTAACCAACCTTGGAATTTGTCTGGGGTTATGTCATTGGGAACTTTGGATTGGTCTAGGAGTTTTGTTGAGATGTTCTTGTAGATAGTAGATGTACATAAAAAATCCAAAATGGACATTTATATAGGCATATTTTAGAATTGTTACACAATGTCATATGGATTTTCTTTAATAGTGTAAAATGGCTTGTTCCTAACGAGCATAGTGGGTTGGATCGATTCATTGGTAGGAGGTTATGGGCAAGAAATGGTAATCTTAGACCACTGAGTTGTGATTGTATAATCAAGATTAGATACATGACCATTATAAATTAATGATAATGGAGATGGGCTAGATAGGATAAGTCTTGATTACCAATTCACTTAGTTGTGGTCATGGGGTAATGATGAGTTATTGGTATAAGGTTATAAAATAGTAATGCCTGGTTACTATTGAATTTGGTTGTAGTCCTAGGTCAAGGAAGGTTTACTAGTACAGGTAGGTTGATTAAAATGGTTTGGTAATGACTCTGGTCTATTAGTATTTGGTCTAGAATTAATGATGATGCTTGAAACATGATCTCTCAAAATATGAACCACAATTTTTTTGTAGTCATGTGTAACTACGTGGTAAGTATGTTGGTTGTTGGAATAATTTTGGCCTTAGTTCCTCCCATTTAGTTGATGTTGTTATTATTATGGTTGATATTGTTGTTGCTATCACGATATTTATTGATATTGTTTTTATTGTTCTAGCCTTTGTTATTATTATTATTATTATTATTATTATTATTATTATTATTATTATTATTATTATTATTATTATTATTATGTTGTGAAAAAAGGTTTTGGTTAATACTCAAGTTTTGATTGGATGTAGATGCTCTATTATCCAATGTAATTTCCCCATTTTCTAACATATTTTTATGAGGTAATTTAACTATACATAATGGTGTATGGAATGTCTATGAACATGGTGGTATTCATAGAACTCATGTTATTTATACCATTATAAATATGGAATACCCTTAGGATATTGATTCAAAATTGGCCAAATAATCATATTAGCTATTTTTAGCTTATGAAACACTACTTTGATAGGTTCATCAAGTGTTGACCATTTTGACTACACGTCAAAATTGGTCAACCTCCTATAGTCAAAAACTTATTTAGGGGTCTAACATAGTGTCATAGGGTGTTTTATAGTTTATTTAATATAAATTAATGCCATTTTAGCCTTGGTCATAGTCTAATTAAATCTTATGTCAATATGAGTCACTTAGGGGTCATTTATGGGTCTAATATGCAAGTAGCAAGTTTTCATGGTATTTGAGTATTTTAGAGTCATGGGTGAAGTTTTCATATTCCTTAGTAACTTATTAGAGCTATATAGGATTAAGTAAAATCTCATAACACAACTCTAACTTGACCAGATCATCATGAGACATCATGCAAAAATAAATGGGTTAGCTCATTTGTGCATGTTATAAATGTGCTCAGAAAGCCTCACATGGCCAAAAGATCACATTTGATCAATGCCCTTACTTACAATAACATATCCTCCAAATATAAAATCTCGACAAGCTCTCTATCTTGAGATATAAATCTTTAAAGTTGAACAAGCAGACTATGATGGTCATGTGAATGTTAAAATCAACCCTCAATAATTAACCATTGGGGTTCAAATTATGATGGGTGTGTGAATTTCAATGATGGTCATGTCAAAATCAATGACAGGCATGTAGATGTCAAAATAAAGTCTTGATAGTTAACCATCAGGGTTCAAATTATGATAGGTATGTCAACATCAATGATAGTCATGTGAACATCAATGATGGGCATGCAGATGTTAAAATACAGTCTCATAAAGTGGACATTTTAATTCAAATAGAGGTAGATCCAATGGTTATAATTTGAATGTACATATAGATCCAATGGTGCAAGTGAGAGTCAAAGATCAAAGAGCTTAGATTCAATACAATACTACAAGATGTTATAATCTCAAGACCCTATACCAATGATAAAAAACCAACATTAAAAGTCAAAATAAAGAGACTCCAAATGAGATTGATAGAGAAAATTTTATCAAGTTCCAGATGGAGAAGATAAGAATACGTGTATAAATGACAACATTCATAGTTTATAATGGAATGAGCAACATGACAAGGGAATGCCACAAGGGAAACTATGTAGGATCAAGTATTTTTTAGAAAAGTAAGCTTTCATGGTAGCCCATGAAATCTTAGTCGAATACCTAAGATGAACAATGACCATTAAATATGAAGAATGAAGTCTAGGAAAGTAATTAATGACTACAAATGGTGAATACAGGTGTCTATAATATAGCTAACAATTAGGAACACATATTATGACTATCATAACATGTTTCACCCAATTAGAATAGGTTAAATTCATGAAAATTCTAAATATTTACCCCATAAGCAAGCATTAACATAGGTGAAATCACTTCAAAATATATTTAGGGGCTAGTCCTTAAATCTAGAGGCTCGCTTCCACTATAAGTACAGCCACATACCTGAAAGTGTTCCCATGTTGCCCAAATCTGGAAGAGGTTTGAACACCCTCTTCTAAGATGCAATATTTGGTGACAATAGTTTTGGCACACCTAGTGGGACCCATTATCTTCAAGATAATTTGTCAAGGTGAATGTTGTTCTTGACAACAACTATAAATTGGTGTGTTACTCAACATTTGGCAACTCCATCAAGGTAAATCTAGTTTAAGACCACTATTTTATCATAATCTTGTTATCATAATTCATGGTTCTCAGTAGGTCATCCTATAGTAGAGTTCTCAACCCCATTAATCCACCTATTCAGCCTGAACTTCCCCTTGAATTTCAATATCCTCAGCCTAATCTTCCCTTTGGAGAACTAGTATATTTTTGCTAGAGAGGAAGAGGTTGTAGAAATTGAGGATTTTAAATATTTTTAAGAAGATACGATTAGATCTCATGCCTTACCTACCTTTAATACTAAAAATCTAATTCATCTTCAAGTATATGATGCCATCCCTCCCAATGACACAAAAGGTGTGCCCATATTCAATGGTGAAAGTCATGTTACACCTGGTGAACACATTAGAGATGTATCCAACTTTTGTAGATTTCATAACATCACTCAAGAGAACATTGCCATTAGACTCCTTGACATGTCCCTTAGAGTAAAGGATCTTAATTGGTATATGATTCTAGAATGTGGATGCATCACATCATGGGATGAGTTTGGAGTATTGATAACCTCAAGATTTGGAAATGAAAGTGACCATGTTTCTCTCATATATCAACTTAATGTGATCAAAATAGGCCCTAAAGAAATATGGATTATTTTAATGAGAGGCTTCAGAAGACTTGGAATATATTACCTCCTCTTATTATTCCACCTCTTATTTTTGTGTTCCCTACATACTTGAGAGCCATTGGTACTAAAATTGCTATCATGCTTCAATCCATGGGGGGTTCCACTCTTCCCAAAGCATATGATCTTGATATCAAAGCTGAGAATGGTCTCATCTAATCTAAAAGATTAAATCCTATGGTTTTTATGCCTCCATTATCTCATACTTTTTTTAATACTCCAGATGTGGCCCAAATTCCCAATACTAACACCAAGTCTAGAGCTACTCCTAAGAAGGAAGATAATGCCATGGACAAAGATGCATATATTCAATGGTTGGAAGATAATCTTGGGAGAGGGAATATGAACCAAAGTTCCTATCAAAATCCATACACATATCATCAATATTATGATCAAAAATATGGGAGAGGAAGAGGTCAAGGACATCCTAACTTCAACAGGCCTCGCAATGTACATAACCCCAAATTCACCACCAATGCAAGAGAGATGGTACTGGTTCATAATAACTTGATGTAAGGTAAAAATTGGCATCAAATTCAATTCATGGATGATTTTAAAGGTGGATATCAAAATATTTTTACTCAATGAGGTTTTATTCCTCTCTTATCAGTTGAAGATGAAGTCATGATGCAAACAAGTGAAGGTGGACATCCTCAAGGAGAGATCTTCACCAAATTCCTAATTGAGGACACTTTTGTGCTCAATCAAGGAAACTCTATTCTATAAAACTCTAAATCCAAGATAAATGATTAATGTGGTAATATTAATGTGCCTATAAACTCATTCAATCATAATACAAAGAAACAAGGTATGGCTGTGGGTGTGGCAACCTCAAATAACTCTACACATCTTCCAAATCAAAATGTTAGAAGGACTGTTCAAGGCAATCTAACTCCTTAGGTTCTAAGCATTTCCTTTCCTCCAAGAATAAAAGAGAAATTAGATATGGATTCTTTAAACATTTTTGATTCATTGAAGAGTACTAAAACGTCCATTTCCCTTTGGGATGTTCTTCATATGCCCGGTCAAAAGGAGTTCTTACAAAAATTATTATCTACTATTCCTACTAGTGTTCCTCCTTGAAATAAAATTAATAGTCATTTTTTCCTTGAAAATTATCCTAAAACTATTTTTTAACCATCCATTGGGCCTAATAAACCCCCACCATTCTATCTCACTCTCATAGTGGGAGACAAATTGGTCCATAACTACATAGTTTATAATGGAGATTCTACTTTGGTCATGCCCAAAGTGGTAGCTGATAAGTTGGGCATGAAATATAAGCCTCATAACAAAGGATTTATCCAAATATATGGTGAAACTATGAAGATTATAGGACTGATAAAAAAATTGAAGGTCTTCTTGCATGATTTTCTTAGTTTTCCTATCCTTCAAGATATAGTTGTTGTTGACCTCCCAACTCACTTTGAAATCTACCTATCATGGGACTTTACAGAGAAGATAGGTGGATATGTCTTAGCTAATTGGTCTTTCTTGGTATTTAAAATAATAAATTTAGCCAAGGTGACCATAAGGACTCAACCTCTTGCAAGGTTTCAGATTGAGCCCTACGTTGAAATAAGTTCTAATTTGAATTGTGTTGTTCATGAAGAGAAGGATTTCTAATATAGATGATGGTACTTATTCCAAAATGGAAGGCATTTCTAATTTTTTTCTTGATGAATATGGTGCTAATAATTATAATTATGATCCTTATGCATTTATGGAGGAAACTGATCTAGGAGTATATTGTATACATGAAGAAGGAATACCAACACCTCTACTTGCCAAAGAATAAGGTGAAGATGATGAGATTTGGAAGATGTTTTTTGATGGTTCAAGAAGTAGAGATGGTGTAGGAGCTTGTGTTACATTTGTCTCCCTATATAAACAATAATACTATGCTTCATATAGATTCCATTTTAGTTGTACTTGTTATGTGGTTGAATATGAAGGTTTAATCCATGGCCTTCAATGGGCAAGGAGAAAAGAATCAAGAAATTGCAAATACATGGAGATAGTGAATTGGTTATTCATCAAGTTAGGAATATGGTTTCTTCCAATAAACCTTTTATTAATTCATATAATCATAGGGTATGGATTTTTTTTGAAGACTTTAATGCATTCAACATACATTCAATCCCAAGGGAGCAAAATAATCATGCTGATAGACTAGCTACCATAAGAGCTCATTTTGATACTCCTACTACCATAAAAGAATAGGGGAAGAAATATAAAATTAATAACATTATTATACCTTATTTTCCTAATAATTAAGTGTCTTTACAAGTGTTTGATAGTGACAAACACATTGTATGCTTCTTGCAAAATGAGGCTGAATTATCTTCAAGGAATCAAAGGAGACTCCAAGAATCATTTGGTGATCAGATTGTGTAGCTAAGGAAAAATAGGATACCTAAGGGTTTGGTGATCTTAGAAAGTATCCTCAATGAGAATGATCAAAATAATAATGAAAAAGTTATTATTTCTACACAAGAGGAGAACTATGAAAGAGTCTTGATCTTCGAAGATAAACTTCTCAAGCTAGGCAAGGTATGTTCTACATTAGAAAAGCAAGTATTCATTTAATTGTGTAAAGAGTTTCATGATATATTTTATTGGTAATATAAGGACATCAAAATATTCAATCCTATCCTAGTACACCATACCATTGAATTGGAACCTAGAGTTAAATCAGTTAGACATAAATAAATACCCATCAGTCCTAAGGTTTAGCAACTCATGAGGTTAGAGCTCACTAAACTCCTTGAATATGAAATAATATTTCCTAGAAATCATTAAACATGGGTATATAACCTTATTCCTATTATAAATAATAATGGGGAGATAAGAATTTGTGTAAACTTTAGATATCTTAATAGGGTGTCACTCAAAAATCACTATCCTCTACCTTCAATGGTATAGAATTTACAAATTGTTTTAGAATCTCAACAATTTTCTCTCTTAGATGGATATTAAAGTTATAATCAGATTCTTTTGAAAGAGAATGATCAATTTAAAACAACATTCAATAATAAATCAGGTAATTTTGATTATAGAAAGATGTCATTTGGTTTTTCAAATGCTGGTGCTACATTTAAAAGAGAAATAGACATGGTCTTCAAAGGTTTGATCAATGAGATGTTATTTGTTTATCTAGATGATATAATAGTGTTTCTTAAATATGCTAATGACCATATGCAACACTTGAGACAAGTTTTTGAAATATGTAGGTAGTATGGAGTATCTTGTAATCTAAAAAAATGCATCTTTGTTGTCCATGAAGATAAGCTCTTAGGACACATTGTTTCTAAAGATGGTTTGGCTATTGGTCCTGAAAGGATAGATGGTATTTTAGGCTTATAATTTCCCTTACATAAGAAAAGTCTCCAAATTTTATTAAGTAAGATAATTTTTTTAAGGAAATTCATACTTGGTTTTGCATCTTTTGTGAAACCTATCACAACCATGCTAAAAAGGAATCATGTCTTTTCTTGGACTAAGGAAGGTAAGAATAGTTTTGAAGACATAAAGAAAGAAATTGCACAAGATCCTACTCTTTTGAATCCTAATTTTTATAAATAATTGATTTTTTATTCATTTTCCAACCTTGATACTATCTCAGCTATTCTAATGCTAAGGAATGATGAGGGTGTAGAGCAACCAATTGCATTCTTTAGTCAAGGTTTGGAAGATTATGAAGTCAAGTATACCTTTGTGGAGAAACAAGTCCTTGATGTTTTAACGGGACTAAATAATCTTAGGTGTATGGTTTCAAACAATAGGATTCATGTTATGGTTTCTCATCCTAGTACCAAGGAGTTTCTTTTGAGAAAAGACCTTAGTGAGAAGAGGGCAGGGTAGATCACTAAGGTAATGGAATATGATGTTGATATCAAAGTAACAACGTTTATAATAGGTAAGGGCCTTTGTGAAAATCTATATTTATATATTCATGAGTCAAAATAAGAGGTTTTAATCAATCATGATTGCCTCCAACTAGCTAGTTCCTTGCATATACAGATTTGGACAAAAGATGTGATCAAATTTATTCAAAGTGGTGAGTATCCTAATGATACGAGTAGATCCCAAAAGAGATATTTTAGATTGTAAGCTATTCCATTTTGCCTTGTATATGGTGTAATTTTTAGAAGAGATAACTAATGGTGTATTATTAAGGTGTATTGACAATGACCAATTTGGAGTGTTACTTGAGAAGTTCCATGATGGAATAGTAGGAGGTCATTTCTCCCCAAAAACCACAGCTACCAAAATAATGAGGGTAGGATATTATTGGCCTAGACTCTTCAAGGACTACCATGCTTGGGTGAGAAGGTGTGTATAATGTAATTTATTTGTGGGAAAATAGAAGCTTTTAGCTCTTCATTTTAAGCCTATCCAAGTGGATTAACCTTTCATGCAATGGGGTCTTGATTTCATTGGCATGATAAACCTCCCATCAAGTGCTGGTCATAAATGGATACTCACAACAATTGATTATTTTACAAAGTGGGTTGAGGCAGTAGCATTGAAGGAAGCTAATGAGAATGCTATCTTGGAGTTTTATGAGAGCATCATATCTAGGTTTGACACTCCTACTATTATTTTAGACAATGCTCTTGCTTTTATGGGTGCTAAGACAACTTATTAGGTAAATAGTAATCACATATTTTTGAGTACTTTATGTAATTATTACCCTCAAGGTAATGGGTTGGCTGAATCTACTAACAAGGATTTGATCAGGATCATCAAGAGAACCTTGGAGCATAACTAGAGGGCTTAGCATATCAAATTGAAGAGAACCTTATGGGCTAATAGGATAACTCCCAAGAGGTTAGTGGGGAATTCTCATTTCATGCTTGTCTATGGAAGAGAGGCTAGGTTTTCTATATCTTATGAGTTTCATGCCTTAGAGTAAGCACATCAATTATATTTTCTTGAAAATACTCTAATGGAGGTGAGATCGACATAATTAATGGAGCTATAAGAGATGAGAGATAATGTTCATCAAGATATGGAGTATCACCAAGTATTAATTAAGAGGTTTTTCAATAATAAGGTAACTCCAAGATCATTTCAAGAAGGTAACATAATATTGAATTAGGATGACGATAGAGAAAAACTAGGGAGGCATACCAAATTTGATACCCTATAAAGTAGACCATATGTCATCATCATGTGAAAGCAAAGCAATTCTTTCCAATTAGCAAGGATGAATGGAGAATATCTACCTATTCTTATGAATGGGATACATATGAAACCTTGATATTAATGAGTAAAGGTTAGTTTTGTAAATAGTATATTAGGTGTGTGTTTTGTTTCAGTTGTGTGTGTTGTGTTCCCTAAGTGTTCTAGTTGAGCACATGTGTGTTTCCTATCTTGTGTCTTGTTCTTGTTGTTTTCTATTGTTTGGTATGTTGTCAAAGGCAATTTGTGTGTCAACTAGTGCACATGTGACTCCATAGCCAAATGGATAGGATTAGGCAACTGGTCATGGCATAAAAAGTATACCACCTTTGAGAAATCACCAAAAATGTTGACCATTTGGACCACAAGTCAAAATGGGTCAAACCCCCTATTATCAAAAACTTATATAGGGGTCTAACATAGTGTCATAGGGTGTTTTTATTTTATTTGATGTAATACAATGCTGTTTTATCCTTTGTCATAGTCTAATTAAGTCTTTTGCCAATATGAGTCACTTAGGTGTCATTTTGGGGTCTAATATATAAGTAGCAGGTTTTCATGGTGTTCAAAAAGTTTAGAGTCATGGGTGAAGTTTGTATATGCCTCAAAAACTTATTAGAGATATATAGGATTAATTAAAAGCTCATAATAAAAATCTAACTGGACCAGACCATCATGGGACATCATGCAAAAATAGATGGGTCAGCTCACTTGTGTATATTATAAATGTGCTTAAAAAGCCTCACATGACCAAAATATCACATGCGATCAATGCCATTAATACCAAGAACATCCCCTACAAATACATTATCTTGACAAGATCTATATCTCAAGATATAAATATTTAAATTTGAACAAGAAAATAGTGACAATCATACATACATCAAAATAAATCCTCAATAATTACCCACTAGGGTTCAAATTGTGATGGTCATACAGACATCAATGATGGTCATACAAACATCAATGACAGGCACACAAATGTCAAAATAAAGTCTCAAAAATTAACCATTGGGGTTAAAATTATGATGGGCACATGGACATCAATGATGGTCACATGAACGTCAATGATGGGTACACAAATGTCAAAATAAAGTCTCATAAAGTGGCCATTTTAATTCAAATGGAGGTAGATCCAATGGTTGGTGTTTGAATGTACATCTAGATCTAATGGTGTGAGTGAGAGTCAAAGGTCAAGGAGATAAAATTGAAATCAATGCTACCATATGTCATAATCTCAAGACCTTAGATCAATGATCAATGGCCAGTGTTGAAGGTTGAAGTAAAGAGACTCCAAACAAGATTGATAGATCAAATTCGATTAGGTTCCAAATGGATAAGATGAGGCTACATGTCTAAATGACAACACATATAGTTTATAATGGAATGAGGAACATGTAAAGGTAATTCCACATGGGTAACTATGTAGGATCAAGTATTTTTTAGCAAATCAAGCTCTTTAGACTCATATACCACCATGAAAGCTCAGTCGAAGACCTGAGATGAACAATGACTTCAAAATATGAAGAACAAAGTCTAGGAAAGCAATGAATGATTATAGATGATGAATACAAGTGTCTATAATATAACTAGTAGTTAAGAGCACATATTATGACTATCATATCATGTTTCAACCTCCCTCAGATAGTAAATATGTGTCAACTCTCTCTAATTCAGTTTTAAACGCTTGAGAGACGATCCATGAAGAAGGTAGTTTCATAAAGGTTAGTTGAATAATCTCTACACCATTTTGAAGAGGTTATCATGGTTTATATGGAAATTTGTCTTAGGAAGCATTCATGGTCTATTTCATACTCCAGTCCCTTGTAATGCAACTAGTTATCATTTGGACATGTGTTCCTGTGACCTTTGAACTTCATTCTTTTTCCTCTCTCTAAAATTATATAAGTAGTTATCATTTTGACCTTTTTAAGATAGACCACACATGGTATGGTCAATCCCTAATAGTTTGATGTCACATTTTACCTTAGAATAATTAAATTAATTTGGTTTTAAGTTCAAGAATATCTTGTTTGAGTGTGTAAAGTGATGAATGGTTAAGTTCAATGATTCTATGTGTTTCTTTTCCCTGTCCTTTCATGTCTTCTACAAGAAACTCTCATTTTAACAGGTCACTTAGAGTGTAATCAAGTGTGTTAAGATCCTTTAAAGTGTATGATTTCACTTTGAGTGTGAAAATTTTCCTCTGGTTCATTGTCCTTATGTTTCTTCATACTTCTCACCTCTATATTGAAACACTCATGTTAGAATCCTTTAGGACTTCTAGACTAGTCTGTATGCTTTATTTCTTAGTGAATGAAATGTGATGGTCATGTGGAAAACATCTTGGTGTATCACCCTATTATAATAGGTTTAATTCATTCAAATTCTAACTCTTTTCCCTAGAAGCAAGCATTAAAATAGGTGAAATCACTTCAAGATACATTTAGGCAGCTAGCCCTTAAATCTAGAGGCTCACTTCCACTATAGGTACACCCAAATACTTGGAAGTGTTCCCATGTTGCCAAAATATGGAAGAGAATTGAACACCCGCTTATAAGGTGAAATATTTTGTGAAAACACCAAGGTCATTAAATACTTGAGGAGGGGTTCTTATTCTTGGAGGGGTTTGCAAAGGTGGTGGGTGTTACATTTGTGGAGTTGGTCTACATTTTTGCAAAGGTTGTACTTGCAAAATAGGTTTTTGATGAGAAGTAAGTTGTATTTGTGGTGTAGTTTGATTAGATAGTGTTTTCACCATTTATACATGATGTGACTTAGTTACTTCATTTCTAACAACATTCTTATTATGGTTATATTTCTTATATTTCTCATAGTTACTAGCCTCGGATGGTAACGACACTTGTGTTTGGACTTGGTTAGGGATATAACTTGGGCCTATTCCTTGGTTTTGGTTTTTATTTTGGTTAAATGAGGTTAACTTGTAATCCCTTTATTAATAAGGGATTTTTAAATTTGTAAAAAAAAATTTAAGATCTCTTTGAAGGTCTGTGCACATTGAAGCTCTAGATTTTAGGATATCTCACTGTGCAAATTTTTATTAAACATTATGGTCAATTATTTGTCTAGTAAGTTATGGGTGAAGAGAATATAAATCACTCTCCATATATATATACATATACATATATATATATATATTTAAAATCTCTCACCAAATTTATGCTTATCCAGAGTCAAATCTACTAATGAAACCTCATACTCGAGATTATATGAGAAATGTTGCAAAAAATTGTCCAAGAGGTTGTTAAAATTAGATATGAAATTCTTTGGAAATTTGAGGAACCCCTTTAAATCTTGTCTTATTATATTGTGAGAAAAAAAAAGATTATGTAAATGTCACTATAAGACATTGGTTAGCAAGCAACAAAGAGTTATGTCAAATGGGACTTAGGGTCTCATTTACTCTTGTATTTATCAAATTTTGGTGGTTTATAACATAAAGAAAATGATATTTGAAGATACTCCATGTTGAATAGGCATGAAAATGTGTCATATAAATTAAATTTCTTGGTATGCTTCCTTGCTTGAATGGAAGAAATTGCATCCTTAATTTGTTGTAGTTATTAGGCCAAAAAATTGGATGGTACATTTGGTTGAAGTGGTGGCTGGGCAGTCAAAGGTGGATTACCTTGACCAGGGTATAATGGAGGTATGGTTTGTTTTAGAATGATGGTTTAATGGATGAATCGACTAGGAATACACATCTACAGATTGGGATGTAATTGTTTATATTGCATGCATTATTGGGCTATATTCTGATTTGGATTCAATATATAGCCTTGGTTTTGAGGGAATTGTGGATGTAATGGAAGGATATGGCTTTGGGTAAAATACCATGCCTACTGAGGTTTAGTAGGGACTTGTTTCCAACTAGTGAAACTTGGATGAATAAATGGATCTTATTATGGACCAAGGCCCTATCTTTGGATATGTGGCATGTGTTAAGTAAAAGATAATTGCTGCCTAATTGGTATTTATTGGATAGTGGTACCTCTTTGTTATGCAAACACTAGTTGTAAACTAGATGTTGGTTTTAAGTTTGGCTTTTGTCTTTGAAAAATAGACAACATTTACAATTGTAAAGGTATATTTGTCTATGACTATTGAGGTATATTTGACATTACCCATTGAGCTGAAACATTTGTTGTCCCCTACTAAGGTGGCATAATGTTCTACCTTGAATGTAGTGGTAGATTAGATTGTGCCCATTGTTTTTCAATGTTATTCACCACTTGTTGAGGTGGGATATCATTAATCACTTGTTATTGAGGTAAATCACTGTCTAGCACTTGACTACTTAATCCCTACAATTGTGTGCTTGATGAAGTAGCTAGTTGAGGATTGGAAGTAACTTGTTGTGGTTGGGATGTAGGAGTTCCTAACCCCTATTATTATGAAGCACTCATGGTATTACCTAAAGGAATTTGTTGTTTTGGACTATTTGTTAGTTTATTTAAACCACTTTGATCTAGATTGGAAGATACTTGCATGTTATCCACTATGTTTAGCACATTGTTCTATGTAGAATCCATAATTAACTCATTAATAGTTGGGACATTGTAAATGTCACTAATTGAAGTGATTCATGAAAATGGGTCTACACCCAAGTTATCTTGACGTGTCAACTAAATTAATACTCCTATTGAAGGAGATAGCTCTATGAGCGGAGCATTTGACATGGCCATGGCATTAAAATTATGTGTTAGATTCAAATAGGTTCAATATTCTTATTGCATTTGTTAACATTGTCCTCTATGAGGCCCTTTCCTTTTATAAACATATTTGGGTCTTGATATGGCATCAATACGAGAACTTGAGGATAGCTTGTAGAGGTCTGTTCAATGGTTTGGGTATAGGGCATGTTTAGAGGCACTCTAACTAAACAAGGTAAGTTTTCATTGGGGAAATATAATGGAAACTTATCCCCTACCTTGGCAAATCTAACTAAAACCTCATCCTTACTTTCAACCATGTGATGATCAAACAAATAAGGGTCATATGTTGATTCCATAGTAATGTAATATAATTATTATTGAGCTTGTTCTACAACTAATGGTATGCTAGTAAAGTAAAACATGATTTGATCTTAGTATTGATCCAAATATAGAGGTGTATTAACCAAATAATGGGCTAATAGATATTGACTTTGTTCCTTAGATTAAGCAATGTAAGGAGGATAAGGATCCATCTCAAAAACCACATCATCACCATAAGGGTCTTGAACAAAGTTATCATATTATGACCATGTTATCGTAACGTGGATTATATATGGTTCCATTATGAGTGTAATGATACATATCCAAATCAATGACTAACATTCTATGGAGAAGGTCTAGAGTTATACAAACTCTAAAAAATAAGGTCTAAAAGATAAATGGTCTAAAATTGGTAAAACTTGGTCTAGGAATCAAGCTATTTCTCTAAAATAGGCAATGATATACTCCATCTAGAAAAGGTCTAATGTCTAATGTTTTACACAAATGGTCAAGTTAAAATACAAATCCAAATGCCAAAATTGGTAAAAGTGTTTCAAAAAATTCTACTCTAGGTCTAAAAATAGTAAAGGTGGCTAGGTATTTGGGAACAAGGCACAAATATAGGTTAAAAAAAAAATAGGTCTAAGACAAAAGATAAAATATTAGATCTTTTGGAAACACCACATAAAATCTAGACTTGGCATATCACTAGGTCTAGAAGGCAAAAATGAATTACTAGGTATTTTGGAAACTTGACACAAAATCTAGAGTTTGAAACACAATATGTCTAATATAAAAATGGATTTCTAAGTCTTTTGGGAACATGACACAAAATCTAGACTTGACACAAACTAGTTCTAAAATACAAGATAAAGTGTTAGGTCTTTAGGAACAAGGCACAAAGCTAGGCTAAAAAAACTAGGTCTAAGATAAAAGGTATAATTTTAGGTATTTTGGGAACATGACACAAAATCTAGACTTGGCATAAACTAGGTCTAAAATATAATATAAAGTGCTATGTCTTTTGGGAACATGACACAAAAGCTAGACTTGGTACAAACTAGGTCTAAGGCAAGATAATTAATCTAACAAATTTGAAACACTTGGACTCAAATTAGGAATTTAGATTAAAAAATAAACTTTACCTTTGGAAAAATACATTATAATTTAGGAACATGAAGATAGACCACTTTCAAAATATAACACAAAAATAGGCTTTAAATCGAACAAGGAATTAGTCTAAGTTGCATAGCCCAAAATTGAGAGATAAATGTCTAAGATAAAATTCAGTGAGGAATAGGCATAAACCAATTAATATTTAAATATAAACTTATCAAGACCAATTTGGAACTTGATATATAAGGCTTGGTTCTTAAATGGATACCAAACTAAACCAAAATGGATGACATAACAATACTAGGCATAGACCAAGAAGGCACACATGGTTTTAAAATTATAATTGGATATAAGACAACAAGTTTTTGAAATAATGTGAGCAACATAATGATGTTATCTTTATCTAAAGATATGAAAAATGGTTTGTTTCAAAAACTCTAAGGCATGGGACTTGGAATGAAATGGGTAGTGTAATGACGCCCCTTTCAAACAAGTGACACACACACACAATTTTTTTTTTGACAAATGACTAAGGCCAAGTATGCTGTCAAATGTATAGTTTAACACCTATTTAAACAAAAGAGTGATGTGCAAACATGGATTTTTTTGGACATGGTATGAAAAATAAATAATTTTGACTCAAGATAATGTAAATAAAAAGGAAAAACAAAAAAAAAACACCTAAGTGCATCATCCTAATCCTAAAATCTGACAAGGTGGCTTTGTACTATCAAATTTTGTCTATATACTTGATCTTGAGAGGAGATTATGTTATTAATAAAAAAAATTAAATGCACATAAAAATTAGGGTTTTTAGGCCCCCTCTTATCTCAAGAGTTCATACAGTGACATAGAAATTCAAGATACTTGCCTTGCATTGATAGTATATCCACAACAAGTGGGGTTATCTAAAAACTATCAATTTTCATACATTATAAATGGTTTGATATGTGTTGTTAATACTAGGTCACAACATGTCATTTGGATACACGTTAACCATCTTATTGTGAAAATGTATTATCCTTTTCACAACCACTACATTTTTCAATTGCTTAGTGTAGTGCAATGTTTGAGTTAAACTTATGTTCTAAGGTAGTCTTTTACTAACAGAGCTTGTTTCACCACTCAAACAAACATCTTAGTAAGTCAACTTCAATTTATATACCCCTACTATGGAGTGGGGTTGAAACGATGTCAGAAGATGAATTCCTAGCTCAATGCTTCCCTAGAGAACTCATGGGGAGGTTATGAAATCCCACCCACAAGCCAAGATGCACAAACTAAAAATTATGGAAGGACTTTAGGGTAATTTTGGGATCACCCAAATCAATGAAATTTTTGGGAGTGCCTTAATGAATTTCCTTCCACACTTTGGAAAAAGCAACAAAAGTAAAAAATTAAGTATTTTTAATCACCCAAGTTTCCTAATGGGGACAGGGGAGAGCATACATGTTACACTTGGCTTTAGAAACAAACACATAACAACAATAAAAAATATAAAATCCCTTATGAGCACTTTAACTAGAGTGTAAGTTCATTTTTAAAAACCAAGTGAAACATGATATGATGTTTATCCCCTTGGCATTGTTTGAGAGCTTAAAAAAAATGAAAATATGTGAAGTAAATGAGTTTTAAATACCAAATGAGAATGTGAGTTTGAATCTTAGAGCATTAAAAACATCTTTCCTTAGTCTGTTGGTCTTACAAAGTGTTAGGGGGTCCTTGAGCTTATAAGCTAAAAGCAAGTGAGCAAATGACTTTTGGAATTTATCTCTCAAGTTTATTATGTTTTTCACACATTGTAATACTATATATACATAGAGCAATACCACAACTTTCCTACAAAACCACAACTAGTTAGTGAAAAATCACAATTGCCTGAAAAACAAAAGATTAGTGTAATACTGCAGATACATAGAGCAATACTACAACTTCCCTACAAAACCATAACTAGTCAGTGTAAAATCACAAATTCTTATAAAATAAAGGGTTAATACAAAATCATGACTATATAGTGCAACATCACTAATTTAAAGACAATATCATATATTTAAAAGGCAAAATCATGATTATAAAGGCAATATGGCAACTATCATTTAAATATCACTGATTCTAGGATAAAATCATGACTATAAAGACAAAAATGCATCTATTAAGGCAATATCACAACTGTCAAAGTAATATCATATATTTTAGGATAATATTGTGACTTATCATGGTGATATCATATCTTATCAAGGAAATATTGAAAATTATAAAGGCAATATCAAAAATGCAATATCATGACTTCACAGTGTAATATTTTGACTATAGAGAGTGAAAACTCGACTACACAAAGCAATAATTTTATTTCCTATCTAATATCTATGAGCTTCCACTTTTCACTTTTTTGGCCAGCAAGTTAGGATTTTAACATGAAAATTGTTAGAAAGAGATCCTAAAATTCCATGGGAAGAACTTTGTGGGGTGCAGGGCCCAACGGGTGTGCCATCATGTGAACAAGGAATCTATAGAGGGGAGATTAGTATAGTGTTAGTTAATAGAATCTATATGTACTTAAATTCACTCACTTAATTTAATATCACTAATATTCCTATTAGTTGACACTAATTTCACCTATTATGTCTAATATTACTTATCCCTTCTAATTCTGATTATCCCATTTATCACCCCTAACCCTATTCATTTATCTAACATCCCCTATCCCACTTCTTAATTAATTCCTTTAATCATTTCTTAATCTTTTCCTAATCTATCTTATATATTATTTGGTAATTTTAAATTACCAAATCCCGCTTACCTACCTATTCCTAGGCTTTCCTACAAGCCTACTCCCCCTAGATTCTCTAGAATCTCCTAATCACATATCTAGTCTATCCTTAATCATGCTTAACCCTCCCAAAGAGATTCTAGAGGTTTCTACCTATAGAACCTTCTATCTTCTAGAATACTCCAAATTATTTTAAATTCCTTTGATAATCCCCAACCATTGATTCCAATGGCCCAATATTAAATGAGATCTATTGATCCTTCCCTCCATATTCTATATAAGCAAGCCACTCCTTCATGAAAATTAACTAGAATCTCCATGATCTATCAAATCCATCTAGGAAGCTCATAAAGTCCATGCTAATCTAATCCTTGAATCCAACATCAACATATTTGATCATGCCATCATAATGTTGAAATTATGACTCTATAACAATCAACCATCCATTTGAACATCTTGGAAAGAGGCTAGCTGAAATGAGGGATTTGTAAGGTCTATCTTATGATTCTGATTTGTTTCCATAATCCTTAATACTAGGTAATTTGATGTTTTGAGGTTTAAATTTCATGTTTATGGTAGTTTAATCCAATAACTCAAAATTCATACTATATTTTGGTGACCACAGTGGGATGCATGTCTTGAGAACTGAATGTTATTTGTTGTGAATGGGACAAATGACACACCAATGTTTAGAAATAACTGATGTGAATATATTGTAAAACTTTTAGAATATTCAAAACTTGATTTAGTATCTTTGGATGCTCAACAATGTTTTTAGAAGGTCCATGAAGGATATTTGAGAGAGAGTCTTCTTGAGTTACTTGATGATGTCATATGGTTGATTAGAAGATATTGATATTTTCTTAGAGATATTGACTTTTTGAGATGTATATATGGATGGGTCCTTTAGTGGTGCTCCAAGAACTATGATTTCACTACATCAGGTAGTAACAACATAGTCAACTATGGCCATGTTGATTTTTAATATGGTGGATGATAGTGGAGTGGGCTCTTAGGGGTTATGGATTTTAATGGTATTGATATAATGGTATGGTATGATGTGATAGTCTATGTGGTTGGAAGTGGATGCCTGACCTTAGTTTTGAGGTGGCTTCGCTTATTTTTTACCATGTTTGGGTAAAGGATCCTGGTAAATACCCAGCTGATGAGTTTTTGATTGATTGGGAGTATTTACCCCTTCTAATTCAATATCACGTTTTTCAATAAGGTCCTAGATGCAATGATTTAATTTCATGCATTTATTTGTGTCTTGACCTTTGAATCTATGGTATTGACATAATTCATCATTGCCATACCATTTGGGTTGAGGTTTACTATCATCCAAAGGTCATATTTCAAGAAGAGCGATCATGTTAGCAGTGATCAATTGTTGAAGGACCACTTCAACATGCACCCCAAGCTTAGTAAGAGGTCTTTTTCCCGTTTAAGTATTTGGCTTACCTCATGGTACTTGAATAGAGGAGATATTTTACTAGTCTATGGGAGTCTTCTTTTGCATTATTTGAACATGTGATTTAGAATCTGTAACCCTGTCTCCCACAACACTCCTATTTTTATTGAAGGTTTTTGCTTTGCCTAAAAATGAATTATCTTGATTTTGATTATGTTCATTTTGGGTATACAACTTCTTCCCTTTTTAATAAGTGATATTTAGATTTGTATAACCTTTTCAATAATTTCATCAAATTTTTTGGCATATTGGAGTTTTAATTGATATTTTAGCTTTACATTGAGGTTGTCAGCAAATATTTTGGCTAACTCCTTTTCTAGTACTATGCATCAGAAGTGGCTTGCCAAGTTTCTCCAACATTGTAAGAAATATGCCAAACTTTCTCCATTGATTTATTTAGTGTTATATAGGTCTATAATAGAGATATGATTTTCTATATTAAATGAGAAATATCTTACAAATTGTTCAATTAATTCCTTAAAACTAGATATAGACCCCTTTGGTAGATGCATGAACCATTATAGGGCTAGTACTATGAGACTTTTTGGGAAAAGTCTTAGTAAGTAGGCATCATCATACATAACCTCATGACAAGCCACATAAAACTCTTGGATATGATCATGGGGATCACCTTTCCCTCTATACTTTTTGAATAAAAGAAACTCAAAGTGGGGTTGGAAAGGAATTTGTAGAATGCTCATATCTAAGGGAGAAGAAAAAATATATTTATTGGAGAGTCTCTTTCATAATTTATTCTTCTTGTACAAATGAGGTATTTCCAAGAGGGTTAGAAGTTTGAGCATGATTTATATTTATTTGATTGGAGTTATGGATATTTTGGCATGGGATGGGTGGTTGCTAATATTGGGTATGGAATTAGGAGGCTAAAGAGTTGATTTGTTGCATAATTTGGTCCAATCAATCCTCTAGGGTGGTTTTCCTCTTATTAGCCTCAACACAGTTATTTCAAAGAGGGACTTGTTATTCTCAATCTTCAAGTTCTTGTTCATGATCCACAAGTTCCTCTTCTTCATGCGATTGAGTAGTATGAACATGTTGATGGGGAGTGTTAGGTCATGAGGATGGATGAACTAAATTTTGTAAAAGGTTATGGTCAAAGTTTGAGGGTATATTTCAACCTATTTTAGTGAATTCGGCTAGAATTAGGTCTCAATTTTCATATATATATATTGGTCAAATTAGGCTCTAACTTCATCACTATGGAAGAAGTCATTTGCGAATCGGTCATCTTCTCCTCTAGAATTATGCATATCACTATGTGTAACATCATGATCCTGATTTTGATCACTTAAGTTCCCTAAGAAGTTATTTTATTGGTTGGATCTTTGTCCCATATTAAGGAGTTTGGCATGGGTTTGGATTGGCATATTTTATGGCAAAAGTGATTGGGTGTGATGAGAGATGATGTGACTTGGAAAATTAGCTTGGTCTAGAAATAAAATCTAAGAGTGGTCAAAGAAGGGGATTTTTGGAAATGTGGTGATTTTGAATTTTTAAAGAGGCTTGAAATGACCAAGGAATACCAAAAGACAAAACCCCTACAAGAGTCTAATCTAGCAAGAAGACTAGGATATGAGGTGATCAAGTACCTTTCACAACCAACAAGATAGTGAATGGATGGGTGTTAGGTGTGAAGAGGCAATGATAGAGAAGCGATGGGTGATAGATTAAAGTCTTGACAAGGATATGTATTTTAATAATTATAAGGTTATGGTAAGGTATTTTTTATTTAAAATACCATTACTCCTTCTATCATGTCCAGTAGTAATGCCCTTTCAAATAGGGGGAAAATGTATGCACCTAAATCCACTCACCCTCACAATTCTATTAATTCCACTAATTTAACTTATAACTATATTTCCTAGCTAATAAACTAATATTCTATTCTCTATTTACTACATCAAACAAACCTTATTCTACCCTTTCAACCAATTAATCACCCTTATTAGTTTACTAACCAGACCTACTTACCTACTAACCTACCCATTAAGCTACTTGCCAATGTAAAAATATAATTTATTTACCTACCCATCTACCAACATACTAACTAGCTATTCCTACACCCCTAACTCCTAATATAGATTTATATAATTGGAGAATTCTAGAAATTTCCTCTAATTTATCCCTTTTCCTCTAGAATTCTCTATTCTTTAGGATTCCAAGGAATTAAAAATTCCTTGGAAAATCCTTGGCCATTGATCTCAATGGCTCAAAATTAAATTTGAACCATTGATTATTCCCTTCATTTCCTTTATAACCAAGCTAATCCCTCCATTAAAACTTAACTTGAAAATTGGAAAAATTTATAACTTACATCCATAACCATCCTTAATGAATTCATATAGCCATTTTTGCAAATCCATTATCAAGCTAAAAGTCCATTGGAAGCCATTGTCTAGCATAATCAAGCAATCCAACATCCAATACATTTTGCATCAAAAATTAGTTTGGAAATCTTGGAGGGGAGATATAAGAGGTAAAATGATGGTAAAGAATCTCATTACAAGCATCTGATTATCTCTTCATCCTTTCTATTTTATGTTGTTTATGTTTTGGGTTTTTATTACTAAAAATAGCAATATAGAGTGAATCCAAAATTTTGGCTACAAAACCAAATCAAAACTAGCACACTAAACACTAACAACTATAGCCTAGACACTATGGAGAACATAGGTAACAAGCATACAATGAAAATACAACTATAAAATAAAAGAAATCATCCTTTTATCTTCCTTATAACTCCAAAATGTCTTGTTGAATTAGCTTGCTCGACTATGTGCTCAAGAAATCTTTGTCAATTAAGCTCCATTGCTCCACCTTTCCTTAGCACATTGGTAATGTTAATTAGACTATATTGGAGTAGATTGTGAAATTGGCATGGTAACATTTATATAATTTTTTATTTCATCTATTTGGGCATATTAACTTTACATCAAAATAGCTTAGAGATCAATAGGTAAGGCCCATTATTTATAGCCTCCAAAGTTAACTCTCATCCAAGTTGAGTTAGGTTAGGATTTAAGCATGGAATGAGTTCAAACTAACCATAGGTGAGATAAATTTAACTCCATTTGAGTTAAGTAGGGTACATGTAATTATTATTTTTAATTAATAGGCATATCTCTCAAATTAGATATTTTTTAGAGCTTGACAACTCATAAAGACAATGATGAAGCTTGATATTTTGAATTTTTAAATTTTCATTTTTATATATTAATTAATTTCAAATGGATTATTTATCTAATAATTTAATTTGGTTTAATTAGTTGATTCATTTTGATTATTATTTTATCTCTTTTAATAATTGTTCAAATTCCCCACTTAGTCCATAAGCTAAACTGCTAGTTGTTAGGTTGCAAGGTGATTAGGGATGAATTCATGAGTGGTTATTATTATGTATGGTATAATACCCAAAATATGGATGATTTAACATGATTATGATAATTAATTAATGATGTGAAGATGAAATTGGGATGTTTAGTGATTCATAGGCTTAATTTCTAATGTTTGGTAGAAATTATTTTAAAGTCTAGTCAGAATCTAGTTGTGACCAAAATGGGGTGTCTAAACTTATCAACAACATAATGAGTCATATCAATCCTATATGGATGCATAACATCCTTAAAATGACCCTACTTACCTTCTATATTATCCTATATATCAATGTAATCAACCTTGTTATAAAGAGTGCTACCCTTCCTCCTTCCCTCATCAACCTTACCAGGTTGGTCAGTCTTCATATCAATCCTTTCAAGCTTGCCAAGATAAAGAATCTTAGTTGCTTATGAATATGTGGAATAATTAAATAATATTGAGGAAGTTTGATAAAAGGATAAATATTGATCAAAATGTCCCAAGTCATCTCATGAAAAAACTAAAGATGCATTGAAGTTTGCAAGGACTGAGTAGGTAGCCTTTGAAGAAAGAAACCAACATGTCCTAATTAATGAAAGGTTATAAGTAATAAAATTTAATCTATGCATGGAAGATATGTTAATAATATGGGAAAATAAGATTTTAAATCTCTTTAATTTCATTTAACTTATAGTACACATAAATTCTATTGTGTTCCTAATTTTCTCTAACTTGCAACAAGCCATCAAATAAAACCTAAATCTATTAAGACCTCACTCATTTTTACTCAATCTAAATATAATATCCTCAATAACATTCATTCACCCCTCAAGTTTTAGTACTTGACCAAGAGAAAAATCCTAAGTTAAAAATCCCAAGTTGGAACCAAGTAGTGGATTCATGGGGGATGAAAGATGAATCATGCCTACACCAATAAATTGAAGCTAAAGAAGAGATTGTGCTTATGAAATCCCCATCCATTCCTCCCCAAGAACCTAAGACTTTTTCATCTTTGAAGTCTATCCAAGAATTCATCTAAAATAAGAAAGAGGTCCTTGTTGATAAGGTTGAAATCTCAAGCTTTAAAAATGCCTATCCAATTCTCAAGCCAATTCATGAACCTATTCAAAATTTACCCACCCCTCTTCAAAAGCCTAAAACTTTCCCACTTGGAAGTCAATTTAAGAGATATTTCAAATGAATAAGGAGGTCCATTTTTAGAAAGGTGAAGTTTAAATCACATCAAGGTTTGATGGATTGGTTGGTGAATGGAGAGAGAATAAGGACAAGCTCATTGATCATGAAAGCCCAAGGTTGGTTTATGAGGTTAAACAGACCCTGATTGAGGAAGAATATGTTCTCTTTATGACTAATAAAATTCAAGTTCTAGTTTCAAGTGAAAAAATTTAAATCTATGAAGAGGACTCTTCAAGTGAACTTGAAGAAGAAATCACTATTGGTACTCCTCTTGGTGAAGAAAAACATAAATCGATATTTAAAAATGAAGAAAGAGGTGATCTTGATGAAGTGGTAGAATAATTTGAAGGAGAGATCACTCTTAAAGATGAATATTCAGATGTGAAAGAGAGCTTTTCAATAAATAATGATGAGGTGGTAGTCTTTGAACAACTTGAGTAGGTTGTAGCTGCCCATGAGGAGAGTGCTAACATTGCTGTCTTGACCAATGAATATGTTGATGATGACATGAATGAGAAAGATATTTAAAGGAACATCATGGTAATTGATCTTGTTGAGTCTCATGAACATGTTCAAGGAGGTTATAAGGACATGTGGTAGTATTAACTAGATATGTTCAAGGAGTTTGAAGAGCATGGTAGGGTGACCCATATAGAAGAGAATGTTGAGGTATGTTCTTAGTATTGGTATTAAGGCATTGATGTTATCATTGATGCCAAAGTTAAGTTGAATGTATTTTAAAATTCCATGTCAAAAGTTAGAATTGAGGTCATTATTGGTGAAGTGGTGTGTGACAAAGAATTTTTGTCTCTATGATGAGAGAAAATTTAAAGGAAACCTGGTATTCTTTCTGAGGCTTGATGACATGCCAAGATCATGTTAAATATACAAAGGAAGCATCTTGATTAAACTCTAAGTATTGAGGAGCATACAAGGTAATCACATGAGTCAATAAGTCCTTGTATACTATATGAGGTCTTGGTAAAAAGTTTTAATGTGATAGAGCTCATAAAGACTATTGAGAATGAACTTATCTTCAAGAAATCATTATTAAATAATGACATCATTAAGAGCTAGCTTGTTTGTGTCAAAAATACGAGTATTAGGTATTTTGAATAGTCTAGTCTAACTCTGTGAATAATATGTATGCATGAAGAATGGTAATTCTTTATGTTTTGTGTCAGTACAAAGGTCAAGTTTTGAAGCTTAGCTCTTGCATGAAGAGACCTATGAAAAGATACAAGCTTGGTACCTTAGTGAGATAAGCTATATGATAATTATGAAATGGAGGTTTGTAGTATGATAAGAATGTTATGATTTTATATTAAATGGGTATGAATTTTTGATAATAGTATAAGAGGTTTCACATTGTGTTCATAGTCTAAGTATGAATGAAAGTTTAAGCATTAGTATGCAAAGTGACCTATAGTGGCCTAATGAGGCATAAATTTCACTTTCCAAGGTGTCATATCTATTTAAATAATTTAAATAGGTTTAATTGATTTTGTTAATCATGTTTATAAAATTTAAGTCATATCCTATAGGAGAAATCAAAAAAAGTGGTAGTAAGACTGACCGTGTGCATAGAATGGGGTGTTGCAGACCCAAGAAGAAGTTTATCATGCTCATTGGCACATGTAACATTTGCATGAGATCCTGATAAATTAATTATATTTTGGGCATTTACCTAACTTTATTTCCTATAATTGGTTTTAAATATGAGGGGTAATCCTTTATGAACGATTATTAAGAAGGTAAGATAGTCAAAATCCTCCTAAAACCCTAAAAAAGAATCGATAGGAAAGATATAATTGGCTATAGATAAGAATGGTATTATTGGAGTAATTTTATTTTTTGAACATGTAAATTAATAGTCAAGGTTTCCTCAGGTGGTTTTGGTTTGTCTTGATAATGAGTAGAAGCTACAATAAAACCCTTATTTTTAGGGATTTTGATGCTATAGGTAGGGTTGACTAGGTCAAAGCATGAAAATGGTTAGATGATAATGTTAAAGAATTATAATTTATGACCATGAAATTTTATGATTAGGTTTGTAACCAAATATTTGATAAAATGGTCATGTAAGGTAGCTTATCGCTAAACTGGCCTAATAAGTAGAATAGTGAGAAAACTAGGTGAGAATGAGATTAAGATTAGGGAATGGTTGCAGAGGACTAAGGATAGATCCTAAGGTATGGTGTAATTATTAAATAACTATCCCTCCTCTCCCCTTTGTCTATAAGTGTTTATGATTCCTACACCTATGCAAAAAAGTTGTCATCAAACTGTCTGGCTAACATAGTGAAGTAGGTGTAGAGCAACATAGTGAGATTGGTTTGTAAGACCAATATTTATATGTGAACATGAGATATATATATTAAAATATGATATAATGATTATAAATGTTCAAAAAAACCTATTTTAATATCAAAAAAGTGTTCCCATAGGTATTATATAACTTGATTTTCTTGACTATGTTTTTGATCCTACATGCAACTTTTTATGTGTGTGTGAAAAGGAGGTTCCTGAGTCATTTTTCACTAATTTTAAAGATAAAAATATATTTAAGGTGTTATAAAATAATCATAAGATAATTTTAATTTATTTTTATTCCCTATTAAATCTTAGAGAGTCATGATTTTGATTGTGTGTTGATAGTGTTTGGTGTTTCTGAGTTAGCCTTTTACAGAAGTGTTCCTGAGGCCTTTTGGATTGTGTGGTGAAAACCAAAGAATTTTGATAAGTTTTTAAAGTATTTAATATCATATTCATATTATTTTATTCATTTTTCATTCATTAAATTTGTGTATATGTTTCAAATTTTCAAGATAGGCTTTCAGGCAGTAAGAAGGCTTATTGGCAAGGAGACCTAATTGGTGGGTCCAAGTAGTGAAATGGGCCAAATGGAGTTGGGAAAACAAAGTGAAATTATAAATAATATATTTTATGCATATATTAAGTGTTTAATCCATTGTATAAGACAATAATTTTTCCTAATGGTTAGAATGGTAATGTGTGGATAAGACATACCTAATTGTAATAGGTCTCCATTAGGCCTAATTGTGGATTTGGTCCTTATGGACTATGAATAACTTATGTATTGTTTATTTCACTTATTAAATGTTTTTATTGATATATTTAAATCATAATAAAATTATTTTTATGTTCTTAGTCAACCAATATAGGTATGAGAAAGAATTAAGTATAAAGTCAAGGCCTAATAAGCCTATTTTAACTAGTTAGAGAATTGAGCTATTGAGTGAAGGATATATTATTTTGGAGAATAGGTTAAGGGATTGAATATAATAATATATATTATATTAAAATTAAATCAGTATCTAAATATTTTTATATAGGTGTTGATAAAATTTATTTGACCTAATTCTACCAAAGAGAGGGTTATTTGTGCGAGAAGGCCTAAGACGTTGTTTGAGTGAGATTGAAGGGTATAGAGTGAAAAATAACGTTTTAATCTAAATTTTAGTTATAAATATGTGTTATAATGTTTTTATATATCATAAGTGAATTATTTGGTTCTAATTTACCTAGGGGATTGGATCCTCCATGTAAGATAAAGCTTGCAGAAGACTAGTTAAGTGGGTGCTTATCTAGATAGGGGTTGGAGCTCCTTTTGAAGTTAGTGCTTCAATAAAATTTATATCTAGAAATTATATGAATGTATTTCATGTGCATGGTTTAGTGTGGTTTTTACCCCAAGGTGGTTTCCCACATATCTCTTATTCTCTCTTATGATATGCTTGTGTAGTTGTTTATTTATGCATTTCATCTTTTATGTGAATGAATGCTTCATAAATTGATAAATGAATTTGAATATACTTTTTAAATCCCATCTATTAGTGTCTAATTCCAATATTTGGTATCAAATTTGGTCCTTTACAAGAGGTCTTAAAACCTAAAGGACGTTCTAAACAAGCTAAGATGGCTAGTCAAGCACAAGGTGGTTTCTCTACAAGCAAAGTTTCATTGTTAAATGGATCCAATTATGGATTTTGGAGTGTTATAATGAGGAAATATATAATGTATCAAGGTCATGATGTTTGGAAATCAGTCTTGGATGGGTATACTATACCCTCATATTCCTCTTATGGATGCAACATATAAGAAGGCCAGTGAAAACAACTTAAAAGCAATGAATGGCATTATGTGTGGTCTATCTGATGCAAAAATTATGAAGGTTATGCACTATATATCTTCCAAAAAAATATGGGATAAGTTAAAAAATATTAATGAAGGAGATTCCAAGGTCAAATTATCCAAGTTTAAAATCCATAGAAGATAATTTGAAAGTCTAAATATGAATGAAGATGAGATTATTGCAGCCTACTTGTTGAGGGTTGATGAAGTAGTCAATATCATAAGAGGTTTAGGAGAATATTTGGAAGAGACTAATGTTGTTTAAAAGGTCTTAAGGTATCTAACTCCCAAATTTTATTCCAAGGTATGTGCCATTGAATAAATGTAAGATCTGTACATGTTAGAGATGGATGGACTTCATGGAACCCTAACAACCTATGAGATGAGGATAAGTGAAGGAAGACTTACAGAAAGAAGCCACATTCAAGGTAGAAAATAATCCAAAAGAGAATAAGTCACAAGTTAATAAAGTCATAAATAATTATGAATATGATATTGATGATGATGAGTTAATAGGTATGTTTATAATAAATTTGAAGATAGGTTTAGGTAAATATAAGGGCAAGCTACCTTTTACATGCTTCAATTATGGAGAGGTTGGATACTTTGCCAAAAAATGTCCTCATAAGCATAAAAAAAAGGATGATGTAGAGAATGATGAAGATCCGATGATGATAAAAATTCTTATAAGTCTAATAAGAACAATAAACACTTTAGAAGATATGACAACAAGAAAATATTATTCAAAAACAAAAGGAGTCTCTACACCAAAGAGGGTTGCAGTTCATCTGATGAGAATGAGAGAAGTGACTCAGAAAGTGATCATGAAGGTAATTGTCCTAATTTTAATGAGGTTGTCTTCATGGCTGAAGAAGTAAGTTGCTCAAATCCAAAAGAATCCATATGGATTGGAGGTGTTGTTATTGATTCATATGAAGAAGGAGATGAGGTGGATTTTGAGGCTAAGTTGATGAATGCTCTACAAAAATTGAACATGGTCAAGAAAAATAATAAGTTTATGAGGTCCCTAATCAAACACAATGAGGATCAAATCAACTTGTTTGAATCTAGACTAAGCAACAACTCCAAGGAACAAGAGGAAATAACGAAACAGGTGGAGAGCCAACTTGACATTGTGACTGTAGGTCTATAAGCAAAAGAATAAGAATGTGAAAAGGTATGTAACTGAAGTGAAATCCTTAAGATATGAATTAAAATAAATATTAAATAATGTCAAGTCCTTTATGAGGTTTTGAAAGAGTATCAATGATCTAGACAACCTTTTGAGCAGTCAAAAGACTGCTAATGACAAACCAGGCCTTAACTTCATTAGAGATTAAAAAAAGACACTAATGTGATAAAAAAAAGGTCAAATAACAACCAAATAATGAGGATTATAATAAATCAAAGGTTAATACTATCCATAATTATAATAACATAAGGTATGCTAATCTTTTTAATGGCTACTATTATTTATTTAATTGATTTGGTGATAGAATAAGGCATTGTAGAAGGCCTTTCAAGAATGAATTTGCATGGAACTATGAGGAGAATAATTAGCCAATAAGTATGGTTCATGGTGTGTTTCCATATAGAGGGATAACATGTTTTAACTATCACAAGGTTGATCACATCACAAAGTACTATACACATGACTTCTCAAGATAAGACAAGAAGTTTGAGGCTTCTAGAACACAAGATAGAAACAATAAGTGGAAACCTAAGGTATCTAAGGTTGATAATCAGTCTGCAAGTTCAAATGGACTATTTTCCATGGTAGATCAAAATCAAAATGTGAATGAGTGCCAAGAATTTTCTCTATCAACTCAATTTGTTGATGAAGAAGTAAAGACCAATAGATCAAGCCAGGGTGTTGCTTAAACAAAGATTGAGGAGCTCAAGACAAAAGGACAAATAAAGAATAAAAGGATCATGAAGGAATTTTAGTCTTGCAAGGACATGGAGATCTAATAATCTCCTAAACTTATGCTATTATAGTCCTCTAGAGTAGAGGTGACTCCATTAGGCTTCATGGAGGCACTTAGCTAGCAAGCAATATGTATGCAGGATGCTTGGTCATAGGGGGAGTTTTGTGCTTGAAGAAGAAATTTATATCCAAGTCTTTATCAAAAAATTATGCTACAGGTGTGATCTCAAGAGACAAGTCAAAAAAAGTTTGTATGATGACTTGATCAAACCAAGTCATAGTTTTGAAAATGTCTTGAATTTTCATGAAGGCAAAGAAATGGCATGAGGTAAAGGGAATAAATCATGTCTCATGAATAGGTATGTGAACCTTGTCTATGTTAAATATTTTGATAGAAGGGATTGATGGATTGTTTAAAATAAAAGGTATGTATTCCAAGAAGGTGAACCTTTGTCATTAATGTCAAATGGGGAAAACATCCTTATTTTAAGATCAGGTATTGGAGAATGATCTTATATGATTAAGAGTGTTTTCCATCAATGACAAAGGGAAGATTGTTGAGGTATGTTCCTAGTAGTGGTATTAAGGCATTGATGTTGTCATTGATGTCAAATTTAAGTTGAATGTCCTTTGAATGTCCATGTCAAAATTCAAAATTGATGTCATGATTGGTGAAGTGGTGTGTGACAAAAAAGTTTTGTCTCTTTGATGAGATAAAAATTGAAGGAAACCTATTATACTTTATAAGTCATGATGACATGTCAAGATAATTTTAAAGATATAAAGGAAACATCTCGATTAAGCTCTAAGTACTGAGGAGAATACAAGGTAAGCACATGGGTTAACATGTCCTTGTATACTATATGGGGTCTTGGTACAAAGTTGTAATGTGAAAAATATCATAAATTTTTATTGATATTGGACTTATCTTTAGGAAATAATGATTAAATAATGATATCATTAAGAACTAGCTTGTTTGTGTCCATACTATGAGTACTAGGTATCTTGAATAGCCTAGTGTAGCTTTATGAAGAAGATGTATATAAGAAGCATGTTAAATTTTTGTGTTATGGGTCATTACAGGGATGAGTAATTTTTCTATGTTTCTTAAACATGGGGAAAAGGTAAATAATCCTTTAGATGAGCTCAAAGGTCAAGTTTTGAAGCTTAGCTCCTACATGAAGAGACCTAATGAGAAGATACAAACTTGGTGCCTTAGTGAGATAAGCTATATAAGACTTATGAAAGGGATTTTAGAAGTTTGAGAATAATTTTATGATGTTTTATGACATGGGTATGAATTTTTGATAACAATACAAGAGGTTTTAGGTTGTGTTCATAGTCTAAGTATGATTATCAGTTTAAGGCCTAGTATGTATAATGACCTATAATGGCCTAATGATGGGTCAAGTTAAATTTACAAGGTGTTATAGATATTTAAATAATTTAAAGAGTTTTTAGATATGGTTTTAAGCATGTTTACCAAGTTTTAATTCAAATACTATAGGATAAAGCAAGAAATTGGGTAGTAAGATTTACTATATGCACAGAATGGGATGTTACAGACCCGAGAAGAAGTTTATCATGCTTGTTGGCATGTGAAAAATTTTGATGAGATAATTATCACTTAATTATAGTTTGGGAAGGTACCAATATTTATTTTCCTAGAATTTGTTTTGAATATGAGTGGTAATCCTTTATGAATGATTGTTAAGAAAGTAAGATAGTCAAAAACCTCCTAAAACCCTAACAAAGACCTGATAGGAAAGATATAATTGGCTATGGATCAGAATGGTAATTTTTAAATAATTTTATGTTTATAACATGTAAAGGAATCTTCAATTTTTCCTTAGGTGGTTTTTGGTTTGTCTTGATAGTGAGTAGAAGCTACAGGAAAACCCTTATTTTCAGGGATTTTGATACTACAAGTAGGGTTGACCAGGTCAAAGCATGAAAATGGCTGGAGGATGATGTGAAATAATTATATTTTATGCCCATTAAATTTTTTTAGTATTTTTATAACAAAAAATGTGCTAAACCGGTCATGAAAGTTAGCCTGTCGCTAAACTGGCCTAATGACTAGAACAATGAGAAAACTAGGCAAGAATGAGAATAAGATTAAAAAATGATTATAAAGGAATAGGGATGGATAATAAGGATTGGGGTAATTATTAAATACCTATACATCCTATACCTTTGGTATATAATTGTTTATTATTTTTACACCTATGTAAAAAATTGTCATCAAACTAGTCTGTCTAACACAGTAAAGTCTGTGTAGAGCAACATAATGAGATTGGTATGTAAGACCAATATTGATATATGACCATGAAATATATATTTTAATATATGATATAATGATTATAAATTTTCACAAAAACACATTGGAATATCACAAAATTTTTCCAAAAGGTGTTCAATAACTTGATTTTCTTGACTATGCTTCTGATCCTATAGGCAACTTTTTGTGTGTGTGTGAAAAGGAGCTTCGTGAGTCAATTTTCACTAATTTGAAAGATAAAAATATATTTAAGGTGTTATAAAAGAATAATAGGATAATTTTAATTTATTTTTATTCGTTGGAAATCCCTTTTCAAGCTTGGAGAGTCAAATTATTTTGACTTTGTGTTGATAGTGTTTGGTGTTTCTAAATAAGCTTTTTACATAAGTGTTCTTGAGGCCTTTTGGAATATATGGTGAAAACCAAAGAATTTGTGAAGTTTTTTAATCATTTAATATATTATTAATATTATTTTATGTATGTTTTATGTGGTAAATTTTTATATATGGTTCAAATTTGTAAGACAGACTTTCAAGTAGTAAGAAGGCCTATTGGCAAAGAGACCTAATTGGTGGGTCCAAGTAGTGAAATGGGAAAAATAGATTTGGGGACCCAAGGTTAAATTATAAATGGTATATTAGAGGAATTTATGAAATTTTTTATCCATTTGATAATATAATAAGTGCTCCTAAGGGTCATAATGGTAATGTGTGGATACGATAGACCTAATTGCATTAGGTCTCCATTAGGAATAATTATGGATTTGATCCTTATGGACTATGACCAACTTATGTATTGTTTGTTTCACTTATGAAAATTGTGTATTGATATATTTAAATAATAAAAAAATTATGGTGAGGTTATTTTCTGAACAAGATCAGTATGAGAAAGAATCAAGTATAAAGTCAAGGCCTAATAAGCTTATTTTGACTAGTTGAAAATTGAGATATTGAGCGAAAGATTTAGTGTTTTGAAGAATAGGTTAAGGGATTTAAGATAATTATAGAGTTGAGATAAACATTACATTGGTATCTAATTGTTTTTTTATAGGTTTTGAGCAAGGTCATTTGACCTAATTTTACCAAAGAGAGGGCTATTTATGTGAGAAGGCCTAAGAGGTTGTTTGAGTGAGATTCAAGGGTAAAGAGTGGAAAAGAAGGCTATCATCTATAGTTTAGTTATAAATAGGTGTTATTTTGTGATAATAGATCATAGGTGACTTATTTTGTGATAAATTACTTGGGATTTAGAGTTTCCTTGCAAGATAAAGCTTGTAGAAGACTAGTTAAGTGGGTGCTTATCTAGATAGGGGTTGGAGCTCCTTGTGAAGTTGGTGCTTCACTAAACTTTGGATCTTGAAATTATAAGACTATATTCTATGTGCATGGTTTATTGGGTTTTATTCCCTAAGAGGGCTTACCACATATCTCTTGTGATCTTTTGTGATATGCTTGTGTAGTTATTTTTTTATGCATTTGATATTTTATGTGAATGAATGTTTCATGGAATGATGAATGAATTTGAATAGACTTTGTTAAGAAACTGATTCACCCCCACCCCTCAGTAACAAATTCAAATAAATCAAGACAAGGTTATTTATGAGAAATTTAAAGTTATTATTAAACCCATATGTCTTGAATATTGTCACTAAGAGGTCTAACTCTATGGTATAACAAGGTATGATGAGTATTACACTCTTCAATATTGGAAAGAGATGGAGTTAAAATAACCAATAGAAGCTGAGGATGTTAGTACCTTCATGGATCAAGATGATATGTGGAAGAAATATTTAGATATTTATAATGAGTTTGAGGCTCTTCAAGGATCTATATGTTTTATTGGGCAGGATGAAGAAGTCCCAAAACACAATGGCTCTCTTTAATGGACCATGGTTAATCATGAACAATCTATTGATGATACAAGAATGGTATTGTTTATTTCAAGTAGGCAAGCTTGGGATAGGTATGATTTTTTTATTGACTCACATAGTAAATCCATAAAAAAGGGAATGAATCAAGAATTTATGATGTCTATACATGGAAATAATGAGTATTTGAAAGAATTTTGAACCCAAATCCACTCTCTCAGTCTTTTACTCAGTTTGCCTATCCAAGAGACCATTTACTTCATGTGGGAGCATGGTTGAGAGGTTGAATTGTGGAAAATGGATATTAGAGGTGATTATAGGGGTATTCTAATTTAAACTTAGGTTATTAGTTCATTCATCCACCCTCACATCTATATAAATAATCTTTTTTAAGATTGGAGGTCTCTGTAGACCTTGTCTTTGCTTTAAGAGGAGTTCAAGAAAGCACATTCTTTTTCTATGAATACAAATGAGGAGATGCATGGTATCATATGGAATTTATGGATGATGGAGAGGTCTATGTCCTCCAATATTATGGTATTTATTAGTAATTTTGGGATATGTTCTTTGTGAATAATCCCTAAGAAGGAAACAAGCCTAAAACCATCCTAAACCCCTCATAATGACCCGATGGAAGAGTTTGGCATTCAAATGATTTATAATGAAAATTATTTGTCTTGAAATGACTTTAGTGACCTATTTATGTCCCATGGGAATCTAATAATGGAGCTTGGTGGCACGTGTAAAGGACATGATGTATGAAATTAGCCTAAAAGTCAAAGTGCAATCCTAATTATGAGTATGTAGAGTAGTGGTAAGTATTAAAATTAGGAAGAGAGGATTCATAATATTGGGTATAGGTTCTATAGTCATCTATGAAACTTTATAGATCTCCTAAAATTATGTATGAACCTTTCAAGTCACTAATTTGGGCCAAAAGGTGATTATATGACTAGGTTGCCTAAGAAACCTAATTGAAGACCTATAGAGTATCACAAAGAACTTAAGAGTCATGGGAGACATTCTAAGATAACTTTTTGGTGCTTTATATAACTAATCATATCATAAAAAATATTAATCAAGTGGTTACTTGTAGACCTTGGCATGATTTCTTTGTGTAGTATGAAGACTTTGAGGGAGATGGTGTAATGAGGTTGATGAGATTCAAGACACCTACTGAAACATGATGATCATTGTAACAATAGCATGGAAAACCCATAAATATATGTAAATTGTTAATAAGAAGGGAAGAAGGAAATTTAAGGTGAGTGAATAATAAAAAAATGCCACTTGTTACTCTTCACAAGCTAAGATAGGCAATTATGAATGGAAAGATGAGTCATTAAAGAAATTAAGTTTCCTACACCAACTCTATGAAGATATCCTCATCAAGTTGACATATATGAAGAAGGTCCCAAATATTTTTCTAACTCCTTTCTTGCTTGTAACTAATTCTAGAATAATGACACTTATCAATGAGATCCTTTACGATTCTCTCTCTCTCTCTCTCTCTCTCTCTCTCTCTCTCTCTCTCTCTCTCTCTCTCTCTCTCTCTCTCTCTCTCTCTCTCTCTCTAAGTATTCCTAATTTTTACTTTTTAAATCATCCTATAGCTAGGTATGATGAATCCCTACTCATTTTTATGCCTTTGATAAATAAATACTACTAGTTTTACCTCCTTCTATGATTGTACTTAGTGTGTGCATGAATAGTTGATCTTATTATGTAATTTTCTTAGCCTTCCTTAACATGTTGTCATATTCTAACACTTATATGCAATTTTAAAGCTTATCTTAAAATCCATGTGAATAATTCAAGTGAAGTGTAAGGTTTGAGTGAGTTTTCCTATTCATTAGTGTCATTTTATACCTATTGATTAGTCCTCCTAGCCTTAGCATCTATCACAACCTACACATTGAAATGATGATGTAAGAGACTCAAATTAGGATTAGTGTATGTTTATATTGGTGTCATGGTCTATATGTACACATGTAATTGGTTGGTAGTGATCAATTTATTTGGTGTATCACCTCCCTAGTTAGGTTTATTTCATGTCTTTTCTCTCCCTTTTCCTTTTCAAGCTATTAGTGTAGAATTGTGATCCTAACTGATACATCAAGGGGAGATAACCCTATAATCTAGAGGTTTAGTCCACTTATAAGTCACCCATGACCTAAGACTAATCCCATTATATAGTTTAAGTGAGAGGACTTGAAACACCCTCACAACTATGCAAATTTGAGATATAACACCACTCATGGCTCAAGGGCATCTATTTTATTCTTTAATCCACAAGGTGATATTATCCCAAAGAAATTTTGAATAGGATTTCCTTGCACCAATAACATTTTAGAATATGAAGCTCTTATTTTCAGTCTAAAAAAATCCATCCAATGGAATATTCAACATATGTTAGTATATGGATATTCCAAGATCATAATCAATAAATTCAATGATGAATATCAAGTAAAATATGAGAATATTATCCCATAAAAAATAATGGTTGAGAATTTGAAGTTGTAATTCAAGCATATCCAATTTGATCAGGTTCCTTATGCTAATAAAAAATCAATAGATGCCATGGTAACCATCAGTTCTCTTCTCTAAATTCATAAAAACATCAAAAAAATCCAATTTTTGGTTGAAAATTTGATTATTATAACTTTTGAATCCAAGATGGTTTGTGAAACTATTGGTACCAACTCCATGTGGTATCAATACATTTACACTTACCTTCATAATAATGTCGTACCCCCAAACATTTCACATAACCATAATAAATCATTTATCCATTGAACTTCTTGTTTCACACTCCTTGGAAACTCCCTATATCATATAGGTTATGATGGAACTTTTTTACAATGCTTAAATTTAGAGGAGACCATCTTATCCATCAAGGAAGTCCATGATGAAATTTATGGTGCACACACTGGTGGTATAGTATTTTCCAAGAAACTATTAAGAACAAGTTATTATTAGTCTATGATGGAATTATATTCTTATCAATATGTCAAAAAGTGTTTAGTATGTCAAAATCATGAGGATATCATTCACACTCCATCTCAATATTTACAACCTATAAAAAATCTATGGCCCTTATCTACATGGGGCTCAATCTCATTGAAAAAATTAACCCAAAATTATCTAATGGACACAAACGCATAATCATCACCACCAAATACTTCACCAAATGGGTGGATGAAATCTCTCTTACATATGTATCCAACAAACAAATTTAGAAAAAACATACTTAATCATATCATTTTATGTTATGATATCCTTTGCACAATCCTTTTTGGGAATGGTAAGTCCTTCAAAAATAAGGACATTAAATCCCTTTGTACTCAATTCAATATTGGACATATATGACATACACCATATTACACTCATGGTATAACCAAGCAGAGCCATATAATAAGAATATCCTCAAAATCCTTGAGAAAATTAACAATGACTTTGGTCATGACTGAAATTTATAACTTTATCCTACTTTGTGGGCTTACCACACAATCATTCACACACACATGGGGGAAACCCATTATTCACTTGCCTATGAATCCAAAGCTATTTTTCCAATAGAGATTAAGCTACCATCCTTATGTAACTCCTTACACAACCTAATTAATGATGATGAGTACCAAGTTACAAGGCTACATGAGTTAAAGATTTTAGGTGAGAAAAGACTAAACACATTTAATCATCTACAAGCATATCAAAAAAAAATGCCAAAATTATAACAAGAATATCAAATCTAGAGAGTTTGAGATTGGAGATATTGTTTTGAAGAAAAATTAAGAAAACACTAATGTAAAGTGGGAAAATAAAGGAAAGTTTGATCCTAATTGGTTAGGTCCTTTTTTTTCATAGCCAACTATGGATTAGGGACCTAAAAATTAACTACCAAGGATGGCAAAGATGTTGATTCACCCATAAAAATAATGCATCTCAAGCACTTCCACACTTAAAATCTAAATCTACTAAAAAAATAAAACATAAATTAAAAAGTCAAAAGAGAAAGATAAATAATTGTCCAAAAGTGAAAACCATTCTTATGGAACTTTGGGAAAGTATCATGTGTTGTAATTACAACAAATTATAGGGGGTATTGAATCAATGTACAAATTTTTTTCAATTCCATATATCATTCATTAACCATTCAAACCAATATAGTGATCAAGCAAAGCATAGATAAGCAATCACATAGACAAGAAGTAAGATATCAACACATGAACATAAGATATATGTGGGAAATCCTCATGGGGGATAAAAACCACTAAAAACCCACTTTTAATATTGTCATATATACAATTAATAAACATATAGTGAGGCACCAACCCCACAAAGAGCACTAACACCTCACTAGTCAAGAACTAACTCAATTAGTCCTTTAGCAAGCTCCAACTTACAAGAAGGCACCAAACCCCTAAGTGAATCAACACCAAATAAAACACTTAAATAAAACTTATGAAAGATAAAACTTGAAAGGAAGCTCCCACTCCCTCTTGACTAAGCACCAACTCAACCAAGACAAGATTGATCACCTTCACAACACCTTATTGATCAAACAACAAATGGCGACCTCTTATTTAAATATCTATCTTCTCAATCCACTATCATACATTAGGAAAACATATATGATGAAAATATTATGGTATCTCAATAAACACAAGATCACTTCTTCAACACTCTCAAAATTCATCTTCAAATAAACAAATATGCCCTTCTTCTACTTTGCTCAAATAACCCTAATGTGGATTGATTAGGCCATGTGACTTTGATATTAAGATTCATAACTTATCTTGGATATTCATGACTAATACTATAATACCATTTTATGGTCTCCATGACCTCCTTCTTCTCCTAAAGGTGATATTTTACTCACTTGCACTCACATTCCTTAACTAGCCCAAATAGGCTTATTATGCTTTGTATAAATATAAGACTCTTGATTGCACCCTCCTTGGTTAGAAAACATCTCTCCATAATTATATAATCCTTGTAATATGTCAATAAAAATTATAATAATATCATCATTAGGTTTTACAATCTCTTTTATACCTTTATCTTCTTATATACCTACTTAAAGACCTAATTCATTAGGTCTATCCCAAACACTTGTTCCCAAACTGACCCCTTGGAACATATTAAAGCATAAAACATGGATTAAAAACTTAAATAATAATAATAATAATAATAATCCAACATCATCTAGGATTAATACCACCTATTAGGTCCAGTTATCACTTGAACTATGCCATTAACCCTACTCATAATTAGGCCTTCACACATAGAAAAAGTCTACCTTGAATATATGAAGAATAAAACCAAATATAACACAAAGAAATATCCTTAAATAATATTAAAATAACCTTCATGACCTAAAAACATCACCAGATGATTTAGTATTAACCACACAGGCCACAAGTCCTCAAGAACACTCCTACAAAAAGGATTACTTGGAACTGCCAAACACTACCAACATACAGTCAAGAACATTTGAGTCTCCATGATTTAACATGGAATTATAAATTAATATAAATAAATTAAAATTAACCATTTATACCTATATAACATATTAATATGCAATATATCCTTCAAATCTATCCAAATCATCCCAAACTCATCTCTTTCAGATGACTACTAAGAACTGCCTGAATGCTCTAAAACACAGTCAAGAAGAATATTATCTTTATAATTTGTAAGGTCACTTCCATGAATTATAATTAAAATTAAAATTTACTATCTGACATATATAACATCCTCTAATAAATATATCATTGTTTCTAGTGTCAATCATTGGTCTTACAGACCAATTTGTTAAGGCTTTCTTTCATAGTTCTTACACAACTAGATAAGCCATTTTGGATTTCATATTACAACATCTCAAATTGAATTTACAACTTATATAAAGAATTTATATATGATAAATATCTATAAAAACAATTTAAAGTGCATTGGATACATTTACTCTTGTCAAAGAGTCTCAAACTCTTCATTCCACCTTACATACCCAAAACTATCATTTGAAAACCAATCATGGTGAACAAGAATTACAACACCTATATAGACACTTTAATAAAATTTAAAATGAATTAAAATTATCCTATAATATCATTATATCTACCTATAATATCCATATCATAGGATCAAAGGGAAATATTGGTATTACAGACCAATCTCACTATCTTGGGTTTCACTGTCACAACTGAACTTGACATGACAACTTGTGAAAAACATTTTCACCCCTTAAATATATTTAATAACCACTAAAAATTCATGTTAAAGTGATAAAATTACTCTAAAAACATTAAATTATGCATTACATACAAATTGGGCCTATTAAGGCTTCCCTAAACACCTTCTCACTCTGACTAGTTTTTCTCACTAGTTTCACCATTAGCCTATTTCAGCAATAGGTCAACATGAGTGACAAAAATATTTAAAATAGAGGATATAAATTTAATATATACCTCCATGGTCATAAATTATGATTCTCTATCTTCTTCATTAATCCATTTTCATACTTTGTCTAATGCAACTTTTGTCTTCTATATTAACTTCTTAAAAAACAAGCATTTTCCTATAGGTTTCACTCACTATATTGAAAAACCACTACCAAATGGAGATGTTTTATGGATTTAAATACAACATAAAAACACTTACCTAGGCATAAAATACCATTCTAATCACATTTGACCATTTTTTTCAACATCAGGTCATTATGAGGGTTTTGAGAGGGTTTTAAACCAATTTACATTCTTAACATTTGTTTATATAGCTCTATCCCTAAAACCAAATCATAATGATTATAAATCACTTATAGTAACCTTTTAAATATCTACCTAAAATATTATATTCCCATACAATAGTCACACTTGTCAACAAGCGTCAAAATTTCCTTCTTAGGTCTTCATTTCTTCATTTTGCACACACATGAAACCTTCAAACTCATTTTCATGATTTTTACTTTAACTAAAGAACTAAAACTTCATGATAACTCTTTAAACAACCTATTACACAATTTTAAAAACTCAAATTATATCTAGTACTTTGAAAACTAATTTTGACCCCTCATTAGGCCACACTAGGTCTCTTTGAATGTTAGGTCTTGAACTGCAAGTCACACTTTAGACCTTGAATATACCTTGAAAACTATTTAAATAGTCTCAACACCTCTACCCATGTCATAAAATCTCATACCATTCTTACATAGGCTCAAAATCATCCAAACTTGACATGATGCCTCATCATGCCATATCCATGCTCAAGAACAAGTCCATTCACACAGACCTACTAGGCACAATACCTCTTTGAGACCTTAATACCACTATAGATGCAATCTAAGACTAATTATTATGCCAAAAAAACTTATTCCATGCTCAAATACTTTCACACATCTTATAAGACCCATCTCACTTACTCCACCAGGCTTCACTATGAATTCCTTTACCAAGACAAGACTAAGTTTCACAAAATGCCATGTATCTTCACAAGATTACTTCTAGGACATCATTGAAACTCAATTTAACTTTGAAATCAATTACAACATTAATTCCACAAACACACCAATAGGAACATACCTCAAAAATATCCCCCTTTGTCATTGAAACACTCTAGCATAGTAGATCAATCTCATCTCTTAAAGCTAGACTTTCTCCCAATCAAGTATTTCTCACCCTTTGAAATTAATGAAAAATGGTTATATACACTCTCAAAAGTTCATCCACATATATTACACTGATATTTGGACCTGACCACTCTTAAAATAAGCAAGCTCCCCCTTTGTCCATACATACTTCTCTTCAAGCTTCTTAAGAGACCTGAGTTAGCTCCCCCTAACTCTATTCTCCACCTAGATCATGTCATTTTAAACCACAAACCAACTATTTAAAAAAAATACATACAATAATACCATACCTTAAATGAAGATAACTTCACCCATACATGGGCTTTCAATGATGACCAACACATTTTATGTAATAATTATCCTTATAGGGCCCACATAGCCTCGTCTAAAAGTCATTAACCCTTATCACATGAAGATAACAACCATCACTGACTTTTGAAGAAAACATAGGATCTTATGAATTATCCAATCTATTTTTGAATATGCTCATAAGGTCTCATAAGTCTTGACACCACTCTTAATAGTTCTTTGATTAAATTTAGGATAAACATCCAACTAACACAAATAACTACCTTTTAATGATATAAACAACAATAACACACTCAATAAAACTTGTCTCACTCTTATAACCAACTCCAAACCATGGATCACATGATCAAAACTTTCTACCTTCAAAGGCATTGATCTTATAGACCAATCTTCAATTCTTACACCACTTGTTTTGTGTTTGCTACTTAGACATCACCTTGTACTCAAACAAACATTTTAAAATATCCATTTAACACTCCACTAATCTCTATAGGTCAAACAAGATCCATTTGCATATTGAATATTCATATTAAGGATTATATGCACAAGAAACCTTGAAACCTTCATACCCATGTTCAACATGTCTTTGAGCTAGTCCTTCACAACTAGGATCAATCTAATCATTTTACAAGCATTAGCAAGAGATTAAAGACCTTAATAACATATTCAATCACTTTGATCATACATCCAAAGTGACCAATAATTGCACACCATTCAAAAATTCACTCTAAGTCTTACAAAAACATAAACCTTAAGCATATTCCTCTTTCATTGAAATTTATTTACACAAAGGCACACATTAAAAAATTCTTCAGTGCATGGAAGAAGACTAAAATGAGGTAACAACATCATCCAATGATTATAACACCAATTCAAGGTCAATAAAGAGGTTCTATATCCACTTTAGTCCTCCTAAGTTCTCTAATTAATAACATAGTCAACAAACTCTAACTTTGAACTATAATAAATGCATCTATATGGAAATCTAAGTCTCCAAATCACTTTGAGGATAATCTATAGGAAATCTACTTAAACTTTTCCTTTTACACCAACAAGTTTTGACCTCTTCCTTGGATTCTACAGGAAAAAGAGTGTTATTGGGTCCCAAAAACATATGCACAGTCATTTGAATTCAAACCCCAATGGTTATATTTTTGAAACTCTAATGACTATTTCTTGAAGCATAAATTTGACTACCTCTGGCATGTCACATCACATAGGATCAATTTTAGAAGCTCATAATTTGAGCTAGAAAAAACATCAAGATACCAAACTTGTAGGGAAGGATATTGGAACTATAGAAAACACCATCATGGAACCCTTTGACCAGAGTTAAATTTGTAGGTACATGTAATAAATACACAAAATAATTGGTCTCTTTATACCTACAAGACATTTAATGATAGTCTAGTTTCTCTTAAGCTAGAATGACACTTTTTTATCTCTCCAATTGATCATGAGAAAAAGTAGAACCTCAAAAATGTATCTAGGGAACCCTCATAACATCCTTTATCACCTCAATGACCTGAAAACATTCTTTTCACCTAAACACAACAAAACAAACTTCTTGAATCTCTACAGCATCTCACACATGCAATCCTCTATGCAAACCTCAACTATAACCTAGATCATACAAATAACTAAACTTCTTAGTTGTCTTAAAATTCTCTCTTTTTGTACTAAGACTAATGTAAACACCTTCTTATCATGAACCACCTTCTTATCATGAACCATCTACCAAGACTCAATAATCATCCACTAATCTTTCTTCTTCCACAAGCTGATAAACACATTGATCTTACAACTCACCTTCATAAGCCTAGCTATTTTGTGCTTCTAGGATCACCTTCAAGTTTTCAAACATTCATCAAAGGACCTGATATGATACCAATTATTTGAAGAAAAACCACTAAGAGGGGGGGCGGGTGGGTGAATAAGTGTAAAAAAAATTCTTTCAATTCCATATATCATTCATTAACCTTTCAAACCAATATAGTGATCAAACAAAGTATAGATAAGCAATGACATAGATAAGAAGTAAGATATCAACACATGAACATAAGATATATGTGAGAAAACCTCATGGGGGATAAAAAACACTAAAACAAAACTCTTATATTATATTATAAGTAATGGATCAATATTTAGTGAACCACCAATCCCACAAGGAACACCAACCCCTCACTAGTCAAGCACCAACTTAATTAGTCCTTTAGCAAGCTCTAACTTGAAAGGAGGAAACAACCCCAGAAGTGACAACATAAAATAAAACATTTAAAGGAAACTTATTCAATATATAACCTCTAAGGCATCTCCCACTCCCTCTTGAATACTCATCAACTCAACCAAGACAAGCTTGATTACCTTCACAACACCTTATTGCTCAAACAACAAATGGTGACCTCTTCTTCAGCTCTCTATCTACTCTATCCACTATCATACATCAGGAAAAAATATTTGATGAAAATATAATGGTATATCAATAAAAAAAATATCACTCCTTCAACACTCTCAAGCTACCTCTTCAAACAAGCAAATCTGCCCTTCTACTTTGCTCAAATAACCCTCATATGGCTTGATTAGGTCATGTGACCTTGCTATTCAGATTTAAAAATTATCTTAGATATTTATGAATGATATTATACTATTATTTAATGGTCTCCATGACCTCATTATTCTCCTCAAGGTGATCTTTTACTCACTTACACTCACATTCCTTAACTAGCCCAAATAGGCCTCTTATGTCTTGTATAAATACAAGATTCTTGATTGCACCCTCTTTGGTTATCCAAACATATTATCCATACTTAGATAATAATTGGAATAGGTAAATACACACGTTTCAAAAAATAATAGGATTATCATTAGTTTATCCAAAATCTTGTAGACCTTAATCTTCTTTTAGTCCTCCTTAGAGACCTAATGCATTGGGTCTATCCCAACCACTCGTTACCACTCTAAGCCCTTGGAACATATTAAGGCATACCATATGGATTAAAAATTTAAAAAAACATAATAATAGGCATAATACAACATAATATAGTATTATAACCACCTATTAGTTCCATTTATCACTTGAACCATGCCATTCGCCCTACTCACAATCAAGATTTCATACACAAAAAAGGTCTGCCTTGAATATCTGAAGCATAAAACCAAATATCCCAAACAAATATGTACTTAAATAATATTAATATAAATTTAATGACCTAAAAAACATCACAATATTCTTTATTCTTCACCACACATTCCAAAAGGCCTCAAGAACACTCCTGTAAAAAGGCTTACTCAGAACTGCCAAACACCGCCAACATATAGTCAAGAACATTTGACTCTTCATGATTGAATGGGAGCTTATCATGAAGATACATAAATTAAAATTAACCTTTGAGACCTATATAACATATTAATATGTAATATATCCTTTAACTCCATCCAAATCACCCCAAACTCATCTCTTATAGATGACTATTCAGAACTGCCTGAATGCTCCAAAACATAGTCAAGAAGAATGTTGTCTTTAGCACTTGTAAGGGCACTCACATGAATTATAATTAACATTTAAAATTACTATGTGACCTATATAACATATTATAATAAATAAATCATTAGTTCTAGTGTCAATCATTGGTTTTACAAACCAATTTGTTAAGCCTTTCTTTCACAGTCCTTACATAGCTAGATAAGCCATTTTGGCTTTCATATTTCAACCTATTAAGTGAATTTCCACCTTATATAAATAATTTATAGATGATATAAATATAAAAAAAATTATTTCAAGTGTATTGGATACATTTTATCTTATCAAAGAGTCTCAAACTCTTCACTCCACCTTGCATACCTAGAGCTGCTATTTTACTTGAGAACCAGTCATGGTGAACATGCATTCCAACACTTGTATAAACACTTTTATAAAATTTAAAATTCATGAAAATGATCCTATAATATATTAGAGCTACCTCCTATAGACATGTAAAACTAGCCACCAATGGATTCCCATCTGACTTTAGACTAATTCTTGCCGATCATTGAATACCTAGCCCAAAAATTTCCATAAGTCTCAAATTTGGATTCATAACCATGAAATTAAATAAAATTTGCCCTTAAATAAATTAATATGGGTAAATTCACATTGAATTAAATAAAATCTTGCAAAAAATGACCAAATGTCTAAATGGGATTAATTAAAGTGCAAATCTTGATCAAAGACTAATTAAATCCATCCTCGAGAAAATGAGCTAATAAATCAATTACCAAAAAGGAAATTTCAAATATCAAGAGCATCTTAGAACATCTTAGAAGCTACTCACTACCTTTGTGAGTTGTCTCAAATGAAAAATATCTAAAGAATATCCTAGGAATATGTCAAACTCAACCAAGGTTAATAGACTCAACCAAGGTTCCAATTTAACCCATTCCAAGTGATTTTGAAGCCTATAAAATCAAGCCTAGAGCTCTTCATTTAGAGAGATTAGACATAGTAGTGTTATTATGTATAAATTTGGTCATGAATGCAAACATAATTTTATAATGCCAAAATTCTTCCAAGCTAAGCCAAATCAAGCCACATCAAGCCAAAACCAAGAATTGAACAAGGTGATAAGAGGAGATGAAGGTATCCACACTCCATTTATTAAGACATTTTGAGCACAAATTTGAGTAATCCAATAAATAATCCTTTTGGATCAATCAAGGATTTGGGTAAGGAAATTATATTTTGTGTTTAAATTGTCATTTCCTTCCATTTTTAGTTCTGTTTTCAATTGGTTTGTTCACCATGCTCCACCCATGATCTAGGCCTCAAGATGTTAGATTTTTAGTGATTTTATTTCATTTTTTTTGTAACTAAATATATAATAACCTCCTTTCTTGAGTCAAATTCTTTGATCACAAATGACATGCCTGGTGGGACATGATTGTGCACCCTACATATTTGAACAAAAATGGTTGTTAAAATAGCTCTTATTTTTAATCTGTGTACTATTTTTTTTTAAAATTTTTGATAGGATGTTAGTACTTGTTTCATAATAATTATTTAAAAATTTCATTAAAATATAATTTTTAGTTTATAAGTTATGACTCTTTTATTGATTGTCACTTTTCATTTTCTAATTTTCTGGTAAAAATGGCTAGTATAGAGCTAATAATTTTTTTATTCACTATTTTGACCTGAATTTTTTCAAAGAGGTGAACCATGGAGTTATTGACAACCTATAAAAATTTCATGTCAAAATGATTTATATTTTAAAATGTATGGTTAAAATACTAATTGTAGGTTTTTATGTTTTATGTGTTCGGTTTTATTTGTTTTAACCTTCTAACTTGTTGTTTGCATATTTCATAGGTTTATTTATTTATTGTTTTGAGATTTTTATTGATATTTTTACTAAATTTTTTTTAACATATGTGTTTATCTTCTATGGTTTTTCCTTTGGGTCAATAGGTCATTGTCAATGGTTCTTATTGACCAGTGATGATTCTACTTAAATCTAAAACCTAAGAACTCAAAACAAAATCTCATTTGCTAACACTTGAAAGTGATTATAATTAGGGGGTTACTCTCTTGTTTTTTCAAGGGCCAAATTAAAATTTTAACACATTTTTTTAATTTGACTAACAAACACTTCAATTTATGTTTAAAATGAGTTTGTCAAAACTTTCACACTTTGTTTTGAGCTTAAAACAAACTAGTCAAATCTCACACATTTGGACCTTTGGGCTTAAAAATGAACATAGATGTTTTGTTTCAAGTTGTGTTTATGAAAATAATTTCAAGTTGGATATGAACATAATCCAAATATTTCAATTGGTATCTAAACAATGAACCTAATCAAATCCTAACATGTTGTCAAACTTGTTTACATCATCTATTTAAGGTCTAAAAAGAACTTTGTTTTTATGCCATGGATGTTTCTCAATACTTTCAAAGTTAAATAAAATTCAAAGGGGCCAAAATTCATAACACATTTAGTTTGGTGTCTTAAAATGAACATTAATATCATGTAGTTTCATTATTTTTTACAAGCATTCGTTTATCATGCCATGTTTGTTGATTGTTTACTTTTGTGAGAAGAGAGGTGCCTGTATACTCTCCCCCCATCCCCTTTATGAAACTTAGGTGATCAAAAGAAATTTCCATCACATTTTAGTGTCTATTTCAAGGCATATAAATAACATCCTTTAAATCCCTCCCCAAAAACTCACATGGTATTGGGTGATCTTGAGGCGACTATAAATTCTTTTTATTTTAGTCATTTATATCCATGCATCTTGGATTGTGAGGGGGATGTCATTACCTCCCACAAGTTATTTAGGGAATATTTGACACAATATTTCATTACCTAGCATCATCTTCAAACCATGTCCATGAGGGGGTATATAAATTGGGATCACCCCACTAAGACCGATGGTTTGAGTGATTAAACCATCTCCCAGTGTTGGGGCTCAACTTGGGATTGTATGAAAATGTTAGACATCATACTAAAATGAGAAAGTGATGGATGTAATGGTTGTAAAAATGGTAAGACATTTTTATAATAATCTATATGACACAAACCCAAATGATGTGTGCTTCTTTTGGCACAATGGACATGAAAGTCCTATACAATTGATCCATTTAGAACATTCAAAAAATAATTAGTTTAATCAAACCCATATTGCCACACCCTTGATAGGATTTAGAATGATTATTCTTAGTTTCATTTGGTCATTTATCTTTTTCTTACTTGGTATTTTAAGACTAAAACTTGCATGTTTTGTTTAAACCATGTCAAAAATAAGTTTGTTTATATGTCACTCCATTTACATGAGAAGGCATTATGGTGGCTATTTTACACCACACTTGTGCCTTGAAATTTTTGCTAAACATGTTTGTGTGTGGGTTAATTTTTTGAGATGGGTACCATTATAATTTCCACATCATTATCAAGTTTGATATTTTGAGTCTTTGAAACATAATATTGATCACATCATTAGAGCATGATTACGCCATTAGGCTCATCATTTTTTTCAATAATTGTTTACCATTGTATCAAAAACTATTATCCAAACCATGTCACATTATCCATTTGGACTTTTTTTATGCGTTGTAATGTTGTCCAATATTATCTATCTTGTTTAGTCTAATCATGGTTTTAAACCATTGAGTTTTTAATTAACCTTTCTAAATTTGAATTTAAACATTGGTTGATTTCTATTTAGGCCTCACTTTTTAGGGGCTAATACATAGAATTTTTTATTTTAGGTTGTGTAACTTAGGTTAATCAATATCCCAAATTTGATCACTATCACTTGTTTGTTTGTTCAACTTATCCTCATCAGTATTTGTGCCTTTATTTGAAAAAACATAGTCTTTACTCCAAGTGCCTTTTGCCTTATGACTTATACCAACTGATCATTTTTATGTTTGATTCTGTGTGTTAGGTCTATGTCAAATTTGTTACAACATTGTTAGATTAAATTAAATCACATCAGTCTTTGTTTTAAAATCTATCTTTTTATGCTATTTGAAAAAAATTCCTAGTAGATCATGTTTATTTGAGCCTAGATTTTGACTCTGCATTTAGATGAAAGCCTTAGTAACTCAACTTTTCCCTTTCCTAGTTTAGATCTTGTTTGGAACACTTTGGCCTAGACTTTGACATACTGGTTTTTATTCATTACTTAACCTTTTATGTGTATGACATTTGATGTTAAACTATTTTATGCTAAGTTTTAACACAAACCATTTTGGAGATACAGATCCATTCTCAGACCACATTAGAGATACAACTCCACTTTCGACCAAGTTAGACCAAGTTTGAACCTTTTGTCCTTTGGACATTGCTTTTTAGATTTTCCAAAACTCTAAGCCTTTTTTTTAAAGCTTTCATCATTTATGTAGATATGACTAGCTACACTTATGGTGGAGTCATGTACAATTCAAGTTATGATAGAATGGCCACACAAATTTACTATAGCCAAATTCCTGCTTACAATCCAACTTGACACCTTGATTGGTTGAAGAGGCTTGTGAAGTGGACTTTTTTGAAGATCCAAATAGAGATAATGATTTTTGGGATATGGATCCATACCCTCCTTACAATAATTAATACATGGAACATAATCAAGAACCAACTTATAACCCAACTCGAGACTTTGATTGGGATGATATGGTTTCTAAGGAAGACTTGGATGCTTTAAAATAGTTGAGAAATCACCCTCCATGATGCCAATTTATTCTCTAACCCTTGACTACCCCTAACCTTCTTTTAGATTATACAAGCTACCAAGATCCATAATATCCAAGGAATACCATTACCATTTCAAGACCTCATCCTTTGGCTTGAAATAATAACCAAGATTTACAACACCCTATCCATACCATTCAAGGACTTTGTCCTTTGGCTTGTGCAATAAATGAAGCTCCATAATGCCTTATCATTATTCAATCCAAACCTTAGCCAATCTAATTATAACCTTAGCTAGCCATTCAGCTAGTCTAATCATAACCCTTGCCAATCATTCAACTGCAAACCCAACCAATGTAATTAATACCTCAACTAAGCCAATCATTAGAAGACCATGATATGTTCAAGACTATTATGTTACAACCAAACATAAACCAAGGCTAAATCATTCAACCAATCAAAGTTATTTTTTTGAACCAACCATTTTTGATAAGTCAACCTGTGATGAATCACCTTTTATCCCTATGTCTATTTTTTAAGAGCCTCCTATTGACAAGCTAGTCTCTAAGGAGTTGTATCTTAACATTTTTCCTACCATTATCAAGTCTCAGTTTGACATGATAGTCTTAGTGGAGCCCGTTATGCCATCATAGGCCATTACTTGTCCAAAACCAAACATTCAATACGTAGAGTACCCATCAGATTAAGAATCAAAATTAGAGTCAGGTTATACTCTTAAACCGACATCAGATTTAGCATCATAAGTATAATCAACATCAATCTTGACCTAATATTTAGAGTCCCTTGTGTTAGAATTAGATTTAAAAACAAAATACATTTGTGACTATTATAATATTAGTTATGCATGCTTACCAAATTAGTACAAATACATTTGTGATCCTTCTACAATTTTTGAGGATGATTACTTCAGCATTAACACAAGTTATAGTATCTTTTACCAAGATTGTGCTACCAACCTCCATTTCATTACCATTCCACATGACATTACCACTAACCAACATAGCCATATTATTAACATTCCATCTCTCTCAAGTGTTGATTGGGACTGACAAAATCACACCTTAATAAATTGCATCCATGGTGACATAGAAATTGAAAAAGAGTAAGGAGGCCAAGACCACAATCATAAAGTAAAAGAATGATCTCTTAGTAAAACCTTTTTGAAGGTGTTAGGGGGCAATCAAAATCAGAACTCAGCATCTTCTAGTGAAACATTTTTGGAGGTGCTAGGGGATAATCAAAGTAAAAATTTAATGTTACTTAGTGAAACCTTATTAGAGGTGCTAGAGGATAATCAAGATAAATTCATTGGTAAAAACCTCTTTGAGGTGCCAATAGTTGAGCACAAAATTTATTCACTGCTCGATGAATACCTTATCAAAGATCAAATAAAAATAGCTTCCTACCTACAACCTAATCAAATGGTAGATACTCTTAGGCCTAAACAATAGAAGAATATGGTGGTCTTATTGAGAGAATATTTAGAAGTATTTGGCCCTACCACATCCAAAGTTATGTCAAATCTAGAATCAACAACATCGTGTATGCCTGAAAATCCTAATATTCATTTATTTCCCATCCATTATTCATTCCATTATCCTCCATCATTACATTTACCAATTAAACCTACCATCCAAAATTTATCCATCTTTACCATCCATGGTCTCAATTTATTTTACAAAGACTACAAAGATACCTTGTCTCAAAGTTTGAAGGAAACAACATCAACTACTGATGAAGATCACAACAACATCATTTGCATCTGAATCTGCATCCGATTCTTGATAGAGAAATTATTTAGACAAGGTGTGGGCTAAAAATTTACATTATTGACTATTTTGGTTGAATCATTTGTTGATTAGTACATGCATCTCCACTTCAGGAGAAACAATATAATCATTTATCATACCCAAGCTAGAACCAAACATGTACCATATCATATCAAGTTATCAATCCTTTTTCCATTATCACATATACTAACCATTTACCTTATCACTTGAGGGAAACCTTCTTACCATTTTATCCAATCTATCAAACCAATCATTATCCTAATCAATCATTATTCTATTATATCTCATTCTACCATATCATTCCTATCTAGATCAAAGCCTATTTTTAATCATCTTATCCAATCTTGTTTTGATCTTGGTTACTTTGGTTCTTCCCACACTTTTTGCAAGGGGATTCTAATCAAGATTCAATAATAAATCAAATTCATGTTTAAAATGATAGTCTATGAAAGTATTTTGACAATTGATCTGGTAATATATCTTTAATTTTCTATCCTATATTATATCACCTACTAGGGCAAATCAATGTTCATTGGTCTTGATACTAATTATAACCATCTATGGGAAAATTAGTATCATTGATCTAATCCATTATATCCTAGTTATAACTACCTATGGACAAACTAGGGGCAACATTTGTTTATCATGCATTTCTGCATCACCTTGCCATTGTTGTTTTCATTTGACTGGCCATTTGTTGGCTATGAGAACTTGTTGGGACCTAGTTGGTTTTTTCCCACCTTTTGTGTGGATGGAATTACTATGACTTGAGGTCATTTTAGGACTATGTAGGCTGTTTTCAATTCAAGTTGCATTCACCTTAGTCCCCCTTTGCCATACACTCTCATCATTTTTTGAGCAACCTAATCCAATACTCTCATCATTTTGTGAGTAGGTATCTTGTCATTCTCTAATGAGTTAAGATACCTTAAAATTCTAAAAACATTTGTAACAATTCAAAATCCAAAAACATTTGTCTTGTCTAAAGCCTAATTCATCATCCTTGATCTACCCTACTAGGGTAAAGTCATTGTGAGGATGCTTTCTTTTAATTTTTCTTTCAGTATGTTGGTTTATTTGAGTGCTTTCTATTTGTTTCTTTGTTTATTTGTCTACTTGCCTATTTTTTTTTTTCTTTTGGTACTTTTACCTTGAATCAGTCTATATGTATTCATTGGGTGATTCCTTTAGCACATTATTATTGAATCCATCTATATTCATACGTCAATATAGTCATTATGGTTTTTTATCATTGGTGCATTATTTTTAATTGTTTATTGGATCGAGAGTCAGTCCTTATGCACATTCTAGCCAAGTCTTCATGGTGTTTTATCATGAATCTTACCATCACGTGCTACAACAAAAATTAATTTCAAGAGGTCTACAAGCAATGGAGCATCAAAAGTTTATCATTAGCACCTTGGAAAACCTTCCACACTCATCTTGATCAAATCAAACATTGACCATTTTTGTTATATCAATTTTAATTAGGATGATCATCTCCACATTGATAGGTATAATTGAATCATTCCCATTGATCAAAATTTTATTCTTCTATTTATCTCTTTCATCACTTTGTGCATTCTCACATACCTAGTTGTTTATGGCTTCTTTAGGCATTATACCATCACATCTACATTTGTGTCCACTCATCTTTAATCTATATTCTAGTTTATATCCTTGAGTTATGGTTGTTAATCCACCCTACTAGGTCACAACCTTATCAAACATCATATTTACCAAATAATCTAGGTTATCTTAATAATTATAACTGCCTATGGGCAAATCATTATTTTGAATTTTTTTCCTAATTATAACCATCTTTGGGAAAATCAATACCTTTTAAATTAATGCATACAAGCATTTTCTCAATTGGATTAATCTCAACCATGGTTTAATTCCACCTTTCTTCTTGCTTCTTTTCAAGGGACTATCCATCCACATATGTGACAACCACTCCCTTGAGGGGGCATCATATTAGGCTTCCCAAACACCATTTGGACCTTTTTCTTCAAACCATCATATTCTTTTTGGCATATAGGCCATTTCTCATTATTTGAGAAGACATTGTTATGCTTACATCTTGCAACATCTTCCCAAATAAGGGAAAAATATAGACATGTAAAACTAGACACCAATGGATTCACATCTAACTTTTGACCAATTCTTACCAATCATTGAATACCTAGCCCAAGAATTTCTATAGGTCTCAAATTTGGCTTCATAACCATGCAATTAAATCAACTTGGCCCTTAAATCAATTAATTTGGGTAAATGCACATTGAATTAAATAAAATATTATAAAAAATGACCAAATGCTTAAATGAGATTAATTAAAGTGTAAATCTTGATCAAAGCCTAATTAAATTCATCCTTGAGAAAATGAGCTAATAAATCAATTACCAAAAAGGAAAATTCAAATATCAAGAGCATCTTAAAACATCCTAGAAACTATTTATTACCTTTATGAGTTGTCTCAAATGGAAAATATCTAAATAATATCCTAGAAATATGCCAAACTCAACCAAGGTTAATAAAATCAATCAAGGTTCCAATTTAACCCATTCCAAGTGATTTTGAAGCCTATAAAATCAAGCCTAGAGCTCTTTATTTAGAGAACTTGGACATAGTAGTGTTATTATGCAGTTTTTTGGTCATGAATGCAAACATAATGTTATAATGCCATAATTCTTACAAGCCAAGCCAAATCAAGCCACATCAAGCCAAAGCTAAGCATTAAACAAGGTGCCAAGAGGAGATGAAGGTAGCCACACTCCATTGATGAAGACCTTTTGAGTACAAATCTGAGCAAGCCAACGAAGAACCCTTTTGGATCAATAAAGGATTTGGGTAAAGAATTTGTATTTTATTTTTGAATTGTCATTTCCTTCTATTTTTAGTTGTGTTTTTAATTGGTTTGTTCACCATGCTCCACCCATGATCTAGGCCTCAAGATGTTAGATTGTTAGTGAGTTGATTTCATTATTTTTGGAACTAACTCTATACTAACATCCTTTCTTAAGTAAAACTACTTTATCATACCTCTAATATACACATCATAGGCTCAAAGATCAATATTGGTCTTGCAGACCAATCTCATTATCCTAGGTTTCACTGTCACAACTAAACTTGACATGAAAACTTGTGAACAACATTTTAACCCCTTATAATAGATTAGAAACCACTCCAAATGCATGATAAAAGGATAAAAGCACTCTAAAAACATTACATGATGAAATACATAAATTGGGCATATTAAGGCTTCCCTAAACACCTTCTCACTCTGATTAGTTTTTCCCACTGGTTTCCCATTAGCCCAGTTTAGCAATAGGTCAACATGAGTGACCAAAATAGTTGATAAATAGGATATAAATTACCCATATTCCTCCATGTTCATAAATTATGAGTCCTTATCTTCTCCATTCATCTATTTTCATACTTGGTCTAATGTAACTTTTATCTTCTATATCAACTTCTTAAAAAATAAGCATTTTCTTGTAGGTTTTACTCTGTATCTTAACAAAACACTACCACATGGAGATGTTTTATGGAGTTAAATAAAACCTCCAAACACTTACCTAGGCATACAAGACCATTTTGAGCACATCTGAACAAGTTTCTCAACATCGGGTCATTATGAGGACTTTGAGAGGGTTTTAGACCAATTTTCATTCTTAATGTTTGTTCATACAAATCTATCCATGAAACCAACTCCTCATGCTTGGAAAGAATTACTATGACCATTTTCCATCTCTCCCCAAAATATCAACTTCCCATGTAACAGTCCCATGTTTCAACAAGCATCAAAAGTTCCTTCTTGGGTCTTCATTTTTTCATTCTACACACATAAAAGACCTTTAAACTCATTTTCATGCTTTCTCCTTCAACTCAAGACCTAAATATTCATGAACACTATTGAAAAAACCTCTTACACCTTTTTAAAAACTCAAATGAGCTCTAGTACTTTGGAAACTAACTTTGACCCCTCATTAGGCCATATTAGGTCTCTTTACATGTTAGGTCTTAAATTGCCATTCACATTTTAGACCTTGAATATACCTTGAAACCTATTCCACTACTCTCAACACCTCATAACCATGACATACATACTTATACCATGATTACATAGGCTCACAAGCCTCTAAATCTGATCATGATGCCTCATCATGCCATATATATACTCAAGAACAAGTCCATTCACATAGACCTACTATGCACCATACCACTTTAAGACCTTTTTTCCACTATATATGCAATCTAAGACTCATTATTATTCCAAAAAATCTCATTCCATCCTCAAATACTACCACACATATTCTTACAAGCCTCATCTCACTTACTCTATAGGGCTTCATTATGCATTACTTTACTAAGACAAGACTAGGTTTCATAAAACACCATGTATCTTCACAAGATTACTTCTGGTACATCAATGACACTCAATTTACCTTTGAAATCAATGAAAACATTAATGAAAAAAGCACACCAATAGTAACATACCTCAACATCATGGTGCAAAGTACTTTCTATAACCATGTGTAGTGTTTATTACATATAAGTACCCTTTTACTTGTCAACATCCCCATTCCATATCATCCTTATTATCCACATGCATCCAAGCCTAAGTCACCTTCACCATCCTTTTCACTTAGTCATCCCTTCCTTACAATGACCCAACCTTTTTTTTTTAGATCTTGACAAAAATGTGAAAGAGGTCTTGGACTGTGTTTTAGAAAGATCTTGGTACACCCACACTCTTAAGGAAATACATTGTAATATATTATATTTTGATACAATGAAGATAGGATATATTTAATCCTACTCAAATTAAACCCTGGAAGTCCATCCATCCTTTATGTAATTCATCCTTTACCCTTCATACATTTCATCAACTACCATATTCATTCCTAAATGCAAGAATTTGCACACCCTCCCCCCAACCCCTTTTTATATAACTTAGCCACTTTGTTTCCAATCCAAATATATTAAAATCCAAAAAATAAAATAAAAAATCTCATAAAATCCATAAAACATTAAAATTTTGAAAAGCTTGAAGCAAATTCCATTTTGTCCTATCCATAGGCTAGCTAAAAATCCTTATCCCATCTTAGAAAAATCATTGAATCCTCATTGGGATAAATAATTCCCAATTATAACCCCTCACATATATAATTACTTGGGGAACAATAGGATATAATTTTCATTATTTATAAAAACATAGGGTTTATAGCTTAACACAAGACATCAAACTAAAAATAGTTTACTTACTTGCTTTTATGTGTTTCTTGTTTATTGATTGATTAAATGTTTTTTTCTTTTTTTTGCATTGACTCATTCCATACACATATTAAAATAGATTCATCACGATTTTCCATATCATGATGCATCCTATCATATGCAATATAAAAATAATATTTCTCAAATCATTTAGTAATCCTATACAAGCTTATAAATAACTCATTCATACATATATAAATCATCACATTATATAAAATCATTCATAGACATTACATACATAACCAAAATTAAATAAAATCATTCTAAAATTCATACTAATTAACCATAGCCAAAGTAACTACACATCCATCTAAATGATTATGTGTCAAAAATAAAAATAGTAGGAGAGATTAGACAAATATCCATAAACATCTATAATAACACATCCATTACATCCAAAAATGTCAATAATAAAAATAAACATATAATCCCAAAAATGAATCATTATATATCAAAAATAAATGTCCATGTACACATATAAATCTTATCTCATCAATAGATCATCATCTACATCAAAAATCTATGTCAAAACTCTACAATAAACTCTTGTCATGACCCTCTATAGGAGGATTCCAAGGAGGTGATATATAAGGTGTAGATCCATGGTGGACCCATAATATGATATGGTGACTATCATACTAACCAATATGATTCCATTGTCTTCACATTCCTTATCAATGATCCTAACATATGTTAAGAGTACTTCATATAAGAAGGCACCATATGATCCACTAACACAACTTGATCATATAAAATCTTGTAATATTGATCCTTTCTCATTATCTTAAGTGACTCTAAATATCCATGGCATAACCCATGTGTATTCACAACCAATCATGTACTATCTCTCTCAATACATAGTCTTTACACCTCTGCATCTTTGGCCACCAATATCCCATCCCTCCTATGTATATCTACCATTAATTGATCTACCTCAACCTATAGTTGAACTATATATTTTAATATTATAGTTATATGTATACCCTATTATAATTCATCACCATTGAGACAAATTATCTCTGTATCCCTAGTTTTAATCTCACACCATAGATTACATATCAATAGATCATTCTTAGTTAATCTCATCAACCCTAATGCACCTAATTTGTCTCCAACCATAAAATTAAAAAATGGTGGCTTGGTACCATCCCAACCATCTCATCTATATCCTCCATTTATTCCACCTATAGGTAATGGGCTTAATGCTCACACCTCTATCTATGCCATCTCCATATACTCCCTTTTCCTCCCCATCACTATCAATATTTATGATAAGTACATCTCCTTCATGGCCTCTTCCTCATTTACACTCTCTATCTCTTCCATCACCTCCAAATAGTCTATCCACCTAATTCCTCATCCTATTTTTACCTCACATCCATGGGCATACCCTAAAAATCCTTTAAATTCACTCTCTCGAAGTCTTAGGCCTTGGATGTGGGATAGTTAGTCTCACTGGTTGTGTCTAATCCCACCACACAGTATATGCTGATGTGGTACATGCATCAATGATGTATCATATCCTATGAAATGGTATAATATCTATATGAATCTAACTAGCCTTAGTAACCCTTAGATATATTACCAACATCCACTATCACCACTCCCTAACTGACCGTTCAAAAAATTATAGAGCTAACATAATATCTATTTAAATCCCAAAATATCTTAATACTCTATTTGTTCTATACATCTCAATTATATACTCATGTTTCCCAAAAATGTAACATGGTGTGGTCATATAATCCAAATACATAGGGTCCTCCACCCATACTAGGTCTGTCTCTCTATAGGGCCTCTAAGTGATATCCTATGGAGTCAACTCATCCACTGCCCTCCTTTGGTATGCCAAATACCATAAGTTTCATTATTGGCCACCTAAGATCACATTTCATATATATTCAAAAATATTATCAATTCCCTCACCTACAACTATCTAATTGGTCACTCAAGATCTATGTGATCCCACACCCATACCTATAATAATGTGGAAGCCCCAATACTATTTTCCTCCTTGAATGCCACTACATGAAAATATCTATAAAAGTGTGAAAACACACAAGGACCCCATTCAAACTTAGTTTAAAAATCCAACATGTTACCCATAACATCCTCCAACCTAGTTATAAATAGCCTCCCACTCTTGTCATGCAACAATATGTCATTGACAAAAGCCATCAAAACCAAACTTAGTGGATCCATCTCCCCTCCTGCCATAAATGCTTCCAAATCAATACCTAGATATATCATCAAGATGATATCATCCTAAAAAAAATTGAATAATGATACCACCTATGTATGCTTCCTCCAATAAACCATCATACCTTATATCGATATATGTAAAATATTCTAAACATCCTCCAATGTGACTATCATCTTCCTTGTTAAGAGATGGAAGGTACTAGCCTCTAAGAGCCATCATTTTTACAATGCCATCAATAGCTTCTTGTTAGTGTGGACCTCCAACATCAAATCTATGTAAAAAATTCTAATAACCTCTTTTATCTTGACCTCGTTATCTATGAAACTAGTCCTCAACATTAATAGCATATTATGCCTCTCCCGCATGATAAGGTTCAAAAACATCTCCTCTAAAAACATCAAAAATGACACATACTTAGTATAATTTCAATAAAAATCAACAAATACATCATATAACAAATCCATAAACATCATTTAAACTTAACATCTAACTAGCCCTAAGGGATTCACTACTTTCACTAACTAATTAGCTACTACTAGGATAAATTCACTACTAGAAATGAATTATCCACCCATCTTAATGATTTCACCATTCTTCATGATGAAGATGCCACTCCTTATGAAGAATTCACCACTATTGATGAAATTTATGTTTGACCAAATGAATTAACCATTTTACCTAATGATTTCACCTTTTTGAATGATGAAATTACCTCTATACCAACATCAAAATCATTTCCTACCCATTTCAAATGAATTTATTACCTAAAAAAAATCAAATTTCACCGTTGGAAATACTACTTACTATTGACATTTTGGCCTCATAGGATAAACTACAACCCCTACCATCTAAAACTTTACCATTGAATTAGTTTCTCTATCATTTTAAGGTCTAAACAAGGTTTTATTAGGATGTCTAGGTCCATGGTATGTGTCTAGTTCAATCAGTCTTGTGCCTTGATCTTTTATGAGGTCTTTTACAATGCAATTTAGCAAAGTTTAAACTAACTTTGGAAAGATTGAGGTTATTTTTAAAAATTCAAGGTAAACTTGATCCATGGTGAAGATAAAGAGGTGATGATCATCCAAGAAAGCATGGTGCTCCATAGTGTATAACAGACTAGGAGATAAGCTAGTAAGATAAGCAACATTATCTTTTCAATATTCTAGAGAGATTAAGGTATTTTTGAGGAAATTAAGGTTTCACTTTTTTTTATATTGCTTGTTACAATATTTTTAAATCCCCCCTTTAAGAGTACCAATTTTTAGGATTCAATACTATTTAAAGGAGGTATTTTGAGTCATTTGGAACTCATTGAATGTCATGTCATACTCCATGTTACCATACACCCAACTAAGTAGTGTCAAAACTTTATTTTTAATGTTATTTCACTTTTGAAACCTCCTTTTTCTTTGTCTTCAACTCCAAATATAGCATAATGACAGGTTTGAAGATAGGTAAAGATATTTTGTATGTTACAATTTCATTGTAAGGTCAAATAAATACTTCGTGGAATGTCTAGTATATAGTTATAGTAGCAGATTGCTCAAATGAACAATTTTCACATCAAGAGAAGGCAAGTTTGAAGGAGATCATGCAGGGTATTATGTTGGTTCAATAATATTTAGCTAAGATAACATTATCACATGATGATATAATCTTTTATGAGGCCCCCTCTAGCTTAATTAGGTTAAAACTATTATCAAGAAGATGTTATAGGTCCAAACAAGGTAAGAAAACACTTGATGTCTCCATCGAGTCATTCAATGACCAAGAATATTCAATTTCATGAGTTTTCTTAATGAAGTAGGAGAAGTCTCAGGTAAAATTACATTAGGATATGTTGACCACTCCTATCCCCTCCAAATTCATGGTAATAGTTCTGGGATTAGGGTACAAAGTTTTATGAATCATTGTTAAGAAATTTAGTGCCTCTTAAACCCTTCAAAACCCCATTGTCATTGTCATTGGAATTATGGGCTTATTGCACACATATAAATTATTGAATAAAATATCTTAGAGATATTATATTATTTTAAATATAAAACTAATTTTAACTCTCAGGCATCATACCTGTACCTACAAACAATCTCATGTTTTGATGGTTTCTTGATATAATAAGTAGGGATCTTAAAGGTGTATTATGTTTTAAGTCATGAAAATGGTTGTACTAAGGTATAAAATGTTTTAATCAACCTTGTTAGACCTCATACAATCTCCTTAGGAATATTTCAAGTATTTGAAGATCTAAAGCATGAAGAAATTAATATGAATATGCTTGTCAAGTATGATTGTGTATAATATACAGGACTGCAAAATGAAGAAATTGTATTTTCAATGAATTTTGAGGTTATACTCATAATTAAGTCTCAAAAAATTCCACTTAAATCCTACATTTCATCTATAACTACCTAGGTACATTTATAAGAGGTTGAAACCATTATCAAGCTATGATAGTGATAGGTTTAAGAGAGAATCATAGGCATGCACATTAGAATATGGTGAAGAGGATGCACATTTTGTGTTGATAATAGTGTTTTATGGTTCATGGAGTGTGAATAATATTTATGAAATTTTATAAGGTGATAAAAATCCTCAATATGAATAGAAACCATCAAGAAAGAGCCATCAAAGCTAGAATTGTCAAACTGCCCGTAAACCCTAGGCATTTTAAATAGACATGTCTACAGAAGATAAACCAACCAAATCCATTGAAAATTAATGAAAAGTTTATATAGGTGTATATTTAATTTTTCCAACTATTTTTCACTTAAACTCATCTTATGTTTCCATCTATAACTGATTGTGTTCAAGACTAGCTTGTAGGTAGTCACCGAGAGGACTAGAAGAAGAAAAATGATTGTGTTTCTTGGATGTTTGGATATAAACATCCTATTAAATCATATTGTTTTTTATGGGTATGGTAGTTTTTTTGTAAGTTATCCAAAACATTTAATGAGTGGATTGATCTAAAATATTTTGAATGAGGTCTATTAGGCCCATAGAGAACTAGAAGAGAATATTGCCTTCAAGTTTAATCCTGAACAAACCAATAAAATAGATTGGTTTATTATTATTGTAGATAAGATAAAAAATCTCAATAAATCACCTAAAAAATTGTAAAAATATCTAAAATCATCCTTGATAATGAGTTACAAGAAACAAGCTATGAAGACAATTGAGCTAGGATTCTTGAATAAGGTCTCAAGTGTGAAGAGATAAGTAACAAACTTGTGACTAGAAGAGAGGTCTATAATGAATATTTGGGAAGTTCATCCTAATAAGAAAACCTTAAACAAATATAACAAGGTCTTTTAATACACAATATCCTCCAAGATAGGTTGTAAGTGAGTAATATCTATATACAAATGAAAATACAACTGACCTATTAATCAATCCTAACTTAGAGAAGATAAATCCTACTTACACTTTTATTTTTGGATACATTTAGAAATTCAGGTTCATGACCAAGATGGATCCATTATACCTAAGCAATGGGTCCCTTATCACAATAACATCACTAGAGAGGTTTCCAAATCCACTAGTCATGCAACACCATGAAATAACCCTAGTTAGGTCCTATGTTTTCATATTCACTAAGTACATGAAAATTAAAGTAAAATTTAACCTAGTGCTCAATAAATATTATGGCACAAAGTGGGGGTAATAAACATAAAACTTAAACATGCATAGAAAAATTATAATTAAGCTATGTATAGATATAACCCTAATACATGGAGAGAGAAATATATTCAAAATATATTACTAATGCTACTTATATCTACTAAAATAAAGGAGTAAAATTAGAGATACTTACCTTGAAGATGAACCTATCGAGACTCAATCTCCCCCTTGGCCAAAGGTGTTTCACAAGAGTTTTATGTGTATTATTTAAGAAGATAAAGATGGATAATGTATTATAGCTAAGGACCTCCTAATGATTCTCAAGCTTTCACAAGATAAAATTCTTCTCTACAAGTGTAAACCCTAAGCAAATAACTCCTCAAGTAGAATGGTGGAAGAGAAGATTGTAAATAAGCACTAATGAATAATTAACTCCTATATCTCTATAAGAAATGGAAAAAATAATGTGTATATATAGCTGAATCTAACCCTAAACCTTTCTAAAAGTTTTAATGATAGGGTCTGCCCAATTTGACCTTGTATCATTAAATGATAAAAGAAAGTTAGGTACCAGTATGCATCAGCCAAGGTCGAATAAGAAATATAACATGATAATATTAATTTTAATATAAGGTCAGCCTAAGATAACATTGTTTGGTAAATGTCAAAAAGGTTTTTTGGCTTAGGTAAGGGCTAAATAAGGTGGTGACTTGCTTGGAGGAGTGTGTAAAGGAGGAGGTAAATCTTAGGTAGATTACAAGTGGTGATATAGGGTACAAAAATATTATGAAGCATTAATGGTATACTCACCCCTTTCCTAGTATAACCTTTAAGGCATGCACTCAGATATATTGAGACTCGATGGGTTCCTACAAGAGAGAAAGCATCGATAATTGATAAAATTTGAAAATATTATGTGTATACAAGTTCAAGGTTCCAAGTTTGAGCACAAAGGTTTTTGTGTTTCAATGAGAGGAAAAAATTAGATGAGGTACATTGGTAGGTTATCAAACCATATCCACACCATCTTAACACTCTACAAGGTCACCAAGATGTTTCTCAATGTCTACAAGGTCTTAGAGATTTCACAACGTGATGAACATCTACAAATATCTCTAAGTATCTTGTTAATAGACTATGCAGACTTAGAAGAGGGATTGTTTAAGGTATTTACATCTATGAGAGTGACTATAAACTATTTTTTATCCTTTTAATCAATTTTTCTAGGCCACTCAGGCTTCTAATGAACCAAAATAGGCCCAAATTATAAAGAGATAACCTGATCATGCATATTAGGCTTGACTGTGTCAAGATTATAGGTGTTAATATGAGGAGTAAGTGCAAGTCTCTAAACTAAGTAAAATAAGTATTGTCCCCTTGTTGGCACCAAGTAAGTGACTATGTAGACCTTCTTAAGATCATCTAAGGGATCAAAATCTCTGAAGTACTCTTGTACATATTTGATGACACCTCTTGCATGTCTCCTCATGTCATAAACAATAGTCACATTTATATTAAGAGATATTATATATAGGAAATTTAGTAGTTGTGTATCTCTAATAATCTAAATGAAGCCACTAGGGTTTGGCAGGGGGTACATAGGGTACTTAAACAAACACCTAGTAGGCTAGAAGGATTAGGACTTTTATGGGCTACTAGAGATATATAGAACTTATCTAGTTTGATAGATTTCACCAACATATAGAAATAATTATAAACTAGGTTATGTATAGAATTATAAATCACACAAGGATGTAGGTATATCTAATGGGTATAACCACAATAAAATGAGAAATTGAAACTAGAAATCTACTTGCATATGAATTGTGTAAATGACAATATTGGATCAAGAAAAATATCAAATGATGCATAAAATTAGAAGATAAGGTACTTTAAAGACAAATGAAAGATGTTTTAGGAAGCAAACATGTTTTCAATAAAGGGTGCAAGAGAATGCCTAATCTAAGCTTAAGCTACTTTTATATTCTCAACACTATTATTTCCTAATAATGCAAATTTATGGTTTATCAAAAGAGGAGATTGTTTATGAAAATATGAAGACTATTTTAGGCAATTAGGATTTTACTATGCAATGAGAAAAGTTTATAAAGTAATAATGACATGTAGGGGAGGATATTTTCAAGAAATAAAGGATATTATTGACCATATACAAATGCAAAACCTTTTGAAACTAACCTAGATAATTCCCTAAACAAACTAAACCACTAAAATGATCAAAACTTGGCATATACACTACTGAAAACAAATATAAATTTTAATTTTAATAGAAAAGTGACCTAATATCAAACTCAAAATTATTATGCAAACTTTATACCAACTAATTATCCAAGTTAGGAATCAATGGAGGATGAGGATCAAGTTGTGTGTGAGCTAAGACTAAACCAAGAGCCAACAATAGTGGAGGAGGTGAAAGAGAAGCTAATAACTATGAGAGAACAAATGTATGGAACACAAAAATAGGTGAAATAGAGTCTTGAGGGAGATAGGATCAACAAAAAATATTTAATAACATTTTAGAGAGCAATGTGAATCACCAAAATGAACTATAGAGTAGGAGGGCACCCCTTGTCACAATGAAAGCTAAGTATGCCAAGAATGAACTAGGTGAGATTTAAGAAGGCACCAAAGCTTTGAGATTAATGATTAAGAGAGAATATTAGAGAAAAAATGTAGTATATAGAGGAAAATTAATGATAGACCATCATATATGGCAACCCTAAACTGATAAAAGCCAAAAACTACTCGTTTCTAGTCATTAAGACCAAACTAGCCCCTTTTTGCATGTTTTGCCTGGGTTGTCACCTAGGGCATGGATTTTATGAAGTAAAAATTTATCCTAAGCCATGGTTTTCCTCCCTAAGCTATGGCCTAGGTCAAAATCCCACCTTGAGTGGTCAACAGGCTTTCAAAAGGGCCCTAAGAGGCATTTAAAAGGCATGTTAGCATGTAAAAGGGTTAATAAGGTGTCAGGGATGTATAGGGGATGGATATATGATGTGGAAAAGGTCCATGCAAGTGGAAAATGTATTAAATTAGGATAACTAGGGTCAAAATTCTACACATGAGATGATGTCTAATCATTGGGAGGAGTAGGGTCACTGTAAATATGATTACATATTCCCCCAAGTTACAAGCAATGTTTAAATGAACAAGAATTCTTGTACAGTACCTGGAAGCCACATAAAAGTAAAGGAAAGCAAGAACTAAAAATATAAAAGAGAATATTACATGTACTTGTTAAGTACAAAATATATTGAGAGGGGGGGTGAATGAGTATATTATATATCTTATAAAACTTTCCCTTAATCAAATTCCACGTAATCAAACAATCAAGATATGCAATAAAACTAAAACAATAAACACCACACAAGAGAGAGACACCAGATATAATGTGGAAACCTAATGTGGGAAAAACCATGGAGAATAATCTCAAGTATATGAATGAGCACCAACTTGTAGGAGCACCAACCCCTTTGCTAAACACCAACCCAACAACTATTCGTGAGCACCAACCCCTTTTCCAAGTACCAACCCAAAAATAATTCATGAGCACTAACCCACAGGAGCACCAACCCCTTTGTGTAAACCACACAACTATCTCTCAATGTTGTTATCTCAACAAATGATAGTTCATTACAACATCTCTTTCCTCTCTCTCACCTTTTCTCTTCTAAGCTAGATATAACAAATACAAATCATATTCATCTCTCACAAATGCTCTTCTAAGCTAGATAATACAATATCAAATCAACCTCTATCACTCTTATTACAAATGGCTTCTCAAGCCTTTATTTATAGCTTTCCAAATGACCTTTGGCCTCTCCCCTATGTGACCCTTCAATCCTCATGGAAAATGGTGCCAAACTTGTATGACCCTTCATATCCTTGCCTTTGAAAATTCATGTGGTGACCCTTCATGAGCAAAAACATCTTTCCCTCTTTTGTCTTTACTTTGGTGACTTTTCGTATTCCTCAAAGTGTCCCTTCATGAGAAATTGCACCCTTCCTCTTTTGTCTTCACTTGGTGACTCTTAGAATTCCCCAAGATGACTCTTCATGGGAAAATGCATCCCATCCTTCTTTTGTCTTTACCCCATGGCTCTTTGACTTCTCCATGGGCCCTTCTTTTGTCTCATATGCAACCAAAAATATATTCATTAATATTGAATAAATATTAACTCACATTATCCAAGATATATCTATTATAAATATCATTAAATGCAATGGGGCCTTTATCACCAATAATGCTAGACCTTTGACATCAATGACAATATTTCCAACAATCTCCCCCTTTGTCATTGATGGCAACCTCAATCTTGAAACTGCCACATCCTGTCACTTGCACATACTATCATCTAAAAACATATAGTAACTCCCCCTTACTGTAACAACTTGTACCTATTTCTACACTTTTACCTGTACTTGTTATTCTCCCCCTTTGACATCAATGGAAAAGGGCCTACTTGGAGCTAACACTTGGCTCCCCCTCAACTGATGTTAAACCTCAATGGCAGGAAGTAAAGGAAATTACTCCCAACTTCTCTTACAGATACTCAAATGTGTCTTTTGGTAGTGCCTTTGTGAAAATATCTACAATATACTCTGTAGTACTAATATATTCCATCTTAACTTGTTGATCTGCAACCTGTTCTCTCAAGAAGTGATATCTAATGGGAATATGTTTTGTTCTTAAATGCATTACTAGATTTTTCAAAATATTTATAGCACTTGTGTTATCATAAAAAATATAAATAGGTTCATCATACTTTACCTTGATATCTTCCAAAGTTTACTTCATCCAAAGCACTTGATTAGAACACATCACTATTACAATATATTTTGCTTCAGCTATAGAAAGTGATACTGAGTTCTACTTCTTGCTTAGCCATGATACTAAGCTATCACCAAGGAAGAAAGCTCCTCCACTTATACTCTTTCTGTCATCTAAGCACCCTACCCAATCTGAATTTGTATAAGCAACTAAAGTGAAATCTTTACATGTGGGATACCATAATCCATAATCCAATGTCCCCTTGATATATCTGAATATTCTTGTCACCAACTGAATATGACTAACTCTTGGAGATGACTGATATCTTGCAACCATACCTACTGCATGCATGATGTCTGGTCTCGATGCTATCAAATATAAAAGACTACCAATCATAGATCTATACAAAGATTGATCTATAATAGGTGAATCTTCATCCTTGCTCACCTTATTTCTTGTACACATAAGTGTGCCAACTGGTGCACAATCCTCAAAACCAAACTTCTTCAACATTTCCTTGGCATATTTACTTTCAGATATGAAAATTCTTTTATTTGATTGAAATATTTTCAACCCTAAGAAAAATGATAATTATCCAAGCATAGACATCTCAAATTATTTTTGCATTCTATCAAAAAATTCTTTTGTCATCTTTTCAATATTTCCTCCAAAAATGATATCATCAACATAACCACAACAATCAATTGATGCTCACCTTCTATTTTGATGTAAAGATTACTATCAGCAAATCCTCTCTTGAATCCTTGATCTTGTAGGTACTTATCAAGTCTTGCATACCAAGCTCTGGGAGCTTGTTTTAATCCATACAATGCTTTCTTCAATCTACATACATGGTCACTAATATTCAAGAGAATAAACCCCTTAGGCTACTCAATGTAGACCTCTTCTTCAAGATTCCCATTTAGGAAGGCAGATTTGACATCCATCTAAAACACTTTGAAATTTTTATATACTGCATATGCAAGAAACATTCCAATAGCCTCTAACCTTGCCACTAGTGCAAAAGTTTCTTCAAAATCTATTCCCTCAATCTGAGCATATCCTTTACATACTAATCTTGCTTTATTTCTAGTTACTTCTCCATTTTCATTCAACTTATTTCTATAAACCCATTTTGTTCCTATCACATTGTGATCTTTTGGTCTAGGCACTAATTCCCAAGTATCATTCTTTTCTATTTGATCTAATTCTTCATCCATAGCCTTAACCTAATGCTCATCATGTCTAGCTTCTAAAAAAAATTTAGGCTAAATTTTAGATAACAAAGAGAAATTAACTTGTATAGATTCACTTACCGTCATTCTTCTAGTGTGAATTCCTTCTTTTATATCCCCAATGATTTCACTTTCATTATTATTTTTCTGAACATATTTGGATGGAGTCTTGGTGCCCTTTTTCTCCTCATTTTCCTCATCTTCATCTAATTCTTCAAAGCCTTCCTCTTCAATGATTTTAGGAATGTCTTCTGGATCATTGATTCTTTGTGTTCCATCTTCTTCTATCCCGACACTTGCACTTTCAACAATTCTCTTGGTTTTTTTGTTATAACATTTATAAGCTTTACTTTTGCAAGAATAACCAAGAAATATACCTTAATCTGCTCTGGATTCAAACTTACCAAGTTTTTCATTGATTCTATTTATGAAGCATTTACTACCGAAAACTCTGAAATAATCAACTATTGTTGGTTTGTCTTTCCATAGCTCATAAGGAGTCTTGTCACTATTGACTCTTAATAAAGCTCTATTCTGAATATGCACTACTATACCAACTGCCTCTCTCAAATATTTATTTTCTATCTTGGATTCATTTACCAGTGTCCTCACCATCTCTTAAACTGTTCTATTTTTCCATTCAACTACTCCATTTTGTTGTGGAGTTCTGGCTGTTGAATACTGTCTCTTTATTCTATGATCTTCACAAAACTCAATAAATTGATCTGACATGAATTCTCCTCCTCGATATGATCTTAGACACTTAATCTTCAAATTAGTTTCATTCTCAACTAATGCTTTGAATTCTTTGAACTGTTTATAAGCTTCTGATTTTTTATTAAAAAACATTATCCAAGTCATATGTGAAAAATCATCAATAAGCAACATGAAATATTTATCACCTTGAGTACTTTGAGCCCTCATAAGTCCACATAGATTAGTGTGAACAAGCTCTAGTATCTGAGTGGTTGATTACTCTTTTGTTTTGAACTGCCTTCTAGCCTGCTTCCCATGCTGATAAGGTCCACAAAGCGTGTTAGATGGCTTTGTGATCTTTGGAATATTCTTGATTGCTTGCTTCTTGCAAATTTTGACAAGATTGTCAAAATTTATGTGCCCCATTCTCCTATGCCATAGCCAACTTTTTTCAATTTGGCTCAAACAACATTTTTGACCTTTGATGTCTGATAGCATATATAAGTTATTACTTATTCTCTAAGCATCTGCAACCAATACATCTAAATCTTTTCTTCTAATTTCATAACCTTATGCATAAAAATTTAGTGTGTGCCCCTGATCACACATCTGACTTACACTCAAAATATTATGCTTAAGACCTTCTACATATAAAACATTTTCAATTTTAGTTCTACCATTATCTAAACTTAGTGTACCTTTTCTGGTAATTCTAGCAGTAGTATTGTCCCCAAATTTCACTGTGCCACCATTGATCTTCTTCAAGGTTATGAAATTTCTCTTGTCTCTTGTCATGTGCCTCGAACATACACTATCAATAAACCATGTCTTTTCTTCATTTTTTGCATGCAAAGCTGTCTAGACCAACATAGAACCTTCAGGTTGTTTCTTCTGCCATGTCTGAACCTTTTTCTTGATGAATGGAGCCCTCAAACTTTGGTCCTTCTTGATTGACTCAAACACGTTTCTACAATACTGAGTTATGTGTCTAAAATTGTTACACTTGTAACAAATTATGGTCTCTTCATCAAATCTTGATAGAGGAGCAAAAGAGTTATAGCTTCTGCTTGACTCTACATGACCTTCCTTTTCCTTATTTTTGAGATTGTTAGCTCTTTTTCTACATTCTAATTTATTATGACCATATCCATTACAATAAAATAGTAATCATAAAAATAGGACCTGTTTGTGAATCTCTGACCTGATTGCCTTTTATAGCTTTGTTCTTTCCAGCCTTTTTTGTCCTCTGTATTCTTCACTTCTTTCCTTCTTATTTCCTCATTTGTAAGAGCTTCAACACAGCTCTTCTTCTTTTCAAAACTGATACATGTCTTATCCGATATTACCTTTTAGCTTTTTAATATCTTATTCAGCATATTAGTGCTATTCTCAAATTTTGAATTATTGACTATTTTATCATTGACTGCTTTCTCAATCTCTTCTTTTAAAGAGGCAATTTCAGTAACATACCTTTCACATTCTTTTCTTGCTATTTCCAATTGTGTTGTTAGATCTTCTTCATTCTTCTTGGCTTCTTTAAAGTGTGCTTGTAGATCTTCAATTATCTCCTTTGACTCCTTTTCATTTTTCTTGATCTAGCGCTTCAATATTCAATTTTTCTTTTCAACAACTTTCAACTCTTCTAAGGCACACATGAGTTCTCCTTCCATATTTACTTCAGCTTCATCCTCTTCTTCTTCTTGATCAAATATTCTTTTGCTTGTAGAGGCACCTTTATGTATGGTCATCTTGTGCTTTCCTGATCTACCTTCAAGGTGTAAAACTTTTTCAAAAAAGAACCTGCTCTGATACCAATTGTTAAGCATGAAATATACTAAGAGGGGGGGGGTGAATCAGTATACTATATATCTTATAAAACTTTCCCTTAATCAAATTACACTCAATCAAACATTCAAGATATGCAATAAAACTAAAACAATAAACACCACACAAGAGAGAGACACCAGATATAACGTGGAAACTCAATGTGGGAAAAACCACAGAGAACAATCTCAAGTATATGAATGAGCACCCAAACAATATTCACAAGCACCAACTTGTAGGAGCACCAACCCCTTTTTTGAGCACCAACCCAACAACTATTCGTGAGCACCAACCCACAGGAGGACCAACCCCTTTGCCGAGCACCAACCCACAGGAGTACCAACCCATAGGAGCACCAACCCCTTTGTGTAAACCACACAACTATCTCTCAATGTTGCTATCTCAACAAATGATAGTTCATTACAACATCTCTTTCCTCTCTCTCACCTTTGCTCTTATAAGCTAGATATAACAAATACAAATCATATTCATCTCTCCAAATGCTCTTCTAAGCTAGATAATACAATATCAAATCAACCTCTATCACTCTTATTATAAATGGCTTCTCAAGCCTTTATTTATAGATTTTCAAATGACCTTTGGCCTCTCCCCTTTGTGACCCTTCAATTCTCATGGAAAATGGTGCCAAACTTGTATGACCCTTCATATCCTTGCCTTTGAAAAGTCATGTGGTGACCCTTCATGAGCAAAAATGTCTTTCCCTCTTTTGTCTTTACTTTGGTGACTTTTCGTATTCCTCAAAGTGTCCCTTCATGATAAATTGTGCCCTTCCTCTTTTGTCTTCACTTGGTGACTCTTGGAATTCCCCAAGATGACTCTTCATGGGAAAATGCATCCCATCTTTCTTTTGTCTTTACCTCGTGGCTCTTTGACTTCTCCATGGGCCCTTCTTTTGTCTCATATGCAACCAAAAATATATTTGTTAATATTAAATAAATATTAACTCATATTAGCCAAGATATATCTATTACAAATATCATTAAATGCAATGGGACCTTTATCACCAATAATGCTAGACCTTTGACATCAATGACAATATTTTCAACAATCTCCCCCTTTGTCATTGGTGGCAACCTCAATCCTGAAACTACGACATCCTGTCACCTGCACATACTGTCATCTAAAAACATATAGTAACTCCACCTTACTATAACAACCTCTACCTATTCCCTATACCTATTTCTGCACTTTTACCTGTACCTGTTATTCTCCCCCTTTGACATCAATGGAAAAGGGCCTACTTGGAGTTAACACTTGGCTCCCCCTTAACTGATGTTGAACCTCAATGGCAGGAAGTAAAGGAAATTACTCCTAACTTCTCTCACAGATACTCAAATGTGTCTTTTGCTAGTGCCTTTGTGAAAATATCTACAATCTGCTCTGTAGTAATAATATATTCCATCTTAACCTATTGATCTGTAACCTGCTCTCTCAAGAAGTAATATCTAATGGAAATATGTTTTGTTCTTGAATGCATTACTATATTTTTCAAAATATTTATAGCATTTGTGTTATCACAAAAAATAGAAATAGGTTCATCATACTTTACCTTGATATCTTCCAAAGTTTGCTATCAGAGTTGTTGCCAAAATCTAGATAATGTGAGTGTAATGAAGACGTGATCACACAAGTTGAAGCAAGTGCACACCACATAGATGCTAAAGCAATTTGAAATTAACATAATAAGATAAATTGCACAAGGAAAAATAAAGAAAACCAAAATCTGATTAGCATGAGATGGCCAAAGTGAGGAATACAAATAGGAGAGTACGTAAGTAACTCCTCCACAAAAGGTGGACAAGGCACCCCAAGAATAGAATTAATTCCTCCATGAAAGGTGGTGACAAGGTGCTAAGAATAGAGAAGTAACTCCCATCAAGGGAGTTGCTTATGACATTCTTATGACACCTATGACACACACCTCCACATAAGCTAGCCTATCTCAAAAATGTAGGAAAACTCCATGTATGCACAAGAAATACAATTTCCCTAATTAATAAATAGGGAAAAATAAAAACCTACACTAATATTTACTTCATCCAAAGCACTTGATTACAACACAATACTACTGAAATATATTTTGCTTCAGCTATAGAAAGTGATACTGAGTTTTGCTTCTTACTTAGCCATGATACTAAGTTATCACCAAGGAAGAAAAGCTCCTCCACTTGTACTCTTTTTATCATCTAAGCACCCTGCCCAATCTGAATTTGTATAAGCAACTAAAGTGAAATCTTTACCTGTGGGATACCATAATCCATAATCTAATGTCCCCTTGATATATTTGAATATTTTTTTCACCAACTAAACATGAGTATCTCTTGGAGATGACTGATATCTTGCAACCATACCTACTGCATGCATGATGTCTAGTCTCAATGCTGTCAAATATAAAATACTACCAATCATAGATCTATACAAAGATTTATCTGTAATAGGTGAATCTTCATTCTTGCTCACCTTATTTCTTATACACATAGGTGTGCCAACTAGTGCACAATTCTCAAAACCAAACTTCTTCAACATTTCCTTGGCATATTTACTTTCAGATATGAAAATTATTTTATTTGATTGAAATATTTACAACCCTAAGAAAAATGATAATTCCCCAAGCATAGACATCTCAAATTCTTTTTGCATTTTATCAGAAAATTCTTTTGTCATCTTTTCAATATTTCCTCCAAAAATGATATCATCAACATATACCACAATAATCAATTAATGCTCACCTTCTATTTTGATGTAAAGATTACTATCAGCAAATCCTCTCTTGAATCCTTGATCTTGTAGGTACTTATCAAGTTTTGCATACTGAGCTCTAGGAGCTTGTTTTAATCCATACAATGCTTTCTTCAATCTACATACATGGTTACTAATATTCAAGAGAATAAACCCCTCAAGCTTCTCAATGTAGACCTCTTCTTCAAGATTCTTATTTAGGAAGGTAGATTTGACATCCATCTAAAACACTTTGAAATTTTTAAATACTGCATATGCAAGAAACATTCTAATAGCCTCTAACCTTGCCACTGGTGCAAAAGTTTCTTCAAAATCTATTTCCTCAATTTGAGCATATCCTTCATATACTAATCTTGATTATTCTAGTTACTTATCCATTTTCATTCAACTTATTTCTATACACCCATTTGTTCCTATCACATTGTGATCTTTTGGTGTAGGCACTAATTCCCAAGTATCATTCTTTTCTATTTGATCTAATTCTTCATCCATAGCCTAAATTTTAGATAACAAAGAGAAATTAACTTGTTCAGATTCACTTACCATCATTCTTCTGGTGCGAATTCCTTCTTTTATATCCCTAATGATGTCACTTTCATTATGATTTTTTTGAATGTATTTGGATGGAGTCTTGGTGCCCTTTTTCTCCTTCTCCTTTTCCTCATCTTCATCTGATTCTTCAAAGCCTTCCTCTTCAATGATTTTAGGAATGTTTACTAGATCACTCATTCTTTGTGTTTCATCTTCTTCTATCCTGACACTTGCACTTTCAACAATTTTCTTGGTTATTTTGCTATAACATTTATAAGCTTTAATTTTGCAAGAATAACCAAGAAATATACCTTCATCTTCTCTAGATTCAAACTTACCAAGTTTTTCATCGGTTCTCTTTATGAAGCATTTGCTACCAAAAACTTCGAAATAATCAATTGGTGTTGGTTTGTCTTTCCATAGCTCATAAGGAGTCTTGTTACTGTTGACTCTTAATAAAGCTCTATTTTGAATATGCACTGTTTTACCAACCACCTCTCTCCAATTTTTATTTTCTATCTTGGATTCATTTAGCATTGTCCTCACCATCTCCTGAACTATTCTATTTTTCCATTCAACTACTCCATTTTGTTGTGGAGTTTTACCTATTGAATATTGTCTCTTTATTCCATGATCTTCACAAAACTCAATAAATTGATCTGACATGAATTCTCCTCCTTGATCTGCTCTTAGACACTTAATCTTTAGATTAGTTTCATTCTCAACTAATGCTTTGAATGCTTTGAACTGTCTAACAGCTTCTAATTTTTTCTTTAAAATCATTATCCAAGTCATATATGAAAAATCATTAATAAGCAACATAAAATATTTATCACCCTAAGTACTTTGAGTCCTCATAGGTCCACATAGATCAGTGTGAAGAAGCTCTAGCATTTGAGTGGTCGATTACTCTTTTGTTTTGAACCGCCTTCTAGCCTACTTCCCATGTTGACAAGGTCCACAAAGCGTGTTAGATGACTTTGTCATCTTTGGCAGATTTTTGACTGCTTGCTTCTTGTAGATTTTCACAAGATTGTCAAAATTTATGTGCCCCATTTTCCTGTGCCATAGCCAACTTTTTTCAATCTAACTTAAACAACATTTTTGACCTTTGATGTCTGATAGCATATATAAGTTATTACCTGTTCTCTGAGCATCTGCAACCAATACATCTGAATGTTTTCTTCTAATTTCACAACCTTATGCATAAAACTTTAGTGTGTGCCCCTAATCACACATCTGACTTACACTCAAAATATTATGCTTAAGACCTTCTACATATAAAACATTTTTAATTTTTAGTTCTACCATTATCTAAACTTAGTGTACCTTTTTTGGCAATTCTGGCAGTAGTATTGTCTCCAAATTTCACTGTGCCACCATTGATCTTCTTCAAGGTTATAAAATTTCTCTTGTCTCATGTCATGTGCCTCAAACATACACTATCAATAAACCATGGCTTTTCTTCATTTTTTGCATGCAAAGTTGTCTGGACCAACATAGAACCTTCAGGTTGTTTCTTTTGCCATGTTTGAACCTTTTTCTTGATGAATGGAGCCCTAAAACTCTCATCCTTCTTGACTAACTCAAACACACTTCTACAATATCGAGCTATGTGTCTAAAATTGTTACACTTGTAACAAATTATGGTCTCTTCATCAAAGCTTGATAGAGGAGCAAAAGAGTTGTAGCTTCTGCTTGACTCTATATGACCTTCCTTTTCCTTATTTTTGAGATTGTTAGCTCTTTTTCTACATTCTAATTTCTTATGACCATATCCATTACAATAAAAATAGTAACCATAAAAATAGGACCTACTTGTGAATCTCTAACCTGATTGCCTTTTATAGCTTTGTTCCTTCCAACCTTCTTTGTCCTCTATATTCTTCACTTCTTCCCTTCTTGTTTCCTCATTTATAAGAGCTTCAACACAGCTCTTCTTCTTTTCAAAACTAATACCTGTCTTATCTGATATTACCTTTTGGCTTTTTAATATCTTATTCACCATATTAGTGCTATTCTCAAATTTTGAATTATTGACTATTTTATCATTGACTGCTTTCTCAATCTCTTCTTTTAAAGAGGGAATTTCAGTAACATACCTTTCACATTCTTTTCTTGCTATTTCCAATTGTGTCATTAGATCTTCTTCATTCTTCTTGTCTTCTTTAAAGTGTGCTTGTAGATCTTCAATTATCTCCTTTGAATCCTTTTCATTTTTCTCGATCTGACGCTTCAATCTTCAATTTTTCTTTTTAACAACTTTCAACTCTTCTTAGGCACACATGAGTTCTCCTTCCATATTTACTTCAGCTTCATCCTCTTCTTCTTCTTGATCAAATATTCTTTTGCTTGCAAAGGCACCTTTATGTATGGCCATCTTATGCTTTTCTGATCTACCTTCAAGGTGTAAAACTTTTTCAAAAAGGAACCTGCTTTGATACCAATTGTTAAGCACAAAATATACTGAGAGGGGGGGGTGAATCAGTATATTATATATCTTATAAAAGTTTTCCTTAATCAAATTACACTTAATCAAACATTCAAGATATGAAATAAAACTAAAACAATAAACACCACACAAGAGAGAGACACTAGATATAACATGGAAACCCAATGTGGGAAAAACCATGGAGAACAATCTCAAGTATATGAATGAGCACCCAAACAATATTCACAAGAACCAACTTGCAAGAGCACCAACCCCTTTGTTGAGCACCAACCCACAGGAGGACCAACCCCTTTGCCGAGCACCAACCCAACAACAATTCGTGAGCACCAAACCATAGGAGTACCAACCCACAAGAGCACCAACCCCTTTGTGTAAACCACACAACTATCTCCCAATGTTGCTATCTCAACAAATGATAGTTCATTACAACATCTCTTTCCTCTCTCTCACCTTTGCTCTTATAAGTTAGATATAACAAATACAAATCATATTCATCTCTCACAAATGCTCTTCTAAGCTAGATCATATAATATCAAATCAACCTCTATCACTCTTATTATAAATGGCTTCTCAAGCCTTTATTTATAGATTTTCAAATGACCTTTGGCCTCTCCCCTTTGTGACCCTTCAATCCTCATGGAAAATGGTGCCAAACTTGTATGACCCTTCATATCCTTACCTTTGAAAAGTCATGTGGTGACCCTTCATGAGCGAAAATGTATTTCCCTCTTTTGTCTTTACTTTGGTGACTTTTCATATTCCTCAAAGTGTCTCTTCATGATATATTTTGCCCTTCCTCTTTTGTCTTCACTTGGTGACTCTTGGAATTCTCCAAGATGACTCTTCATGGGAAAATGCATCACATCCTTTTTTTTTCTTTACCTCATGGCTCTTTGACTTCTCCATGGGCCCTTCTTTTGTCTCATATGCAACCAAAAATATATTCATTAATATTAAATAAATATTAACTCATATTAGCCAGGATATATCTATTACAAATATCATTAAATGCAATGGGACCTTTATCACCAATAATGCTAGACCTTTGACATCAATGACAATATTTCCAACATTACTTACTAGATAATAATGGCAACATAAGAATTTGATGGCATGATCCAAAGGTGAGAGTTCAAATTTTGTGTAATCCAAATCCAACTCTAGCTCCCACTCCTATGATATCAAATAAAATCATACAATCTAGAATGACATTCACTAGGGTATCAACCCTAGTGTTCTCTCTTTGAGGGATATGGGTGACCTGGACATCCTTGAAAGAGGAGAGAAAATCATGTGTCACCTTTAAAAGAGGGAGTAAATTAAAGCTAAAGACAACCCAAGCATTGATGAGTTGAGACACTGTTAAGAATGAGTCAAAGAACAACTACACATAGCATGTGCCTAACCCATGGGTATTAGTCAAGGCACCAATAATTATGTGATACTTGGTGGGATTAATCATCTCGTTGGTAAAGAAGAAACTAGTTATAGCAAGTTCATGGACCCATGGATCATTGATGACCTAAGACATAACAATAGGTCCTAGGTTTCACTAACTACCACCATCTATGTGGATCACCACTAAGAGGTGCACCATGATGGGGGTTGAGGATGTAGGACTAACAATCATAGAAGGATTATCTCAAAGCAAGTCAGGGTAAGTGAGCTACATAGGGGAGTCATATGATGAAACCTATCCATAATCACAATGATTGATTAATGCTGATTATGGAAAGAGGTGATAAGCAAAGAGGATAGTAAGTTCTTAGAATATGACGAGCGATTAGTATAGACCAGAGCAAGTCTTAAACCATCATAATTAATAACCAACACCACCTATAAGAACCATGGTGAAAGAGGCAAATAGAAGCTAGAATGGATTGACTATAGAGTTATAGAGAAATGACTAACTAAAAGAAGCACAACAAGCAACTTCTATTCCTAGGTGCCCACAAGATGGGGCACTAGCTTAGGAGGTCAACAGGGACTTGAAAGGGGTCCCAGGACCCAAAAGGGGTGAGAGTGGGCCCAAGGAGGCCTCAAATTAAAAAATAGAGGCCATCATTGCACTCAAAATGGGTTGAAACTCTTAAAATGAAGGTTTCATGGTCTGAAACGTAATGGAGGGTGAAAAACTCAAAAAAGGGCCCACTAAAAGCAAAAAAAAAGAGCCAAAAAGAGTAAAAAGGGTGAAAAATTTCATTTTCACACTCATTTTTACTCTGAGAGATTATAAGGAAGGGGAAACCACCACTAAGGCCCAAGCAGAGCATATGAGGATGTGGGTAGCACCCAACAAGTGCACACGATGGTATGAGTAAGTCTTCTAAACATAAATTTGTTAATTTTTGTTCATTTTTGTGGTTTGGGAAGCCTAAAGGGAATTTTAATGGACTCTAAACAATTTGATGGATGAATCAAGTGGAATAATTAGCCAAAATGTTTGAGAATTAAAGAGGAACACTCTGAGATAAGTGGGAGGCCAAATGAAGGCATAGGGAGAGAGAAATGAGAATCCCTAGGGCTTCCCAAAGGGCCATGACCCAAGCCATAACCTAGCTAGGCAAAGCCATGTCTTGGGCCACTACCTGACCATAAGGCCCATGGCTTAACCCACTATCAGGCCAAAAATTTGACCAAAAAGTCATGACTTGGGCTCTAAGGAGCCCAAGAGAGCCTAGAGTAGGTTGGAAGAGATGGGAGGGGGAAAAGACAAATTATTTAAATCACTTACTTTTAACGTGATTTACCTATTTCATGGCTAGTACAACTGAGCCATTTACCTATTGCTTAACTTTGTAGATATGTAGAGGAGTTAATTTACTAGTAGAGGGAAAGTCATCACAAGTGAGTGAGTGACCTACATAGAGAGATCCTACGAGGTGACTAATCGAGAGAGAGCTCCATCATGGTTGGATGAGGAGGATGATGCTCTACTTATAGAGGACTAGGATCACCTATAGAGTGTAAGGCTATAGAGACTAGTGCATGTGCCTTCATTACATTACTGTAGGGATTTGGTGAATGCATTGATGACCACATGGGTACTTGAGAGATTTGTGTTTTAGTTGGGACCTGAGATAGAGGCTATCTTAAGCATTGGTGATGTCTACCAACTCTACGAGGAGGGAGATAGAGCTACTATAAGTGTAGGACATAGCCATAGATGACCTCTATCTAGTGGGACCTAACTGAGAGTAGAATAATCATGGAGTATAGATCACACATCTATCTCTAAGAGTTACACCACTGTGGATAGTGATAACAGGCACTATGGTTGGGAGGCTCTAATCTGGCCAAATTATGAAGAGACTACCACTATCTTAGATAGGAGTTGTCCAGTGATTAGAGGGAGGACAAAGGTATGCTTGGGGCTAGTACATCTTGGGAGGACTATACCAATAGCTGGATCACATCCAATGCATAGGGGTAGGAAGATTGACACAACCTAACTTAATTCTATCCTAGGCTTACAAGAGAATCCCATTGACATGAATGTGGACACCATAGGGTAGTAAAGCATACCCTACATTTGAGAAGGGTGTTTCATGGGTTGCACAATTTGTAAATAGGGTTGGGCCTATGTGAATCACCTTATATCAGGATGTAGTGGATAGATATATTTGAGATCGATACAAATATGTGGTGTGGCTAGAGGATGTTATAGTAGAGATTCATGTGGGATAGGAGGAGTTTTGAGGTCCATAGAGGTCATATCAACATCTAGGGAGACAAGCTCTAGTAGTATAAGAGAGATAGACATAGCCCAAGCTAGTTGGGGCTGAGCATGGAGGGAAATTGAGATAGAGTGAGGGAGCTAGTGGTGGAGATAGGTAGCCATGATGAGGGCCACCACCACCAAGAAGAGAAAGACCTACCAAAGGGCCATAGAGGTCATCAGCATGACCAAGTAAAAAAAGTGTATTTACTAGATAGCACTTGTCTTTTGTACTTATCCTTTAGCGATAACTAATATATGACTAACATATTTACTTTGTGTGTGTGTTCAAGAGACTAACCTAGCTAGACTAGGCTTGAGGTGGACCTACTACTAAGGGAACTATTCCCTGATGTAGTAGTAACACCACTCACAAAGAGGGTGCCACATCTATCGATGGATGCAAAGCCACATACTTTCTTCTAGAAAGTAGGTCCATAAGCATCACTCAAACTAGAGAGAGCATGGCACCAGATATCATAGCTATATGCAAAGTCATCATGAAACAAGGTAACCATGGTAAGGAATGAGATAGTTGTAGCATGGGATGAGGCATAACTAGCTAGAGTAGAGGCTAAGATCGATCAGTTGTGGGCTGAGCTATCCTAAGAGTAGGCTATATGAGTGAAGGCACTTGGAGAGAGGGTAGATCAACTAGCTACCCTATAGGAGACCGTGGCTTGATTGGTCAAGAGGCAGAGATCAAAATCTCCACCTAGAGTAGGGATACCATAGATAGATTCCAATCATAGGCTGACTAGGATGGTATCGTATATGTAGCCATGCATGTGATAGTTTTGAAGATTGTGAGCCAAAGCTTAGAGAAATCTATGTGATGTACCTAGAGAAGAAACATGTTTTTTTTGTGATATATATAGTCATTTCTCATTATTATCACATGTGTATATGATTTGGTGTGTGATGTGTATGCTTCATCTGATATAGACTACTAGATACATGTGATTAGATAGTAAGAACTACTAATAAATAGTCTACATGAACACACATATATAAGTGGTACAGAGGTTAGTGGTGCAAGAAGAGGGGAAAAGTTTGCCTTACCACCATAGTTCACTTTCTTAGAGGGTCATGTAGGCCCTATATGTGAAACATCTTAAGGTATAATTCATTAATTAGGTGCCATAGGGGCTCAATTCTGAGAGTTGAGATATGATAGGCCCTATTTTATAATGAGGTAGTGATAATGAAGGGGCCAAACCACTTTTGCATGAGTTTTCCCTTCTTAAAGTGCTCCTTATCAAAGATGAGGTATGTATCACATACCTTAAATAGATGTGGGTGCACCAATTTATCTAATTGGTAGCATTGATGACATTGGTAAGCATAGTTGTGATCAAGAGTATCAATACGATGCTCATCTAATTAATCAAGCTCAACAAGGCAAATGGCACATTATTCCTCATTAGAGAGGTATCCAAACATCTTAACCCACAATAAAGGGATTAAGACCTCTAAAGGGAGAATATCCTCAAACCCATATATGAGTGCATATGGGGTTGCCCTTGTCGCCATCTAGAAGCTAGTCTGATAGGACCAAAGGGTAGGATAGAGTATGAGGTTCCATTCTTGATTAGATTGAGAAATAATGTAGAGAAGCATCTTATTCAAAGTCTTATTTGAAGATTCAGCTTTCCCATTTCCCTAGGGGTAATGGGTGAAGGATAAATGGATCTTGAAGCTAAAGCATTCAATGAGCTCATGCATCTTGAGTCTTTGGAAGCCCAGGCCATTATCGACCATGATCCTAGTTAGAAACCGAAACCTATAAACAAGTTGGTTTAGGAAAAACTTGGTTACAGTCTTCCCATACATGCTTCTAAGGGGCATGGCCTCAACACACTTCATAAAATAATTAATGACGGTGATGAACCAATGATGGCCATCTATGGGTTTGAACTCACCAATGAAGTCAAGAGCCCAAACTTAGAAAGGCCAAGGGGATGAAAAGGAATAAAAGAGGCCTATAGGGGATTTAATACCACCCCTAATTATTTGAAACATCTTACATTTCTTGGCATATTGGATGTCATACTTAATAAGGGTGGGATAATAGTAACCCATCCTGATAATACACTGAGTGGTGGCTTTTCCTCCCAAGTGGGAACCATAAAAACTCTTATAAAAATCCTCAAATGTGAGAGAGGTGTTCTCGTAGGCTAGGCATTGATTTGACATGCCATCGAAACCTCTCTTGAATAAGACACCACCTATGATGACATAATGAGTGATGAGCTTGAAATTTTGATAACATTCCTACAAAGGGGCATCGATGGGATAAGATTGAGTATCAAGGTAATAAACAATATAACAATACAAATCACACTTGAAGACCTCAATCTAGTCAACTGAGTAGACCATCTCATCAAGGAAGGCATCATCAACCAATACTATGCTAAGATTGGGAAACAAGAATTAAGTGAGTTGCTAAGCTACAACTAAACCCTTGGTGGACTTTTGGTTAACAATACATAGGTTAAACTCTTAAAGAAGCATGATCCACCTTGCAGTTCAATTAGCAAGATGTGTCTTACTAAGAAAATAGCTGAGTGGATCAAATTTGACAATTACATTTGTGGTTTGTCCCAACATGTAGTATCACAACTTCTTCATGGTGAAGACAAGGGAGAGGCACTGCCTCTCGATAGTAGAGTAGTTAAGCTTAGGACCAACTAGTGTGCGAGATATGTAGTAAACAACTCTTTATACTAGTGTCATACTTTTGACATAACAAGCCCCCTACAAAAAGATCAGTGATAGAGGTATATAAGATGAACTCATGATCCTCTATGGGTGCCATCAATATGGGAGGGTTATGAAGCATGTACTTTAATTCCTCAAAATCCACCTAGAATTTAAGATACCATAAGAATGGGGTGTTCGTGCATATGAGACATGTGAGGGGAATGGATTTATGTGCATGCTCCTTGAGGAAATGTCTAAGGAAGTTGAGTCTTCCAAGGAAGGACTACAAATGAACAAGATTTGATATGGGAGGCATCTTATGGATTGCTTTGATCTTCTCAAGATCCACCTCAATGCCTCATTGTGAGATGAGGAAGCCAAGAATATTTTCATTAGAGATGCTAAAAATACATTTCTTGAGGTTGAGGCTGATTTGATACTCCTTGAGATGCTCAAAGATGATCTTGAGGTCTCACACATGCTCATCTTGCTTGCAAGAATTTTTGAGGAGGTCATCGACATAACATTCCATAATATTATGGATTAGGTCATGAAAAACATGGGTCATGGTGTACTAATATGTGACCCCAATATTTTTTAGACTGAAAGGCATGATGATATAATTGAAGGTACCCCATGTGGTAGTGAATGTCTATTTATGTCGGTCTTTGGGTATAATATGGATTTGGTTTTACCTTGAGAATCCATCCATGATGGACATGATATCAAAACTAATTATGAAGTCCATAATTTGGTCAATCAAAAGAGTGGGAAAATTATCCTTTGGACAAGACAAATTGAAATCTTGAAAGTTGATGTAGATGTGAATGAATCCATTCTTCTTGAGAATAGGGATGATGTTGGCAACCCATCTTGGGTAGTCAACGAAGGTGATGAAACCATCTTGGATGAGATTTTCAATGCCAACCTTGACTAACTAGGAGACTTTGACCACCATTAGTCATTAATTTTATTGAATAAGATAGGCCCCATCATCCATAAATAGGTTATGGACAATGACTTCAGGGTTCATGCCCTTCATATCGGTGTATTTCCAAGTGAATACATCTATAAATTATCATAAAAAGGTGACCAAGACATTCATTCCTCATGAGTAAGGTTAATATTGATCTTGATGATCTTTGGCACTATGAAGATACCAAGGTTAACATATATAGATCCTTCAACATCCATAGCATTGCCTTCCTTAAAACACTAAGGCACAGGAGGGAACAATTAGTATAACTCTTTGGGCTCAACCATCATAACATGCACTATGGGGATGTCAGGGGTTGGGCCATTAGAGAGAAAAATTTCCAAACCTAATCAGTCAATGGGATACTGATGCTTATGTAAGGCTCTCATGAGCTTGGTGTATGGATTTATCTACTTGAACAAGTTGTGTTCTATAACATGAATGAAATAACACTTGAAATCAGACTCAACTACTCTAGCAACCTCTATAGAAGATACATTGAGTTGATACTTTGATGGTATAAGCGTGATGTGAGGGAAAGCTCAACATTTGGGGAAACATATTGAAATCAGTCTCGAAAGAAGGGAAGAGCCAACCTGGCATCATGAAGTTAGAGAGGGAGTCAACCAATGTGTGTTAAACTCTATACCCAACTAGATCACAACATTCATCCTTGATAACATGAGACTCAAAATTAGGGGAGTGTGGAAGTCCATAGATCCCCATGAGGAGACAACCAAAGCCTTTCTTAAGGGATCTATATTTGTGTAAAGTAATGTCCAAGGATTTGGGTTAGCCTCCATGATATGAACTCACCTTACTGCATGAATTGAACCATGTGAAATGTGGCTGAAACAATAACTTATATGGTAGTGGTCCAAGGATGACCAAGAATCATATTGTATGAGATATCCAATTCTAAGACACAAAATTCAATCTTGATCATGTTGTTGTTGACACCAACATAGTTTTGGTGAGAATTGAAGAGCTTCTTTTGACTAATACCAAGCTCATTAAACACATATAAGGGCATGATATTCAATGCAAATCCTTCATCAACAATGCATTTCTTGACATAATAATCATCAATAGAGGTGTCAATGTAGAGGATGAATTTATCCCTCTTTACAATAACTTATGTGTCTAGAAAAGAGGTAGGGTCAAAATATAATGTGGGAGGATAAGGGTGATTGTAAATGTTGGAGTTGAACAAAACTTCAACATCATCTCACAATGGGCCCTCATGAAAGAGATCAAGCTCATCAAAGATGAGGCCTCTTTTCTCAGGGAAAAGGTGAAGAAGGTCCCAAATGAAGATCCTAGATGAGAGGCCTTATAACTCTTCTATTATGGATTAAGGATGTTATCTATCTTTGGGAAGGATGATACATCAAAATTCAAATATGACTTTTAGGTTCCCTACCCCCATGGGCTGGGCAGGAGGTCCAACATCACTAGTATCTCTGATGGGGTTAGTGACCCAACCTAAGTATGTGTTGACAAATCACTCATACATAGTAGAGGCTATGTCAATATTAGCAATGAAATTTATACTCTTTCACTTAGCTTTGCCTCTCAGGTCAGCTAGGGAAGAGGAGTCAAAAGAGGTAGAATATCAAGAAGGGAAATGATTAGCCTTAGCCATGGACTTCTTCTTTTTTTCTTCTTTTTCTCTTTATCATGGTTAACAGAGGATCCTTGAACACATTCAATATATAGTAGGGTTATATAAGTGGATAAATCTGAGGTAGAGATGAAGCTTGTGCACCAAACTTTTGGGCAACATAATCTGCATCATCATGGTTCTTCATCTGATTGAAATTGAAAAACTTGGTAGGGTCATAAGGAAACACCATATATGGTTTTAATGTGCTCTATTTAGAAGCCTTATTTTTATTTGGATTCTTACTCAGATAATTTACCTCATGGATATCCTTCTTTTCCTTCTTCTTGAGAGGAAAATTGGTGATACCACCACTAATTGCATTGTGGTTGTGATCACATGAATATGATGACTTTTGGGTTGGCACATGGCACATGCCCATATGCACCTCAAAGACTTTGATATTTAGACACTCATTAATAGATTCATAATATGAGGTGGGCTCACACTTAAGGACCTCAAATTAAACCTCATGCCTCAATGCTTGAATGAACATATCATAAAGATGATCATTTGAGAACCTTATTTTGCATGTATGATGGTTGAATGCCACCTATGCAAAAATCAAAGTTAGACTCACCTTTGGCTTGTATCATAGAGGTAAGTGATTGGATTGCATAGTTGAATGGTCTAGAGATATCAAAGTATTGGAGGAATTCATCCATAAAGATATGGAAACTAGAGAGAGAATTTGGAAGAAGATTATGGAACCAAATAAGAGTTTTGGCTCACAAGGAGCGAGCAAAGAGCTTCAAAATCATGCCTTCATCCTATTCCCAATCCATACACATCATCATAAATGCCATGATATGATTTATGGGACTACTATCTTGAGTCCCATTAAACTTGGGTAGTTTAGGGATAGTATTAGGAAGGGGAATAATATACACTCAAGGGGCTAGAGGATTTCTTAGGAGATCCTTATAGGCATGGTTGATATCAGGTTGGTGATGTGATTTGGGAGGACGATCATGGAGGTTATGATGTTACCTATGCCAATATGCCTCATAAAAACCCTAGTCATGAAAGGGATGATGTCAAGGTAGCTATTGGTATGGGAGATTCTCATGATGGAAATCATCCCTATCATGGGGTGGGGAATGACCATAGACAAGGTGATGTTCAGTACAAAGATGATGAGATGACGTGGCATGCTCATGGAAATGGTCATGGTGACCTAGGTCCCCATGATGTTGACCACATATCATCATATGAGGGTCAATATGAGGGTACTGATGCTTAGGATAAGCATCCCATAGATCTCTAATCTGTAATTGGTAATCAAAATCAACATGCTCATCTAAGACTCTAAAGGAAGGACTATGAGGATGGAATGACTCCACATGATGTAGATTCCTCATCAAGTCAAAATGCCTATGTCCCACAACATGGACATGAGGGGGTTCTTGATGTAAAGTCTCTTACTTAGAAGGTGATGGGGAACTCACATGAAAACTAGTTGAGGCACTCAATAAAGTAGGTACAATCTCTATCTTTATAAGAAGCATGCCACCTACTCCTAGGGGGAGAAGGGTGCACTTTTTTCAATTGAAGGCATTTATGATAATCAGTAATGGTCCTTCATAACTCATTAGGCCTCATTTTTGAAAGGGGTTCCTCATCACCCTAAATGGGTGAATGAATCATGACATAAGGCCAAGGGGAAATATCTTCAAATGAATAGAGCTCAGAATAGTAAAAATGAGACTAATTCCATTGGTTATAGATATGACAATCTTGTTCCCTATGGAACATGAGAGGGTCTAGGTCACTATGCTAGGTTGAGGGAACCTCTTGGGTCCTACAGTGTCTATGGTGTTCCATTACAGTCGTAGCCTACTCATAAGTGAGCTCAGAGATAAGGCCTTGAATCTAATGGGATTGACATCCCATGGGTAGGAGGCCAACTATGGATGCAATAAATCAAGATAAACATGGGAGATTATAGAAAAAGGAAAATAAATGATGAACCAATAGGGATAATAACACAAAACCAAAGTAGGATAAAACAACCAAGGTAATAGATGAAACACAATTGAAAGCAAATCTTAATAGCTAATAGATGGGATTTGGCTAAGAGAGTTCTAAATAGGGTATAAATAACATGAGATTTAATGTGAGTTCTTACCAAGTGTGCCATGATGTAGCTCTAGGAATCAGAATGGAGCCACTAGGTTTTGGTAGAGGGTACACAGGGTACTTAAACACCTAGTAGGCTAGAAGGCTTAAGGCTTCTATGGGATACTAGATTTCTATAGAGGCTATTAATTTTTTTGGTTTGCACCAAGCTATAGAAAGACTCATAAACTAGGTTACGGATAACATGATCAAGTACACAAAGGATGTAGATATCTCTAATGGGTATAACCATAGTAAAGCGAGCAGTTGAAACTAGAAATCTACTTGCATATGAATTATGGGAATGACAATGTTGAATGAATAGAACTATCAAATGATGCATAAACTTATAAGAGAAGGCACTTTCAGGCTAATGAAATACATTTTAAGAATCAAAGATGTTTTCAATCAAGGGTGTAGGAGAATGCCTAGTCTAAGCCTAAGCTAATTCTTTATTCCCAACATTATTTCCTAATAATGCAACTTTCTAGTTTAGCAAAAGAGGAGATTGTTTATGAAAATACATAGACTATTTTGGGAAATCAAGATTCTACTATGCAATGAGAAAAGTTTTTAAATCAAACATGACATGTAGTGGAGAATATTTTCAAGAAATGAAGGATATTATTGACCACATACAAATGCAAAAACTTTAGAAACTATCCTAAATAATTCCCTAAAAAAATCACTAAAACAATCAAAACCTAGCATTTAAACAACTGAAAATAAATAGAAATTTCTCTTTGCATTGGAAAGTGACCTCATATCAAACTCAAAATTATTTTTTAGACTTTCTACCAACTGATTATCTAAGCTAGGAATCAATGGAAGAGGAAGATCAAGTTGTGTGTGAGTTGAGTCCAAACTAGGAGCTAAAAGTAGTGAGGAAAGTGAAGGAGAAGATGCCAACTATGAGAAAGCCAGTGTATAGAGCACAAGAATAGGTGAAATGGAGTCTTGAGGGAACTAGGAGCAACTAAAAATCTTCAAGAACACTATAGAGAGCAATGTGATTCACCAAAATGAAATGTAGAGTAGTAGGGCATCCCCTATCATAATGAAAGCTAAGTATGTTAAGAATGAACCAAGTGAGATTCAAAAAGGTACCAAAGCTTTAAGAGTGATAATCAAGAGAGAATATCAGATAAAAATGTAAGAGAGAGATAGAGAGGAAAATAAATTATAAACTATCATATATGGCAACCCTAATCTGACAAAAGCCAAAAATTATATGTTTCTAGCAGTTGGGACCAAACTAGGCCCTTTTTTGTATGTTCTGCCTAGGTTTCAGCCTTGGCCACCGATTTTGTGAATTAAATTTATGGACTAGGCTATGTATTTCCTCCCTAAGTAGCATATTGGGTCAAAATCCCACCCCAAGTGGTCAGCAGGCTTTCAAAAGGGCCCTAGGAGGCATCTAAAAGAACTATCAACATGCAAAAGGCACAGTGAGGTGCCAGGGATGTCTATGTGATTGATATATGATGCAAAAAGGGTCCATGTGAGTGGAAAATGTCTTGAATATAATAACTAAGGTAGGAATTTTGCACATGAGCTGATGCGTAATCATAGGGAGGAATAGGGTCATGATAAATATGATTACAAGTTGTATAGTGATAGGGATCTCAAGACAAACTTAAACCTCTATCATATTTTTAAGCTTGTTTTCAAGATAGGTTAACTTTACACCAAGACTTTACATAGAGTGAAGAGTGACATAGCTAAGTGAACCATGTGTTGCTTCTAAGAGACCTAGACAAGGATCTTGGAAGTAAGTTTCTATCAAGTGTCTCTTAAGAGATCTTGTAGTAACTAAACATGCTCTTGAATATTATACAAGGAACTAAGGCAACTGCAACATTATTTTTTCAATATGCCCAAGTATGATCTAGGTGTCATAGTGATCAAGGGAAATTTCATGTAAATGGAGTGCAAGAGTGATATGTAGTGAAGAGGTGAGAAATCATGATGAGACATGGAGATGACAATCTTATAATGAGAATCAAAGAATAGAACTCAGTTTGTAACTACCCTTAAAGAGGTAGACTTTTAACTCTGAGAGAGGAGATCAGCTCCAAGAAGCATCAAATTAGCTATGATGACCTTTGATTTTATCCCTTAAGGAGAAATCCATCAACATTTGGCCTAGCACATTGAGGATTAAGATGACAAAACCTTTTTTGCATGCTTGATGGAAAAATACTTCTATTTTGTCATTAAAAAAAGAATGTGGTAACATTTATTAGCTTCCTACACACCACCTTCTCTCTCCCTCTCCATTATTATATATATTTGGCCTTAAATGACTTGAAAATGATCCTCCACATGAGTATGGTGAATCCCTACTTCTTTTTTAAGCCTTTGAATCAAAAGATGACTAATTTGTACCTTCTTCTATGAATGTATTTAGTGTGTACTCATGAATGGTTGATTTTATCAAGTGATGAACTAGTTCTCCTTGGTTTATTGTCTTATTTGCTCACCTATGTGCAATTTGAAGTCAATTTTGTAGGTTGTAATTAGTTCCATATTTGATTCATGTATTTATTACTAGTGGAGATCTTCCTCCCTCTTAGATGTGTGTTAAATCTCTAGCCTCTCTACAAAATACTGATGTAAGAGGATTAGATTAGGAGTTGTGTATTTTTAAGTTAGTCTTGTTCATTGTGTACCTAAAAATGAGTGTTAGTGTTTAAGACATTTGGTGCATCACCCCTTTTACTTTCATGTTAAGTCTTTATCTCTCTTTTCCTTTCACTTAAGTAGGTATAGTGTTAGTCTTAGGTGTAGCATCAAGGAAGTCATCCCTTTATGAAGGTTTTATTTAGTTTTAGGCCACCCATAACCTTAAATAGTTCCCATTATCTTAGTTGAGTGAGGAGACCTGAAACACCTCCTCAAAGGGTGAAACTCAAAGTGACAACAGTCACCAATGGCATAATCCTCTCCAATTTTTGATGCTCCCTCACTTGCTCATTATGGTGATCATCAATTGGGATATGATCCATTTCTCCTCAAAGTCTTTTGTAAATCTAAAGCACAAAACAAACATCCTAAGTGGTAAGGGTGAAAATGATTTTAAAATGATCCCTACCTCCTCTTTATTTAGCCACCCCACCTAGATTTTCACCCCAAATCACTTCTTTCATCTATTTTTCATCCTAATCTAGCCTCATTTTCCGTTGTCACAATCTTGCCAGTATCTTCTTCACCTATTGAACATATTAAACCATAAAAAATCACCTCAATCTATGTTTTATGCTTTCATATAAATCAAATCCACATCATTGAGATATATCCTTCCCAATATTTCCCTTTTCATATATAATTGCTAGGGAAAATCAAACCATGCAAGCATTTTAATCAAGACCATTAATCCAACCATTCCATCTATAAATATTCATCACAACCATACCTCACCATTATCTTTCACTTCAAGATCTCATTCGCATCTTCCTTTCTTGCACATCCTTTCGAGGGGGCATCTACCTATCCAATCTCCATTTAGGGCATCATTTCACACTGATCTCTCTTCTAATTTTCTTCATTCTTTGAATTTTTTTGTTTATTCTAGTCAAATCACCCTTTAAAAGAGGGGGAAATGTAGACACCTAAATTTAACCACTTTAATGTCATCACTAATTATCAACATTCAAAATTCAACACCCCATTACTAACCCATTCATCATCAAAATTCAAATTTTCCCCACCTAACATGGTCTCCTTTGATTAATTAACTAATTAATCTATATTATTTATTATAATTAATCATGTACCCAAAATTCCAATTAAATAATGATCACCCATACCACCAAATCATCTTACTCAAATAACATCATTTAATTCCCCTAACCTCCTCATTTAACCATTAACCAACTTATTCAAACATCATTAAAACATTCAAAGGCATTTTCAAACATCGTTAAGACATTCTACAACATAACAACCTTATTTAAGGCATTCTTTCACATTCCAAAAACTTCATTAGACATTTAACCCATTGAATGTCCATTCAACTCATTTAATATCCTTTCAACAAACTTGACCATTACTTCTAACTAACTCATAAATCCTCAACAAAAATATTGAATGCATTTGATCCATTGACTTCACATCCAATGTTCAAATTCAAAATTATTTAATAATTTTGAATTAAATATGACCATCTATTTTGCCTCAAAAAATTCTATAAATTGATGTACTCTCCTCCATTCGAATCAACATGTTATGAGACATCAAACTTATCATCATTTTAAGATCAAAATCATCAATCAATTTGTCATTGTGCTATTGAAATTTCCTTGCATGGGAGTTTACAATCAAACATCTATATACAATTAATCAAGATCACATCTAAGTTGACAAAGATTAGATATTTATTATTGGTAGGTGAAGGTATATCGTGTCTTTATTATTTTAAATCTCTATTTGAGGTTTATGTTTATTTTAGAAGATGAATTAATAGTCATTGTTGGTATCTTACTTGCATTATAAATTATGTGTATTAAACTAACCTATTGTTGTCAATAGTGACCTATGTTGAAATATGGGTTTGTGACCATACAATCACCTTTTCCTATCTCTGAAATATCCTTTATGTGTGATGCATAACCCTGATGATGCATGAAACTACATAAATCAATGTCCACCTTGAAACCCTAGGTGTGTCTTAGCATAAATCTAATATGATTTATTGAGCTTACATAATATCAATTATAGAGATGTTCTTATAACCTTACATATTCTCATAATAGTGCTACAAAATAGGAGGAGAAAATAACCTATTAACAATATGTAATCTTCTATATTATGAACTAATTCCATAATATATTTATTTGACTTAGTTTAAAAACTGAAAAACTAATATAAAAATTATGTGAGTTGTTTTATAGATCACAACCTCACTTTTACATAAGAATATTACTATGGTAAATTTATTCTAACATTCCCCACTTAATTTATCATAGCTTGGAGAGTAAAATAGATAGAAATTCTGAAATCCTCAAACTTATCACGTGCAAGTGACTTCGTGAAGACATCTACACATTTATCTTGAGTGGGGAAATATTGGAGATATATATTGTGTTGTTGAACATGTTCACATATGAAATAGACTTTAAATTCAATGTGCTTAGTGTGTTCATGAAAAAATGGATTGTGAATAAGTTTAAGAACACCATGATTATCATAGTTCAGAATTATTGGTTGAGTCTGTGGAACTCCTAATCCTATTAGTATATGATGTAACCATATCACCTCACAGATATCTCCTTTTGTAGTGCAATATTGTGCCTTAGTATAAGAATGAGAATTTTTTTTTACTTCTTTCTCCCCCATGATATTGGATCATATCCCAAAAATAATACAAACGTAGAAGTGTATTTTCTATCATCAATTGAACCTACATGATCTACGTCTGTGTATCTTATTAAGAAGAACCTATCATTATTATTATATACTAGGCCATAATCCATTGTTCCTAAAATATATATCAATACCCATTTAGATTCTTTCTAGTGGTTTACCTTTCGCTCTTGTATGAATCAAGAAAGATAATTGATATCATAGCTTATATTTGGCCTAGTGTATGTGAGGTAGATGAGACTCCCATTCAATTGATGATAAAGAGTGGCATCTACTGGTGGTGATGGATCTGAGAGAGACATTTGAATCCTTGTCTTTATAAGTGTAACCATTGGTTTTAAATCCATAATATAAAACCTCTCAAGTAAATAAATGAATATTTGGTGCTCTTTTTACCATACTTGCAATCCAAGACAACAATGTAATAGCCTAAGATCTGTAATGTCAAATGATCGATTGAGATCTTTATTTTTGTATCAATCATCTTTACTAATTTACTAGTGATGACTAGATCATTGACATAAACAATAATAACAACAATTTACCCCCCTTAATTTTTGAGGTAGAGATTGGCATCATATGGATTCTTATGAAATCCATGCTTCACAATATGCACATCAAATTTTATATACCAGGCTCTAGGAGTTTGTTTGAGACCATACAAAGATGTTATGAGTTTGCACACCTTTTGTTCTTGCCCTAGTATGATATAACCTTATGGTTGAGTCATGTAGACCTCTTCTTATAGATCTCAATTTAATAAGGCACTTTTAATGTCCATCTAATGACTGTTTCATCCAAACTATGAAACCATTGCAAAGATCATTTTGATTGTCTTTGTCTTATTTGTAGGATCAAAAGTCTCCTCATAGTCTATACCTTCTTTCTATTCATATCCCTTTGATACAAGTCTTACCTTGTGGTTTTCTATACTACCATCTACTTTGTATTTGGTCTTAAAGACCCATTTTCATTTGATAGGTTTATTCCCTAGTGGAAGACCAACAAGTTTCCATGTGTCATTCTTCATGAGAGATTGATGTTCTACATCCATGGCATCTTTCCAAAGTTTGGAATCTAGGGATTCATGGACTGTAGAGGACTAAAATGTTTCTGAAACAATGATCATTAAGGAAAATTTTACCTCTATAGGAGCCATACTATGAGTCATAGATCTTGTAAATGAAGTGTTTGGAGGTTCATTCAATTTTGCATCTTAAAATGTACTCATATACCATTTAGGCATACATTAAGTAGTAGATGGTGGTGTTGGAGATTATGACTAACCATCACCACTATTTTCATCTAGAAAGTTTACATGTCTGATTCTTATATCAGATGTCTATATGGAAGATGAACTAATTTCACCTTTCTCATCAAACATTACATCCTTGATGGTAATTATCTTCATAGTATTTGGATCAGTGAACCAATATGATTTTAACTCATTACTGTATCCCATAAAAATACATTCCTGGGTTTTCTTATCCAATGTATTACTTTTCTTTTTGGGGGCATGCATGTATGATTTATAACCAAAAACTCAAAGATGAGATACTTTCAACTTTGTCCCAGTCCATGTTTTATGTGGTGTAATTCCATCAAGAGCTTTAGTGGGTGATCTGTTTAGCATATATATGACTATGAGACACATGTCTACCAAATATGAATGAGGCAATTATGCATCATCAACCATGCTTTGAAACATATCTACAATGACATGGTTATGCCTTTATGTAGCACCATTCTACTATGGTGTATAAGGAGCAATGTATTAATGACATATTCCATGATTTACAAGGTATGTAGTGAAATTTTTACTAATGTATTTACCCCCCCATGATCTGAGTGAAGGGAATTGATTTATTGACCAATTTCATTTTCAATAGAGGCCTTGAATTATTTTAAGGTTTGGAATGCCTGATATCTAGTCTTCAACAAGGAAACCCACATCTTGTGGGATGTCATTAATACAGACTTGGAAATACTTATATCTTTTTAGGCTAAAATTCATAGGTCTGCATAGATTGTGTGCACTAGATCCAATGGATAAGGAGATCAATATTCACTTTTACTAAAAGGAGCTCTTCATTGTTTACTAGCTAAGCAACTAGAACATATATCAGAGATTGTTTGAGTGTGGGAAGACCTCTAACCATGTTATGTTTTCTTAATGTAACCAAATAGCCATAAATCAAATGACCATATATTTTATGCCATATATATGATTTTTATATACCGTTCAAAACAAATGCTTGATGGTCATTATGTACAAGATCAAACTAAAACATCTTGTCTATGTTCAAAGCTCATGTAATAGTTTTATATCCTTGAGACTTGTTATTGATAAGGCAAAACTTCTCACCATGGTTTGTGATCAAACCCAACTTTGAGATTGTGATCAAGATATTAATTTATAAACAATAAGTTGTTAGTGAGTCTTGGAACATAAAAGACATTGAGATTTGTTTGAGGTCAGCCTTTTTCACTTTTAGGGGCATGATTTATGAAAAAACAAAACAAGTTGCAATGCATTCACCTCTTTCTCCTATTGTCTCCAACTTGTTCATGGAGTTCTTTGATGACTTAGCTCTCCATATTTCCATTAAGACCATAGTGGTGGAAAAGGTATGTTGATGACACTCATGTAAATTGGCCACATGGTTTAGAAAAAATATAATAATTCCATCAACACATTAAAAATGTCATGCCTAACAACAAATTCACCAAGGAACTAGGACAAAATGAAAAATTTCCCTTCCTTGATGTCCTCTTTATGAGGAAACCTAATGGGTCCTTCTCCTGATGGGTCTATAAAAAATCTACAAAAAATGATATCTATCTTCACGCCAATTCTAATCATCACCCTTCACAAAAACATAGTGTGTTGAAAACCCTAATAACTAGAGCATTTAGAATTTGTGATAAGGACCTTTTGGAAGAATAAATTAATCACTTAGTTATAGTTTTTAGGAAAAATGGCTACAATTAAAATATAAATTAATAAAAAATTTAAATCAATGAAAACTATTGAGGTTAGTCCTCGTGCCAAAGAGGGTGGTAATGATAACCTAGTTATCTATCTCCCTTACATTGAAGGCATCTCCAACAACATATAAATTGTTTTAAGAAATAATAATATCAGGTCCATCTCCATACCTCACAAAAAATCAAAAAATTAATCAGTCTTCTAAGGATGAATTAGATCCTAATCTAAAAAAATGATGTTTACAAGATCGACTGTTCTTGCAAGATGTCAAAAAATTGGTGAGATTGGACATTCCATTAACACTGAGCTTATGGAACATATGACATAATACTAAACATCATGTATGCATTTCAAACACAAAAATTTTAACCGTGGAAGATCACTTCCTAAAACATTTTCTAAGAGAAGCTATGGAAATTTGAAAACATGATAACAATTTAAATAGAGACATGAGCGTAGTCCTCAACTACTCTTGGAAATTGTTAGTTTACCTTTATAAAAAATAAAAAATAAATAAATAAAAAATTAGTAGACCTCATCTCCTTTTTTCCCTAAGACATGTTTTTTCTCCTTTCTTTTGTCATTTCAATCTTATTTTTATTCTTCTCCCTTGGTACTAGAGGGTTGGGTTGCTTACGTTTAGATCAGGTGCTCCTTTATTTTTCTCTTGTTTTGTCTTTTAGATTAGGTCCAACTCCTTCCACCCCTTGATTTGATATAGGTTGTGTTGTCCATCCACAAATTTTATTATTTTTGTCCTTTTGGATGATGTCTCTATGCCTTTTAGGGTCAATTACTTACATATTTATCATTTGTTTTGTTAATTGTGGTTGTAACATTATTTGTTGTATGTTTGTTTTAAGTTTTTGGGTCTAAATCTTCTCATAGGCTTAGATTTTTAGGGTCCTCCTACTTTTTGGTATGCTTATTTATTTACCTTGTTGATTCATTCTAAGGTTCATATTTATCTCTTTATTGGATTCCATCTCTATATGTTATTGTTAATTGTAGTCATATAAAATGCAAAATTTGGTAACTTGAGTGTGGCTAATGACACCCAATCCATAGGTCCATCTTGCTTGCTCTCATGACCCTCATAGACATATTTTCACTAATCCCAATCATCCATAGCCTCCCAAAATGAACCCTTGTAGACCCAGATTACTCTTTCCATGATTAATCCACCCCTAGGTCCCATTAGCCATGGACAACAATGCTCAAATTTAGATTACAACACTGAAACCTAGGGTGTCCTATTTCTAGTGATATTGTCCAAGTGCATTTTAGCTTCTAACGGTCATATTCTTATGAATCCTTATCCTAATTCATGTCAACCTAATGCGAATTCATTTAACCCACGATCATTAAATCTTCTATAAAAGGCCATTCAAAATCCATTAGAAGGGTTGGCACTCATTTACAAGAGAGAAACAAGAATACAACCAAGACCACTCAAGCACTTTTTACTATTCTTTGCATACAACCATCCAATAGCATTTCAAGCTTATTCAGACCTTTACACTAGTCCCTAGTCATTCCAAGTACACCTGGTTTTGCATTAACTTGCATTTTTATCACATTATTGCATCAAACACTTCAATGGGAGAACTACATATAGCTTGATCCCTCCTCAAAGTATTGGTATGTAGGCAGTGTACCCACACATAGGGTGTGAAGTGCATCTAGTATATTCTTTACACACTAACCCTTCCTCTCCTTTTTGCAAATTTTACATTCAAGTTCAAGCACCAAGAGGACCTAGGGTATTGAAGAGTAAATTAGGTACACAACAAGCTCCACAGACTTTCAGACTTTGATATTTCATAGGCAAGGTCATTCAGACCTAATGCATAAAACCCAAAAAGCTTAGATCACCAGGATAACAACACCAAGATAGGACTACAACACCAGAACCTAGGGTGTCCCACTTTTAGTGCTCCTATCCAATCAAGAAATGAACTCCAGATTCCTATTTGTGACAGTCTCCTAAGCCTGCACACAGATTTATAAACCCTATTTCAGTTAGAACAACACAAAATTAGATAAATTTAATTTTCTCTCTCTCACTACTATTTTTAGAAAATCCCTAATTACATTCAAATTTCACAAAGTAGTAGCTTATTTATTACATATTATTTACTAATTTTATCTACTCAGACCCGTTTAGTATTTAGGAATAAAAAATCTAATTTCCCAAAAATAATAAATCATTAACACACCAACACACTTAATTAATTTATTAAATATGAATATTTAACAACTTTGATTTTTCTACATACTTATCACTTTTCATTTTCCTTAATTGTTTTTTATCATACCACAACAATTTATCAAACCCCTTAATTTATTTAAGCACATTATTGTTGGACTTATTTCTAATTTCTAAGTTTGCAAACAATCATTAATTCTCATCATGATGATGGATCACTGAGTGTGATCCGAAATGTCAATCCAAAAGCATGCACACAATGATTCTAAAAACATTATCTTACAAACAACAAACCACTAAATAAAATCATAGGTTCATTTCACACAAGAAATAGGGCAACTGCCACATTATGACTCGTTGATGAAAAAACATTTTTTTCTTTTGATATTACACAAGATTTCAACACCTTGCCACAATACACCAAAACATAGAAAAATATTCAAATAAAAGCAAAGACAAAACTAGGAGTTTACAATGCCATGGCCTCTATAACATTAATTTACTAGAAGGCCAAGATTCTTAATGAATTGACAAAGTTCACTAAAGAGAGACTAAGAACAAAACAAGGATCCCCTAACTCTATCATCCCATTGCCCAATGATTATTGCCAAGGGTTTTCTTGTGATAGTACATGGGATTTCACAACCTTCCCACAATATGGGGGGAAAAAAAAAACATATGGATCTAAACAAAGATAAAACTAGGGTTTTACAAGGCCACGACCTCTCTGATATCAAGGGCAATAGATTGTGATACGTGTGTGACTAATAATCTCAATGTATTCACAACGTTCATTGAAATCAACCTAAGAACAAAATAGATACTTCTTGGCTCCATCACCCCATAGCACTAAGACCATTGTCAAATGTTTTCTTGAGATACCACATGGGATTTCACCCCTCGACCACAATATAGAAAAACACAAAAAGTTTTCCAAGTCTAGAGAGATAAAATCAAGGTTTTGTGATGCTTTAGCCTATGTGACATCAAGAGAAACATATTCTAACACACATGCAACCAAGATTTTCAATGAATTCACGGACTTCACCTAAGACAACCTAAGAACAAAACATGGACCCCATGCCCTATTGTGGGATTTCACAACCTAGCCACAATATAGAAAATGTTAAAAACTGTATGGGTCTAGACAAAGATAAGACCATAATTTTGCGACACCACACAAGCTATGACATCAAGGGCAATAAATTATGATACATGCATGGCCAAACATTCTCAATGGATGCATAGAGTTCATTGAAAACAACCTAATAACAAAACATTAATTCCATGGTTCGGTCACTCTCTCAACTTGTGATTATTTCCACCTTCATATTAGCAATGAGAAACCACCAAATGGAATGGAATGTTCATTTCACACAACAAACATGACTGATCTCACAAATATTGAACAAACATATATATATATATATATATATATATATATATATATATATATATATATATATATATATATATATATATATATATATATATATATATATATATTCAAGGGTGAAATATTTATTTATTTATTTTTCTGCAGTGAACAATACCCCTGTTGTGCTTGGATTGGAGATTGTGCATCTTTGTAAATATTAAGTGGAATTTCTCTCTAAATCAAAGAAGACCTTGTTACGAGTGGCCATTGTTACAATAGGTTTGTGTTTTTAGTGTTTGAAGGCCAAACAACACTAAAAACACAAACCTATTGTAACAATGGCCACTCGTAACAAGGTCTTCTTTGATTTAGAGAGAAATTCCACTTAATATTTACAAAGATGCACAATCTCCAATCCAAGCACAACAGGGGTATTGTTCACTGCAGAAAAATAAATAAATAAATATTTCACCCTTGAACATTATCTACTACAAAAACAAGCCCAACTATCTTCACCTTTGACAAATTCAAACCTCTGTTAGAAAGGATCTTCTTACCTCTTACACTGCTCTATGAGATTCGCTTGATACAAGCAACACTAGAAACAATGTTCTCACCAACAGGGACAATAAAACCTAACCACTGAAGCACATTGAATGTCTCAGAGACATTAATCACAGAGAACAATGTAAATGTACCCAACAACAAGTATTGCAGTCAAGGACATAGTCCCATTGCACCTTAAAACAACAACATGCTTTTTTTCAAAAATTATAATCCAACAAATTTTTTTCAACACAATAATTTTTGATTGAAAAAAGATTTTTAACTTTTTTAAAATTTTAAAATAGTAATTTTCACTTCTACATAATTAATAATTTAATTTTTAACTATAAAATGCAAAATAAACAATATTAAAATGAGATGGAAGATTTTAATAACATCCATGATACCAAACAATCGAAAAAACTAAAAAACAGAGCATCATAACAATCTAATGACTCTATTTTTTTAAAAAATTATATTTAATTTTCAACCCAATTACATCCCAAACATTACATTTGACAACAAACACTATATTTAACAAATGTCAAATTTTGATTCCACCAAACAAACTCCTTAAATTTTATTATATTTTTTATTTATATATATATATATATATATATATGCCGCCACCCTTGGGGTGACAAATGTATTAAGAAACGTGTGACTTCGAAACGTGTGACTTCGCATATCCCAGGTAGAGATAGCCCTCAGCTTACAGCTGGATCACAGCCGTCATGCTATTAATATATTTTATTCCCAATAGATTCTAACCGACATTGGAAGAAGTATATATATATATATTTTACAAGACATTTTAAGGTCTTGAAAAAACAGTTCACAAATCACATGCAGCCCATGCACAGACAGAAAAAACAAAAAAAAACCTCCAGCTCACCCTACAAAAGACTCAAGATAATGTTTAATTTGTCAAATTTCCAAGGTAGTTATTATTAAAATCGATAAGATGTGGCAGTAGCGAGATTTGTGGAGCTATCCTGAGCGAGATTTGTGGAGCTGTCCTGAGCGAGATTATAGTTGGTCAATCAGAGGAAGCCACATTGTGTTTTTTTTGTTTGCAAGAAAATCTTGGGTGGTAGGGTTTCTTCCATAAATTTGATGATACTATTTTTTTAAACTTAATCGCCAGTAACGCCGTTGTTATTCATGGTTTCTGATGCTAAATTCTTATTTTCATATTGTAGCCCTGGTTTTTTACAAATCTGAAATGTCTGTCACATGATGTTTTGATGTTTGATTATTTATTTTGTGTTTCAATTGATCTGAATAGAGGCTAGAGATTGGAACATCACACAGAACACCGCAATGGTGTCTCCACAATGTATTGCAGCTTCTGTTGCAATAGGCAACTTTTTGCAAGGATGGGATGGTGCTGCCATAGCAGGTAAGTATTTATTTATCTTTATAGAGAAGGTGGTATATTGGTTCTGGGGATTTTTTTCCTATGTCTTTGCTTTTGGGAGTTTGGAACTCCTGTGTGTTGTCCATCAATCAGTGTATTATATTTCACCTTAGCTTGATGGTGTACTGGGTATCTGGTTATCCTGAATTTCATTGTTACTGCATTTCACACTGTTTGATGGCGTATTAGGTATCTGATTATCCTGAATTTCATTGTTACTGCATTTCACACTGGTTGATGGTGTATTAGGTATTTGGGTATCCTGGATTTCCTTGTGTACACCCTTGGTTGATGGTGTATTAGGTACCTGGTTACCCTTATAGAATTGGGCATTTGATTATATAGGAGAATACTCTTCCAATGTATTGTCCATCAAATAATCTTGATTTCATTGAATATTTGAAACCCATACCCACATCTCCAGGTGACTGTTATTTTAAAATAATGTTTCCATGACCTGACCATGTTGATAGGTATTTGATAACATTGTTAGTAGTCACCGACGAACTTTATTCTGTTATCCTTCAATCAGTCATTCATACCCACATCTCTTGGTGAGTATATTTGTTTCTCCCGAGGCTTCCTTAGCTCTATGTGGTTTTTGGGGTGTGACTTTTCCAATTTTTTTAATGATTAATGTTGTACTATATTTCCATTAAATTAATGGAAGTGTACTTTTCAATCAAAAAAGAGGAATTTGGTATCCAATAACATATTAGCACATGTATTGATAAAATTCTCAATATTTTCCATCAATCACTTGGATTTTTGATATATTTGAGACCCATACCCACATTGTCTAGTGGTTATATTTACATGTAATATAGCTGTTCCCTTAATCATACACTATTTCAAGGTGGTGAATTGGGTTTTGATAATATATTCTGTACCCTTATTCATATACCATGGTACCCTCTTTCAATCATTCCACATTTGGCTATATATTCTGTACCCATAACCACATTTCTTGGTCAGTATGTTTAAAATGAAGAATTGGGTATTTGGTAACATTTTTTAGCATACGCATAGGGAAGATTCTTTAAATTGTTCATCAATCACTCTGGATTTGGTGTTTATCCATAGACAAATCTCCAGGTGACTATATTTAAATGTACTATAGCTATACCTTTATTCATATACCAGGGTAACCTATTGCAAAATTATGTTCCATGACCTAGTCACCCTTACAGTGTTAGGTATTTGATAACATATTAGCGTAGCCTCTGAGAAACTTCTCTTTGTTGTCCATCAATTACTCTGAAATTTGTCATTTATTAAGCATCCATACCTACATCTCCTCTGAATTTTGTCATTTATTAGGCACCCATACCTACATATCTTATTGACTATTTTTAAATGTAAACTATCCAGACCCTTATACATATATAATTTTATCCTATTTTAAATCCCCATAACGTGGCCACCCTTATGGAATCAGGTATTTGATAATAAATTATGACAGTCACTGGGAAACTTCTCTATGTAGTCCATCAATCACTTTGGAATTTTTTTAATATATTAGTTACCCTTACCAACATTTTTCTCCTGGCTATATTTGAATGTAAGATAGTCATGCCCTGATTCATATATTCATGTAGGATATTTCAAAATGACATCTATGTCCCTGTCTCCTAGTGGCTGTATATTAGGTATATCTGGGCACACTTGTAAAATTAGCTATTTTACTATTTGATAATATATTAGGTATCTGATCAAATTTATATAATTTTTATGGATGTTTTATAAAATATTAAATATCAGGTCTCTTCTGTTAATAGGATTTAAATTCATTCTTATGCATTGGGTTTCAACCATTGAAAATACTCATTAGTCATTCATGTAGGTTTAAATTGAGTCATATGTAGTTAGCTATCACTTAAGTTTGATGAGCTATATGCACTCTGACCAACCTTAAAGAATTCAAAAGTTAGAACATAAACTATATTGAGTTTCAGTATCAACTTTCAACCCCGGCATGTACTGTATAGGTATGTTATCATTCAGCCCATTTAGCATTTATAAGATCTATTATTTCCCTTTAATCTCTTATGAAATATCCATTCCTGTCATTGTACCTTATTCCTATACATATATTAAGTTTCAGTTTCAATCCTGGTACAGAAAGTATAGTTCGGTTATCATTCAGATTTCTTACAAGTTACATTGTTTGATTTTTCCCTTAAATCTCTTATGAAGTATCGGTTCTTTCCATTCTACCTATTCTTGTATATATAGGGATGAATATTCAATAAGAAATTACCTTTTCATCAATATCAGATATGGATTTGAACATTACCAGTTAGATATATAGAAAGATAGAAAAAAACTATTTACACCCATGGGAGACCTTGTGGGATCTATGGGACACTCTGCAAAGTTACAACAAAATTATCCAAATTTTTTCTTGCAGCTTAGCTTCCATTTCACCTCAAGCTTGTTACTACATATCAAATGTATCCTATCAAAGCTTGCTTCTAGCATTCTCAGACATCTTTAACACAACTGCATGCTTGCTTAGATGAAAGATTCAGCAAACTATGAAGACTATTCAAATCTTCATATTGTAATGAATGCTTTTGTCTCAATTTTTCAGACATAGGGCATTGCAATATCACATGCATCTCATCCTCAACTTCTAGATGCTAGATTCGCTTCCCGGTTTGTATTTTCTCTTGGAGGTAATGTTGTTCAGTGTAGGTGATCATTGGATTGATCTCACATTGGTAGAATATCATTTTCTCACTAGTATCCTGCTGAATCTTCTTCGTTACCTTCTTTTTTGCCAAGTCAATGCCCCATTTTTTAAACGATTTCACTCAAACCTTCTCTTGAATTGCAAGCATTGCTTTGTATGCTAATCTGTTAGCATTCATATGCCTTATTCTGGATAAATATGTCACAAATTGGCATAAGTCTTCTGCTTCTAATGGTAGCATGCATGTTTCTGCTAACATCACAGGATACTGGATTTGGAATTTTATAACCAGTTGATCAAGTTCATATTGGGTTTAGCTGTATTTGTACCAGTGTAGGCATATTGCCCATGGATTTTCAGGATAAAGATTGTTAGAATATGTTTTGATATGTTTTAATTGCATAAAATACTTATAATGTACCCAATTGCTCAAAATGTTTGATAGATCTCAAGAGGCAATATATAAATTAGTTAAAGAAAGTTAATTACAAAATCTCCTATTGATATCTCTAATATAATAAGCCACAGGACATTCAAAACATGCATGTTTGCCAGGTACTATGTTATATATTACTAATGATTTGGGACACGATACAGCCACAAAGGGGTTCCTAATCCAAAACTGGCATATTTTGCAGGTGCTATGCTATATATCACAAATGAGTTTAAACTGGATGCAACCACCATGGGGTTGTTAATTGCTATCAGTATTATAGGAGGTTTGTGCAGCACTTTGATGGCTGGAGTTTTTGCTGACACATTTGGAAGGCGCAAGATCTTATCCATGGCTGGAATTATCTATCTTCTAAGTGCCTGTGGAATGGCCTTGTCTCCTACTGTTAGCATTCTAATCACAGCTCGATTTTTGGTTGGCTGTGCTTATGGTTTATCTTCAACTGTTGTTCCTCTTCTCATATCTGAGACAGCTCCTTCAGATATTCGAGGGCAGCTTGCAACTTTCCCGCAATTAACAAATTCATTAGGAACTTTCACAGCCTATTGTGTAGTATTTTTATTTTCTCTTGCAGGGGATAAGGCTAGTTGGAGGCTCATGACAGCAGCTTTAGGTGCTCCTGCTTTTGTCTATATTGTTTTGTGTTTTCTATACCTTCCAGAATCTCCAAGATGGCTTGTAAGAAAAGGCAGAATGAACGAGGCAAAACAAACACTACAGAGACTCCTCAACAAAGAAGATGTTACAGGTAAATAAAATAATGTCTAATTCAATATACTTTGTATCATATGGGATAGCATCTGTTTTTTTCTCTGGATTTGTGTAACTGTGTTTATTTTAACAATACCTTTTGCAACTAATTAGATCAAATTTTGTTTTGGTCTTTCAGATGACCTTGCATTTGTGGTAGAAGGATTGGGTAGTGGAAAAGAGGTTACTATAGAGGAGTATGTTGTAGAGCATGCAGAAACTATAATGGGCACTGAGCAACAGAAGCAAGATGGTGAAACAATTCACCTGTATGGCCTTGAGGAGGAGTGGATAGCTAAGCCAGCTTCTTGTGTGGAACCAACACCAATAACCTCATATCGTCTAATTGATCCTACAGTGGCACTCATTAAAAGTTTTCAACAAATTCCTATTTTTGAAAATGTCGATCAAACTGATGAGACTCATGAAGTTTCACGGTGGGACATGGAGAATCAAGCACAGGAAGGTCAATCTGATTCTGAAGAGGATGAAGAAAATCAGAGTATTTTAGAAGAGTCAGTACCTAATACTCCCTTGTTAGACCATGAATGGGTGCTTGAAAGGTCTAATATTAATCAAGCTGATAGTTTAAGGACTCCTTTTCTTTCACAAAATAACTCAGGTTATGCTGAGCGTAAATCACCAAGAGGAAAAGTGAATTGGAGTACTGAACTTTTAAACAATTCTCAATCTGCTGGAAATGTTAAAAACTCTAGTAAGAACAATGCTTCTCTTCCTGAACAAGGCATGGGATTGGCGGGTGGCTGGCAAGTAGCGTATAAATTGCAAGAGTCTGAAACAAATCAGAGTGGAAGTTTGAAGAGAGTTTTTCTTTATGCTGGATCTGCCTCTCACATTCCTTCAGCTATGAATTCCATAAGATCGTTAAAATCATTTCGTGGTTTACAAGGACATGAATCCATGCAAGTTTCTGCTTTGGTGGGTGAGCCTGCCTTGTGCTTGACAGAGAATAATGACAGACCATCAGCGGCAACCGTTGTTGGACCTGCGATTATGCACCCATCAAATATGTCTACAGAGGGTATTTCGTGGTCTGACTTTTGTGATATAAGAGTGAAAAGAGCTCTTACAGTGGGGATGACTCTTCAAATGCTACAACAGGTAAATTCACTTTTCAATTTTTTGGTATGCTATTGATTACCATTTATCTTATGGCTGGGACCCTCACAAGTTTTAATTTTTTTTTTGGTACAGTTTTGTGGTATCAGTACAATTCTCTTTTATACACCCAGTATACTTAGGGAGGCTCACGTTGATATATTGCTCGGTGATTTGATACATATTAATGTCAACTCTGCTGCACTTTTGGCAAGTGCAATAAGCGCTATGCCAATGTTGGTCTTTATAGTTGGGGGAATGTGGTTGATGGACCGTGCAGGAAGAAGGTAAGTTTAAATATGAAGCAAGCTATGTCCATTCATGTGAATCTAAAATAGTGTTTGGATTATAAATCCGTTGTATAGGGCTTTGAGTGAAGTACAATAAATTGGTCTTTCCTTATATGCCTCTCATTTCTTATTAATTGGTAGTTCTGAAATTGAAACTAATTTTGTTATGGTTGCAGGGCAATACTACTATACACCACTCCAATATTATTCCTTACAATGCTTATAATGGGTTTGGTGAATGTGGTTCATCTGGGGAGTACTGTTCAGTCATTTATCTTAATTGGGTGTATAATGGCGTTTTTGAGTTTCTTCAATATGGGATTTGGTGCCATACCAAATATTATATGTTCTGAAATTTTTCCAACAAAAGTTAGGGGAGCATGTCTGGGAATTTGTGGACTAACAATGTTCCTTTGCACCACAGTTGTGACATTATCTTTTCCTACACTCAACAAACTCTTTGGAGCACCAGCTGTTTTTGGATTTTTTGCTGTCGTGAGTTTAGTCTCTTGGGTTTTTACATATCTCAAGGTTCCGGAGACTAAAGGAATACCTTTGGAAGTTATCGCAGAGTTCTTTGCCGTGAAGAAACAGTGAGTATATGAACAGCACAGAAGCTAAAGAAACTATTTGGAAGAATTAAGAGAGAGTACAGAAACTAAATGAATTCTTTGGAAAAGTGGAGCAATTTGGTTAAAGGAAAGAGCATATTGTGTAACACTTTAAAACTCTCTCATTCATGCTAAGAGAGGAAATTAACCAAATATGGTTTTGAGATTGGTATCGATCTTCTTTGGTTACATGGAATGTCATTGAGTTATGAATTTAGCAGGCATATCCTTGGCAGGGATCTTTGGACATTCAATGGGCATTGCTTACCTTGGAAGGGATCCCTTTTACTTTTAAGGTGTATAATTTGCTTTGGACTAAATGTAACAAATAGATTTTCTCCTTCCCTCCTTAGCTTGACGAGTATGAGCACTATATTCGGGTTTATATTCAAGGTTCATGCTAGTCATATTTTTATTTTTTATACATGTATTAAGTTTTTTCACTTTTTTTGATGGGTAGATCCATCTCAGGTCAGCCAACTACAAAATAATCCATTACAACCTGACTAAAATTCCGTAAAATGTTTGCCTGAAAGAAAATAGACAAACTAGCTAGTATCCTATTGAGAGATACAAAGTATCTTATTAACAAGTGAAGCAAGCTCTTATACTGTCCATCTGAAGAGATATTGAACATCAGGAGACCAAATCCATCAAAAAATGGAACTAATATGTATACAATCTATTTCAATCTTGCAAAATAAATGCATTGTCTAAATGAAGTTTCAGAGAACCATTATCCTGAATCTTTTTTTTCTTGACAGACATCTGCAAACCACATCTGATTTTGCTCTCATGGAATACATTAAATGCAAACGTAGGGTAAGTGAAGGCAAGAAAATTCCATTCTGAGAAAAGATAAAACATCCTAGTATTGTGGCCTTGATGCTAACTTAACCATACACAGGAAGCAAAAAAAGTGAAGATAAGAAGATCACATTTTGAGCAAACATAAAACATTGTAGTACTGCACAGAGACTAATACAAAAATAGAGATCAGTGTCGAAGCATACCACACCTCCATTGGTTGGCCTTTGAATTTTTAAGGCACTGTATATATGATTGAATGGATCAAACCTACAACTGGTAAGTCAACAGTATTGAAACTAAGTTATAAAAATGATATAGAGACAATACTGTCTTCTTGAATTGAAAAAACTATGCTGCAACTCCTGTGTGTTTGCCTGCTTCTGTCTCCAAAACCTCGTGCACAACTTGCAGAAACACTTGAAGGACAATCTACAACTTTGTTACAAATACAGTTACCGGCAAAAATACACCCTCATGATTCATTTGGAAACACTTGGACTATCTTCATACCTGGAACTGCAATATATAACAAAAATCTATTTTTTCATAAATTTTAAGAATATAATATATGAAATATAACATACCCTTGTCAGATTTTGGTAACTTATGGTTTAATATTTATAGCTAAAATGTTAAAAACTGTCAAATGTCTCCTTTTTTTCCATACATTGTTGCCATATAATACATTAAATAACATAAAATAGCTTTATCATATATTTAGGAAATTCCGGAGTAACAGTTTGACTGAGCTTTATCATAGTTTGATGTATTTTAACTCTGTATTCTACAATTCAGTCTGTCAGCTTTGATATTAACTGTAAATATGTTGAAAATGCATGAAAATGTCTAATGAAGGCAAAATTGCAAAGTGTGCTTTGGTCTTTTATTATGTATGACCAAGTAAAATATATAGAAAACTTTGATTATTTTATAGACTTCTAGCAATGTGAAAAGCTTCAGTACCTAGAGCAACTCATACAAACTTCTCCTCAACTCTTTATTTTATAAACTTCTAGCAATGTGAAAACCATTTGTGGTTTTCAAAACTATGTGCACAACCATGTGCTCACAAACTATGTGTTTAACCATGTGCCAACCTATGTGTACAACCATGTGTCAAACCATGTGCCAAACCTTGTGTAACCCATGTGCTCAACCTCTCATGAGGTGTGATGCACATGTGCTTTCCCATTCAAAACAGATTCCTCTACTTTTGACCCTTATAATTGTCATAAAAATGGTCATATTATGCTAAAAAAAGATCCTTTCATGATATACCACTAAGTGGGCATCTTTTTTTAAAAAAAAGGGTTCATGCTTTTTGAGGGCGCTACTCCCTAGAAATGAATTTAGGTCCTAGGACTTATCGTTGTTCGGCCTGCTCGAAGGTCCTTTTGACGTAGACTAAGTGCCCTTGACCCGACGAGGACATCATGCACAACATGTGATGCCTAGCATGATAGAGGTGGCCAACCTAGGGGAATGGACCTCGAGACCTCCCAATTGTCATACTTGACACTCAATCGTATGAGCTAGCCCATTGGGTTAAGTGGTGGACATTTTTTGCCAACTAATACATGACTTTTCAAGGCACCAACATGTTGTGAAAGTGCCAACTAAAAAACCCATGCCCCATTTTGATGGAGCACAAATAAATGCCATATTTATTACAAAAATATAAACTTAAGAATTGTCAAGGTTGAGACACCTTAATTCCCAATATTCTCCCACTTGTCGAATACCTTGCAAGACCCAAGGGAACCTTACCATCATGAACTCAACTACTAGATGCTGAGAGGTCTATAGACTCCGAACACCATCTGAACTTCTCTATGTCCACATGTTTAGTTAATGAATCTGCAACATTCATCAAAGTCTCTACCTTAATCAATGTAACCCTACCATCCTCGACCATGTCTCTCACAAAATGATACTATACATCAATATGTTTGGTCTTGGCATGAAATGTCAGGGTCTTTGTTGGGCAAATAGAACTCTAATAAACACAATGAACTGTCGTTGCACCTTGTTTTAATCTAAGATCTAAACACAATCTCTTAAGCCAAATGGCTTCTTTACAGGCATGAGTTGTTGCCATATACTCTACCTATGTAGTGGACAAAGCGACCATAGCTTGTCACTTACTCATCCAATTTATTTCACCATCAAATAAAGTAAACACATAAGCACTAGTGGATCTTTTGCTATTAACATCACCTACCTAGTCTGAATCCACATAACCATGAATGTCAAGAGAATGTTTGTCTCCAATCAAGTTACCATAATAACATAAATAATACTCTGAGGTACCCCAAAAATATCCAAAGACCTTTTTAACTGCATCCCAATGAACTCTACCAGGATTAGATATATAACGGGAAAGAACTCCCACTGTTTGGGCAAAGTCTAGTCTAGTACAGACCATAACATACATTAAACTTCCAACTGCACTCTGGTAAGGCACTTTCCTCATGTCTTCCATCTTTGATGGAGATGTAGGACATTGTGAAATAGATAACTTTGTTCTAACTAAGAAAGGAACACATAATGGTCTACAATCTTGCATTCTAAACCTCTGTAATATTAAATTCACATACTTACTCTAGCCAAACCATAACTTTATGTTATGTCTATCTCTTCTAATCTCCATTGCAAGAATGTGTCTTGCATCACCAAAATATTTCATTTCAAACTTTGTTGAAAGTTGAGATTTAAGTTCTAAAATAAAAAATTTCCTGTTGCCAACAAACAACATATCATTAACATATAAGGCAATAACCAAGAAATGATCACCATCAGTTTTATAATAAACACAATGATTAAATTTAGATTGCTCAAACCCCAAACTCAACACATATGTATCAAATTTATGGTACCACATCCTAGGAATCTGTTTGAGACCATACAGGGATTTCTTTAACTTGCAAACCAAATTTATTTTACCTTTCACCATGTAGTGCTCTGGCTATGACATATAAATCCCCTCCTCCAAACCACCATGAAGGAAAGCAGTCTTCACATCTATTTGCTCAATCTCTAAATCATAAGCTGATGCAATAGAAAAAAAGAATCTAATGGATGTCGTTTTAGCAAAAAGAGAAAATATCTCACCATAATCAATACCCTCAACCTGAGAATAATCTTTTGCAACCAACCATGCTTTGTACTTTTCAATACTACCATCTAAACCAATCTCTTTCTTGAACACCCATTTGCATCCAATAGGTTTACGTCCTTCAGACAATGGTACAAAGTCCCATGTATCATTCTTTTTCAAAGCTATCATTTCTTCTTCCATAGTAATCTTCTAGGACTTTGCATCATTCATACCCAAAGCTTCTTCTACAGATCTCAATTCATCAATGTTAGTATTCAAAGCAAATACACATCTCCAATAATCAGGATAATACCCATACCTTTTTGGTGGTTGTTTATGCTTTGTAGACCTTCGAACAAGCTGAGGTGGAGGTTATTATTCCCATTCCTCCTCTTCTAAAGATTCAAAGATTGATGAGCTCTCCTCAACCTCTTGTCTATCTTGGAGCCTCAACTCAACTTTCTCAGGCATAGGAGGAAGCTAAATCACTTCTTTTCTATTTGCTCTGGATGTTGTATAATAGAAAGTCTTAGTTTCTCTAAAAATAACATTTCTAGAATATAATACCTTTTGTGTTACTGGATTCCAAAGTTTTTATCCTTTCACACCATAGCTATAACCGATGAAGATAAATTTAAGAGCCTTAGTCTCCAATTTAGTCCGCTTCTCCTTTGGCACATGTGCATATGCCTCGCAACCAAAAACTCTAAGATATCTCAATAAAGGCTTATGGCCTGAACATGCCTCCATAGGCATTTTAACAATGAGGGATGATGTAGGAGACCTATTGATCAGGTAGCAAATAGTGGCTATAGCTTTAGCCCAAAACCTTTGTTCTAGTCCTACACCACTAAGCATACTCCTAACCTTATTTATCAGTGTCCCATTCATTCTTTTTGCAAATCCATTCTGTCGAGGTGAATATGGAGTTATCTTTTGTCTTTGTATACCACAATATTTACAAAATTTGTCAAAATCATTAGAGCAAAATTCATCACCATTGTCAGTCCTCAAAAATTTAATTTTATTTCCAGTATACAACTCTACCATTCCTTTATACTCTTTAAAATGACTAAAAACTTTAGATTTACTCTTAAGAAAATAAATCTATGTCCTTCTACTATAATCATCAGTAAATGAAACATAATATGTGGATTTTGAAATTGAAAGAACATTAACATGATGAAATAAATCAGAATGAATAAGATCCAATACACCACAAGATTTATGAGAACTCGAGTAAAATTGAACATGGTTTTGTTTTCCATAAATACAATGCTCATAGAAATAAAATATAAGATTGTTCCATAAATACAATGCTCATAGAAATCAAATTCAAGATTGCAATCTGTCAAACTTTCAACAAGGTTTTTATTCTTCAAGGTTCTAAGAACTTTCTCTCCAATGTGGCCTAGTCTCTAGTGCCATAACTTGGTCTTCTCTACAAGCAATTTTAATCTATAGAATGAACACCTTTAGGTACTGTTGGACCCCAAATTTCGACTAAGTGTTTTGGATTTTTGACATAGAAATGACATGCTGCAAGAGGAACATGGTGCTAAAAGACCATGGTGTAGAACAAGTGTGGCTTAAGAAGACTGTTGTGTAGAACCAATGAAGTGTGATCGAACAAAGGTGTGGAAGATAACAACGCGAGAAGACCCAATCAAAGATGGAACATAACTACAGAGAACCTGAGAGCATAGGACTTGAAACAATAATGAAAGGCTTGGGGAGCATGAGGAAAGTGAGAGATGATTGAGGAGTGGTTCTCAAGGCTAATCTAGACTTTAATCATCACGAGTTTTGTACTAGCCTATGAAAAGAAGGACATTTGGCATCAAAGATATAGCATCAAACAAGAATATAAGGGGTGCAAAGGCTCGAGTCCTTGGGAGAAAATAGGTAAAATACTACCACGACTCTCAGTCTACTAAGAGATCATTGACCAATCACCCATTTGTCATTAATTATGTAACTACTTGGTCATGAAAAAATCAGTATAAATACCCCTATGTGGAATTATGTAAGGTGATTGATGATGGATAACATATAGTGATTCTATAATATAGAATTATAGATATTACAATTAGTTTTGGTGTTGTGGTTCAGTTAATTGATAGTTAAGCATTAAAAATAGGTTTGCATTAAGTAATTTGTGGCTTATCATTCATTATGAGATTTATAGAACATGCATTATATGAGTTTGTGTAAACAACCCTTTGAACTTCATGGCATTTATCTTCATGTTCTTAGTTGTTGTGATCAATGAGATAAGGTCCACAATCATATATTTCTTTTTTCTATATAATTTTTAATAAGATATATGAATAAACTCAAGTATATGACTAGTGTGTTACTACACAACATAACCCATGGGAACTAGTCTCTTGCTACATACTTTGGGGGAGCACGCAAGACCTTAGTCTTGTGTGAAAGTTTAGTGCATAAGATTGTTGAGACTACACTTTAGCGCCTTAAGAAAAATATGATAAAGAGAATAAACCCAACATTTTGGTTCTGTTACCTGGACCCATAGTGATTGTTGCACATTAATAGAAGATGCTTGAATATTTATCCCTTAAATGTATTGAACAATGGATTACTGAGGTCGAGGATAATTTTGTGGTTCCTTATCTTAAACCAAGAATTGTTACACGTGTATGGGTAGAACAAATAATTATATGAAACCTTTTTTGTCAAAGTCCCTATTCATTTACATGTTTGGCTCTCTGCCTATGCTTAAGGTCAATCACAAAATTTTGGGAGGAGACAAACTTGGATGATAGAATGCAAAGGGCTTTGTCACAAATAGGAACATTATGGACACATGATATTAATATTCGGTGGAGGAGAGTGTTTAATAACTACATCTTAGAATATGATGTAACCACTTACTCTTGTCATGAAGAAGCCAAGTTCCAGTTTTGCAGAGAACCATGTGGTCGATATATTAGACATTTCCCACTAAAAGTAAAGAAGTTATATATTGATTGTGGACTTGAAACTCTACCTATGGAGGGCTAAATCCATCCTTGCATGAGATGTATAGTTAGAAGGGGAATGTAGAGGCACTAGTAAAGAATTTTTAGGTTTGAAATGGTAGCCAGTTAGTGGGCATTGTGAAAGTAAAAATATGATGAAGTTTGGTAGAGGATCATAGGTGGAAGCAACATAGGAAGGAAATGGGAGAACTCAGGAAGTGTTGTTAGGATCCGTGTTAGGGTGTGGAGCTAAAAGCTTCAACTTTGCAGACAGAAACTGAAGGTTGCTGAAGATCCAAAAGCACTGGCGTCGGCAGCATGACCGACGTCAGTCATGACCAGTGCAGAAGGCAACCGGCGATGGCAGGAAGTCAGCTGACGTTGGCAGCACCAGGAAAGCAGGGACCGGCATCGGTTGCCTGTGTGTTCCAGAACTGTTCGTTGCACGGACAGTTAGTTAAGTGAACGAAGTGTTTGCATGTAAAGGCTAGTTAGAGTCTTGAGCTGCGTGGATATTAGTCTAAATTAAGAGTCCAAGTTATTGTTTAAGTCTGGGATCTATTTATAGACCCATTGGCATGTATTTTACAGTGTGCTAGTGAAGAGAACTGTGTGTTTCTCCTAGTTCCACTAATGAGCTGATAAGGAAGGCAAGGAAGTTCCTTCCATTGTAAGATCATTGAGTTGGAGGTTGTTGAAAGCTCATAGGAGATCTACATGTGTGAGTATGTTCTGTTGAATTGCAGGTTGCAGGTTCATGGGAGATCAACTTGAAGTACTATAGAGTGCTTGGTGTACTGGCAGGGTTATTACTGACTGGTTGGAGAGGTGAACACCAATTCTGTGTGTGAGTTGGTTGTTGGGACCGTTTTTGGTAGGAGAGTGTTTTGAAGAAGAATTATTGTACACTTGAGGTGTGGGAAGCCTCTGTAAGGTGGAAGAGTGTGGCGGCTCTTTATTGTATTCTTTTTTGTACAAGTGTTAATACAAGATAGTGTATTGTCTCTCATATTCTATGCTATTGGTGAATTCTAGTTACTTGTATTTCTGGTTATTTTCGTATTTATAATTGCTTATATTTGGTAATGATATTGTGCTCTATTTGAGGAGCAAGATCCTAACAAGTGGGATCAAAACAGGTGTGTTTGTTCTTGGATTCCCCTACAATTGGTATCAGAACATGTTTGTTGTTCTAGGTACCTGACAATCCGCAGGGAAGCAAAAAGGCACAAGAAGGACTCAATCACTTCTAAATCACACCCAATGCCAATTTTATCATATGAAAAAGAAACTAGTCAAATGGAAGAGACTGAAGAACCACGTTTGAACCAACCAAGTTCCCCAACCATAGTCACACTCATGCTTTTGAACCAGATGAATTACTTCTACATATTTGAGATATAGATAGTGTATAATCAAAAACTGATTCTCTATGGGAAATTATAGTTGAGCCAATTTTAATTCATACTAAATTAACACTTTCTCTTCCTTTTCAAGGGAATTTCATGGCCCAAATTGGTATGCATAGTGGACTTGGCATTCATAGTGGTCAAAATATAGGTCCAAGTATTATTAATCAACTAGCTATTGTGTCCCACATCATGGGTGTCATTTCTAGAGGTGGACTAGGAGGTAGGATGGGAGGAAGTGATGGACTTCCCTCTCAAGGAACAAGATCCAGGGGTTATCAACAACCACAAACACAAGCACCTCAATTGAAAATAATATATTATGAAATGATGCTTCATCTATACCTGAATATCAAGGCATGGATAATGTTGTAGAACATGTTTATAAGTATGAACTCATTTAGAGGGTTTGTGGCATAACCTCTTCTAAGTGAAATACCACATAATTCATAACCACACTTCTATAAAGATTGCATAAGTGGTATAGGAAGTTCAACCCTCAACAAGTAGCAATTAACTATGATTAACTCAAGATGACATTTTTTCATGAATTTGATATTTCCAAATTTGAGAAACAAAGTATTGCCACACTGAAAGATATAAAATAAGAGCTCACTGAGAGTGTAAGAGAATATGATGCATGGTTCAAAATAATTTTGTCAAAGATTTCATTCAAAACTAATGCTGCTCAACATGCCTAATGGTTTTTGGGAGGTTTGTTTCTTCCCTTTAGATAAACGCTATCTCAAAGGACATTTACCAACCCATGTGAAGCTATGGAAGCTACCCTCTACACTGAAGTTGTTGGTAACATTGACACTAAAATCAATCTTTTTATGAAATCTCAAATAGCTTCAATGGCATCACAATTAGAAACATTGACTCCAAACAATGCAAATGACACTCGTAATAGTCTTTGGTGTACTGATTGTGAGTTTGAAGGTCATAATAAAAGCAACCGCCCACGCAAAAACATCCACCTGTACTAAAATAGTCATGTGAAATTTTCCATGAAGAGCACAATGTATGCTCCTATCCTCTCTTATAGTGGGCTAAACATTCTCAAGTGTCTAAATATTGTAAGATATATGATGTCTACACCCATGACATAAATGATTGTAGCTAATTAGTGATATACATGAGGCATGTGCATGTAGTACACAACAAACCTCTATTTCCAACAATCAATATAATGGTGGATATCATGGACAAGGCTCAGGATGAGAATGAGGAGGTGGTCGTTTCCCACCAAAAATGTGTTATAAGTGTGGATCTCTAGATCACTATGAATGAGATTGTCTAGTCTATCCAACATGTGCTTTTTGTAAAAAGGAGCATTAGTTGGAAGAATGTCCTGAACTATAGACGACCATCACTAAGGAAAGAAATGAAAAGGGTGATAGTATGATTTACATTGAGAAACCTCATTGATGGCTGCACTCTATCACCCCAACAACTCAACAGGTTAATACCACTATATGTAGTGACAAACAATATCACTCTACACCTATTATTCCTATTGAGAAGATATAGCACAAAGAGCCTCTTGCAAGGAAGTATCCTGATGCCTAGCAATAAAAAGATGTGCTCCAAGATACTATGATGCTAGTATGGGAACTGCAAGGGGAAATTTAGTTTCTTAAAGGACTAAGAAGCAACATAATGTGCTGATATGCAAAAGGGCACAAAAACTCAAAACATGGTGCGAGACAATTTTCAAGAGCTTTGCAAGCATATGTTGGATGAAGACATTGTCCCAAAACTGAGTAATTGGCTTAAAAATTAGGTACAAACACCAAATGATGCTCAACCTCAATTGCTTCAGCCAGCTAAAGATCATTGATTAAATCATGCTCAATGATAAGATACCCCTGTTCCTCCTAGCCCTCAAGAGGACAAGGAAATATTGGTAAATGCTACCATCAATGGTTGGGTGATTCAAGATATCTTGGTTGACATTGGCACTGAAGTTAATGTCCTCAAAAAGTATGCATGGCATAAAATAGCTAGCCCAACATTGAAACCATTCCCACACATATTGTTTATGGCTAATAAAATCATGCTCTACCAATTGGCATTCTTAAGAATGCAATAATTGATATCCTTGGAGTACCTTCCAAAGTTGATTTTGAAGTTCTTGAGTTGGTTGAAGTGGATGATTTTCCATCTCTATTGGGGTGAACTTGGTGCTATGTAAACAATGAAAACTTAAGATTCAAAAAGCACTACATCATTTTTGAAAATGCTTATTAACCCATCATTATTCCATTGGATTAAATACACGGGCCCCCATATGCAGAACTTATCAATGCGAAAGAAGATATTAACCACATCTACAATATCACAACCATAGATGGTGAGCATCATGATCCTTTTCCTAATGGCATCCTCTGATGGATGGACATTCAGTCTCTTTCTAATACTACAAGTAATGCTTGTAATTATTGGGTCCATGGTGACTATGACCTCATTATAAGAGTGTGAAGTGCCATTAGCATTTGTGAGAACGTGCTTCTCCAATATCATAAATTCCACATATTTGTTCACATTATTACTAGACAAATAATGAGAGGACCAATTATGGATGCACCATTACAAAGACTTGATGAAGCTCCTCTATTTCATGGGCAAATGGAAGTCTGCAACTTCATCTAACAACTTGAAGACTTTTATAACTTTGATAATGATCGTATGCATTCATTAGTTCACCTTTTTGATGGCATAGTCATGAGGTGGTGGTGAACCCATAATGAGCGACTTATCTATTAGGATCAAATATGCTCTGCTTTGCATCACTAGTTTCATCATGATAGCCAAGTTCAGGGTACAATCAACTATAGTAGAGTACAAGCACCAAAACCACATATAGAAGCTTGTGAATCCATGTGGAGGGCTAAAGAGTCTTTTTTACTAGAGTACTTATGGGTACATGCTTTTTATGGCACCTTACAAACTTGGGATAGATCATGGTATGTTCATGAAAAATGACATATGGGTACCCATTTTTGGCATATGTTGAAAGAGATCATGAAATTGATGTTATCTTACTCATCTCTAAGAATGGATTTGTGCCTCACATTCCAAGCTATGCACGAAGTAGTTATTGGTGACCCTAGTCCCATTGAAGATCACCTATAATATATACATGATGTCCTAAAAGTAGTTTTAGTTCTCTTTAATGATCCATCTGAATAACCCATGCCTGTACTAGACCCTATTCTTGATTGGGAACATCATGAAGAGATTTGACTAGGGAATCAAAAACTAGTGTTTCATGTGGATGAAGGTGAAGGGTCTGACACACTTGAACCATTAGAAAATCATTTGGATATTCATACAAACTATGACACTCAAAAAATTCATGATACTGGTCCTAATATATACCACCCATACTCAAAATCTCTTCAAACTATCCAACACAACGACATAGAGAAAAAATAAAAAATAGCTACTGTGGGTAACTACTAGACTAACATAGAGGTTTCAAAAATATTTGAGTTGTTAAAATAATACCAATATGTCTTTCCAAGAATTTATAGTGATTTATAAGGTGTTCATCCATCACTAGGAAAAATACATATCAAACTGGTTGATGGTGCTCGACCAGTCAGAAAATGACCATATAGGATGAATCCAAATTTACATGCACACATGAAGGAATAAATTGATAGTATGTTGCATGTTTTAGTAATAACCCCAATCGACAAGTCCGAGTGGGTCAATCCCATGGTCATAAGTATAAAAAAAGATGGGTGCATTAGGATTTGCATTGATTACTGCATACTTAATGCATCTTGCATTACTAATCCATTTCCAATCCCATTCATAGAAGAAATCCTTGAAGGCATTGTTGGGTGTTAAATTTACACTTTCAAAGATGGATTCTCTAGGTACCATTAGGTCTAAATCATTGAGAAGGATCAACCTAAGACTACATTTTCTACCGAATGGGGCTCCTTCACATATACCATCATGCCTTTGGATTGAAAAACACACCTATTGTATTTTCCCATATAGTAGTTGAGGCCTTTAAAGAATTCATCCATAAATTTATTCAAGTTTACTTAGATGACTAAACATTCTATGGCTTGGTAAAGGACCATTATTCTAATCTATGACTCATGCTTGAGCATTGTTGAGTGCTTCAAATATCACTGAATCTAAAGAAGTGTCTTTTTGCTATATTGATCAATGTTCTTATTGGTCATATTATCTGAAAGGATGGCATTTTGGTAGACCTTGCAAAGGTAGTTGTCATTCTTCATCTACCAATGCCAACAACTCAGTGCACATTTTGCATCTTTCTTGGACATACCCAGTATTATCAAGAATTCATCCAAGATTATGCAAAGATTATCATGTCTTTAGAGGAACTCTTGAAACATAAAAAACACTTTATTTGGACCTACTCTTACCAAGTAGCCTTTAAATCCTTAAAGGACAAACTTGTCACTACCTTGATTCTCCAATTCTCTGATTGGACAAAATCATTCCATGTCCATGTTGATGCCTTTAGAATGGCTGTGAGTGCAGTCCTTACATAATTGGGTGAAGGTTACCTTAATCACCCTGTCTATTTTGCTAGTATAAAACTTACTCCAAATAATAAGAATTACACCACCATAGAGCATAAAGCACTTTCAATGGTTTATGCTCTACAAATTTTTTGATAATACCTATTTGTAACTCCTTTTGTATTCTATATAGATCATTAAAATTTAAAATATCTGGTAAATAAACATATGTTGCATGGGCACATCTTCCACTGGATAATATTCTTTCAATAATTTCAATTCTCTATCATGGTAAAACAAGGAGTAAATAATTATAGTCCTAACCATCATTCCCAAATTGATTCCAGAGAACCACCATATGCCATTAAGGATGACCTACCTAATGTACAACTATTTTGTGTTTCTCATTTTCTTGAGGAGTTAAAAGATATTGTAACTTTCTTAACTACTAGTGAAGTAACAAATTATCTAACTCCACAGGCTAAGAAGCAACTCACCTTTTGTGTCACACCATTTTAACTCATTGGAGGGGACCTTTACAAGCTTGGATGAGATGAAATTCTTTGATGTTGTGTCATGAAACATGATAACTTTGAAGTAATTTGAGAAGTTCATGAAGGCATTTTTAGCAGACACTATGCTGATGAGGCTACTATACAAAAAGGTAATGCTAGCTAGACTATGGTGGTCTACCCTTTTTTAAGATGCCAAACTGCATGTTAGGCAATGTGATATTTGTCAGTGCATCACAAAAATAGATCACTAGGATGCCATACCATTACATCCTATTTTATCTCAACAACCATTTGAAAAATGGGCCATTGTTTTGTCAGCCCCATCAATCTAGCTGGATGACATACAAGTTCCTATTATATCATTATAATAAATGATTATCTCATGTGATGGGCTGAGGCCATGCCCACAAGGGATTGTACTACCACTACCATTATGCACTTCATATGAGAACATATCATAACCCATTTTGGCTACTAATTAAGTTTTACTAGTGATTGTAGTACACATGTCCTCAATGAAACTATCCATGTCTTATTTGATGAGTTTATGATTTCCTACCACAAAACAACACTATATCATCCCTAGGCCAATGACACTATTGAGGTATTCATTAAAATTTTAGGCACAACACTTACAAAGATTTGTAATATTGGCCACACTAACTGGGATGATAAAGTGTCTGCAATGCTTTGGGCTTATCAAGCAACTTATAAGCACCTTAACAAGAACACACCATTCAATTTGGTGTATGACATAGAAGCAGTTATTTTGATTGACTTCTTGGTACCATCTCTTCATATTGTGCATGTTGGAAAATTAAATGAGGATTCATCATTAAAATCATGTTTGGATGCTTTATTTTAGTTGGATGAAGTCATTTTACTTGTTCATTGGATTCAAGATGTGGAAAATTGTAGATAAAAGGCATGACATGATCAAACACATTAAGCACAAGACATTTACCCCTAGAATGAAAGTATTGCTCTATGACTTCAAGTTCATGCACCATTATAGGAAACTTTATACTCACTAGGATGGTCCTTTTGTCATTCATAGCACTCACCCTACAAGTTATTGTCATATGCAAATATTGGATGACCAATTTCTTTCTAGACATTACAATGTTATCCAACTACAACTGTATTTCTCTACTTAAAATTATAATTTTTATAATAATAAGGCTTATGCCATTAGTTTAAGATTTCCTATTTTCAATAAAGTGCTACCTTAGTTGTGTACAACATTTATTTTATAAAGGGGTATTTTAATTTTAATTTTTTATACTTGTAATCTTGTGGACCATGATGCACTTTTAGTGTGAGGTAAGAGGTGGTACATGTATTCATGTTGAGTACTATAAAGATGCATGCACAAGTTTAAAATCCCTAGGATAAGATATTCCTACTAATAGTATGAATATTTGAAGAGTTGAATAGCTGGATTCCACTCCAAAGAAAAGCACGAGACAAGATGTGTCATTAATATAAAAGGATAAGAGGTTGCGATAAGTGTGCCAACATCATGTCATGACAGTACCGTTAAATGAATTTATGATGAGAAGTAATGATTGAAGAATGGTAGCCATTACAAATGTATTAATTGTGAGAAGTGATTGTATAAGAGAAGGGGGTAGTAAATGCAAGTTAACCCCTTGAGCCTATAAAGAGGACTTAAGAGCTCATTTTAACATTTACCTTTACTTTCATTTGAGTTTTACAGAGTTGAAGAGTGAACTACGTCTACGTGATTATAGAACAAATGCAAGTTTAGAGCATCAAATTCACATGCATAGATATTGAAAAGGATATTAACTAAGTAATCAAGCACAAACTAACTTTGAAGCACAACATATAAAACTAGTAATTATAGATTGCAAAGGTAGGTGTCTACTATTAAAGGGCATCAAATCATGAAAGTCTGAGTTAGTTACACCACAAAAATGTATTCCTTTGGGAATGTTGGATGACCATGCCTCAACCTTTAGGGTCCATGGCTGGTGATGTGGCCTAAGAATAAGGTCTTAAGAAGTGATCCATTACCAACCATACTAGAATAAAAAGTACCATGTGTTGGGGGGGGGGAAGCAGCACCGATCAGAGAAAAAACATTGGAGGAATAGGGGTAGCACATGGAAGATAACAAATTTGGGATGGTGTACCAAGTAAAGAAGGAAAAAATACCTCCACCCCCACCATTGATGATAAAAGATATGAAATACCTAAAAATGGTGCTATGCATAGAAAATTGGGTGTCAAAAACACCCTCCTATACCATATTTGATTACAACTATCAACCAGGAATGAGGTTGAATTATAGGATGTCTCTCAAGTTGAGCACCATAACACCAAAAATCATAATGCCTTGGAATTTGCAGGGATATTCCAGTTGTTTAGCCTTCCATATTTTGGAAAACTGGTGGAAATAGTAAAATTTCTACTATCATGCATCCATGAAGACTATATCTATTTTTTTAAGCATCGCATGAGGGTTACACCTAAGAGAATAAACAAGGTGTTAGAATTATAATGTTATGGTATAGACATGTAATTTGACTTGGAATATTCAAAATAAATAGAGAAAAAAAAAATGATGCTCATGTATTCGATATAGGGCCATGTCATGCACATTAAGAACTTACAAGATCCTACCCTACGAGTAGTCGTGCACATCATCATGCCCAAGATCGGTGGTAATGATTATTTTAAAGAGGTGGACATGGATCACTTCTACATCACCCACCATGTGATTGAGGGATAAAGTATAATTGGGAAAAGTATTTTTCCAACAAAATCATAGTGGATGTCGAGAGGACCCATTGAAAACTAAGCCATAGGTTTTTATGGGGGTATTTCTGTTATTAATGGTGTTTGAGGAGATTAGTGTACTAGATTACACCTTTATCAAGTTGAAGTGGGCATACCTACTAGAACACAATTCCCTCACAAAGTGCTATAAGGCATTCATGTTCCCAATTCATATCACCCTGACATTCAAAGTCAAGATGAAGTCATGGTATAATGGCATGAAGGAGGCCTTTGGAAATGAATTGTGCATTCCTATGGACTTGCCCATCTAGGTTGGTGAGTAAGCCCAATTTTCAATGAAACAACATTTCTCTTTGGCCCATATCAAAATGACCCCCTATAAAGAATTTTTAGCTTGGTTGAATTTGCCTTATGCCTTCACAACACGATACTTCATCGATTCAATGAATTGCATTTTTGATTCACAACCTATTACCTTGGAAGCAAATTGAATTGAATTGGAGATTCACACTCTCTAGAAGATGTATGTTTATCTTGGCAAGAAGGCCTATAGGAAGAAACATGAGATTGATAAAACTGATATCAAGGTTAAGCAGACCATGGTCAGAGAAACTATTCACAATCTATTTTATATGATGAAGCCAAAAAAGAAATATTCAAGAGGCACAAAGCATCCAAGAGAAAAAATTCCACCTATACCACCTCTTGATAAGAAGAAGCAGGATAGGCATGATGCTAGCAAAAGTTCATGATCAAAACCACCAAAGTGTCAAAGGACTACCCAGGCACCACCACTAAGGGTTTTTCCACCAAGGGCTTCACCATCATGGGTTTCTCAATGAAATACAATAGAGAGACAACCTGAGGGGTCAACACCATTACCCTTAACTAAACTAGTGGAGGAAGAACTTGTAGGCCATAATAAAGAAATGGAGGAATCCAACATAGAAAAGACACCCTCCCTAGCACAAGAAGAGGAGACCACCCTTGATGATGCATAATTAGACATTGGGGGTCTATTTGGTGAAGAGGGGGATGATTTAAATACCCAAAAAATAAGTGGAATGGACAGTGGCAACACTTATTTGGCCATAGATGTGGAGGTCAAAGTCCTTGACAGAGATTCCAACAAAGGAAAAGAGTCAGTTGATTCTAAAGTTTAACCACCTTTGGTTGATGTATCCACCAACATGCACACCCAATACCAAATAGGCATTCTAGATATGATTCTCTATTTATGTCCCCATTTCCTTCTTCAAGATGCAACCATTGATACCAAGTGATAAGTGTCCTTTCTCTTGGACATTTATAATGAAATTTACCATTTTGAAATTCCTCCAAATAGCCTAATTTTATATTCTCAAGTACCAGTGTTTCCCACCCCAGTTTGGGTTGATCCCCAAAAGATCTCTCCACTACAAGCTAGTACCATATTTTTGAAAATGGTCTTTGACGTCATGTAACATGATATAATTTCAGATTCTAATGTGTGTGATGTAGAGAATAAACATGCCTAGGTGGTGGCAATGGATTAGAAAGATGTTACGACTTGAAAGGGACTTGAAGAAGAAATGGCTAAACTGAAGTAATAAATGAAATAAGCCACAATGGCCAAAGTAAAGACTTTAAATTTATGTAAATCTATTATGGTCCAAGAACCAACATTGATAGATGTCATACCTTTGGAGGGAGAATCTACTAATAAATTAGAGACCCTTATAAATATCCTATTAAAATAATGCAAGGAATAACCTACGCCTATAAATAAAACATTATGGGTGGTTGAGCAGTTTATAAAAGTTGTAGAAGTCTACAAACGTGCCCTCAATAGAGTTGGGGATGTAATCCCCATCTTGTATGAGATTTTTGAAAAATTGGTGCAGCTCAATAAAATTTTGGAGGATCAGCACAATGCAAAGGAATCTCAATGGTAGCAATTGGTGGATGTTTACCTTCTAATAAAATACTGCATCAAACATGTAAAGGCATTTAAAGATGTCAAGACTATGGAGGAAATAATAAATGTGCATCAATAGTGATTACACTCCAATTTTATAACTCTTTAAGGATAAGTTGTAGTTGAGGTCACTACGCTTTAAGGGGTTCAAAAGGATGCTAGTACATCCCTCAACCAATTGGTTAATAAGGACAAAAAGTATCCCAACCAACCCAAGGAGACGAAAAAGTTAAAGGTAGCAATTGAGGAGATAACATCCAAGCTGATTGACACTGTGTCATATTGGGATAGTGTTAGAAATTAGATTGAACAAATTGGGCTTGAGTTTTTAGATGAGACTAAGATCGAGACTTAGTCTGGGATAGAATAAGAGTGTAGTATGGGGTGATGTTGGACCCCAAATTTTGACTAAGTGTTTTGGATTTTTGATGCAAAACTGGAATGGTGTGAGAAGAACATGGAATAGGAAGACTATGGCATGGAACTAGCATAGCACATGAAGATCATGGTGTGGAACCAATGAGGTGCAAGAGGACAAAGGCATGGAAGATAATAGTGAGAGAAGACCCAATCAAAGATGAAACATAACTATGGAGAACTCGAGTGCATAATACTCAAAAAAATAGAGAAAGGCTTGGGGAGTGTGAAGGCAGAAAGAGATGGTTGAGGAGCAGTTATCAAGGGTAATCTATACTTTAATCATCATGATTTTTCCACCATCCCATGAAAAGAAGGACATTTGGCATCAAGGATCTAGAATCGAACAAGAATATAGGGGGAATGAAGGCTTGGGTCCTTAGGAGAAAACAAGTAAATTACTACCATGACTCTTAGTCTACTAAGACATCATTGGCAAATCACCCATTTGTCATTAATTATGTAACTACTTGGTCAAGTAAAAATAAGTATAAATACCCCTATGTGGAATTACATAAGGTGACTGATGATAAATAACATATAATGATTCTATAATATAGAATTATAGTTATTATAATTAGTTATGGTGTTGTGTTTTATATAAGTTATAGTTATACATTAAAAATGGGTTTGCATTGAGTAATTTGTGGCTTATCATTCATTATGAGATTTATAGAACATGCATTATAGGAGTTTGCATAAACAACCCTTTGAACTTCATGGCATTTATCTTCATGTTCTTAGTTGTTGTAATAAATAAGACAAGGTTGAAAATCATATATTTCTTTTTTTGTGTAATTTCTAATCAAATATATGAAAAAAATCAAGTATATGATTAGTGTGTTACTGTGCAACATAATCCATGGGAACCGGTCTCTTGCTACATGCTTTGGGTGAGCACACAAGACCTTAGTCTTGCATGAAAGGCTAACACATAAGATTATTGGGATTACACTTTAACACCTTAAGAAAAATGTGATAAAGAGAATAAAATCAATACGTACCCAAAAACCATGACCATCCAGAAAAGTAGTAATTACCTCTTTATCCAATGAAGTAGTCTTAGAATTAGTCTTCATATAAGAACTATTGTACTCAATTGTGCATGCATCAAGATTGTAAAAAGTGCCAAACCTAACACATTTAACTATCACCATATCACTTCCTACCATCTTACAACCCGCTTCATAAAATATAACTTGCACACCCACATCTAATAGTTTGCTCACATATAATAAGTTACAAGCTAGCCCTAGGATATACAACACACCATCAAACCATTCAATCCTTCCATTTTTAAATATATTTTTTACTCTACCATGAACAATAATGGATATATAATAATCATCACCCAAGTACACCTTGCCTCCATTAAATTCTTCATGCTTAGAAAACCAATTTTTATTAGAGGTCATATGGAAAGATGCACTTTAATAAATTAACCATGCATCATTACCTACATGCATTGCCAAGGTTGTAATGAATGCATCGCTATCTTCCTTCTTAGATTCATAATTAAAATCATGCTTTTCTGGAAATGACCTCGTTTGTCATAGTTTTAACATCTCATATTGGACTTTCTAGGGGATTTGGATCTTTGCTTCGACTTGGATCTAGAATTTTAATGCTTCTCAATCTTCTTACCTCTATATTTATATCTTATTTGAACATTCAAATCCTCTTTGGAATTGATGGAAAATTTCTTTCTCATTTATTCAGTGAGTAAAGAACCTAAAACATCCTCAACTTTTAATGTTATAAAAGTACTTCCTATAACTATAAGAAGAGAATCCCATGAGTTAGGCAAAGAACAAAATAACATTTGAAATCTCTCTTCTTCATCCATTTTAAAACCAAATAATACTAATTGATACACCAACATATTAAATGATTCCAGGTGGTCTGCATTTCATCCACCTTCTTTCATTCTAGAAAAAAAAACTTCTTTCTTAAGAAAATTTTATTAACTAAAGATTTAGCTTGGTAGATGTCACCTAGTTTCTTACAAAACTTTTTAATTGTGGCCTCTTCATGGAAAATAATCAGAATAGATTCAACCAAGCATAATATGATGAGACCCTTGGATTTCCATTCCACCATAGCATACTTAGAAGCTTCAACTAGATCTGTAGGTTTCTAAACACATTATCAATGGCATCCCATAGATATTGAGCTCTCAACATATTTTTTATCTTCAACTTCCACATCTCATAATTAATCCTTGAAAAATTTTCAACCTCTATTCTCCTAGATGTGCTTTCCATCTTAAATTTTTCTACAACAAAGAACTCCAAATATTTTCTACATAGGCTCCCACTCAAAACTAGATTAGCTTAAAAAATCCAACAACCCACAACTAGAATCAAAACTGGCCAGGCTCTGATACCAATCAAAAGGTCATCTTCCACAGGACTCTTAAAAGGTATCTAAAGCTCTATAATTTAGGTGGATGCCAACAATTGTCCTCGCTTGTTTCATAGTGGGAAACACCACGTGTCACTTGTTAAGATCTAAGGAAACGCCAGACAAAGGAAAGAAGAACCGATTGAACCAAAGAAAGCGATTAAACCAGGAAAGTGATTGAACCAAAAAATCAGTAGCCATTGACGTCTCTATGGACATCAAATTTAAGATAATGAAATATCTATCAATGTTCAAATACAACTAGGAAAAGGGGAACGATGGATAAAGATGAAAAATATCCGTGCATGGGATATGTTTCTAGAAGGTGAAGTAGTCCACCAAGTGGACATAAGAGAGCACGAACATTCAATGGCGCAACCTATTTTTTTGCATTGATTAAATGAATGAAAAATTGTGCACACATCAGGAAGAACATCAGGTGGTCCATATTTAAGACTAACACTCGATTCTAGCATAGCCCATGGACAGAATTTAAAATGCATTGTAGGCCATTTTTGTGAAACATAGTGCCCAAGTCTTTCTTGGAGCACTATATGTTGGACTCTCTCTTAGTGTTTTAGGGAGATCTCTCTGTTATCAAAAACAAAACTCTACCTAAATTGAAAGGAATTACTAAGACTTTGAGCTTAGATTGTTGATCATATTTCATTATTTGAATAAGAAAACAAGTGACTTTTCAGACTTTATGCTGGAATAGCTTGGTTGTTGGGGAAATTGTTCTTATGTTTGTTTCCTTAATACATTTTTTGTCCATTTAATTAAATAAGTAGAATTAGTGAAAGTAATCAGGAAGGGACTTTGTGCCCCCACAATTGCCTTTAGTGTGTTTGTATGTTTTCTATTCATGTGTAAAGGATCTTGGAATGAATTTGTGCCCTCATTATCCTTTGTATTCTGTTCCTATGTAAAGGACCTTGGGATGACTTTGTGCCCCATTATTCTTCATATTTCACTCTTGGGTAGTCAAGGTGAAGGCTTTGTGCTACATCTCAGTCTGTTGGTTACTACACTCCCTATTACCAATTACTTGTCACTACTTGAAAGAACTCCTATTATTTCCTGCAAAGATCACTTATGAAAAAAGAGAAGTGCCTTTAGTGTCTTCACCAAGATTTTCTCCTCTATTTGTGAACATCATCTCTGAAGAAAGAGAGATGGATGGTGTTATCCTACTCCTGAGTGTTATTTTTTGCATATATATAGTATATATCCTCCTGCATATTTATAGGGAACCTCCCCTTAATGAGAGGAGAGATTGTCCCCTTTTGATGTAGTAAACATACACATCTGGCTGACTAATCTCCCTTATTGTGGTTGATAAGACCTATTTTGCTCACCAGTTAGTTGGTTGACAAAATATTCACCCAATAATTTTTGGCAACTCTACTGGGGAATGACGAGCATTTCTAGTCCTTTTCCAGTTTATTCAAATTGAAGCATTTCATATTGCTGGGGAATGATGTGAAGTAGGAAAGAACACTACCAACTTCATGCCAACAATTTTTGGTGACTCCACTAGGGACATAGTAATTTTGTGCAATTTGGAGCCTCAAGATTTAGATTGAAACATCACCTATGTCTTATCCATTATCATTATAGCCTTATCTATTTATCCCGCTGAGGAAGAACACATAGTTTGAAGCCTCAAGCTTCAAGCTGAAGCAGTGCAATTTCTTTTCCATTTTTATTTCTACAATCTGGCAGATCCATAGTATATGTAAAGCCAAATGGCTAAAGGTATTATTGACCCTATATTTGAGTTGGTACAACAAAGTAATTTTGATCTATTTCTTTCACCATCTCGCCTCCAATGAACCAAGATCTTTCCTCCTACTAAAGTCAAATCTCCATTACTGGGTAAAGCATCCATTTCTACTATTAATAAAGCTTTGTCAATACTTACCCCTCTGATATTTGTTATCCCACCTTTCCATAGTCATACAATGGCAGTTCAAGGCCCTTGGGGTAACTCTTTTGGCCTACTCAATTTAACTCCACCTCTACATGAGCTACCACATAGTTCAAAGAAAAATTTCCCCAAGTTCTATGGTGATGGAAGGTTCATCTTGATGAACATATTGCAGCCTTCAGCATAGCCTGTGGCATAATAGGTGTGGATTATGAGGATGTAGTAGTCAGGCTGTTCCTAGAAACTTTACAAGGTGCTGTTGCAGACTAGTTCTATCATCTGTAGGCCCAGACTGTGATTGATTGGAACACTTTTAAAGCCAAATTTGAAGCCAAATGAAAACTTGCAGAAGATGCACATGCCATGCTGGCTCAACTCACACAAATGAAGAAGGAGCCTCATGAACCATTGAGGGATTTCATAGCTAAATTTGACAAACTGAGAAACAAAATTTTTGCAATTGCTCAGCCAACACTTGAAAACCTCAAATGTTTCTTCATCAACTCTCAGCTACCTGAAGTGAGTTTTTTGCTATGACATGCTAGCCAAATAGACCTTACTATAGCTCAATATTTGGCCACTGAGGTGGAATATGACCTTATCTTGGCAGGAAAGATAAGGAGAGTCCTAATAGAGGTAAATCTTCTTCATCTTTTGAATATCCATCTATAGGTACCACTGATCCAATGGTGCAGAAGCTGGAAAATGAGTTGCTAGCTCTCAAAAAGCAAATGGCACAAGGGATATCTTCAGCTCCTTCATACAGAGATATGCCAAGGAGGACATTCCCCAATCAATCATACCAAGGCAATGCTACCAAGAATCAAGGGCAACCAAATTGTCTTCCTCCCCCACAGAGGAACCTTGCCCTTGAAGCACCTCTAACCAACTCAATAGTTGGATATCTAGAAACTAAACATTATTTTTCTTTCCAACCTGAGTTTAACCAAGAAAATGATGCTGATCTCTTTGTAACAGACTAAGAAGAACTAGTTGGTGACTCCAATATTAGTTTCCTAAATTACTAGGATGAACCCAAAAGTGAAGGTGAAGCAGTTGAGGGATCATACATTGTGTTCACCTAGTCTTAGAACCAGTCAACCTAGAAAGTTGATAAATGAAAATTAGAGGAGTGATCTCAACCAACAATTTCAATTGCTAAGCATGGGACAACTTTGCCTTTCTAGCTAAAGGACCCGATGATTGCTAAGAAGGTAAGTACCCCAAACATTCCTGCACCTTCAACTTCAAATTTGTAGGCCAGTCCTCCTCCAAAAAACAAAAAGGATGAACTCCCATCCTATGTTCCTAGTCCATTTTAGTCATTTGACATAACCAACCATGTCAAGAAGACCAAAAGTCAAATATCTGTATTTGAATTCCTACAAGCTAACCCTGAACAGCTGGACAGGTTGGTGGAGTGTGTGAAGAATAAAGCCATCCCTGCAAGATAAGAGATTAGAAAGGTAACTCATGATCCCCCAAGGAACATGCCCATCCCAAAAAATCTTGTCATTACTCCTCCTACTGCCCCTGGGAAAGTAGATCCTTTCTATGTTTCCCTATTGATAAACGGTCACAAGCTGAGCAACTGCATCATTGATTCCTGTGCTTTAGACAATGTCATGCCTACCAAAGTGGCAAAATCTCTTGGTCTCACACTGACCAAGACATTTGGGAGATGTTTCTCCATGGAGAACAAATAAGTACCTCTACTGGGACAAATCAAGGAAGCCCAATTTGCATTTGCAGCATTCCCAGATAAAAGAATCAAGATGACAGTCCTGGTGTCCAATGTTCCAATCTCATATGACATTCTTCTAGGGAAAATTTTTTACAAGGATGTTGGTGGAGAATTGAGCATGGACTTGTTTGAAGTGAGGATCCCTATCAAAGGCATCATGAAGAGATTGCTCCCTGAAAAGGAGGCAAAATATGTGGTCACTCAGACATCAACACCCAAAACTCAAATTCTATTTGAGTCTTCAAGCAGGGGTAATTACTTTTTGACCACAGAGGGCATTCATGTTTCTATAGATGAAAGTCCTATAGGTGGCAATCTAAAAATTGATTCAAATAAGACATCAAAAGAATTGGTAGGATGCAGTATAGATGAAAAAGCATCTTCCACTTTCAATGAAGATAAATCTGACAAATAATCAGTTTTTGATGATGTTTGGATCATAGAATCTGATGGCAGTAATTCTTAACCAATGCTAGAGCTGAGACTATGTTGATATCTCCTCAAGGAGATGTTTTTCCTTCATGCAAGTTATAGTTCAAAAACACCAATAACACCACTGAATGTGAATATTTCTTGCTCAGATTGAAGATTGCTCAAGACCAAGATGTCAAACTCCTTCACACTAAAGGAGATGTTGAGTTGACAGTTTGTCAAGAGTTTGATGCTGACAATCAAAAAATGTGCTAGAATGAACCAACAGAACAAAAATATATGGTAGTGGACCATAATATTGTACTCCAAAGTCAGCAAAAGGAACTCTTCATCAAGAGAGCAAGGAGTTACAATTTTCAGATTGAAGACCACATCTTGTCATGGAGAAAGAAGAGAGAGCCAAAAGGAGTGCACAAAAAATGTGATTCCTCATGGAGAGTTCCATTCACCCATCACTAATTCTGGGGACAAAATGGTTTCTTGCTAATTTATCAGGATGAAATGCCATCTTTATTGTCTCATAATGGGCAACATCTGAATCACTTCAATTCTTGAAGTATCAAATGAGTTCACCTGTACATGCGTATATTTGTATAGTCTTTAGTTCTATTTTGTGCTTTTCATTTTCATTTTTGGCACCTTTTTTTTGGGTAGCATGACTCCATATCCCAATGGCATACTTGAAGGCATTGGAGATTTTGGTTTCTACTCCCCTCAGCTGTTCTAAGTTCTCAACTGAAGAAATTTCCCCAACTAGAGCCAGCTGTTGTCCCCAAAAATGTTAGCTCATTTTTGAGACAACATATGAACTATTCTAGATTAACAGACCAAAATTCTCTCTTCCCTTTTTAAAAATTATTCTAAGCATTCAAGTTCTTCTTTTTTCAAGCTTTTTCAGATTTCTACGGACTCTGCAAGCTTGAATCTACGGACTCATTTCTACAGACTCCACCAGTTCTACAAGTTCATTTCTATGGACTCTATAGGTTCATTTCTATGAACTCTACAAGAAAGAATCTATGGACATCGTAGGTTAATTTCTATGGACTTTGCTGGAAAGGAACAAGCTCTCACACTTAGGCAATTTCACAGTCGGTTCAATGCCAAAGTTCAACCAAAAGGTTCATCATCAAGCTTTAAAGGAAGGGTTGAATATTGAACCATTAAACCTTGAACTAAATCATTTCAATGGGTTCAATAGGTTCAACAAGTTCAAAGGTTCAACAATATTAGTGAGCTTAGAGAGTTAAGTGCTTCAGTAAAGGTTCGACAAGTTTAACCATTTCAAGGTTCAACAGTTCAATAGTTTAATGGTTCATTTCTTTATTTTTTGCTAAGTCCTTTGATTGCTCAAAAAAAATGCATTGAGCCAACCACTCATTAAACCTTTGAACCATTAAACTATTTTAGTTCAAAGGTTCAACGGGTAAAATGGTTCAAAGGTTCAACGAGCGGTTGGTTCAATGCGTTTTGTTTGAGCAATCAAAGGACTTAGTGAAAAACAAAGAAATGAACCATTGAAAATTAAACCAAAAAAGATTCAACACGTTCAATAGGTTCAAAGAGATCAAAATACTTAGTCAAAAAGAAGGCTTCAAATGCAAGATTGAACTATTGAACTATTGAACCAAAATTTGGTTCAAGTGGTTGGTTCAAGGGACTGCCCCAAAGCCAAAGGAACAAGTGCCCTTACAGAGGGTAGTGAACTAAGGGAAGGTGCCCTTATGGAGACTAGATATCATTGGTTCAAAGGTTCAACAAAGTTGGTTCAACATGATTGGTTCAAGCAGTCAAGTGAATGAGTGAAACACAAGAAAGCCATTGAACCGTTGAACAGTTGAAATTTGAACCAAAAAGGTTCAAAAGTTTAAAGGTTCAAAGATTCAATGTGGATAGTTCAAAGGAGTACCCTAAATCTTGAAAGGCAAAATACCCTTGTGGAGGGCAGTGAGCAAAAGTGATAGAACGTGACACATGTCCCGTTATAACTCAGTAGAGTGTGACAAGTGTCTGCATTCATGTTTCAAGTTTCTAATAAAGTTTCAAAACTTCTTTCAACTAACTTCTCTCAGAGTCCTACAGAGGGTGACAAGTGGAAACTATGGAAGGTTTCAATATGTTTTTCTAAGAATAGTGGAACATGCCACGTGTCCCTTGCAAAGCTCGGTGGAGGTTGACAAGTGTCAACCTCTACAGTTTCTTCCTTTTGTTTCGATATTAAGGACTATGGTGGGCCCCAAGTGAGTTGTTAAAGTCAAGCAGAAGCTGCCAGGTGTCATCTACTGAGACACATTATGATTTGCTTCTCAAAGCAGTAGAACTTGCCACATGTCCTTTGTAATATAAATGGAGCGTGCCAAGTGTTAACATCCACATGAATCTGAGTGAGTCCCAAATATTTTTATAGTGTTTCTAAATCTCTACAGAAGCTACCATGTGTCATATTTTGTAGGACTCTCAAAAGGTATCTAAAACTTATATAAGTTAAGCAGATGCAACCAAGTGTCCTCGCCTGTTTCACAGTGGAAAATGCCACGTGTCACTTGATAAGATCAAAGGAAATGCTAGACAAAGGAAAGAAGAACCGATTGAACCAAAGAAAGTGATTGAACTAGGAAAGTGATTGAACCAAACAATCAATAGCCATTGACATCCCTGGGGATGTCAAATGTAAGATAATGAAATATCCATCAATTTTCAAATACAACTAGGGAAAGGGGAATGATGGATAAAGATCAGAAATATCCACGCATGGGATATGATTCTAGAAGGTGAAGTAGTCCACCAGGTGGACATCAGAGAGCACAAACATTTAATGGCAAGGCCTATTTTTTTGCATTGAGTAAAGTGAATGAATAGTTGTGCACACATCAGGAAGAACATTAGGTGGCCCATATTTAAGACTAACGCTCGATTCTAGCATAGCCCATGGACAGAATTTAAAATGCATTGAATGCATTGTAGGCCATTTTTGTGAAACAAAGCACCCAAGTCTTTCTTGGAGCACTATATATTAGACTCTCTCTTATTGTTTTAGGGAGATCTCTCTGTTATCAAAAAAAAAAACTCTACCTAAATTGAAATGCATTACTGAGACTTTGACCTCAGATTATTGATCATATTTTGTTATTTGAATAAGAAAACAAGTGACTTTTCAAACTTTGTGTTGGAATAGCTTGGTTGTTGGAGAAATTTTTCTTATGTCTATTTCCTTAATACATTTTTTGTCCATTTAATTAAATAAGTAGAATTAGTGAAAGTAATCAGGAAGGTGTCTTGAAGCTGGCTGTGGAGTGACTTTGTGCCCCCACAATTGCCTTTAGTGTGTTTGTATGTTTTGTGTTCATGTGTAAAGGATCTTGGGACGACTTTGTGCCCTCATTATCCTTCGTATTTTGTTCCTATGTAAAGGACCTTGGGATGACTTTGTGCCCTCATTGTTCTTCGTATTTCACTCTTGGGCAGTCGAGGTGGAGACTTTGTGCTACATCTCAATTTGTTGGTTACTACGCTCCCTATTACCAGTTACTTGTCACTACTTGAAAGAACTCCTGTTGTTTCTTGCAAAGATCACTTTTGAAAAAAGAGAAGTGCCTTCAGTGTCTTCACCAAGACCTCTGTTTGTGAACATCATCTCTAAAAAAAGAGAGATGGATAGTGTTATCCTACCCCTGAGAGTTATTTTTTGCATATATATATATATATATATATATATATATATATATATATATATATATATATATATATAGCCTCCTGCATATTTACAGGGAACCTCCCCTTGATGAGAGGAGAGATTTGTCCCCTTTTGATGTAGTAAACTTGCACATCTGGTTGACTAATCTCCCTTGCTATGGTTGATAAGACCTATTTTGCTCACTAGTTAGTTGCTTGACAAAATATTCACCCAATATATACCTTTCTATTATAATGAATATATACTATAATAAATATCTATTATAATGTAATATTATACATATTACAATTGATTACTTATAATAAATACACTATTGCATCCATATTATAGGTATATCTTCACACTCTTTATTATTGTATTATTTATCTCATATATTCACTCATTAATATGTGTTTATGATAGTGTGTTATTATACATTCATTATTATCTGTTACTTTATTATTAATATTTGTTATTATACATTATTAATATTTATTGTTCTCACCTTTGGTGTTATTCATTTTATGGTAGTTTATATAAATAATATTATTCTATTTTATAATATTATTTTTTATGTTGCTTGATAAATATTGAGTAAGGTTATGTTACATCACATCGTATTAATAATATTTATTACTATATTTACATTAACACTTGAACAAAGTTATACTATCATTATCATATAAATAATATTATTCTATTTATAATATTATTTTTAAGTTATTATTTATTCATTTTATGGTAGTCTATATAATTCTCATTACTCTATTTATAATATTATTTTTTATGTTGTTTGATAAAGCTTCAGGGAGGTTATGTTGCATTGCACCACATTATTAATATTTGTTATTATACTACATTAACACTCAAACATAGGTATACCACATTATCATGTTTGAGTCTAGCATGATAACGTGTTAGTATTTGCACTCATTAAATTTTGAATTAAGTGTGTTATTATACATTCATTCACACATATAGTAAATAATGCAGAGTCATTTCATATTCTAGCTCTCTTTAATCATACATATAACTGCAAACTATTTTTTACATCAACATATATATTTACTCTATATCTTTGGACTCTTTATCATTGTATTATTTATCTCATATATTCACTCTTTAATTTTTTAATACATATTGAATTTCACACTCTATTTATATCTATATTGTATAAAAATACGGAACATAGATTACCATGTTTGAGTGTAATAATTTAATCATATTGATACTCACTTTGTTCATATTGAAAATCCTTCTCTTCCCTCTCTTGGTTAACTTGATTTTTGGCTATTAGTATCTTGCAATATTTTATCATGTGTCCTATTTTTTTTCACTACTGATGAGTAAAGTATTTATTATTCTTACCTTGGGTGTTATTCATTTTATAATATTATTTTTATTAATACTATTTTAATCACTCTATATTAATTTTTTAAGTATAAGTACACTAGGATATGTAAAGTAGAAGTGTATTATTTTATCACGTGTCCTAGTTTTTTTCAGTATTGATGAGTAAAGTATTTATTATTCTTACCTTTGGTGTTATTTGTTTTATATTATTATTTTTCTTAATAATATTTTAATTACTCTATTATTTTTCTAAGTATAATATTTTAATTACTTTATATTATTTTAATTTTTATTCATATGTATAAGTGCAAACTATTTGTTACATCCACATAAATATTTGCTCTATATGTTAGAATTAGCTACAAGATCTAATGAATCTTAAAGAAAGCATAAATAAGAGATAAAACAATTATAGTAATAAACAATAACTCTATATATGAGATAATAATAGAAATGAATAACTTAAATATGATGAATTACTTTGATAATTCAATATTAATCTGATATAGAATACATGAATATCCATTGTTTATATAGAGAAAGATGTGCATGATATAGATCAGGGAACTCATACAACACGTATAGTTCAACTGATATATGACTACATGAATAGTAGAGTGCAACTCCACAATAACAAGATAGGTGTCTAGTTAAGCAATCTTATCCTATCTTACCATGAATAGTGAAGTGAAACTCCACCATAACAAGATAGGTGTCCAAGTTGACTACTAGCTAAGCAAGCTTATCTTATCTGGTGCAAATTATTAATAAACATAATGAAATAATTAAAATAAGAAATTAGCGTACCAAAATAATTAATAAAAACAAGTAAATACAATAAAGAAAATAAATACACCAACACCCCCATAAGTAAAGCTTAGGTAGGGCTATGCAGGTAAGAGTCCTAATAATATGTAGCCATATTAGGTACTCTGTACAAATCAATGAGGAAAGGAGAAAAATTGAAAGAAAAAACTCCTCCTCAAAATGAAGGTCTAGGAGACCCCCCTAGAGAACTGATGTCCCCTAAAGAACTGATGTCCCCTAAAGAACTGATGTCCCACACCCCTAAAAGAGATTGTAAGTGAAGATACTTACTCTCAGTGAAAGGTTTGGTGAAAATATTTGTAATTTGCTCCTCCATAGGACAATATTGAAGATCAATGATCTCTACCTAAATTATCTCCCTGATAAAGTACATATGAATCTTTATGTGTTTGGTTCTCTGATGATGAACTAGATTCTTTGAGATCTAGATAGTGCTCTGCTTATCACAATAGATGACTGATGGCTTTTGAAATGGAACACTAAGCTCAGTGAGAATATTTTAAATCCAAACAACCTTAGTAGTGGCGTTAACAATACCATGATACTCAAACTCTATAGAGGAAAGAGTAATAGCATGTTAATTCTTGCATTGCCAACAAATGGGACCAGATCTGAAGTGAAAGTTGTAACCAAAATTGGACTTATGATCATCATAATCATTAGCCTAATTAAAATTTATGTATCCCACCAAGTCTAAACCTATACTTGTTATATAGTTAATCCAATATTTGATAGTGCCTTGAATGTAGCTCAAAATGAGTTTGGCAGCTCTCTAATAAAGCATATATGGTGTCTATATAAAGTGTGAAACCATGCCAATTGCATATGAAATATTAGGTTGTGTATGAGTCAGATATATGAGGTTACCCACATACAATATGGCATCAACCAATGGAATGGAACAATGAACCTCACGTCTAACTCTAGATAATAAAGGAGTCAGTGTAGGCCTACAATCAACCATGTCAAACCAAGCTAACAAGTCCATGGCATACTTGGGCTATGATAGTGTAATCCCAAAAAATGATTGTGCTATCTGAATCCCAAAAAAATAGTGCAATAGGCCCATATCTATCATAGAAAACTTATCATGAAGTGTAATCTTAACACTATTGATGATGGATGTTGTGTTCCTTATAATAATGAGATCATCAACATAGATAACTAAGTAAAATAGTGAATCCTCCTATCATAGAATATAGACATTCAGATCTGTGTGACATCTCAAGAACCCAACTAAAAGAAGAAATATGTCCATCTTAGAATACCAAGCCTTGAGGGCTTGTTTCAGACTATAGAGAGACTTATACAAGTGGCACACTAATGAAGAATCCTAAACAAACCCTTGTGGCTACTCCATATATATCTCCTCATGAATAAATACACTCTTCACATCCATCTAATGTATAACCCAACCATGAGTTGCACCAATAGCTAGTATCAAGAAAATGGAATTCATCTTAGCAATAGGCAAATTTTTTTTTGTATAGTCAATATCTTCCACTTGGGAAAAACCTTTGGTTAATAAGCTTGCTTTATACTTATCAATATTTCTATCCACTGTAAACTTAGTCTGATATATCCACCTACATTTTACTAATTTTCTTTCTTTAGGAAGAGGAACAAGATCCCAAGTGTTGTTCCTAATAAATGAGTCATACTCTTCTTCCTTTTCTAAAACTCAATCAACTATCCTTATGGCTTCTTAAAAAGACTGTGGATCAAAAGCTGTGGCAATGTAGGAATGTGAAAGATCATGATATGACTATGTTCTCCTTCTATTTAATGGATCCCTAACAAGAGGGTCTATATCCACCAAAGTTTGTCTATCCCACAAAGGCATCAATGGGAAATGATTTGATGGAGGAGGAATAACTTGACCTACTAAACCCTACTGAGGAGGTATTACCTCATAATCTCTATGAGTAGAAGAAGTAGGAGTATCATCATCACTATTATCTAATTCTTCTAGAGAAAAAGAATGAGAAATGTTAGAAGATAAGTTTGAATGACGTTATTCAAAGTAAACACTTCTCAATATAATAAGCTCATGTGAATATAGATTAATGAGTTGATATCCCTTAACACCATTAAGATATCCTACAAATATGCAAGTTTGAATTTTTTGTTCTAAAGCACGGTGTTTGTTTGAAGGTATGTGAGCCCATAATAGACTATTGAAGACTCTGAAATGATGCACATCTAGATTCCTATTGTACCAATATTCAATAGGTGTTATCCCCTTTAAATATTTGTGAATAACTCTATTCTATATATATGCAACACAATTAATCACTTTCACCCAGTACTCAGGTATTAATAATTTTGCATGAATCATACAACTTGTCATCTCTTTTAAGAATCTATTCTTCCTCTTTACTACACCATTACTGAGGTGTGTATGAAACTAAATTCTAAAGATCAATTCTTTCAAGAGTACAACATTTTTCAAACTTGTTGTTCATATATTACCTGCCATTATTTGTGTAGAGAATCTTGACATAATTCCTAGATTATTTCTCTGCTAGAGCTTTAAACTCAAGAAATCTATCAAATAATTCACTCTTGAGTTTGAAAAAATAAATGCAAGTATATCTAGAATAGTCATCAATAAATGTGAGAATATAGTGGGTTTTACTAAAAGACAAAGTAGGTAATATACCCACTAAATCACTATGAACAAGTTTGAGGACTTTTGTAGCCCTCCAAACCTTCCCTTTATCAAAATTATCCTTTGGATGTTTTCCTAAGGCACAACCATGACATACGCCTCCAAAAAACTAAATCTGTGGAAGTCTTGTAACTATCTCCTAATGACTAAGCTACTATAAATAGTGGTAGTTTAGATGACCAAATTGCTCATGCCATAGCTTGCTCACTGAATCAGTGTATGAGAGTAAAGTTGTAGAGGAAGACTAAGGCACAAAGTGGGAGAATGAATAAAGTTGAGTATTATTGTTGACTTTTCCCACTATAACTAAGGTATTATCCTCAAATTTTTTGATTGATACAAAATCGGGTGTGAACTCAACTTTCCTACTAGTATCTGTCAGGGAAGTCCAAGAACAAACACACCTGTTCTGATTCCTCTTGTTGGATCTTGCTCCTCAGAAAGAGCACAGTATGATTACCAAATATATATAAGCAATTAAATATGCGGAAATAACCAGAAGCACAAGTAACTAGAATTCACCAATAGCACAGAATATGAGAGACAATACACTATCTTGTATTAACACTATACAAAAAAGAATACAACAAAGAGCCGCCACACTCTTTCACCTTACAGAGGTTTGCCACACCTCAAGTGTTCAGTAATTCTTCTCACACAACACTCTCCTACACAAAAAATGGTGCCAACAACCAACTCACAAACCGAATTGGTGTTCACCTCTCCAACTAGTCAGTAATAACCCTGCCAGTACATCAAGCACTCTATAGCACTTCAAGCTGATCTCCCATGAACCTGCAACCTACAATTCAACAGACCATACTCACATGTAGATCTCCAATGAGCTTGCAACAACCTGCAACTCAATGATCTTACAATGGAAGCAACTTACTTGCCTTCCTTTCTATCTCATACATATACAATACATGCCAATGGGTCTATAAATAGATCCCTCACTTAAACACTAACTTAGACTCTTAATTTAGACAATTATCGACGCAGCCCAAGACTCTAACTGGTCTTAACATGCAAACTCTTCGTTCACTTAACTAACTGTCCATGCAACTAGCACTTCTAGAACGCACAGGCGACCGACGTCGGTCCCTGCTAGTCTGGTTCTGCCGACGTCGGCCGACTCCCTGCCGTCGCCGGTGGCCTTCTGCACTGGGTCACAATCGAGGTCGGTCCTGCTGTCGACGCCGGTGCTCCTGGATCTTAGCAACCATCTTGTTCCACCTTGTTTGCTAGTTGCTGAAGCTTTTAGCTCCATAACCTAACAATCTCTCACTTGGGGATAAACAGCTGCAACCTGTACATGTACCTATACTCCATCTAGTTTGTTCCCTTGGCTATGTATCCATCTTCAAAATTACCCTTGAAGACCAACCACCACAAAATCTGTGGTGCAAAACCTGTCATCCAAATCACCTGCCACATCCACATCTACAACCATGTAGAAAATCACCTGAACCTGCATAGCATGTGCACCTGCTGCTAGTCCCTGTAAGAATCCACTGAAGTGCCCTCCAACGGTTCTCTCCTAGATTGGCTCCTAACTTGTGACAACTCCCACTGCTTGGGAAAATTTAGGTTTAGTACATACCATGCACTCAACCTCATTATGTGAATCAAGACACCTATTCATAGAACTGTCCAACCATCGGCGTGCTAACCAGTTTCACACAATCATCCTGAAACAAAGTCAACAAATGACCTACCGTGTCTCTAGAACACACTCATGCCAAAGAATCTCGCTGCTCCCAGATTCTCCATGACAAACACCTGAACTAGCTTTACCTTTAGTTTAGCAATACCTGTATATGTAACCCTGCAACAAGCACATCATACAGAAATAGGATAGTGTAGCTAATACTATCCAACCTGGTAAAGAGAAACACAATGATCAAACCTCCATTGCCCTGCAGCTAATACAAGACCATATACCCTAATCTTCCATCTCACATATCTATTTCCGCTCTTCTTCATCCTGAACATCCATTCATCTCTCAGTGCTTACTTCCAGCTGGCAACACTACCCAAAACAACTATTTGGTTCTCCTCCAAGGAATCACATCCTCATTCATGCCTAGCTCCCACTGTTTCCTGGATCTACCTGTTCTGCTTCTTCAATAACTTCTTGGTCCTATGACATAAGTGAGAAATAAGTAGTGTAAAGAAGGGAAATGACAAATTTAAGAACTTACACCTTCAGTCCTCCATATGGGCGCTTGAGACTCCATGACAGCTTGCTGTCCACCCAAAATTCGTCTCAGTAACCGATGCCGATTACATCTCAGTCTGCAGCTGACCGATGTCGGTTTCCTGTGACTGCCTCCTTACCGACGTCAGTTTCCCCTGGCTGACGCCGGTCATTCTCTGCCCTGAGTCACCGACGTCGGTCTGCACATAGCCGACGTCGGTCCCTGCTGGACGCCGACTCCGGTTTTTCTGTCGACGTCGGTCTCTGTGTTTTTCTTGTGAGACCTGACTTTTTCCTGTGAGCTCTTTTTGGATCAAGTCCTTGTCCAAATCACCCTTGCTCTGCTCAGAATTCTTCTGCATCTTGTGCTGAACTCTGTCCGTCACCTTCTCCTTGAAAACCAAGGCTTTCCTATTCTTGTCACTAACATCGGGTTCCTCAAGAAACGTTACCTTCTTCTTCTGCATACAGAAACCATGATCCATACCTTCCAAATCTGAAAGCATATCCTTTGACTCAAGAACAAGCATCTCTTTCTTATCTGTGTGACCAAGCCTATCAAGCCACATCTCTAAATCTACAGCTGAAGTAGAAAACCCAGAAAGAGAATCAGTAGTACAAGTAGATAGATAAAGCGTACCTACTTTCTTACCTCTAGCTACAACAAGTGTACCCTTGGTAACCTTCCAAGAGTCCGCTGTGAGAGTTACTGTGCAACCCTCATCACCCAAACTTCTAATAGAAATTAAATTCCGCTCCAGAACTGGGACGTGCATGACCTCCATTAACATCCATGTGTTACCTGTCTGCAGTTTCAGCTTCACTTTCCCTTTGCCAACAATCTGACAAGGCTTACCATCCCCTACACAAATTTTTCCAAAATCTCCCTGGACATACTCATGAAAAAATTCCCCATGTGGGGATGCATGAAAAGAGGCACCAGAATCTAAAACCCAAGATTCTACTTTATCCAAAGAACATACCAGAGCATCCTGTGCAACGTACTCTACAACATCTGCTTCTTCTTCATGTCCTTCATGCCGATCTTCACCTGATCTGCAATCTCTCTTTAAGTGCCCTTGCTTTCCACACTTCCAGCAGGTTATTCTGCCATACCTGGACTTGGATCTCCTGCCTGTCTTCGACCTTGATCTCCCATGCTCTATCTTTTCTCTTTGCCTTCCTCTACCTTCAACACTCAAAGCATTTCCTGATAATTCACCTGTGCTATTCCTGCGTATCTCTTCATTCAAGATTACACTCACAACATCATCCACTTTTAAGACTTTTGAAGGAGACACAGTATTAGAAATTGCCATTACCAAACCTTCCCAACTTTCAGGTAATGAACACAAAATTAAGAGAGCTCTAATTTCATCATCAAATACAATATTGACTGAACTTAGCTGGTTTACTAAACCATGGAAATCACTAAGATGGCTATGAACAGATCCACCTTCCAACATTTGCAAATTAAATAAACGCTTCATAAGAAATACCTTATTAGAAGCTGAGGGTTTTTCATATAAATTTGCCAAAGATTCCATCAACTCCACCGTTGTCTTACACTGTGATAAGCTGGAAATCACAGATGATGCAAGACTCAATCTAATAGATCCCAAAGCCTTCCGATCAAGAACCTCCCATTCTTCATCTTTCATATCCGAGGGTTTGCAAGTAACCCCTCCCAACGATAAGTACAAATCTTTTTGATACAGATAATCCTCAATCTGCATCCTCCACAATTGGTAGTTCTTGCCATTAAACTTTTCCATTCATAGCTGACTGTCTTCTGTCATTGCTCAACTCCCACTCAAACAGAAACCCTGTGAGTAACTTGTAATCAAAACACACTACCCAGATCTACACCAATCTGTTAGTATCCCAACCAAAAGCTCTGATACCACTTGTCAGGGAAGTCCAAGAACAAACACACCTGTTCTGATTCCTCTTGTTGGATCTTGCTCCTCAGAAAGAGCACAGTATGATTACCAAATATATATAATCAATTAAATATGCAAAAATAACCAGAAGCACAAGTAACTAGAATTCACCAATAGCACAAAATATGAGAGACAATACACTATCTTGTATTAACACTATACAGAAAAGAATACAACAAAGAGCCGCCACACTCTTTCACCTTACAGAGGTTTGCCACATGTCAAGTGTTCAGTAATTCTTCTCACACAACACTCTCCTACACAAAAAATGGTCCCAACAACCAACTCACAAACTGAATTGGTGTTCACCTCTCCAACTAGTCAGTAATAACCCTGCCAGTATATCAAGCACTCTATAGCACTTCAAGTTGATCTCCCATGAACCTGCAACCTGCAATTCAACAGACCATACTCACATGTAGATCTCCAATGAGCTTGCAACAACCTGCAACTCAATGATCTTACAATGGAAGCAACTTACTTGCCTTCCTTTCTATCTCATACATATACAATACATGCCAATGGGTCTATAAATAGATCCCTCACTTAAACACTAACTTAGACTCTTAATTTAGACAATTATCCATGCAACCCAAGACTCTAACTGGTCTTAACATGCAAACTCTTCATTCACTTAACTAACTGTCCGTGCAACTAGCACTTTTAGAATGCACAGGCGACCGGCGTCGGTCCCTACTAGTCTGGTTCTGTCGACGTCAGCCGACTCCCTGCCGTCGCCGGTGGCCTTCTGCACTGGGTCACGATCGACGTCGGTCCTGCTGCCAACGCCGGTGCTCCTGGATCTCAGCAACCATCTTGTTCCACCTTGTTTGCAAGTCGCTAAAGCTTTTAGCTCCACAACCTAACAGTATCAAAGTGGGTGATTTGGTAGACAGAGAGAAGGTTAGTTGATAATTATATCACATAGAGGGTATCCTCAAATACACCACTATCAACATCAATTGTACCTTTTCCTATGACATCTACCTTAGAATCATCACCTATGAGAATATGAGGCAAGGAATTTATTTATAATCCAAAAAATTATTCTTGATCGGAACCCATATGGTGTAAAGCCCCTGAGTCAATTAGCCATGACTTGGGATAATTTGATAGTACAACTAGTGCCATATATTTCCCTTTCCCTAAATTTGAAGGAGTGGAAGAATCCTTTGAAGAGGATTGATTGATGTTATTCTTTTTGAGAAGACCCTTAAGTTCATCAATCTCTTTCTTCTAGAAATCTTGTTCACCTTTTCTGCAATAAGGGAAAGGAGTGCCAGTCTTTTTTTGTGAATACCCTTTCTTATTAGTGGATTTATAATCTCCTTGTGAGGAAGATTGTTTACCTTTATTCTTATCTTTTTGTGATTTATTTTGATTATTTTGCTTCTTTTTACTTGAACCTATGTTTGATGTTGAGGTTGAAACTTGTTTAAGTTGAATTTGACTTACGATTAGAGCCTGATATTTAGATGACTTGATTAGACCCACAGCTATTAACTTTTCTTCTTTAGCCATTAAAATCTCAGAGAATACCTCAAAGGTGGGCATTTGATATGATGTCCTCAATGTGAGCCTATGAGTTTGAAATCTAGAGACAAAGGATGAATATTCATGACCTAATTTGTGTAAGGCACTAAAAATCAATTGAATATCTTTTTTATCAATTTTACGTTCAAAAAGTGATGCTCTAAGATCTATTACTTTAGTGATGTAGTCTTGTATTGTAGCATAATTTTTAGGATCCAAACTAATGAGTTCGTTGTCAATTTGGTAACCATAAACCTCATCTATTTTTCCAAATAATGATACTAATTTATCCCAAGCCTCTTTTGGAGTGGTACATTTATCAAGATAGAAATTCAAATCTAAAGACAAATAAGACTAAATGCATTCAATTACTTTAGTAGTTTCATAGAGAAAGTGTTGTAATTCTTTTGCATCAGTAAGTAGAGTAAGAAGAGTTGTTATATAAGGCATATATCTTAATATCATTAATATATTCCAAGCATTTTGTTTCTATGTGTTGTAGTTATATGTTGTTAATAGTGAGAACTTAGGATTCTCCATGATGCCTTTGGAAATAAACTATCACAAAATAGAAATCAAAGTATATAACATACCACAAAACCCTCTTGAATTACATAGTTGTATCACACCCAACAAGTATTTATTGACACTTTATAATTGAGTACAATTACAAGGTTGGATTATAATTTTTTTAGTTTATAAAAATCTCAATTAGGCTCTCTAGTGTAAAAGTATAAGAAATATGCACTTTATTACAAAAAATTCTACACCAATGTGTTGTGCTTGAAAAAATATTAAATTTAAAAAAAATGGGACCTCAATACAAGGTCGTATGTGAAATTTATGAGCCTCTAAAATTACAAAATTGAGGATGGGCAAGAACTACTATAGAAAAATCTAAATTTTAGAAACATCTGGACAAATATATAAAAAACTAAAAGTACAATAATGAAGAGCACAAAATTTTATGCTATTTTAAAAAAATTCACTCAAAAATGCCTCCCAATGTTCAAATGGTGGGATCCTAAAGTTGGCCTTTCAAATATGCCTCTGATCCATGAGGCTTGCCAAAAAAAAAATGGTTTGCACAATCGGTACGGTTCATATGACCGTACTTGGGAGCAAAAAAAAATTGCCTTCTGGATGACTGTGTCCAAACTAGACAAATTTTATATGGATCTGTAGGTTTTAATGCCTTCTGAATGCAACCATGAGATCTGTTTTGCTCATAAATGCTTCAATTTTTAGGCACCCACTAGATTTGGGTGTGGTGCTTCTAGATCAAACCCTTTCCAATTTTGCTTCTTGTGCCCAATTTGGACAAAATTGTAGACAATTTTGACTATCTCAGGCACTCTAAACTCAATGGTGAGCTCAAAAAATCTACACAAAGCTCTAATTTGTACTTATATACAAAATCAAAAAATTGATCTTATATCTAGATATTTTTCTTTTGAATATTTAGTAATCGACAGATTCAAGATAGCTCTGGTACTATGTTAGAATTAGCTACATGATCTGATGAATCTAATAGAAAGTATAAATAATATATAAAATAATAATAGAAATAAATAATAACTATATATCTGAGATAATAATATAAATGAATAAATAAGAATTACTCTGATAATTCAATATTAATCTAATATAGAATACACAAACAACCATTACTTATATAGAGCAATACATGCATGATAAAGATTAGGGAACTCACACAACATGTGTAGTTCAATTGATATCTGACTACATGAATAGTAGAGTGTAACTCTAGACTAACAAGATAGGTGTCCAACTTATGTAAATGATCAACACACATTGATTATTAGTTAATAAATCTTATCCTATCTTACCATGAATAATAAAGTGAAACTCTACTGTAACAAGATAGGTGTCCAAGTTGACTACAAGCTAAGCAAGCTTATCCTATCTGGTGTAAATTATTAATAAACATAATAAATTAATTATAATAAGTAATTAGTGTATCAAAATAAATAATAAATACAAGTAAATGCAATAAATCAAATAAATGCACCAACACTATATATTCTCACTCTTTATCATTGTATTATTTATCTCATATATTCACTCATTATTTTTTATTAAATATTAAATTTCACACTCTATTTATATCTATCTTGTAAAAAAATATGGAACATCAATTACCATGTTTGAGTGTAACACCTATAATATATACACTATTACCATTTCTAGAATAAAGGGATTTACCATCTTATGTATATGTGCTCTAGATATTTACTCTATATCTTCACACTCTTTATCACTATATTATTTATCTCATATATTCACCCATTAATTTTTTTTATTACATATTGGATTTTACACTCTATTTATGTCTATCTTGTACATAAATATAGAGCTTTTATTACCATGTTCAAGTGTAATACCTATAATATATACACTATTACCATTTCTAGAATAAAGGGATTTACCATTTCACTGCCATGTGACTTGTTACCTTATTTGAGAAACCTAAATCAAGAGACAAAAAACATTTTAATATATTACCATGTGACAAAAAAATAATCTATTACCATGTGACTATTATTCTATTTATATGCTATTTTTTAATACCTATAATATATACACTCTTACCATTTCTAGCATAAAGGGATTTACCATTTCAATGCCATGTGACTTGTTAACTTATTTGAGAAACCTAAATCAAGAGATTTTTTTTTTAATTCCTCTATTCCCATAAAAATGTGAGACAATAATCTAATCCTATTGATACTAACTTTGTTCATCTTGAAAATCCTTCTCTTCCCTCTCTTGATTGGCTTGATTCTTAGTTGTTAGTATTTTATAATATTTTATCATGTGTCCTAATTTTTTTAAGTATTGACAATAAAGTATATATTGTTATTACCTTTGGTTTTATTATTTTTATAATATTCTTTTTTATATTTATTGATAAATCTTGAGTGAGGTTATGTTACATCACACCGCATTATTAATATTTGTTAGTATACTACATCCTCTCCCACATATTCCTTTGAGATGGTCAAAGGAACATGATAATGAATTATTATACATTCATTCGCACATATTCTTTCACAATACTACATAATATTATTTTTTATGTTGATTGATAAAACTTGAGTGAGGCTACGTTGAATCACACCACATTATTAATATTTGTTATTATACTACATCCTCTCCCACATGTTCTTCTCAGATGGTCAAAGGAACATTATAGTGTGTTAGTATTTTCACTCATTAAATTTTGAATTAAGTGTGTTATTATAAATTCATTTACACATATAGTACATAATGCATAGCCATTTCATACTCTAGCTCTCTTTATTCATATGTATAAGTGCAAACTATATATTACATCCACATAGATATTTAATCTATATCTTCACACTCTTTATCATTGTATTATTTATCACATATATTCACTCATTTACTTTTTATTACATATTGAATTTCAAACTCTATTTATATCTATTTAAAAATAAATATGGAACTTCAATTACTATGTTTGAGTGTAATACTTATAATATATACACTATTACCATTTCTATAATAAATGCATTTACCATCCTATGTATAAGTGCTCTAGATATTTACTCTATATCTTCACACTCTTTATCACTATATTATTTATCTCATATATTCACTCATCAATTTTTTATTACATATTGAATTTCACACTTTATTTATATCTATCTTGTACAAAAATATGGAACATTGATTACCATGTTCAAGTGTAATACCTATAATATATACATCATTACCATTTCTATAATAAAGGTATTTACCATCTTATTATCATTAATTTTTCATACTCTAGCTCTCTTTTTTCATATATATAAGTGCAAACTATTTGTTACATCCACATAGATAGTTAATCTATATCTTCACACTCTTTATTATTGTATTATTTATCTCATATATTCACTCATTAATTTTTTATTGCATGTTGAATTTCACACTTTATTTATATCTATCTTGTACCAAAATATGGAACATCGATTACCATGTTCAAGTGTAATACCTATAATATATACACTATTAACATTTTTAGAATAAATGGAATTCTTCAAGGTTATACAAAAGTTTGATTAACCATCCTATTTATGTATTTACATCCCTCATCCACTAGATTCAAAAGTATAACCCCTAGGTACTCTTTTAGTTTTTTTCCATAGAAAGAGTGATAAAATACATAATATGATTAATGTGCCCATCCTTATATTTTAACCTAATAAATTTTGAGTTAAATGTGTTATTATATATTCATTCACACATATAGTACATAATGGATAGCCATTTCATACTCTAGCTTTCTTTATTCATATGTATAAGTTCAAAGTATTTGTTACATCCACATAGATATTTACTCTATACCTTCACACTCTTTATCACTATATTATCTATCTCATATAATCACTCACTAATTTTTTATTGCATATTGAACTTCACACTCTATTTATATCTATCTTGTACAAAAATATGGAACATCGATTACCATGTTCGAGTGTAATACCTATAATAGTTACACTATTACTATTTCATCAAATTTTTATTGCATATTAAATTGCACATTCTATTTATATCTATCTTATACAAAAATATGGAACATCAATTACCATGTTTGAGTATAATACCTATAATATATATGTTATTACCATTTCTATTATATATACATTAATACCTATAATATATACACTATTACCATTTTTATACTTTTATTTAAATAAAAACAAAAAATAATGACACTTATAACCAGATTTTGGACCAGACAATAGATTCCACTATTCATTTATTAATTCTATAGATACATGATCAAAATTAGCATACACATCATTTAAAAAAAATATATAAGCCCTAGAAACAATTATGGATTTACTAGTAGGATTATAAAACTTGTATGCTTTGATTTCATCACTATATCCTGCAAAATTATGATCAACACCTTATAATAAATTCTATCATCCTTAAATTTTTTCAGTGATTTTCATGCTACCATTTCCTTCAAATTAGATGGACTTCCCATCTCTTAATTTTTATTGGATTTTGAAGGAATTCTAACTTGTTAAAATAATCTGTGTGACTTGTCACCTTATTTGAGAAACCTAAATCAAGAGATAAAACAATATTTTATTCCTCTATTCCCATAAAAAATGTGAGATAATAATCTAATCTGATTGATACTTTTTTCATCTTGAAAATCCTTCTCTTCCCTCTCTTGATTGGCTTTATTCTTAACTTCTAGTATCTTGCAATATTTTATCACGTGTCCTAGTTTTTTTTATAGTATTGACAAGTAAAGTATTTATTGTTCTTACCTTTGATGTTATTAATTTTATGGTAGTCTATATAAATAATATTATTTATCTATAATATTATTTTATATGTTGATTGATAAATCTTGAGTGAGGTTATGTTGTATCACACCACATTATTAATATTTATTATTATACTACACCCTCTCCTGTATGTTTCTTTGAGATGGTCAACTTTTTTGCCAATGTGGAAAGAGGCTAGAAGGTGAGATCCCCATAATTAAAAATTATTTTGGTGTTTATGTTTTAAGATGGTTCCCTTAACTTGTGATTATTCAATACTTCCTTGAAAAGCATGCCTTCTTTGTGAAATTTCATCTTGTTCATTGCAAAACACATGATTTTATATACTTGTGAAGCTTATGTCACCAATGTTTTACAAAATTTGAGATTCTTGTTTTGAGAATTAAAAGAGACTTATTTTATGAATATCCACCCAAAATTTATCTTTTATATTCTTACCTTTCATGCAAATATTCTAATATTTCTTAGCATTCCTTTGTGTCAATCCTTCTTTGCCACATAACCCAAACTATGAATCCCATACCTCATTTATTTTGAGGGAATTGTTTTTTCTTTGCAAAGTGTATCCTCTTTACACGAGTCCACCATGATTCTTTATGAATCTTTGAATCTTATTTACATGCAAATATTTTTGTTCTTCCTAATTTTCAAATCTTTCCTTTTTTTGTAAAATTTCAAGGCCTATGTTTTATAAATCTCAACAACATTGTTTTACAAAGCTTGCCTTTTATATCTAACTTACCACTAACTTGTACATCTTTTTTTTAGATCCTCATGTATCTATTACCAATTTTTTTTGTCATTTGTGAACTACTTATGCACTTGGACCATGATTATACTAATGAAGGCATAATCATGCACAAAGTAAATTAACTATGTGCAAGTATCTACTTGGATGTCTTTTCAATTTTCATCTTAAAGATAGGCATTTGGCATTAGGCCTCGAATGCTTGACTCACATGATTGTCCTTATACAACATTTCTTCAAGATATTCCTTATTACTAAAAACTAAATGTAAAGCAAATAAAAAAAACACCTCTTTAATGCTACTCTATTTTAGATTTTATTTCACTTTTCCCTAACCAAACCATTATTATTATCACAAGTCTTTCCTCAGATGATTAAAAGTAGGGATTGAGCCTACTTATATTGAAATTCCTTATCAAAATTTCTCTATTTACATGTGGAACTTACGTGTTGGTCCCCAAGATGGAATGAATTATATATGGTCCCATATATTTTATGTGGCACTTTCAAAGATGTTCTTAGTAATTTGAATGATAGAGAAGTACCTTAGTGCCCTGATATAAAATATTTTCCTTAATGTGCTTATCTAGCCACACTTTTTGCATGTTACTTTAGATCCTCAGCTCTATCAATCTATGAATCTTCTTTGATCTAGTTTCATATGTTCATTGAGACCCTCATCGAGAGATTCCTTATCATCTAGGATCCCTACATGTGCAATTCATAATGAAGGCACCAATAATTCCATCAATAACACTTCCTAATTCTAAACACCAATTGGAATATAGTTAAAACATGATTGTCTAAGCCTTTGTTCCTAACATCAAAAACTTTGGTCAATGAGTTCTCTACAATATTGTTGAAGACCTCCATAGTTTCATTTAGCTGGGGGTGATATAAAGTGGTCTTGTGGTGTGCTATCATGAATTCATTAAGAAATATGTGCACTCTATTCTAAAAAGTGATTGTTTCTATCACTTGTAAAATTCAAGGGACATTCATACCTACTAATAATGTTCTCTATAAATAAATGGTAACATTAACTAGGGTGTTATCCTTATTGATAATATGTTATGGTAATGATGTATCATGATCCACTCCTATACACATGTTATTTAATGGTAATACCATGATGTTTTTAGTTAGAGATAGTAAAAAAACCTAATTAATTTTATTTATTAAATGGAGATGTATATAGAGGCAAGATCTCTTAAAATTATAGAGTCAACATAATCACTCTAACTAACACTCAATCCCTATTCTAGTGTGGTAATTTTTTATTACAACTTACACACAAAAAAAAAACTAAATTACTAATATTAATAACATTCTAAAAACCACCATTATGTGATGTAATAACTAGACTATTTATCACATTCCCCCTAGTATAAACATAGAGAAATGAAACACTACACATGTACTAGAACACACATGTAGTTTGACACACACATTGATGGATGTATACACATCACCAATCTATGAATGGGAACAAATCACCATTCCATGTATGTACTAGGACATACTTTAAGCTCATACCTCACATCTATGTGAACATAAACAATTATACACACATTAGATATGCATGAATATAAACACACTCAACTATTTTTGATGATATGATTAGACACACATTAATGATGAATGAATAGGGACACACTCGACTATTTATCATGGCTTGATTACAAACACATCATATATATATGAATAGGGGCACACTCAACTATTTTTGATGGCCTAAATACACATATGTAAATATAGACACACACTTCTATTTACAAATTGTCTTTAATGAAAACACATCAACACTAAACACACACATACACATAAAAAAATACATAAATATATTATGACTAAGTCCTCATTATGTCTTCAGTGGGTGTTGGCCACCTTATTGAACCTCACACTTGTAGCCAGTGCATTTGATCATTTCCACTTAATCATCGATAACGTAACTAGTACCCACTACCACTTGACACCAATCACAACTTTAGTAAGTTTGGTGTAGGTTTTCAAACATCTATAGTCAAAGTAAATTATCACTACCACTAATGATTTAAGACTCTTAATGTTATATAGTCATTTGGGTGCATTTTGGTTTTGCCACTATTGTGATTTGCATCCTCTAAGTTAATGAAGAACTCAAGGTTGTAATGGTCTCCTTCCTCCATTTCCTCCAACCTTGTGCATGACTTATATTAATAAGCTACGTATATTTTATTTTCACTTTTTATAACAAAATTATCTCCATGAAATGAACATACACATTCCCTAGGATGTCACATTCACTTTATAGTGTGTCCTTTACATAGGGCATAAAATTTTACTTTGTGCTTTAAGAAACAACACAATTAATTTATTTGGATGGATTAACACAATAATTGATTCGACTAATAGGCTAATGATTATAGACCCAAGTAAAATTATCAAACTATAAATTAAAATATAATTATTGACTTATTTTACCCTAATTTGGTTATAAAAACCCTAATGGGATAGAAACTAATATAAGAATTCAAATTGATAGATATGAAATTAGCATACATTTGAATGTAAAATATTGAAACATATTGTAATGATTTGACAAGTGGTATAATTTAAATATAGTAAGTACAATAAAGGGATGAATACTTAACTTTTATAACTAACTATGATTGTGTTCTAATAATGGAAAATAGACTAAATCAGGGTTGTGATTCATCTAGTTTTAGAGTTAGTGTTTTTATATATGCAGGATCAATTTTGTCAACTTTTGGTCAATATCAACTGTTGATATTAACTATAGACACCTAAATTTCACAACTTTAGTGTTTTTCAGTAATTATAAACATTTTAAATTCAACATCCCCATTAATAACCTATTCATTGTCAAAATTTATATTTTTTCACCTAACATGGTGTTGTAGTAAAGCAGGCTTTTTGGTCATGGACCTAGTCACACACTTACCTAGTTGTCTAGATAAAATTTAGGATTGTTATAAAAGGATGTAGGCCTTAAATAATCCTAAGGTGTTCAAAATTTAACACTTGAATACATTGTCATAAATATACATAAGGTAAAAGCTTTATGTTCTCACCCAAAGTGCAACAAAGAAGGGACTAGGGTCTATGTTGGGCTAATTATGCCATGGCGCAACTCTATTCTTCAAGGGATTGGGTTAGTCTAATGATGGTTATGCATTTATGGGTGTAAGCCTTGGGTTTTATGGCCTCAATGACACTCAGGCACATGAGGGGTAATTGGTTATCTGGTTAGGGGAGTTAGGCATGGTCTTTTGTTAAGATGTAGGTATCATTTTGGGGTACAGGGTCTTAACCATAATTAACACATTCCCTATCATAGGCATAAAGTTCATTTCCAACTATAGGTCCATCATGAATGAGTTAAGTAATAATTTATGAGATCTCAAAATACATTCAAAAAAATAAAGCATGAAATCAATAAACATTCAATTAGTGTTCTTCATTAAAGGAATTCAACAAGAATGCATGCATAGTCCATATAAATCAAGCAAGTGCTCAACATAAACTGCTAAGGCCCAAGCTCATATGTGAGCTTGGGAATTACAAAGAGGATCATAAAAAATCATCCAAACTTAAGTTCTAACACTAATGGTAACTATCCAATACCAATTCACCAGAGCTTCACTACTCTAGTTCATCTCCTTTTTCAACTAAAATCAACTTCCTTTTATAGGCTTCAAAGCATCTTAGGATCATGGGGAATGGAACACACTGATCTTTGAGCTGGTGTTAGAGGTACACATCCCACCATCTCCATTATGCCCTATCTTTAATGCATAGTCATTATTCTGTGCACCAAATTCCTGATATTACTTAATTCAAAAGGAGTCACTTATTTTTAATGGTTGGTCACTGTTTCATACACTTGCTTCCTAATGCTAATTAGAGTTTTTATCCATCAGCCAATTGACATCTCTAGTAGATAAAATAAAAATATTCCTCCCTAATTTCCTCACACTTAAGTGTTTTTTGAATTGACACAGATACACTACTTAGTATAAAAAGGGGCTCAACATTACCCCATATAAAAATGTTAGTCCACCCTCAAACTATCCTTCTAGTGCCTTATCTACACAAAATTTGGGTGTGCTTTGCTATAGTTATACCTTGATGTCTTTGAATCCCTATATTGTGAGATTGATTTCTTTAATGGCATGATCGATCTCCATAGAGGCAGCCTTGAGCATGATCACATCAGTGTTGTCTAGTTCTTTTCAGAAGGCTACTAGCCTTTCTTTTGATTTTTAGACCCTACCATCTAGGATATCTCCCTACTCACTTACCTTTATCTCATAGGCATGGAAGAGTTCTTCTAGGTCTTGATCCTAAGTCTTTACTTGGGCACTCAAAGTGTTGACTTACACTATAATCTATGTCTGCTTAACCTTGTTGAAATTGAATGATTGATTCATCAATGCATCCTTTTACCATTTCAACTTTTGGAGGTGTGCATTGATGATTGATGCTTAGGTGGAGATGTTACAAAATATAACATCAACATCATCTATGTGCTCTTCTAGCCTTGTAAAGAGGTCTTCTACCTCATCAAGCTTCTTGTTGAGATATTTCTTAATAGATTTACAAGGGTCTTCTTATTCTAAAATTAGCTTCATTCAAGGGAGAATCTGGTCTACCAATATAAACACCTTATCAAACTCTAAAAAATTATAAATGTCAACACCATCCAAAAGGGATGGCTCTAGATGGCTCCACTTCTTACATGCACTTAATTACTTGCTGGAGCTTGAGATTTATGGTATTAAGTTCTTCCTCCACCTTAAGCTCTATACCATTCTATTTTTTAGTGTGAACATCATTAATAATATTATTACATGCTACCTTAGAGTCCATTTTAAGGAGGGTGTTAGCCAACCTTACCCGATTCATATCATAGGGGTTTACAAGTTGGTAATCATGTCCCTCTAGTTTTTAGTGCTTTGGATTGCTTTTGATGGCATCTCAAAGTGAGGATTATCCATGTAGCAATCAAGTGAAAAGGACACTTGGTGGTGCATCAAATTTATTTTATCTCTAGAGGGCATGTACTCCAACATGTATAAATCCTCATCTTGGATATTCCCCTTCTATGCCTTCTCCCTGTAGCTTGGATGAAACTCTTCCTTTTTGATAACCAGTTTCATCTTCTCTTGATCCTTTTCACTGGTGTTGCCACCTTATTTGGTGCCTTCTTCTTCTATTTCTTATAGGGATTCTTCAACTCAGACTTTTCCCCTTCATCTGCTTCTTCTTGTGGATCCTTGGCATGAACCATCATAGGTTCCTTCTCAGTGCTAGCTTGATTTTTCCTTTCCCTCTCTATTTTTATTTGTGTCAACATTACCTTCTTTGTCTCCAAGTACCCCTTCAGTACTAGGGCATGCCTTTTCTCTAGATTCCTCTACTAGGTTGGTATGGGCACTAGGTGCCTCTACTATTTTATCTTTTATGGGTTCCACACTTGCGACAACCTTCTTCTCTTCTCTCAATTTTTTGGTCTTCTCCTCCTCAACCTTCTTTATTTTTTCCTTCCTCTTCTTCATGATCATGACAAGTATTTTATCCTTATCCCTTGTCTCTTTGGCTTCAACTCTATCAATTTATGCTTGGGTCATGTCTTTGGACCTTATGGCCTCTTTTTTTCAATGCAACTCCAACACTACTTCAATATGATCCTGATCAAGGCCCATTATCATCCATTTATGACTTAACTCCTCTTCATCTTATGGAGGTTGTATTGTGGGTTCTTTAATTGGTTTATTTGATGGTCCTACTTATCTAAGCATGACAATAGTACCACCTTGGAGAGCCTCATGTATTTATACCACACTGGGATCTTCATCTATTTCTCCTTTTACCTTTCACTTTTCAACATCGACTCTCTCAACCCCTTCTTCCATCCTGCTGGCCTTCCTTATTTCTTCTTTTCTCTTCTATATCTCTTGCACCTTCTAAATTCCAACATCATGAAGGTCAAGCTTACTCCATGTTTTCTATTTCCTTGCATCTTCATTTTGGGGTGGTGGGGGAGTTTCCTCGCTAAATGAGAAGTCTACTTTAGGCACAATATATATGCCCTTTCCCAGCTCTACCTCCTTATCAATATCTTTGTTCACCTATATATCTTCTATGGTGATGGTGGGAATTGTAGACAAAATTTTTGGCTTCTTTTGCTTCTCCTTTGAGATAGGAGAAGTCTTTGGTGCAAACTTTACATGTTTCTTTTTAGGGGATAACAAAGAGGCTTCATCACCTGAGGTGATTTTAAACTTGATGCACTTCTCTATCTCCTCAAGTGTCTCCCCATTATTATTCTTGGGATATTTATTCTTTTTAACTAGTACCATCATTCCTTCATCATTGATCCTGATGGGGGGATCATCAGTCTGCTCGACACTAGGGCCCTTTATCCTTAGATTCATCTCATAGTATTGCCTATGGATGTTCCTGAGTATGGTTACTTATTGAAGGGGGTGGATGTCTATGTGATCTAAATCATCCTCTTCATCCTTTATTTATTTTACATTTGGGTGCATGAATTGGCACTACAACCTATTCCTTTCCATATCTATTTCCCTCACTAGATTACATAATTGTTATGCATTGGGGATCCTTCTAAGCACATCCCTAAAATACTTATTTAAGAAAGTGTATGGGAGCTTCAACTAGCTAGATTATTGCCATCAACCAACACCAAGTGAACTACATAAAAATGTTTCATAAAAATAGAGTTTACCATCCCATAATGCTCTTTAGGAAATCTTCAAGGATGCACCACTCTATCTTGAATGCCTGTATATAATTCTCACACCACCCCATCATGCAAGTTTTATAATTTACATTGAAGAAATTGGGGTAAGTGAAGTCCTTGTATTTATACATCAGGGAGTCATTATATTCCAAAAAAATTTAAAGATTTTCTTCATCCCCATTCAATATCTTGATTTCTTCCATGACCATAAAAATTAGAATGGGACCCCACTTGAAGGTCTCCTTTGTCATTTGGAACTCTCGTGCATCCTTTACAAGCTCCTCCATAATAAATTTGACAATATTAAATTTTACATATGGTAGGTGATGTAGAGGTAAGTTTTTGTGACATTAGTTCATCAACCACCAGGGCAAAGTTTCGAGTTTATAAGGCATGATGCCACCCTCATGCCAAGGTCCTTACAATAAATCCACCCTTGTAATAACTCAAGAGCTTCACCATGTGCTCCACCTCTTCATCATCACCCATCATCTCATGGATATCTTTTTTGGTGCTTAGGAACTCATTTTACCTTATTATGAGGTACATCGATATCATCATGTTCCTCCTCACAAAGTATATGCAGTCTCAATGGACTCATAAAAGAAGAAATTCAACAAATTCTTTTGGTTTTCCAAAGCACAACTCATAAATTTGAGTTATGCCAATAGCCATCAACCTATCTTGAAGAGAGACATCAAATAATACAACACCTTACTTTATCTTGTTATCTATATCACCCATCCAATCTAATGCTAGGTCTTGTGTATGGCTAGAGGTATGATGGTTTTAATATTTTAGTTGGTAAGTGTGTGAAAAATAATGCCAATTTTACCCTACTAATACTTCTAAAGGAAATTGTATCACTTAATAGGACATATTTGTTAGTGCCTTAGTGTTAACTTGCACAACACTAACTCTTACCAGTGGTATTGTGTTTTTATATGGGATGATTCTACTACTATGTGTTCCCACTTTAGATCTTGTTATTATGACCCTAATCCCTTCCACTTCTTGCCCATCTTGAACCTACTGGTGTTGAAGGTTGGTAGGTTGGGTTTGTCAAAACCTTGAATTGTTAATGGTGCTTCATAGTCATGAGATCTATGACTGTACCTTTGGATTCAAGATTTATAGGCTATTAATGGTGACCTTGGTCGTAATTCACATTTTTCTGACTAGTTCCTATATAAATCTCTTCCCACACCTCTCTACACCAATCTCAACATGAGCAAAATTTCTCTTGCTTCACAATCATTCACTTTAGGTGCCTGAGGGTGTTCAAATTCTCATTCTAGTAGGGTTTTTGTGATTTGACTCTTTAGTTCATTGGTTCACTCTAGTTTTCTTGATTCTCAAGTTCACACAAATTTTGTAACCAAAACTAGTATGCCACATATGTTTTATACCCTACTTCCATCTACCATATTTAATGTAGGCATGTTAATGGTGTGGTGGCATCTAGATTTCTTAAACTCCATAAAATTTTGTGAAATTCATAAAATTCCTCTACCACCAACTCATTTAATGTGGATATTTGTGCCTATACTATCACATCATTCAATAATCCTAATGGTATTTTTGTGAAGTGACTTGTGTTTCAAATGGTCACTTCTCACTCAAATCTAGGTGGATGCTAGCTATCTATGATGATTCCCCTTTTGCACTTCATTCTCTTAGCATTAACTTTGCCTTCAATATGGTAACTTAGGCATAACACATTACATACACACAATTCAACCTCCTCAGTTCCATATTCTCTTTTTGATGCACTTCTATTTCAAGCATGCTTATCTATCTTGGTTGATTTTTTGTGATTTGTCTTGATTTGGCCTATCTTACCCCATACAAATCCCTTGCGTTAGCCCTCCAGCACTTGATTCTCCTTTTTGGTTCTATTATGAATGATCATATTATACATCTTCATTTTCTCTCTTATGGATGATCAAGTTGTGCATATTCACTTGGATCCTATTTCATCTAAGTATGGCAACCTAATTACACATAGAAACTTAGGTGTATAGCCTTAGATGATTAAAAAGAAAATGGGTTTGACTCACATGACTAGAAATATATAAAAATTTGCTAGAGTAGTTCTTTCTTAGACCTCTAAGGCCCTACAATTTATCTCTTGTGCACCTGGATTTTATGCATCTTCTTCTTGAGTTTGGTGAGTTTCATGATCCCACCACTTAGATGTCTAGCCTCATGCACTTTAGAAAATGCAAGGGCTCAACTCACCCATTTGGATTAATGCATAAAAGGCTAGATGAATGTCTACCTAGGGGATTTAAAGCATCATGCTTTTGAGATTCAGTGCATGGTGGTCTAATGTAGCACTTCCCTTATCTGATGTTGGCAATCCTTACTCACCCATAACTTAGGTGTGTGGCCTTGGGTGCTTAGAAAGTTCAAGTGCTCAACTCACCTAGATGAAATTATGAGTGATGTGTCAGTATATTTTATTGTCAAGCTTCAAATCATTGCTTCTTCACTCTTTACACTACTACCTAAATAAAAAAACAAACAAAACAAAAAAAATTTATTGGGCTTGCACCAAATGTTCTTTTGGTCATCTTAACTTAAAATAACTAGTGACCAAAAATTTGGTGTCCTCATGATGCAATCACCATCCTATTAATGATTTGGATTCATCTTGTTTCCATTGAAATGCCTAGGGAACATTTATCTTGTCAACATGTATAACTTACATTCACTTATCTCCAATATGTGGTGGATGATATAGGGGCCCATCCACCTTATCTAGAGTTTGACTGGGTGCTTGAAATAATTGGAGTCATAAAGTAAAATGAATGCTACTCCTACTAGCACTTTATGATTTATATGCTTATCATGTTAGAGATTCTAGCATGCCTTTTCTATTTGCTAGACTTACTTTTCTTGGGTATGTATCTCATTTAAGTGATCCAAGTCCTCCAACCTTGCATTAAATGATTCTAGGTCATCTAACCAACCAATGCACATGATGCACAATGATGGTATGAAGAACTCCATCGACAAGATTGCCTCAGTGCCAAACACTAATTGAAATGGTGTTGCCTTTATTAGGTGCTTATAGGTTGTGTGATATGCCCATAACATTGACAATACTTGATCGGCCCAATATTTGTGACCAACATCGCATATATTTGTGAGGCATGTTACTAGTATTTAATTAAATTCCTCAACTATGTTGTTTGATTGTAGATGATAAGGGGTCATTTTGTGGTGCACCATCATATACTCAGTCAATAGGATGCACACCATTTCATTGATAAAGTGAATGCCCCTGTCACTAGTTAGACTGAACGAACACCCATATCGGCTTATTATATTTTCCTAGATGAAGCATATGGTTATGGTAGCTATGCAATATTTTGTTAGCATGGTCTTAACCCACTTGGTGAAATAATATATGGCCACCAGAATATATATTGCACCTATTCACCATGCTATGGGAGTTATCACCCTAATAAAATTAATGGTCCATTTATTAAATGGTACCTAGGAAAGAAAGGGGATGAGGGGAATCTCATTTTGATAGTTAGGCTTCCCTGTACACTATCATATATCACATGCGTTGGCATAGTTCTTTGCATCTTGAAACAAGCTTGGCCACCATAAGCCTGACTATAGTACTTTTGTGCCATTACATCTCCTATGCAATGGATTCCTACTATCCACTCATGCATCTCATGAAGGATGGAGTCCATTTCATGCTCTATGATGCATCAACACAACACTTCATCTCTACTTAGTTTATACAATTCTCTACTAATGATATGAAAGGGGAAGGTATGAATTAGTAACTATTTTTCTCCTTATTTATTATAGTATGGAGCACAACTCTAGATGTTATAAAGGTGATGATCTCTACCAAATATTTGGGGATGTGATGGACTCTATATAATTGCATGTCTAATATGTCATCCTTAATAAGCATCACCAAATCACCCAAATTGATGTGGGATAAATGGTTTGGGACCAAGTTTTGTTTCATAGGCTTAACAACAATAGAAAATTGGAACTCCTGGAATATATCTATTCATCTACATATGCACCTATGTAAAACAAGCTTGTTCATAAGGTAATTGAGCACCTCATGATTAGTGAAAAATATGAACAAGGTTACCAAAAAATATTATTTGATTTTTCACAAGGCTTAAACCATGGTGAATGCCTCATGCTCTATCATTATGTAATTCTGCTCTGCTGAGGTCAACTTTCTATTAGCGAAGGAGATGGGATGATCCACTTTACCTTCACTAGGATGCACCAATATTTCACTAATCATAGAGCTAAAAGCATCAACATGGACATGAAAAGGTGTTGTCCAATCAGGGAACTATAAGATAGGTGTGCTAGCTAATCTAAGCTTTAGGGTCTTGAAGGCATCCTCTTGTGCTTCACCCTAGTAGAAAGGTCCATCCTTTCACAAAATCTCTTCTAGTGGTGACATAATCTTCACATAAATCCTTATAATTTTTTTTTAATATCCATATTGGCCAAGAAATGTGTGAACATCTTTCTATGTGGAAGGAGTTTGTAGCTGAATGATGATGGTGATCTTCATTGGATCAACAAGTAAACCATCTGTATAGATGATGTGCCTAAGTAGGGTTCAAAATAATTTTGAGAAGATGCACCTTTTTAGGTTTATGGATATTTGAAGCTTATTACACCTATAAAACATCAGGTTTAGGTTGTCATAATGGTCTTTGATGAGGCAATACACTGTGTAGTCATCTAGATAAACTTGGAGGAACTTTGGATGAAATATTTGAATGTGGTGATCACCACTTTAAAGAACATAGTTGGAACATTATTGAGTCCAAAGGGAATCACATTATAAGTAAAACAACCCAATTTAATCATAAATGTTGTTTTGGGCTTGTCCTCATCCTCAATCTGGACTTAGTGGTAGCCAAAGAACCCATTAGTGAAAGTATAGATCTCATAGCCTGTGACGCCTTCTAGGACTTCATTGATGAATGGAGTCAGGAAAGGGTCATTGATGTAGGTAGCATTCAATATTATATAATCAATGTAGATGTGAATACACCCATCCTTCTTGATGCTTATTACCATTGGGCTTACCCACTTAGACTCTTGTATAGGGTAAATGACCCCTATGGCTAGCATAACATCAATCTCTATTTTCACCTTGGTATGGAGGTTGGGATCCATCTGATAGGGGAAATTTTTAACCAATCTTGCACCATCAATTGGATTTATGATCATCTTCCCAAGGCATGGGTGGGTGCCATTCATATCCTAATAAGTCTTGGGGAATAAGTATTATAATTCCTTTAAGAGGTTTATTATGTGTGCTAACTTGGTGTCAAACCAATAAGCACCTAGAGTATCCATCTTTGGCTCTCCTTCTACACTGATATCCACTTTTATGGTCTTAAGTGGGGGCACAATATGGCTTATTATTCTCTTGGTGTGAGTCCTTGGCTTGTTGATTTCCCTCTATTGTCTCAATATGAAGATGAGTGGGCTCTTCTTTATCGAGAGCATTTTCATCTAATTGGCACATGAGCTTTCTTCTGGTAGTCAACATTTTCTAGTAGCACTCCTAAGTTTCATCATCTTACTCACTTGAGTCACTATTGTGCATTTGGTTTTCAAAGAAGGTTAGGAGTTCCAACACTTTTAATTTGAACATGTCTTTCAAGTGCTATTCAAGGATGGTGGTGTCTTATAACACTACCCTTTGAATTACTTACAATAACTCGACTAGTTCTATGTTTTAAAAGGAAAAGGAGAAGGTATGCACAAACTTCTCCTTAAGGGCCTCCCAATTGTTTATCTCTTGGCACATCTCATTAATAATGTACCATGATTATGCCCATGTCTTCAGAATCCTATAAAAGGCATGAACCCATAATTTTTTTGGAGTAGCTATGCCATAGTCGGTCCATGTCTCTTCATATAGGTACACATGCATCATGGGGTTAGAGTCACTAGAGTACATTGAGATATCTAGGTTCTCATTATTCCTCCCAAATCTAGTGAAAATGGCCACATCTCTATCCAAGTCAGCAAGTTAGACCTTTGTGCTACCCACTAACATGCGATAGTGCTCCTCAAGGTATATAGAAGTTCACCCATTTTGTCTGCCTCTTTAGGGATGCATGCTTTAAGGTCATTGACATACCTTTCCATTGGGTCACTCCTTTTGAATTTTTGAAGTGTTTTAAGCTTGCCTTTATTCAAGTGGAGTAACCTCTTTCCTTTCTTCTCTTGGTGTGGGACCCATCATTTCAAAGCATGATCAATTTGGACCCAACTAATCCTCATGGGATTTGGCACCTTTGCATGCACCAAGTGGCATCTATGACTAGTGGCCTCATAATCCTCTTCAACCCATCAGTTGTAAGTGATGTTGGTAGTGTTTGAGGCTGACTACCCATCCTTCTAGGAAAGCACTCCTTGATTAGAAGGATGGAGATTCTTGATGCCTTACACTATGATGTTATAAATATGGTTGATATCATCCTCTAGATCAATTATTTCCATATAAGGGGTCTTTGGTCACTTAAAAGGTGGATTACTACCCTTTTTTTGCCATTTTTTAAGGTCATGTATCACTTTTTGAAGTGCATATTTGTATTGTTGGTGTAGTACCAAGGCCTTCCTAGAAGTGCCAGGTAGTTATCCTATTCAACCAACTCAATAATCTCAAAGTCAATGTGGAATTCAACACCCATAATATCTACAATGGTACCTTGCAAAATTTCAATCCTTTACGCTAAGGTGGTTATGTTGGCCATGAAAAGTATATGGAGAGAAGGCCTTAAGGTGGGCTTGCCCATCTTTTCCCATGAATTCTTGGTTAGGATATTGACCTTTGAACTGGTGTTGATCAACACCTTGTAGATGGACCATCCATCGATGGTGGCATTTATGAGTAACTCTTGGTCATACTCTATATTTTGAGTATGCCTTACTTCACATGCCCAGTTTATATGTAGTGTAACAAATTTAATTGTATGGGGCTTAGTAATTTCACTTGGATTTATCCCTACATGCTCTAAGATAAAAAAAAATTTAGTAAGGGGTATCTCATCCATTTTTAGGATGCACAGGATCTTTGTCAGCTCCTATACTTTAGCCTCTTGGCTATCTTGTTTTTGGCATGAGATGGTAGCCTACACTTCTATATATCTGGCTAGCTGGAGTTTTCCCTACAAATTTTATATTACACACATGGATTATTTTAGGATGTCCTTTTAACATGTTGGGTTAGGGTAGGGCACAATTTTTGGCTCAGGTCATGTTATATGCTTGGTGCAGCTTGGTTTGCCATATTCCAGGCATAAATCTTGTGTTAGTGTAGTTGGTGACTTAATGGTAAACCCACTTTGTATGGTTACCTATACCTTGATTATCTCTATGCATGCTAGCCACACCTTTAGAGCCCATTTCATATATGTAGGTTTGTGCCTAATCATCCTTGTGCCCTTATTGGTGACCATTTTGCCTTGGGTTAGCTTTTTGTATAGGTTAGGGCATTCCTTGATTGCATGTGGTCCTCAATAATACCTGCACATTGGATGCATTAGGTAATTATGTTAATAGTACTCAATCGACCCATATGTGTAACATAATCATGGTGGAAATATTCCTCCACAACATCCTCCACCTCAACCTCTAATACCTCTTTAGTTCTTATATCCAACATTATATTATCCATAACCCTCATTCCCTTGGTTCTCTTTCCCTCTGGTTGTTTTAGTTGCCTATCATGCACCTCCATCCATATCTTGGTATATTTCATCAATTACTTAGTAGTTAACTATGTTGTGAGTGTAAGCATCACATAATTTATAGTAGATGGTGGTGCTGACCTAACTAGCACATTATAACAAGGGTTAGTTGCAAACATCATGCACCTCATGACAAACTTCACATCTAAGAAGCAGTGTGCATAAATTCCTTTGAGGGTAGTTATTTCTATTATGCCCTTCCATTTTACACTTGATGTACCACAACCTACTTCAAGAATCTTGTGATGAGCTAGTGGTTAGCTTCTATAGTTTGGAGGCCATAAACACAATATACAACTCTGTTAATGGGCTAATGCCTCTATCAGTGCTCCCAACCACCTCAACCCTGAGTGCAGCTTCAAGCACTTCTTGTGGGTCTATATATGTTTTCACGGATAACACCCTTTTGAAAGGCACTAGAAATCCTCCAACAAACCATTTCACATCCTAATAGGGGTGAATATCATAAGGCATATTAGAAAGGAACATCTTGAATCTAGCATCATACAAGTGCATGCTCTTTGATAATCCTTGGTTGATATCCTTAAGCATGGTAATGTTCTACTGCTTAAACTTAGGTATATAAAACTCCTTCAAGAAGGCTCCCTTCAATGTGTCATAATCAACCATAGCTTAGTTAGGATCAAAATTCTTATACCAAGTATGGGCATGATCAAGAAAAGTTGTTACAAACTAGGTTGCCTTGTGCTAAAACTGGGTTATTCCTCAAGTATGCCATTATAACTCATACTTTAGCACATGCTCTATGACATTCTCCACACCATGATACTTTGGTAGGAGCATGGCCATCTCATAATAGATCTAGGGATGGGGAAAAACTAGTGCTTGATGTGCTTATCCTCTTGATGCTTGTTTTGGCATTGGTCCTCCAAGGCTTCCATTCCTAGGATAGGCACTAGTTTGGTGGTTACTGCTAACATCATAGAAGATGATGGTGTTGTACTACTAATTAGTGGTATAGGGCCAGTTCTTATGAGCTATTTCTTAGGCTATACCACTAACATTGACTAAAATAGGGTGCTTGTGCTCATGTTTTATCTAGTTGAGTTAGCACCTCGATGTCTAGAGGTATCTTCACTTACCTCTTCATATGGGATAACTTGGTCAATCACAAAATTGTGGTCCAAATTTGTAAAATAATCAAAGTCTACATCAATAATGAGGTTATTTGTCAATATTTTATTTTCCTTTATGGAATCTGGTGTATGAGCTCACACTACAAGTTAAAAGGGGTTAGGTTCATCTAACGCATATCCAATGGTCAAGTTTTGAAGGGATCCTGAGCATTCACTTGTCAACTATGGAGCTTATTCCATGGCTTCAAGGGTTCCTTCCTCTAGGATCAACTTCCATTTAAGAGATCCTTCCCCATGCCCTTCCCACTCACTATGGGTCCTCTCAATACTTCTATGTTCTAGATCTTCTATTATTCTATGCCTCCTCATATTAGAAACCTATCACCTAAGATCTCAGTTATCAATCTGCTCATCCCCTTCCATTATACCTCACCTACATGTCTCCTTCTTCCCTATTATGCTTTTCATACATGAGAGGACTTTATCCTTATATCCTTATTATTTATAATCCATAGTTTACCATTATATTCTTGAGTTTAGTGTCGAGTTATTTCACAAATGTACCTTTGGTATCACACAAGAATTGGTACTCTACTTCTTTAGGGTAGGAATATGTCTATACCATGAACTCAAGCATGTAGCTGTTTAATGCCCCTTACCACCATTTGTCTATGGATCTAGTCTAGGTGGTGTCTAAGTTATCAAGCCTCTCTAGGCACTCTTTCATCCACTTGAGGCACTATCCATAGCTTTAACTTGTATGGGTTGCATAAGTAGCTAACCAATGGTATACTTGCTTGGGTAGTTTGTAAAATAAAACTTTGTATAGGCATCATATAAGTGGTTTTGGACCCATTTTCTTAGGTTATGCCCTCTATAGGTTAGATTCCTTAGCACAAAACTATCTTCTACTCATTCTATCTATCACTCAATGTTCTCGAGGGAGAGTTAGAGCATTGTCCTGGTGCACCATTATAGCAAAAAAATTTAATAGTCCTAGTAATGGAACCAAAATGTTGTAGTCAAGTAGGATATTTGGTCATAGGCCATGTCACGTGCCTACCTAGTTATCCAAATTGAATTTAGGCTTATTTTAGAAGGGTGTAGACCTTGACTAATCTTAAGCATTTAGCACTCGATTGTGCTAGCATCAATATACATAAGGTGCAAGCCTTATGCTCTCACCTGAAGCACAACAGAGAAAGGACCAAAGTCTATATTAGGCTTGTTTTTCCATGGCACAAATATATAATTCAAGGGCTTGGGTTAGTGTAATGGTGGTTGTGTATTCATGGGTGGAAGCCTTGGGTTTTATGGGCTCAATGACACTCAAGTGCGTGAGGGGAACTGGTTATTTGGTTAGGGGACTTAGGCATGGTCTTTCACTAAAGCACATGTATCATTTTAGGGTACATGGTCTTAACCATACTTAATCCATTCCCTATCATAGGTATGAGGTTCATTTCCAACTACAAGTCACCATGAATGAGTCAAATTAGAAACTTGCAAGAGCTCAATATACATTTGATAGAATAAAGCATGCAATCAATAAACATTCAAATAGTGTTCATCATTAATGGAGTTCAACAACAATGCATGCATAGTCCATATAAATTGAGCAATTTCTCAACATAAATTGATAAGGCCCAAGCTCATAGGTGAGCTTTGGAATTACAAAGGGAGAGTCAAAAAACATCCCAACTTAAGTCGTAACACTAATGGCAACTATCAAGTAGCAATTCACCAGAGTTTTGCTACTCTAATTCATCTCCTTCTTCAACTAAACTTGGTTTCATTTTATAGGCATAAGATCATCCTAGGATTATGGGGAATGGAACACACCAATCACTAAGTTGGCACTGGAGGTACACATCCCACCATCTCCACTATGCCTTGTCTTTAATGCACAATCACTATCCCACACACCTGCTTCTTGATGCTGCTTGATTCAAAAGGAGTCACTTGTCTTTAATGGCCAGTCACTATCCTCTACACCCACTTCTCAATGTTGATTGGATTTTTTAGCCACTAGCTAGTTGGCACTACTAGAAGACAAAACAACAATCATCCTCCATGATTGCCTCGTGCTAAGGTGTTTGTTGAATTGGCATGGATCCACTACTTAGCATGAAAAGGGGCCCAACACATGGACTTATGTGATTAATTAACCAATTAATCTACATTAGTTATGTTAATTAATCATGCACCCTAAATTCTAAATAAATAATAATCACCCATGCCACCTCATCATCCTACTCAATTAACCTCATTTGACTCCCCTAACCTCCTTATTAAATCATTAACCAACTTTTTCAAACATTATTAAAACATTAAAAGGATTTTTCAAACCTCATTAAGACATTCCATATCATAAAAATCTTATTTAGGGCATTCTTGTAAATTATAACAAACTTCATTAAGATATTCAACCTCTTAAATGTCCATTTAACTCATTCAAGGCCCTTTCAACAACTTGACCATTCCTTCCAACTAACTCATAAATCCTCAACAATTATATTGAATGCACTTGAATTTATGACTTCACTTCCACCATTCAAATTCAAAATTATTTAATAATTATGAATTAAATTCAACCTTCCATTTTAGCTAAAAAAATATTTAAATTTATGTACTTTCCTCCATTCAAATCATCATGTTGTGAGCTATCAAACTTATCATCCTTTTGAGATCAAAACCATCAACCAAGTTTCCATTATGCTACTAAAATTTCCTTATATAGGAGTTTCTGATTAAACATCCATAGACAAGTGATCAACAACACATCTAAATTGACAAATAAGAGATCTTCATTTTTGATAGGTGAAGTTATTGTAGACATCTAATTCCTATCACTGTCATGACGATATTTCAAATCTAAATGAATTTCTACGGTAACACAAATCTTAATTCACTTTGATTGAAATTAAAACTAAGTAAAATGACATACTAGACCACTAAAATCTTCTAATTTGGTTTCACACATCATGTGCATGTTCAAATTCATGTCTGTAATGCCCTAAATGGGGTATTTACCTATACACAATTGACACATTCCTCTAATTCAACTCCAATAAAATTATGACTAAGTAAATTGATATTATGATCAGTTTGATTAAATAAGCAAATAATTTCTAAGAATTTTAAAAAGACTAAGTAAAATCATTTAAGCAAATAAAATTATATAAAGATCTTAAATGAGAAATCCATGGAAAGTTATTAAATATATATTATTAAAAATTCACAATTCAAAATATCTGTGCCATGATGTCACCTATGACACCATCATAGGTGTGTCATCCTCAAGGCATTAATGGAGATAAATATCAAGATTAAGGCTAACCATACCTTATTAATACTTCATTATTCCAAATATTGATGGCCATATTTATTGCGTGTCCCTCTAAAATTGAATGGATTTGTGACCTTCCATATTGATCTTGAGATGGAGAGCCATAAATCAATTAGCTCATTTTGTAAAAGCTATAAATATGTGAGCCATGGACATAATATTTAAGATTTATTTTTGTAATGTTATTATGGAATAATAAATTCAATAAGAACTTTTTGATGTAGAGAAACTATGCAAAAATTTTACTAGAGAGCTTCACTCATCATTTCAACATTGATCAAAACAAGAGCCAAGGCCATTGGTGCAACGAGAGATTTATGGAAATGTTTGTGCTACCATATTGATGAAGACTTGGATCACCAAATTCAAGCACAAACACATCTAATAGACTGATCTTGAAGGAGGGACACTTGGGGAATGCATTGTCCACATTTTATTGTCTACACTTCTTAACTCTATTGATCCATGTACCTCAAGGAAGTAGGTCTAACACATTATGTTCTTTATGCTTTATCATTTGCTTTATATCTTGAATGCATGAACTAACTTGTTATGTAATCCTATTATAAATTTTGTCATGTGCAATGGGATCAAAACTTATAATCTTCCTCTAATTACTTCTTACCATCTTCTTTTATCAGTTTTTGTTGCTAACTTTTGATGAAATTCGCTAAAAATTGAAAAAAATACGTTCATGGATTTTGACTATATATCATTGAATTCATTCCCAAAATTGATGAATTCACCCCTAAATAATGATGAAAATGTCTCTACTATTCTGATAAATGATGAATTTGTCTCTAATATTTTGATAAATGATGAATTTCTCTCTACTATTCTAGTCAATGATGAAAATGTCTCTACTATTCTGGTCATTGAAGAAAATTTTGATGTTCTAGTCATTGATGAAAACATCTCTAATGTTCTGACAATTGACAAATTCATCTCTTCTATTTCCTTAGACTTTAGAATTTTTTTTTTGGACATCGATGGAAACATTCTAGAGATTAGAAAAATTGTTCCAGGTTTGAGCCTTTGATCATTAGCAAATTTGTCTTAATTTTAGCAAAATTGTAACCATTTGTAGCGAATTCATCACTTTATTTAGAAAAATCATGTCCTAATCAATGAAATCATCCTTTTTATTAGTGAAATTATCTATATCAATTTTCTATATTCTATCTATGTTTTTGTGTAGGTTCTTAAAATTGATGAAAATGTCCTACATATCGATGAAATTATCTCTATGTAAAATACTTGAGAGTATAAAAATAGCTAAAATCAATATCCTTGAAAGGCTTAAAACCCTTGATTGAAAAACTAACCACTTATATTATAGGTTTAACATGTTTTATTTTGATTTAAAATAATTCAATGCAAATTTCATTGATATTTCAAATAAGTTCTCTAAAAAGAACAAACACCTTAGATTTAGAACTCTTAAGAGAAATTTTCTTTTTTTTCTTTGTTTTGCACTTAGTTTATTTTCTAGTGAAACTTTGTGCATATGATCTCCACTTGACCCATTTAGGGAACTTAGGTGACAAAAAATGCATTGTTTTACTTTTTATTGAGTCAAAAACATGAATAAATATTGTGTATACTCTCCCCTTGTTCTTACGGACTTGGGTGGGTGACTCAAAAGTGACCTAATTCTTCAATTTATTTTTATGCATTATCTTGTGAGCGAGAGTAAATCACTTCTTCACAAGTTATTTAAGAGGAATTTGACATGGGGTTTCATCTCCAAACACTATTTGAACCCCACTCTCTAATGGGGTATGTAAATTAGGTATACCATTAGATTGGATAGTGGCTGAACGGTTAGCTTGCCAAGTCCAATAGGTCCCTAGGACATGCAACAATATAGACTTCAGAATTCACTAAGTAGTACATAGATAAAATTTTTATGTAAAAAACAATACCTTTACATAAAAATCTAGATGGTTTGGATCTGATTGACATCAATTTTGTGTCCAAGTGTTTCTAGGCACTTTTGGACCTTTTAGAAAAGCCAAATAAATTGTTTAGCTTAATTGACTCCACTTTACTGCAGATTATTCTGCCAAATACTGAGTTTCTTCAACACTCTAAGTTCCTTGCCACATATCAATTCTTGAGAGACATAGGAAGGCCTAAAAGTTCTACCTAGATGCACTCTTTTATTTTTGGATTAATAATTAATTCCTTTCAAGACTGATATATCAGTGGAAACTTTGGCAAATACTATGCATACCTTATGTCAATTTTGCATAAGAACATGCACTTAGGTGCTCCTTCATCTTTTTACTTGTATTATGAGTATAAAATAACCATTTAAAATAAAATAAAATAGGTTCTATGGCCTCTCAAACCCTATTCAAAATCTATTTTCAAGTATTTGGTCTAAGGATAAATGGTTTACACTTGAGTCTTGCCTATCACTTAGGCTTGAGTGTTTTACTCTTTATGTTTAGGCTGAGTTACTTGGATTAGATTTTTATTTTATTTTAGAGCCTTACCTAAGTGTGAGTCTTGTTTATATATTGTGCACATTGACATCTACTTACACATTAAGTTATTTTAGGTGTTATGTTATTTGCATTACCATTTGACACTTGGCCATTTCTTACAATGTTATGTCTATCATTTGAAATGATAGCCTTTGTCTCACTTGGAACCATTATTATGTACATTTAATTTTCAATTTTAAAAATTAGGTTTTCTTGTGTTAACCTACACCCTAAGTTCCTATACCGTTTGACTTTCCTTTTTATTATGTGTAGTTACATTGCCCATTTTATCCTAAAGTTTGAACTTAGATTTTTTTGCATTTGACATATGCTCTAAGTTCTTAGACCATTCGACCTTATTCTAATTTGATGATTAAGACCAACGGCAGTCTCATTATCCTTTTATATGGTGCCAACACATTTTGGACTTAGGGTTTATTGTGTTAGCCTACACTCTAAGTTCCAAAATTGTTCTACCCTCTTCTAGTTTATTGATTTTGACCAACCAAGCTCAAGTATTCTAAGGATTTCAATTATTCTCATTTTTTACTGATACATTATCCAAGCTATTTCTAAAGTTTTTAAGGATCATTTGATAATTTTTCCAAACCTCCAAATTGAACTAAATCCATGTTTGAAACATTGGCCAAAGAGTGAGTAATATTCCAACCATATAGAGATCCACTCATAGTGGGGTTGCTTATGGCACTCATTACGAGGAATAAAAATTTTATGATAGAGAATAACACTACCCTTTATGGGATCAATCCAAGGTTAATACATTGATAATCACCCACTTTAAGACCAAGATGAGGATCTTTTAAGATTGATAGAATCAGGAGCTAGACTTCCTCCAGAATTTTTGAAAGAATAATTGCATACCCTAATTTAAATAAAGAGAAACAATAATAACAAGTTATTGAAAAAGAGAAACCTTACACTCAAGTGCCTGAACCAACCATTGCTTTTTATAGTAAAGGGAAGGGTCCATTGGTGGATCCCTCCCAAAAGGGTCATATTATTGTGTATATGATACAACAAATTAGTTAATGTTATGCATATTAGTTTATTGTTGACTTAATGACTTCTTTGGCTTCGACCTCACTCAAAAAAAAACATGAATATAGATCAAAATTAGTTACCTAAACAATCAAAACCAAAACAATCTAACCCTACTCATGAGGTAGATCCTTTAGCTCCTCTCGAAAAAACTATGCTAATGAATGTTTTAAACCAAGTTCCACTTGATATGTAACACACATTCTTTAAACATTAGGAGACCATTTTTTAATACACGATGTGTACTTGATACTTGTCGGTAAGTGCTAGATCACTCTAAAAAATAAGCCATTTTTTATCCACCTCAACAAAAAGTGGTGGATAATTTTTAGAATGTTAGACCAACTTCTTCTAGTTCAAGACAACAAGTTCCACTTGTGAACCAATAATGACAACATATTATTCTAAATCAACACTAGGTTCCTCAAAATCAATAGATTACCTATAGCTTACAATAATAGATTACTCAGAATCAATAATAAATACATAGGGATCAACAATAGAAATTTTGAATCAATAATGCCATACTTATTCTTATGTGCCTCAGAACCAACAACAAACATTGAACCAAACCTAAAACTTAGGACATAGGGTGCTCATTCCCAATAAGACATTATGGGGAGGATCTATTCCTACCCACACTAAACCCCACCAAAGCTATTAGTATATTAAAAATAAACAAAACCATCTCCTTCTACCATAAACCACTCCAAATATCCAAGTGTAGAACATAATGAAGGAGGTAGTCTCAAGGCTTCAAATAGGTAACCATACTAGAAAGTACAAGTTCAATGAGATATACTCTTATCCATGTAACATGAGTATTCTTTAATTACCCTTCCCATCTCATTTTTAGGTACCCAAATGTGATAAATATGAAGGGGAGGGTGATCCTAGATATCATATACAATCTTTCGTTGTTACTTGCCAAGAGGTAGCCTAAAGTAGTGTGTATTTTCTACACTTGTTTCCATGAAACTTGGGTGTAAAAGCCTTAGAGTGGCTCCTCAAATGACCTAAAGGATCAATAATGAATTTCAATGATTTATTAAAAAAACATTAACCACTTTTATTAAAATATTAAAAATGAGTTGCTAGTAATTGACCTATGTAAATCTAAATAGAGAGATAAAGAAATATTTATGACCTATCAAGAATATTGAAGATGATTAGTTATTCAATTCTCACACAATATACCAAATAAATATTTAGATGATATATTTTCACATAACCTACACCCTAAGATCACTCATAATATGAGTCTCACTTATGCCAAAATATTAGAATAAATCATTGACAAGGGCATACATATTGAGAAGACACTCATTATTAAAGGATTAGTCAAAATATATTCCTAATCTCAAACCTTGCATTAAGCTCAAGAACTTGTTTAGACCAATACCATTGAGAATATTAAGGTATTTAACAAGAAAAATAGCATGGTAGATAATGGGGTTGAGTCTTGACATGTGAAGATAGTGTAAGCACCACCTATTTAAAACACACCACTAAATCTAGTACTCCAACTACAAAGAGATTTTCCACATAGATAATTTCCTAGATGAAGGTCATTCAATGACCTAGGGAAACATGCTATGTTAGTGTTTAATAAATTAGTGGCTACTTATATGATTATTTGGCATGTGTTGAAACCTTTTCCTGAGGATTAGCCTAAACCTGGGTGATTATTAAGGCACATTATTGAAAACTTGTTAGAGAATCGAGAGATTGAGATATACCATAGACCTCCTCTGAACACCAATTAGAACATGGGTATCTACAAAGATCCCTTTCCTAATAACAATGACCAAAAATAAAGAAGGAATCAAAACCAAGGCCAAAATCATAATCAATAGTAGGATCAAGGTTACAATCAAAATCAAAATCAGAATTATAATTGTAATCAAGATTATGACACAAAAACCAATCAAATCAAGTATAATGTTGTTCCATATGATTACAATAACACTATAGGGCATATTACAACTAATCACATTGCTACCATTAAGATCAAATCCCATATACTATCCAATGTGGTTCAAAACATTGGTTCCTCTATTTTCGGATCACCATCCTCTATTTCAAGTAATTCCACATTAGTTTATGGAACTTTGATTGTACCTCAATTTCCATGGGTTACCATTCCTAGACCTTCTCATTCATATAATTACAATAAATCCCTCTTGAATTGGAGTTAAGTAGTCAAAGCTAGATGACCAACATTTATCCTCCATGGCCCTTTACCTTCTTCTAACATTAATCCTAAACCAAACTTTGTATTGATTTTGAGCAATTTTGAGCTAAACACTATACTGATCAAGACCAGTCCTAAACTAAACACTATGCTGAATAAGACCAAACTGACTCATCCCATTACTGAGAAGCCATATAGTATCAATGAAGAACTAAGAAAAACATCTGCATAGATCTCTATTTTATATCTCTTGTGCACATCTAAAGTTCATAGGACCATAATGAATGATTTACATCAATAATCCACTATGCTTTATGACATTAATACTAACCAATTCCAAGTGCTTGTGGGGCATTTGTCTCTAGGACAATAGATTACCTTTGACTAGTGAGATATGTGATCCTTTGGTCCCCTACATAACAATCCCCCATACATTAAATCCATTATTTATCAACATAAAATCAAACATATTCTTATAGACAATGGCTCTATATTGAACATAACATCATTTAAATTAGTCCAAGCATCAAGGTATATAGTGGAAGATATGTGACCAAATATCATCACCATCAAGGCTTATGAAAATGTAGAGAGAGAATCTATAGGAACCATTTATTTACCAATCATTATTGGGCCTATTTCCCATGATACATTGTGCTACATAATTGATATATAACTTCCTTAAAATCTACTTCTTGTTCATCCTTAGATGCATGAAGTATGAGAGTCCCTTCTACCTTACATAAATACATCAAAATCCCCCATTCTAATCTAAAAGGTGACTATTTACGGTGATTTAAAGCCATATCAATATTATAAACATATTTTCCTAGCACTAATTTGGTAGAAAAGAAGGTAAGGGAGTTATTTTTTAACCTCCTAGTCTAATTATATTGACCCTAGTGACCTTACTTCCACTTCTACTAATTTATTTCCCACTACCATGTCCACCCACTTTCACTATTTAAGATAATGGTATTACAACATATAACATTCATGATGCATTCCACATCAGAAAATTACCTTAGTCCCCTAAGTCCTATGGCCATCCTAAACCATCTAAAAATCCTAGTAGGCCTAACATGATTTGGAAAAAAAGTGCTAAATCCACTTTACAAGAGCCAATCATCTTTGTACCAATACATCATCTAATCAAGATCAGGCCACCAACACCAAGGGAGGTTGGTTATATGGTGATGGGTTTACTAATTGCATCTAGAGTGCCAAGTATCCTATACCAAATAGAATCATGGATAGTCTAGACTATATAGTAATAAGATTGGGATCCAAGGCACAAGGAATTCTTGAACCCATTTCAGCTACTAAACCTACGAGGAATCAAGGTATTGGATTTATACCACTTAGGGGTGTCCCCATTAATTTCTAAAGTGATTCCTTTCCATCGAATGATAATGAAACTCCTAAAAACAATGTAATGTCTCATTATAGCATAAATGATGAGATAACAAATACCAATTTATTTGATTCCAATTCCATCATGACCATTATAGCCCATTATCCCCTTACCCTTCACCATCCTGACCTAGTTTATTAGGACCAACAAGATTCTATCATACTACTAGATGATTTTTAGAATGAGGAATATATTATTGAGTTTATGGGCCTTCAAGACAAATTTATGATTGGTGATCATAAATAAGGATTTGACTTCCATTTGGACCCTATTGCCAATTTTGGAGAGTAGGTAAACTTCCTTGGTTATGATAAAAGTAAAACATCGAGATCCTCAAGTAAAAACCTTTTTGGGGTACCCTTGGGCCAGGAAAAGAGTAAATTAAAAGATAAGTCCTTGAGTGAAAATCTATTTCAAGCACTATTGGATGGGGAAGTTCACCTCTCTCCTTAGAAATCATAGTGTCCACCTAGTCCAAGCACTATCATTGGTTTCAATATTAGTATTGAAGAACAAGTTTTTGAATACTTTGCTCAATATTTTCCTAAAGTATTTATCAAATGGACATTAACTAGCATGGTAGATTCAAATTCTTCTTATATGGGTGTAGATTGTGATCAACAAGTAGTTAAAGAGGATCCATTCTCTTCCTTGCCTAGTATTCTTAAGGATGACTCAACCTTACTATTTTAAGATACTATGAAGGTCGACATTAGTATATATGATGGTCCTAAGATGGTTTTTATAGGTGCATCCCTTAATAGCGAGGAGTGTGAATTCATTACTACCATTATAAAATACTTCATTGATATATTTTTACAGTCCTACTTAGACATGCTTGGTTTTGATTCATTGTTAATGGTATATCACCTAGTTATTCATCCAAATGCCAAACTAGTCAAACAAAAATTATAGAAAATGTATTGACACAGCCATTCTAGTAAAAAAAGAGTTAGAAAATTTGTTGGACATAGGGTTCATACAACCACTTGACTATTTTGAATATATCTCCAACATCATCCTAGTCATAAAAAAACCATAGGGCATTTGCCTATGTATTGATTTCAGAGACATTAACAAGGCATGCCCTAAATATGATTTCCCACTACCTAACATCTAATGGTAGTTTATTCAATAGTAGGATAAAAAAATTTCCCTCATGGATGGATTTTTATGATTTAACCAATTTAAGATTGCACCAAAGGACCAACACAAGACTGCATTCACCACTCCATGGGGAACATTTTATTATCAAGGTATGCCATTTGGATTGAAGAATGTAGGTTCAACTTATCATCATGTCATGATTATCATCTTCCATGACATGATGCAAAACATCATTGCAGACTATGTGTATGATATCTTAACTAAATCAAGAACATGTTCAGGCTACCTTGACGTTCTATGAAGAATCCTTGAGAGGCTTCATTAATACACAATGTATCTCATTCCCAATAAGTGTATCTTTGGTGTCACTTTAGTAAAATTACTAGGATTAATTATGTCACAAAGAGTTATTAAGGTAGATTTGACTAAGGTTAAGGTTTTTATGTAAATGCTTCCTCCATCCAATTTTAAATAGCTTCATATATTACAATGAAAAAATAGTCTATCCCCCATTTCATATCATATTTGGCTGAGAAGTGTCATCCATTTACACACCTTTTGAAGAAAGGTGTCATATTTCAATGGGATATAGGTTGTGAATAGACATTTATAAAATTCAAGACGTACTTGGCTAATCTACTAGTATTGACTCCACCTACATCAGAAAAACCATTACTCCTATACATATCAACAATAAAACATGCACTAGGGGCACTTTTGGCCCAATATGATGAATAGGGAAAAGATCATGTAGTATACTATCTTAGCCAAACATTGGTAAGTTATGAACATAATTATACACCTATGAAAAAGGCTTGTCTTATAATGGTGTTTAATTCCCTATAGTTGTAGCATTATATTTTCAATAATAAAATGATTATGATATCCAAGATTGATCTGATTATGTATTTATTATCAAAGACCACTCTCAAAAGATGCATTGAAAAGTAGTTTATGTTATTGAGTGAATTTTATGTGGAATACCAAAATTAAAAGTTCATCAAGGGGTAAGTCCTAACAAATCAGCTTGTTAAAGCTCCTTTGATTGACACCAAGCCTCTTTCATTTGATTTTCTAGATGAATCAATCATAACTCTAGATGAGGTAACCATTGATCCCAGATAGTATACACTATAATTTGATGGTTCATTCACCGCTTGTGGATATGGAGTTAGTATTTTACTAGTTACACTTCAAGGGGATCTTATTCTTAACGTATTTCACATTAGCTTTCACTTTACTAATAACATGGCCAAATATGAATCCCTAGTTACTGGACTTCATCATACAATATAGTGGGATATCATGTAATTGATGTTATATGGAGACTCTTAACTAATCATCAATCATACCATAGCTTAGTACCAAATAAGAGATGAGAAGTTTTTACCTTAAAAGTGTATGGTGGACAATCTTAAACAATTTTTTTTTAGATTCTTTTGGTTGAACAAATACCACAAGCCAATAATTAAGTGGCAGACATTATGACTACCATTGGGTCCATGATACAAGTTGCCATTAGTGACAGAGAATATTAATTCCTCATCAAAAATCTTTTGTACCCATCTCATGTGATGTTAGATTTAAATCGAGTATGTAATATTGTTAGTCCCATTCCCCCTTGCTACCAAGACCTATATATTTATCTCCAAGATCAAACCCTTCTAATGAAACTTTAAAAGAACCAAACCAAACTATTCTTTAATCAAGCATATCATTATACCATCCTTCGAAACATGCTCTATCATAGGGGATATGATGGAATATTGCTTCATTTTTTATATTTGGGAGAATCCACATTGGTTCTTAAAGAGGTCTAATAAGGAATTTGTGGGGCCCACACCAACATCATGGTTTTGGATAAGAAACTTCTCTATACAAGATTGTTGGGTGAATATTTTGTCATCAACTAACTAAAGGAAAAATGGGTATATCAACCATAGCATAATGAGATACATCTCTCCTCTCAGCAAGGGAAGGTTCCATATAAACTATTTTAAACTAATCTAAACTAAAAATTAACTCAAGGGTGAAATCATACCATCCATTTCTCTTTTTTCAGAAATGATGTTCATAAAACAAAAGGAAAACTTCCTGGGTAGTAACTGAATTCTTGAGAAACCTAGGAAAGCACAAAGTCTTTCATTTCCATCCTTACTAAGTTATAACTTATATAATAATAGAATGAAGTGCAACCCAAAGTCTCCACTGAAAACTACAACAGAGTATAAAATCACAAAGGGTAAAAGTAGTTCAAATCCTTTCCAATACCCTTCTTACTAAAACATATAAAACAAAAACTAAAGGCAATTATAGTAGCACAAAGTCTCTATAATTAACTTTAGAACATCTTCTAGATTATTTCCACTCACTTTGCTTATTTAATCAAATAGATGAAATAAAATTTAGGAAAATGACATAAGAACAATTTCCTAGACAACACAAGTCATTCCAATACAAAGTTTGAAAAGTCACTCGCTTTCTCATTCATTCAAGAAAATATAATTTATAATATGAGATCAAGGTCTAAAAAGGTATCTAAATTTGGGAAGAGTTTTGATTTCAATCACCAAAATATATCTCTATTACAAAAATGGCTCTCTTTATTTATAGGGAAAGGCCTTGAGGATTTAGAAAAGACTTAAATATTTTGACCTAGTCAAAGATAGGAGTCCCTGTTGACTTTTGAATTTCCATATTTTTACATGTAATTACACATGACAAAATTACATGTGCAAATGTCCAAAGTGGTTATAAAAGTGCATTTGAAAAAAAGGAAATTAAATCAAAAGAAAATTGATTCAGTTTGTATCCCTAGTCTTCTTCATGTGAGCATTGTACATGGTGATAGTTGTTTGCATCTCGATGCTATCTGGAGTAACAATATTCTTGAAAATTACCTTAGCTCTGACTATGGCATCTTTCACTACTATAACTAATTTTCCATGATTAGTTAACCTAGTTTTTATATTATTCAGAGTTAACTAATTATCCAGAATGTTATCCATAGAGGCCACTGAAAATGCTTTCTCCTCAAATTCTTTTTAGAACATACCTTCAAACTCTTGAATCATTTATTCTACTAAAATGAATTGGTTGTCTTGATAGGTGAGTTTTCAAGGTATCTCCTCCAACTTATGCAATAAATTGATGTCACTTTGTTCATTGAAGTATTTTAAAGATTCGAGGTCGTTGATCAATTCTTTAAGCACTCAACTCCTATATATCAATGTTTCTTTAGTTTTAGTGTAAGAGTCTCTATCATCAATGATGCCAATTGATATTAGAGTGCCCATTTTTTGCTTCTTCATATCCATCCATTTATCAAGATACTTTCTTATGATTTCAATATCCTGAGAAATAATATTAATAAGATCATGTAGTTTTGCTCGTATTTTTCTCATTTTATCCATTTTCTCAGATAACTCTGTAAGGAAATTCCTTGTTTATGCATTTTGTCCAAGTAATCTTCAAGTACTTTTCCCTTGAGATAGGTCTTTTTCACTTTCTAAATCATGGGATCTTCTATGGAAATGGCTTCTAGAGTTACTATTTCTAGAGTGAAAGTGATCCTTTTTACCACTGCAGTCAATTGTTCCACCATTGATTTATAATGATCCTTCATCTCTTTCTCTCTATCAAACTTCTAAACCAGGATGTACATAGCTGACTCCATATCACTTTTAGCACTTTCATGAGTTATCTTACCTAATTCAACTTGAGAGATAGATTAGTCACTTACATCAAAATTTTCAATAATTGCATCTTATGGAAGTCTTGTTATTTCTAGAAATCTGTGCCCCTTATCCCCTATCATCTTTGAAAGAATATTTGGCTTCTTGGGAGGCTTGACTTTTACTAGCACCATTTTATTGAAATCAAAGTCATCTAGAGAGATGGCTTTTTTTTTCCTTTTGGGTGTACATGCTGACAACCAAAGTGGGATCATAGAAGTACTTACATTACTATCAATCTCCATTGTTTGTGTTACTAGAGTTGCACTCATACCGATAGTGTAAACAATAGGTGGAGTATCAATGAAAATTGCACCTTCTATTGAGTGATCGAGAGTAGAACTATCTTGGATATCAAAATATCGAGATGACAAATTGGGAATTGACCCAAAATAATGAATAATATCTCAAAAATTGCCTTGAGGGTTGTCAAAAATCATTTTGGAAGGAGAGGCTGCTCTAGAAGAGGGAACACTAATTGGAGAAATAGGTGGAGTTACAAGTGTGTTAGGTGGGGAAGAAAAAATTCCTCTTTCTGGCTGCACATTCTCTCATAGAGATAGAGTTTCTTTTTCCTATTTATTTGCAGGCCTATCACCAGTCTCCATTTGTTCCCTTGCTAGTTCTTCAGTGCTTTACTTCTCAACCTCCATATCTATTGTTTTTGGCTCTTTTTCTATAACTTTTGAATTCTTCGTCATGAAGATGATTTTAGGTTTATGTGGCCTAGAGGAAGAAGGAACATCACTCTTATTCTTCATCTTATTTCCACTCTTCTCCTTGTTTCCTATTAAAATTTAGCTTATGTTCCTATGATGAACTCTTTTAAAGTGATTCCCTTGTTCACTAACCAATCATTGGTGTTTACCAATATTGGTTCAAATATTTTCCTTAAGGAAATAAACTCCTTTTGTGACCATTGGATTGGGGGAAGAGGAGCATTTGTGGATTTTTTAGCATGGTATCTATTATTGATCAAATCTCTATCATCCACTAGATTCTTAGGGATGTCAGTGAGTCCCAAATATTTTATCTACACAAGAGACAATCTATTGTAGTCCATTTTTCTAATGTCTTCTATTGTCCTCAAATCCACCCAAACATCTTCGATCATAGGCTCATGAAACTAGGTTTTCCTCTTGATTTTATCTTTTACACCCCTATAATCAAAACTCTATCTCCTTTTGAAATGCTTCATGGTTATGAGTTGCATTTTAGTTTCCATAACTCTAGCTTTCCTAGCAGTTAATACTGAAAACTTATTGATTTCAATTGGGAACCTAAAATCGAGTTTCTTGAGTTTTATCTACTTATTATGCATGACAATTATTTGCCTACATAGCTCCATCAAGACCAATTTGTCTGAAGGGAATCTTGGAACCATATAGGGATGACCTTGGAAAAATCCACCCTGTAGGTAACAAAAGGTAGAGAATTTCAAGAACATACATCCAAAGTCATTCACAACTATCCAAGCTTCATCTGACACTCTTTTTTTTCCAATTGAGGTTCAAAGAAACACAAAAATATTGCAAATAAAGAGCCATTCACTCTCTTGAAATGATGAATAGAGCCCTTCAATGTCAACTAAGCATAATATTGATATATTGGGGTTACTCTCCTATCTCCTCGTGATGTCAAACTTGGAAAGGTTCTCATTGAAGCTACAATATACACTAGGTATGAAGTCATGTAGAATTTGGAGGTAGTAGATACCTTCATCAATTGCTTGTGCAGAGTATTATTGATTTGTTCTCCCCAAAAAATGACTTGTTTACCTTGGAGGATTATCTTAATGAAGGGGTACATCCATTCATTAAACTATGAGGAAGTAGGCAAGCCTCTTACCCTACTGAAAAGAGTGATCAAGTCACTAACTTCTTCTATAAAGTCAATTCTTGGAAAGCTCTATGGCCATCTTAATAAATTTTGATTACATTCTTCACTCTTTCAAGATCTTTGTCATATTCCCTTTGTGCTTTGATGAAATCAAGTTTTAATACTTCAGTAGTAGGAGGACACATGAACACTTTGTTGATGAACTCAAGGTCTAGTCTAATCATCACATTACCTTTAGCATCTAACACAGCCCTAGTATCCTTGTTGTAGAATTGAGCGCATTAAAAAACAAACTCTGTGTTGTAAGCTACTACATGGAAAGAAGATATCAGGTGAATATTACTTTTGATTGTCTTTTTCATCTCATGGGTGGGATTACTTGATTTAGTTCTTTCCATGAACTTAGCCATATCCACATGATCGATCTCTATATCTCTAATATCATTGACATTAGAAGTAACTGAGGTGATTGGAAAAACACCTTGATACTTGTACTTTATTATCTTCAACTTCTTTGAAGAAACTTCAGTCATTTAAAGGAGCTTTTGTCAAAAAGACATTGATGAAGAAAGATCCTTGGAGAAACTACAATAAAATTCATGATCATGAAATCAGGGGAAATATTGACAATATAGGAACACTACATGTTGATGATCATGACCATGGGGATGCACTTGATAGGACTAGAGTGCAAGCAGGCTGAAAATCCAAAGGAAAGTAGGCTCAAAAAATCAAAAATTCAAAATTTTAGAGAGTTAGAAAATTTAATAAAATGCATGCAGGGGTGGCAAAAATTGATGTCCTTGCATGTGAGGGGAGTACCGGTGGCAAAAATCACCGACCTAGCATATTAAAATAGAAACATGCATGGTCGGCAAAAAAAGCCGCCGTAGCATGTGAAGGAGGGTCAATTTTTGCATAGGCATCAAATTTTTCTGCCTTTGCATGTTGACTTTGTGCAAGGGTGGAAAAAATTTCCACCTGTGCACAAGAGGTTCAAAACTTATGTATGGGTGGAAAAAATCACCACTTTTACCAAAATTAACTCTATATTGTGTAAGGGCAGTAAAAATCACCACTTTTACATGAATAACAAGGTATTTTGGGGGTTTTTAGGCTTTCACTTAGAACATCCCTTTGAGGAGGAGAGGGAGGAGGAAAAAAGAAGGAAAAATAAAACCTATAAATGAGAAAAAGGGAAAAATTGAACCTTTAAAGAAAAGAGAAAAAACAAAAATGAAAACTTAGAAACAAAAGAGAGAAGAGCACAAAACCCACTTGATAAATCAAAATCTTACGCTTAAAGCTAGAAAAATCACAATCTCACTTATTCACATGGTCGACTGGTTCCATGGAGGGAGAATAAATAACTTAGAATAATAAAAAATAGACACACATCGGCATTTAAAAGGTTCAAAACTGATGCCAACCACTCAGTGTGCATAGTCATAAATGTTGCATATGAAAATTGAGATCATGTAGGGCTAGAAATTTTTGCCTCTCTTGCATGATAGGTAAAAAAATGCAAGGGTGACAAAAATTGTCATTTTTGCATGAAAGGGCCAAAAAATGCAAGGGCAGCAATTTCATCACTCTTGCATATAGGAGTAACAGTCAAAAGATGCAAGGGCAGTAAAAATTGCCACCTCTACATAAAATAAAAACAAAATGTAAAGGCAAAAAAAACTACCAACCTTGCATGTTAGAAAATAAATTAACTCCTTGAAATTTATCAAAGTTTTAATGTTTTGATTGCATCAAGAGTGCAACAAATTTCATATTTTTTGAGAAATCGTGACGAGGGAAGGTCATGAACTTCTCAAGGCTATTAGTCAACTATACTCAAGATCAAGAAAAACATGTCTTGAATGATGAACTTAGAGTGAAGAATATGAAACATATATGTTTCTTAGGGGTTGTCCATCAAAATAAGCATAGCTGATTTTGGGAATAACAGCTGGCTCCAACTAGGGAAATTCTATTGATCAAACTTTGAAATGATTGAAGGGAGTAGAATCCAGTCTCTAAGTGCCTTCATCCATGCTGTTGGGCCACATAGTCAAGCTATCAAAAAGAAAAAGACACGCAAAAATCAAACAAAAATAAATAAACACAAGAATATATAAATGAACAAATGAACTCATCTAATACTTCAAGGATTGAAGTGTTTCAGATGTTTCCCACTATGAGGTAGTGAGAATGGTGTTCCATCTTGATATTCTATTAAGAAGCTATTTTCACCGTAAATTTGATGAATGGTGAATGGACCTCTCCATAAGAAATCAAATTTTCCATGCATTCCTTTTGGTTCTCTCCTCTTGTCCCACAATAAGACTTGATCTCCAATCTAAAAATCATGAATCCTTGCTTTCTTGTCAAAGAATTTCTTTACCCGATTTTGATGTGCAGTGATACAGTCCACTACTATAGTTCGTTGCTTTTCTATTTCAGTTAAGCACATGATCCTCTTATCAATGGAATTTTTGAAAATTTGATCTTTGACTACCTTTGCCAACTTTAGTGTTGGTAGTTCTAGGGTGATTGGTATCTCCACATTCAAACCATACAAAATTTGAAATGGTGACATACCTTTACCCTCTTAAATGTAATCCTATCTACCCACAAAGCATCGAACAATGCTTTATGCCAAGTTCTCTGATTATCATCTACCAATTTTTTGATAATAGTAGCCAGATTTTTGTTGCTTGATTTTGCCTAACCATTTCCTTGCAGATAATAGTCAGAGAAGTGGGAAAGGATAATCCCATAATAGTAACAAAACTTAGTAACCTCATGAGAAGAGAAACAAGTAGCATTGTCTGTTACTATTTTGGTTGGGACCCCAAATCAGAAAATAATATATTTTTAAAAAAAATTACATACCACTTCTGAAGTAGCATGCTTATTTGGAATGGCTTCCACCCACTTGGTAAAATAGTCTATTGCAGTGAGAGCATAGTCATGCCTAGCACTTAAGGATGGGTTCACAGTGTCGATGAAATCAATACCCCATTTTTGAAAAGGTTCTTCAATCACCACTGGCTTGAGAGGTAATGCAGCCAACTTGGGTTTCCCAATGAACTGTTGACATAATTCACACCAATGTACCCAATTGTATGCATCTTGAAACAGTGTAGGCCAATAGTATCTAGCTCATAGAAGTTTGTGAGCCATCACTAGTGCAAAAAAAGGTCTTCCACATGCCAAATTATGGAAGGACTCCAAAAGTTTACTTTGTTTCACCTTATCCATGTAACGAAGAAATACCCCATCAAGACTTATTTTATATAAACCATTATCCCACAAGACATAGTTAGTAGATTTCAATTTAATATTCCTTTTTTATTTGTAAGATAGATGGGTAGGACACTCACCATAGATAAGAAAATGAGCGATATCATAATACCACTCATCAGTAGTAGTGATAAAGAGAACCATAGGCATGTCTTCAAGCTTTGTTTCCTCTTAATCTATTTCCTTTGGTATGTTATCAGCAATTAATTGGTAGAGACTTTTTCCCTACACAAGCTTAGTGGGTTAGATATCAAGATCAAAATCTTGAATTTTAGCAATCTAATTACCCTTTTATTACCAAACTCCTGTTGAGTTAAAATAGATTTCACTATTATATCAAGCACTAGAACAACAGTATGTGAATTCAAAATATAGAATCTGAAATGTTTTACTACCTTAACCATGACATAAGCATGTTTATCCATGTTTAAATATTTCAATTCATGATCTTTGAGAGGACGTGCATAAATGATATGGGATATTCTACACCTTTATTTTGCTGAACTAAAATGGCTGAAAGTGTATGTTTAGAAGCATAACTGTATACTACGAAGTCTTTAGCATAATCTAGACAAACCAAGATAGGGGCATGGGCGATAGCTTTCTTGATATCTTTAAATGTTGAATTGCCTTTTGCATTCCAATGGAAAATGGCTTTACCCTTCATCATGTCAATAATTTGGTGAGTCTTCTTTGCAAATTTTAGAATGAATTTTCATAGAAAATTCACCTTTCTAAAGAATGAATGAACTACAGTCTTACTATCAGGAAGAGTAAGATTTTAGATAGATTTGACTCTTTCTAAGTCAATTTTTGTCTTCTAGGGATACAGTGTGACCAAGAAGTTTACCTTCTGTAACCTCAAAAACTGACTTCTTAAGATTAAGAGAAATATCATTTTGCCGATAGCATTCCAACACTTGTTGTAAATGATGCACATGATTAGGATGATGTTTGAAAAAAATAATCAAGTCATCAAGATACACCACAATAAACTTCCCTTTTTCATCTTTAAAGGTGAGATCCATTGCTCTCTGGAAGGTGGCACTAGTATTGATCATACCAAAAGACATTATGTGATATGCAAATGTGCCCTAAGGTGTAGTGAAAGTGGGTTTATGTTTATTTGTTTCATTGACTTACACTTAATTATACTCAGAAAAACAATCTAATATTGATAGTATTTCTGAGCTAGTTACTATTTGCAATACTTGATTCATGATGGGTAGGGGGTAGTTATCCTTTAGGGAAGATTGATTTAAGTTTTTGAAATCATCATAGATATGAATCTCTCCATTCTTTTTTCTCATAGGAACTATGTTTGCAATCCAGGTGGAATGATGAATTAGAAAAATTATTCTTGTATTTAACATCTTCTAGATCTTAGAAAGGATAGTACCTGATATTTTGGGGTTGTATTGCCTTTGTTTCTGCTTGTGAGGCAAAGACCCAACTTTGAGAGGAATTTCATGCTGAATTTCTTTGGGCCTGAGAGATTTCAAATCATCATAAGAATATGCCAAAACATCAATGTAATGGTGAAGAAGAGTAATGAATTTGAGCTTTTCATCAGAAATACAACAATTCCCGATGTTGACCATTTTGAGATCTTCCATATTCAAATTTATTTGGTTGAACTTCTTGGAAGAGCTCAAATCCATTTGTCACTGCTTGATATACCTATCATGATTATCAAATAAATTCTTAAGAAAAACCAAACCTTTTATAATTTCATTCCCTTTGAGTTGAATGAACTCTTCACCAATTTTTGAATCTATTTTGGGAACTAATTTTCATGGTGGAGATTCACTAACTTCAAAATAAAGTTCCTCAAAGCCATCCATCTTTTCTAGAAAAGTGATTATCTGATTATCACCATTAAACACTTGTCAATGATTGGCATTATCATATACAATTAGTTGAAAGACCAACTCAATAGTGTACTTGTTCCCTTTGAAATATTTATGAGGAACCATGAGGGTTGCTGAAATAGACAATGAATTTGCATGATCATTGAATTCTCTTAGCATAACATAAATATTGAAAGCATCAAAATTTTTGATGCAATCTCATACAAAATTGTGATAACATCACAATATTTTATTTTTGGTTTGAAATATTTTATTTTTGGTTTGATATAAATTCCTTACCTAACAAACCACTAGTTCAGCATCTTCCTAAGCATGAAAAATCTTAACACCTTTAGCACGAGCAGCTTTCAATCCAAGCAACGAAGATTCATACTCAGCAATGTTGTTGGTATTGTTGAACTATAACTTATATAAATAAAGAAAAATTTCTCTTTGAGGAGATATCAAGACAATTTTGGCTCTAAAAATGGTAGAAGAGTGGCTACCATCAAATTCTAAAATCCAAATATCATTAGAATTTGATCTTTTTAAAGATTTCTCTTGGTTAGTGAGGGAAGATTTTTTTACTTGAACTTTGTCCTAACAATTATTCTAATTTTATATCTAAATTTACTAAATTGTCACCTAATGAACTCTTGTCTGATGAGCTAAAAACATTTTCAGTGGTCAGAAAATAATTACCCATTCTTGATGATTCAAATAAAATTGAGCTTCAGGGTCTGATGTCCAGGTGACAATATATTTTGACTCTTTTTCAGGAAGCAATTTTTGCATGAAACCCTTAATAGATATTCTTGCTTTAGATAGATGCATATTCAACTCTTCACCTACATCCTTGCAAAAATTACGTCTGAGTAGAATGACATAGGAATTTGAAAAGTCGGCTAGCAAGACTGTCTTTTTAATCCTCTTATCTGGAAAAGCTACAAATGCAAATTAGGCATCATTGATTTGGCTTAAAAGTGGCACTTGTTTGTTTTTCATGGAGAAATATCTCTTAGAAGTTTTAGTTAAGGTAAGACCAAGAGAATATGCTACCTTGGTCGGTATAACATTATCAGAAGCTCTAGAGTCTATTATACAGTTACTCAACTTATGACTATTTATTAATAGAGAAACATCGAAAGGTTCTATTTTTCTAGGGGAAATAAGAGGAGTAGTGACAAGATTATTTTAGATGGATTTGTTCTTTGAGGGATCATGAGTCACCTTTAGAAAATCTTGTCTTATAGGGATGGTTTTTTTTATGTATTCATTCAACCTATCAAACTGTTCAAGATTGGCTTGCAAGTACTCGAATTCAATCATTTGAATTTTGGTCTTCCTAGCATGATCAATTATGTCAAATAACTAAAATGAACTAGAAATAGAGGAAGAATGTCCATCAACTTGATCTTCATTTGGTGTGGCACTGGTCTGAGAAATAGAAGTAAAAGGTACATGATGGTTTGAGGTACTTACTTTCTTATTGGTCACTAGGTCCTTTGATTGGCAAAGTAGTGAAGTCCTTCATTTAGCAATTGAGACTACTAGCTGAGGTTCTTCTCCTACTTTTCCCTTATCAAATTGTTGAGTTGACTGATTTTGGGATATATTAAAGACAACATATGATCCATCAAACACTTCTCCTTTTTTCTTAGCTTCATCTTGGTAATGTAAAAAATTAATGTTGGAGTCGCCAGCTAATTCTTCTTCTCCTTCTACAAAGAGATTAGCATCATCTTCTTGGTCCAATTCAAGTTGGAAAGAAAGATCATGTTCAGCTTCATGATAACCAACTACTGAGTTGATAGGTGCTGCTTTAATGGTGAGCTTCTCTTGTGTGGGAAGAAGATGATTGGATTGCCTTTGATTTTTAGTAGCATTGCCTTTATATGAATGGTTAGGAAATGTCCTTCTTGGAATATCTCGATAAGAAGGAGTAGCATACATACCTTGAGACATTTGTCTTTTCAGAGCTAGAAATTCATTTGCCAAATTTTGCACCATAGGATATGTGGTACTTATGGAAGAACTTTCAGTAGACAAGAAAAATTTATTTTTATTAGAATCTTTTCTAATCTTACCTGCCAGGATAAGATCATCTTCGACCTCAATAGCCAAAATCTAAGCTATAGAAAGATCTATAGGGCCAACCTACCTCAATAGAGAACTCACTTTAGGAAGTTAAGAATTGATGAAAAAACACTTAAGATTCTATGGTGTTGGCTGAGCAATGACAGGGATCCTATTCCTCAGCTTATTAAATTTAGTAATGAAGTATCACATAGGCTCATGAGGCTCCTTATTAATTTGTGTAAGCTAAGCCAACAAGGCATGAGAATCCTTTGTAGGTTTTAACCTAACCTCAAACTTGGACTTGAGGGTGTTCCAATCAGTTATAGTTTGAGATTGAAGATAGTAAAATTAGTCTGCAGTAGCACCTTGCAATGTTTCTACAAATAGTCTCACTACTATATCCTCATATTCAATGCCTATCACACCACATGCTATGAATAAAGTGACAATATGCTGTAGAGGATGAACCTTCCCATCACCATAGAACTTGGGAATTTTTTTTTTTGAACTAAGAGGTAGTTCATGTAAAGGTGGGGTTAGATTGAGAGGGCCAAAAGTGTTACTCCAAGGACCATGGACTGCCATGATGTGATGATTAAAAGGAGGGATAACAAACCTTTTTGGGGTATGTATGGACAAAACTCTACTAGCATTAAAACTAGAATCTTCACCTAGTATTAGAGATCTAACGTTAGTAGGAGGAAAACTCCTCATTCGCTGAAGGTGAGATGGTGGAGAAAAAATATCAATTTTTTTTTGTTGAACCAACTCAAATATAGTATCAACAATACCTTGAGCTCTCTAGCTTCACGTATACCATGGATCTACCAGAGTATAAAATAGAAAAATAACTAGAAATGCTTCAATTTGAGGCTTGAGGCTTCAAAGTGCATGTCTGTATCCCCAGTGGAGCCACCAAAATTTTTTAGGTGAATATTTTGTCGTCAACTAACTAAAGGCAAAATGTGTATATCAACTATAGCATAATGAGATAAATATCTCATCTCAGAAAGGGGAGGTTCCCTATAAACTATTTTAAAATAATCTAAACTAAAAATTAACTCAAGGGTAAAATCATACCATCCATTTCTCTTTTTTTAGAAATGATGTTCATAAAATAAAAAGAAAACTTCTCGGATATTAACTGAATCCATGAGAAACCCATAAAAGCATAAGTCTTTCATTGCTTCCCTTACTGATTTATAACTTATATAAAAATAGAATGAAGTGTAGCCCAAAGTCTCCATTGAAAACTACAATAGAGAATAAAATCATAAAATGTCAAAGTAGTTCAAAGCCTTTCTGATACCCTTCTTACTAAAACACATAAAACACAAACTAAAGGCAATTATAGCAACACAAAGTCTCCATAATTAACTTTAAAACATCTTCCATATTATTTACATTCACTCTGCTTATTTAATCAAATAGATGAGATAAAATTTAGGAAAAGGACATAAGAATGATTTCCTAGACAACACAAGTCATTCCAATACAAAGTTTGAAAAGTCACTCACTTTCTCATTCATTCAAAAAAATATGATTTACAATCTGAGCTCAAAGTCTCAAAAGGTATCTCAATTTGGGTAGATTTTTGCTTTCAATCACCAAAAGATATCTTTATTACAAAAGTGGCTCTCTTTATTTATAGGGAGAGGCCTTGAGGATTTAGAAAAGACTTAAATATTTTGACTTAGTCAAAGATAGAAGTCTTTGTTGACATTAGACTTTCCATATTTTTACATGTAATTACACATGACAAAAGTACATGTGCAAATGTTCAAAGTGGTTACAAAAGTGCATTTGAACAAAAAAAAATTAAATCAAAGGAAAATTGATTCAATTTATATTCCCATTCTTCTTCATGTGAGCATCATACATGGCGATAGCTACTTGCATCTTGATGCTATTTGGAGTAACAATGTTCTTGAAAATTACCTTAGCTCTGACATAAAAATAATTTCCTAGACAACACAAGTCATTCCAATACAAAGTTTGAAAAGTCACTTGCTTTCTCAATCATTCAAAAAAATATGATTTATAATCTGAGCTCAAAGTCTCAAAAGGTATCTCAATTTGGGTAGAGTTTTGCTTTCAATCACCAAAAGATATCTCTATTACAAAAGTGGCTTTCTTTATTTATAGGGAGAGGCCTTGAGGATTTATAAAAGACTTAAATATTTTGACTTAGTCAAAGATAGGAGTCTTTGTTGACTTTAGACTTTCCATATTTTTACATGTAATTACACATGACAAAAGTACATGTGCAAATGTGAAAAGTGGTTATAAAAGTGCATTTGAACAAAAAAAATTAAATAAAAAGAAAATTGATTCAATTTGTATCCTCAATCTTCTTCATGTGAGGATCATACATGGCAATAGCTACTTGCATCTTGATGCTATCTGGAGCAACAGTGTTCTTGAAAATTACCTTAGCTCTGACTATGGAATCTTTCACTACTATAACTAAGTTTGCATGATTAGTTAACTTGGTTTTTAGATTATTTAAAATTAACTGATTGTCTAGAATGTTATCCACAGAGGCCATTGAAAATGCTTTCTCTTCAAATTCTTTTTAGAACATACCTTCAAATTTATGAATCATTTATTTTGCTGAAATGAATTGGTTGTCTTGAGAGGTGAGTTTTCAAGGCATCTCCTCCAACTTATGCAACAAATTTATGTCACTTTGTTCACTGAGGTCTTTTGAAGATTCAAGGTCACTGATCAATTCATTAAGCACTTGACTTCTATATATCAATGTTTCTTTAGTTTCAGTGTAAGAGTCTCTATCAATAATGATGCCAATTGATATTAGAGTGCTCATTTTTAGCTTCTTCATATCTGTCCATTTATCAAGATACTTTCTTATGCTTTCAATATCTTGAGAAATAATATTAATAAGATCATCTAGTTCTGCTCTTATTTTTCTAATTTTATTCATTTTCTCAGATAACTCTGTGAGCAAGAAAATTATTTATGTATGCATCTTTTCCAAGTACTCTTCAAGTACTTTTCTATTGAGATAGGTCTTTTCTACTTTCTGATCATAGGATCTTCTATGGAAATGGCTTCTGGAGTTACTATTTCTGGAGTGAAAGTGATCCTTCTTACCACTACAGTCAACTATTCCACCATTGCTTTATAATGATCCTTCATCTCTTTCTCTCTATCAAACTTATGAACCATAATTTTCATAGCTGACTGCATATCACTTTTAACACTTTCATGAGTTATCTTACCTAACTCAACTTGAGAGATAAAGTAGTCACTTGCATCAAAATTTTCAATAGTTGCATCATGTGGAAGTCTTGTTATTTTTAGAAATTTGTGCCCCTTAGCCCCAATCATCTTTGAAAGAATCTTTGGCTTCTTAGGAGCCTTGACTTTTACTGGCACCATTTTATTGAAATCAAAGTCATCTAGAGAGATGAATTATTTTTTATTTTTGGGCGTATATGCTGACAACCAAGGTGGGATCGTAGAAGTACTTACATTAGTATCAATCTCCATTATTGGTGTTATTGGAGTTGCACTCACACCGGTAGTGGAAATAATAGGTGGAGTATCAGTAAAAACTGCACCTTTCACTAAGTGATCAAGAGCAAAACTATCTTGAATATCAAAAGATGGAGATGACAAACTAGGAATTGACCCAAAAGAATGAAGAATATCTCCAAAAGTGCCTTGAGGGTCATCAAAAATCATTTTGGAAGGAAAGGATACTCTAGAAGAGGGAACACTAATTAGAGAAATAGGTGGAGTTACAACAGGTGTGCTAGGTGGGGAAGAAGAAATTCCTATTTCTAGCTGCACATTCTCTCATGGAGATAGAGTTTCCTTTTTTTGTTGATCTATAGGCCTATCATCAGTCTACATTTGTTTCCTTGCTGGTTTTTCAATGCTTTACTTCTCAACCTCCATATCTATTATTTCTAGCTCTTTTTATATAACTTTTGACTTCTTCATCATGAAGATGATTTTTTGCTTATGTGGCCTAGAGGAAGAAGGAACATCACTCTTATTCTTCATCCTATTTGATGATCTTCTCCTTGTTTCCTCTTGAAATTTAGCTTCTGATCCTGTGATGAACTCTTTCAAAGTGATTCCCTTGTTCACTAATCAATAATTGGTGTTTGCCACTATTGGTTTGAATCTTTCCCTTAAAGAAGTCAACTCCTTTTGTGACCATTGGATTGGGGAAAGAGGGGAATCGGCAACCTATTTATCATGGTGTCTATTATTAATAAAATCTTTGTCATCCACTAGATTTTAAATGATGCCAGTGAGTCTCAAATATTCTATCTACTCAAGAGATAATCTAATATAGCCTATTTTTCTGACATCTTCTACTGTCCTCAAATATACCTAAACATCTTCAATCATAGGCTCATGAAACTTGGTTTTCCTTCTAATTTTATTCTTTATGCCCCTGTAATCAGAATTTTGTCTCCTTTTAAAATGTTTCATGGTTACAAGCTACATTTCAATTTTCATAACTCTAACTTTTCCAACAGTCAATATTGAAAACCTACCAATTTCAATTGGAAACCTGAAACTAGGTTTCTTAAGTTCCATCTGCTTATTATGCACGATAATTATTTGCCTGCATAGCTCCATCAAGACCAATTTATCTAAAGGAAATCTTGGAAGCATATAGGGATGACCTTAGAAAAATCCAACCTGTAGGTAACAAAAGGTAGGAAATTTCAAGAACATACATCCAAAGTCATTCACAATTATTCAGGCTTCATTTGACACTCTTTTTTGTTTCAATTGAGGATCAAAGAGAAATAAAAATATCTCAAAAAAAACATCATTCACTCTCCTAAAATGATGAATAGAGCCCTTTAATTTCAACTAAGAGTAATATGGATATATTGGGGTTACTCTCCTATCTCCTTGTGATGTCAAACCTAGAAAGGTTCTCATCGAAGCTGCAATATACACTAGGTATGAATTCATGTAGAATTTGGTGGTAGTAGATACTTTCATCAATTGGTCATGTAGAGCATTATTGATTTTTTCTCCCTATAAAATGACTTTTTTACTTTGGAGGATTATTTTAATGAAGAGGTACATCCATTCATGAAACTGTGAGGAAGTAGGCAAGCCTCTTACCCTGCTGAGAAGAGTGATCAGGTCACTGACTTCTTCTATAAATTCACTTCTTGGAAATCTTCATGTCCATCTTGATAAATTTGCCCTTAGAGTTTTGAGCCATTTATTATTGATTACTATCTTCGCTCTTTCAAAATATTTGTCATATTCCCTTTGTGCTTTGATGAAATAAATCTTTAATACTTTAGTGTCAGTAGGACACATGAACACTTTGTTGATGAACTCTGGGTCCAGTCTAATCATCACATTACCACTAGTGTCTAACATAGCCCTAGTATCCTTGTTGTAGAACTAAGTGCACTAGAGAATAAACTCTTCACTGTGAGTTGCTACAGGGAAAGAAGATACCAAGTAAATATTACTTTCAATTATCTTCTTCATCTCATGGCTAGGATTGCTTGATTTAGTTATTTCTATGAACTCAGCTATATCCATGTGATCGATCTTTGTATCTTTAATGTCATTAACATTACAAGTAATTGAGGTGATTAAAAAAACACCTTGATACTTGTACTTCATTATCTTCAACTTCTTTGGAGAAACCTTAGTCATTTGGAGGAGCTTTTGTCAAAAGGACATCGATGAAGAAAGATCCTCAGGAGAAACTGCAACAAAAGTCATGATCATGCAATCAGAGAAAATATTGGCAATCTGGGAACACTATATGTCAATGATCATGACCATGGGGATGAACTTGATAGGACTAGAGTGTGAGTAAGCCAAAAATCCAAAGGAAAGCGGGCTTAGAAAAGCAAAAATTCAAAAATTTTGAGAGTTAGAAAATTTGACAAAATATATGTAAAGGTGGAAAAAATTACTGCCTTTGGATGTGAGGGGAGTACCCATGACAAAAATTATCAACTTAGCATATTAAAATAAAAAAATGCATGATCGACAAAAAAGGCCATCGTAGCATGTGAAGAAGGGTCAATTTTTGCATAGGTGGCAAATTTTGCCACCTTTGCATGTTGACTTTGTGCAAGGGTGGCAAAAATTGCCACCTATGCACAAGAGGTTCAAAACTTTTGTAAGGGCAGTGAAAATTGCCATTTTTACCAAAATTAACTTGGTATTGTGTAAGGGTGGTGAAAATCACTACCTTTACATGAATAACAAGGTATTTTTGAATTTTTTAGGCTTTCGCTTAGAACGTCACTTTGAGGAGGAAAGGGAGGAGGAAAAAGGAAGGAAAAATAAAAACTATAAAGGAGAAAAAGGAAAAAATTGAACCTTTAAAGAAAAGAGAAAAAATGAAAATAAAAACCTAGAAACAAAAGAGAGAAGAATGCAAAACCCACCTAGTAAATCTAAATCCTACGCTTGAAGCCAAAAAAATCACAATCCCACTTGTTCATGCGATTGACTGGTTGCACAGAGGGGGAGAAGATAACTTAGAACAATAAAAAAGAGACACACATCATAATTTAAAAGGTTTAAAATCAACACCAACTACTTGGCAAGCATGGTCATAAATGCTATACAGAAAAATTGAGATCATGTAGGGGTGACAATTTTTGCCTCTTGCATGATAGGTAAAAAAATGCAAGGGTGGCAAAAATTATCGTTCCTATATAAAAGGGCCAAAAAATGCAAGGGCAGTGATTTTCACCACTCTTGCATATAAGATAAATAGTCAAAGGATGCAAGGGTAGCAAAAATCACTACCCATGCATGAAACAAAAAACAATATGCAAAGGTAGCAAAAATTGCCAACCTTGCATGTTAGAAATAAAGTAATTCCTTGAAATTTATCAAAATTTTGACATTCTGATTGCATCAAGACTATAATGAATTTCACATTTTTTGAGAAATCATGACGAGGTAAGGTCATGAAATTTTCAAGGATGTTAGTCGACTATACTTAAAATCAAGACAAACTTATCTTGAATGATAAACTTACAATGAAGAATATGAAACAAACAAGTTTGATAAGGGTTGTCTATCAAAAAAAGTGTAGCTAATTTTGGGAACAGTAGTTGGCTTCAGCTAGGGAACTTCCATCAATCAAACTTTGAAATGATCAAAGGGAGTAGAATCCGGTCTTTAAGTGCCTTCATCCATGCCATTAGGCCACAAAGTCAAGCTATCAAAAAGAAAAAGACACGCAAAAACTAAACAAAAATAAATAAACACAAGACTATATAAATGTACAAATGAACTCATCTAATATTTCAAGGATTGAAGTGTTTCAGATGTTGCCCACTGTGAGGCAGTGAGAATGGTGGTCCATCTTGATATTCTAGCAAGAATCTATTTTCACCATGGATTTGATGAATGGTGAATGGACCTCTCCACAAGGAATCAAATTTTTCATGGATTCCTTTTGGTTCTCTCCTCTTGTCCCACAACAAGACTTGATCTCCAATCTAAAAATCATGAATTCTTGCTTTCTTGTCGAAGAGGTTCTTTACCTAATTTTGATGTGCAATGATATGGTCCACTACCATAATTTGTTGCTCTTCTATTTCAGTTAAGCACATAATCCTCTTATCAATGTAATTTTTGAAAGTTTCATCTTTGTCTGCCTTTGCCAACTTTAGTGTTGGTAGTTTTAAGATGATTGGTATCTCCGCATTCAAACCATACAAAAGTTGAAATAGTGACATACCTATTACCCTCTTGGGTGTAATCATGTCTGTCCAAGTATCGAACAATGATTTATGCCAAGTTCTCTCATTATCATCTATCAATTTCTTGATAATAATAACTAGATTCTTGTTGCTTGATTCTACTTGACCATTTCCTTGCGAATAATAGTCAGAGTGGGAAAGGATAATCCTATAATAGTAGCAAAACTTAGTAACCTCATGAGAAGAGAAACAAGTAGCATTGTCTGTTACTATTTTGGCTAGGACCCCAAATCGAGAAATAATATTTTATTTAAAGAAATTACATACCACTTCTAAAGTAGCATGCTTAGTTGGAATGGCTTTCACCCACTTGATAAAATAGTCTGTCGTAATGAGAACATAGTCATGTCCATCACTTGAGGATGGGTTCACAGTGTCAGTGAAATCAATACCCCATTGTTGAAAAAGTTTTTCAATCACCACTATCTTGAGAGGTAATGTGGCCAACTCGGGTTTCCCAACAAATTATTGGCACAATTCACAACTATGTACCTAATTGTATGTATCTTGAAATAATGTAGGCCAATAGTATCTAGCTCATAGAATCTTGTGAGTGATCACTAGTGTAGGAAAATGTCCTATATAAGATAAATTATGGAAGGACTCTAAAATTTTACTTTGTTACACCTTATCCATGCAACGAAGAAATACCCCATCAAGGCTTCTTTTGTACAAATCATTATCCCACAAGACATAGTTAGCGGCTTTCAACTTAACATTCCTTTTTTCTTTCTAAGATAGATGGGTAAGACACTCGCCATAGGTAATAAAATGAATGATATCAGAATACCACTCATCAGTAGTAGTGATGAAGAGAACTGTAGACACGTCTTCAACCTTTGTTTTCTCTTGTTCTATTTCCTTTGGTATGTTATTAGCAATTAACTGGTAGAAAATGTTTCCCTACACAAGCTTAGTGGGTTTGATATCAAGATAAAACTCTTTAATTTTAGCAATCCAATTGCCCCTTTCAGTACCAAACTCCTATTGAGTTAAAATGGATTTCACTGTTGTATCAGGCTCCATAACAACAATATGTGAATTCAGAATATAGAATTTGAAATGTTTTACCGCCTTAACCATAGCATAAGCATGCTTATCTATGTTTGAATATTTCAATTCATGAGATTTGAGATGAGAACTCATAAATGATATGGGAGATTCCACACCTTTATTTTGCTGAACCAAAATGGCTGAAAGTGTATTTTTAGAAACATAGCTGTATACTACAAAGTCTTTGGTATAATCTAGACAAACTAGGATAGGGGCATGGGTAATAGCTTTCTTGATATCTTCAAATGTTGACTTGCCTTTTGTAGTCCAATGGAAAATGGCTTTACCCTTCGTCATGTCAATAATGTAGTGAGTCTTCTCTCCAAATTTTGGAATGAATCTTCTTAGAAAATTCACCTTTCCAAAGAAAGAATGAACTAAAGTCTTACTAGCAGGAAGAGTAAGATTTTGGATAGATTTGACTCTTTTTGAGTCAATTTTTATGCCTTCTTAGGATACAGTGTGACTGAGAAGTTTACCTTTTGTAACCCCAAAAAATGACCTCTAGGGATTAAGAGAAATACCATTTTACCGATAGTGTTCCAGCACTTGTTGTAAATGACGCACATGATTAGGATGATGTTTGGAAAAAATAGTCAAGTCATCAAGATACACCACAATAAACTTCCCTTTTTCATCTTTGAAGGTGAGACCCATTGCTCTCTAGCAGGTGGTGCCAGCATTGATATAACCAAAAGGCATTCTGTGATATGTAAATATGCTCCAAGGTGTAGTGAAAGTGGTTTTATGTTGATCTGTTTCATTGACTTTCACTTGATTATGCCCCAAAAAACCATCTAACGTTGATAAATTTTTTGAGCCAGTTACTATTTGCAATACTTGATCCATGATGGGTAGGGGGTAGTTATCTTTTAGGGAAGATTGATTTAAGTTTCTGAAATCAACACAAATATGAATCTCTCCATTCTTTTTTTTCATAGGAACTATGTTTTCAATCCAGGTAGAATGATGGATTGGAAAAATTATTCTTGCATTTAACATCTTCTGGATCTCATAAAGGATAGTACATGATATTTTGGGGTTGTATTGCCTTTGTTTTTGCTTGTGAGGCAAAGACCCAATTATGAGAGAAATTTCATGCCGAATTTCTTCAAGCTTGAGATATTTTAAATCATCATAAGAATACGCCAAAATATCAATGTAATGGTGAAGAAGAGTAATGAATTTAATCTTTTCATCAGAAGTAAAACAATTCTCAATGTTGACCATTTTGGGATCTTCTTCCGTATTCAAATTTATTTAGTCAAACTCCTTGGAAGAACTTGAATCCATTTGTCACTGCTTGATATACCTATCATGCTTATCAAATAAATTCTCAAGAGAAACCAAACTTTTTGGAATTCTATTTCCTTTGAGTTGAATTAACTCTTCACCAATTTTTGAATCCATTTCAAGAACTAATTCTTGTGGTGGAGATTCACTACCTTTAAAATAAATTTCCTCAAAGCCATCCATCTTTTTCATAAAAGTGATGATTTGATTGTCACCATTAAACACTTACTAATGATTGGCATTATCAAGTACACTTGGTCGAAAGACTAGCTCAATAGTGTACTTGTTCCCTTTGAAATATTTATGGGGAACCATGAGGGTTGCTGAAATAGCTAATGAATTTGCATGATCATTGAATTCTCTTGGCACAACAAAAATATTGAAAGCATCAAAATTTTTGATGCAATCTCATAAAAGATTGTGATAATATCACAATCTTTCATTTTTGGTTTGATACAGATTCCTTAACTGACAAACCACCAGTTTAGCATCTCCTCGGGCATGAAGAATCTTAACACCTTTAGCATGAGAAGCTTTCAATCCAAGTAATAAAGATTCATACTCGACAGTGTTGTTGGTATTGTTGAATTGCAACTTATATGAATAAGAGAAAATTTCTCTTTGAGGAGATATCAAGACAATTCTAGCTCTAAAATTGGTAGAAGATCAGCTGCTATCAAATTCTAAAATCTAAATATCATTAGAATTTAATCTTTTTAAAGATTTCTCTTGGTTAGTGAGGGAAGATTTTTTTACCTAAACTTTGTCCTAGCAATTCTTCTAATTTTCTATCTGAATTTCCTAAATTGTCACCTAATGAACTCTCGTCTAATGAGCTAAAAACATCTTCAATGGTTAGAAAATAATTACCTATTCCTAATGATTCAAATAAAATTTGAGCTTTGAGATCTGATGTTTAGGTGACAATATATTTTGACTCTTTTTCAAGAAGCAATTTTTACATGACACCCTTAACATGTATCTTTGCTTCAAATAGATCCATATTCAATTCTCCACCTACATCCTTGTAAAAATTACATTTGAGCAGAATGCCATAGGAAGCTGGAACGTTGGCCATCAAGACTGTCATTTTAATCCTCTTATCTAAAAAAGCCATAAATGCAAATTGGGCATCCTTGATTTGGTCCAAAAGTGGCACTTGTTTGTTTTCCATGGAGAAACATCTCCCAAAAGTTGTAGTTAAGGTAAGACCAAGAGAATCTGCTACCTTGGTGGGCATAACATTATCAGAAGCTCTAGAGTCTATTATAAAGTTGTTCAACTTATGAACATTTATTAATAGAGAAACATAGAAAGGTTTTATTTTTCTAGGGGTAATAAGAGGAGCAGAAAATATTATTTTAGATGGATTTGTTCTTTGAGGGATCATGAGTCACCTTTGGAAAATCTTGTCTTGTAGGGATGGTTTTGTTTTTTTATGTATTCATCCAACCTATTAAACTGTTCAAGATTGGCTCGTAATTACTCAACTTCAGTCATTTGAATTATGGTCTTTATAGCATGATCAATTATGTCAAATAACTAAAATAAACTAGAAATAGAGGAAAGAAGTCCATCATCTTGATATTTATTTGGTGTGACACTAGTTTGAGAAATAGAAACATAAGGTACAAGATGGTTTGAGGTACTTTCTTATTGGTCACCAAGTCCTTTGATTGGAAAGGCAGTGAAGTCCCCCATTTAGAAATTAAGACTACTGGCTAAGGTTCTTCTCCTACTTTTCCCTTATTAGCTTGTTGAGTTGAGATCTAGTAAATGTAGCATACGATCCATCAAACACTTCTTTTTTCTTAGCTTCATCTTGGTAATGTAAAAGACCAATGTTGGAGTTGCCAGCTAATTCTTTTTCTCCTTCTAAAAAGAGATTAACATCATCTTCTCGATCTAATTTAGGTTGGAAAGAAATATCATGTTTAGTTTCATGATAACCAACTGCTGAGTTGACTGGTGTTACTTTAATGGTGAGCTTCCCCTATGTGGGAGGAAGATGATTAAATTGCTCTTGATTTTTAACAGCATTGCTTTGATATGAATGTTGGAAAATGTCCTTCTTGGCATATCTCGATAAGGAAGAGTAGACATACATTAGTACATTTGCCTTTTTAGATCTAGCAATTCATTTGATAATTTTTGCACCATAGGATCTGTGGTACTCATGGAAAAACTTTCATCAAATGAGAAAAAATTATTTTTATTAGAATCCTTTCTAATCTTACCTACCAGGATAAGATCATCTTCAACCTTAGTAGCCAAAATTTGAGCTACAAAAAGATATATAGGGTTGGCCCACCTCAACAAAAAACTCACTTCAAGAAGTTGAGAATTGATGAAGAAGCACTTAAGATTCTTTAGTGTTGGCTAAGCAATGGCAGGGATCCTGTTCCTCAGCTTATTGAATTTAGCAATGAAGTCTCACATAGGCTCATGAGGATCCTTCTTCATTTATGTAAGCTAAGCCAAAAAGGTATGAGCATCCTCTACAAGTTTGAACCTACCCTCAAACTTGGCCTTGAAGGTGTTCCAATCAGTTATAGTTTGAGCTTGAAGATGGTAAAACCAGTTTGTGACAATACCTTACAATGTTTCTACAAATAGTCTCACTACTATATCCTCATATTCAATGCCTATCACACCACATGCTATGAAAAAAGTAGTAATATGCTCATAGGATGAACCTTCCCATCACCATAGATCTTGGATTTTTTTCCTTTAAACTACGAGGTAGTTCATGTAAAAGTGGAATTAGATTGAGAGGGCCAAAAGTGTTACCCCAAGGACCATGGATTGCCATGATATGATGATTAAAAGGAGGGATAATTTTTTTTTATGGGTATGTATGGACAAAATTCTACTAGCATTAAAACTAGAAGCTTCACCTAGTATTGGAGATCTGACGTTGGTAAGAGGAAAACTCCTAGTTCGCTGAAGGCGAGATGGTGGAAAAAAAAGATCAAAATTATTTTGTTACACCAACTCAAATATAGGATCAACAATACCTTAAGCTCTCTAGCTTCGCATATACTATAGATATGCTAGAGTGTAAAATAGAAAAAGAACTAGAAATGTTTCAATTTGAAGCTTGAGGCTTCAAAGTGCACTTTCGTATCCCCAGCGAAGTCATCAAAAATTGTTGGGTGAATATTTTGTCATCAACTAACTGAAGGCAAAATGGGTATATCAACCACAACATAATGAGATAAATCTCTCCTCTCAGCAAGGGAAGGTTCCCTATAAACTATTTTAAATTAATCTAAACTAAAAATTAACTTAAGGGTGAAATCATACCATCTATTTCTCTTTTTTCAGAAATGATGTTCATAAAATAAAAGAAAAACTTCTCGGGTAGTAACTAAATCTACAAGAAATCCACAAAAGTACAAAGTCTTTTATTGATTCCCTTACTAATTTATAACTTATATAACAATAGAATGAAGTGCAGCCCAAAGTCTCCACCGAAAACTACAACAAAGTATAAAATCACAAAGGGTAAATGTAGTTCAAAGACTTTCCAATACCCTTCTTAGTAAAACACATAAAACAAAAACTAAAATCAATTATAGTAGCACAAAATCTCCATAATTAACTTCAAAACATCTTCCAAATTATTTCCACTCACTCTACTTATTTAATCAAATAGATGAGATAAAATTTAGAAAAAAGACATAAGAATAATTTCCTAGACAATACAAGTCATTCCAATACAAAGTTTGAAAAGTCACTCGCTTTCTCATTCATTCAATAAAATATGATTTACAATCTGAGCTCAAAGTCTCAAAAGGTATCTCAATTTGGGTAGATTTTTGATTTCAATCACCAAAAGATATCTCTATTACAAAAATGGCTCTCTTTATTTATAGGGAGAGGCCTTGAGGATTTAGAAAAGACTTAAATATTTTAACCTAGTCAAAGATATGAGTCTCTGTTGACTTTGGAATTTCTATATTTTTACATGTAATTACACATGACAAAAGTACATGTGCAAATGTCCAAAGTGGTTACAAAAGTCAATTTGAAAAAACTAAATTAAATCAAAGGAAAATTGATTCAATTTGTATCCCCAATCTTCTCCATGTGAGTATCATACATGGTGATAGCTGATTGCATCCCGATGTTATTTGGAGTAACAGTGTTCTTGAAAATTACCTTAGCTCTAACTATAACATCTTTCATTGCTGTAACTAATTTTTTAGGATTAGTTAACCTATTTTTTAGATTATCCAGAGTTAACTGATTGTCTAGAATGTTATCCACAGAGGCCACTGAAAATGCTTTCTCCTCAAATTCTTTTCAAAACATACCTTCAAATTTCTAAATAATCTCTTCTACTAAAATGAATTAGTTGTCTTGAGAGGTGAGTTTGCAAGGTAGCTCCTCCAACTTATGAAACAAACTGATGTCACTTTGTTCACTGAGGTCTTTTAAATATTTGAGGTTGCCAATTAATTCTTTAAGCACTCGACTCCTATATATCAATGTTTCTTTAGTTTCAGTGTAAGAGTCTCTATCAACAATGATGCCAATTGATATTAGAGTGCTCATTTTCAAATTCTTCATATCTATCCATTTATCAAGATACATTCTTATGCTTTTAATATCCTAAGAAATAATATTAATAAGATCATCTAGTTCTACTCTTATTTTTCTCATTTTATCTATTTTCTCAGTTAACTTTGTGAGCAAGGAAATTCCTTATGTATGCATTTTGTCCAAGTACTCTTCAAGTAATTTTTCCTTGAGATAGGTATTTTTCACTTTCTGAATCATGAGATCTTCTATGGAAATGGGTTCTAAAGTTATTTTTTTGGAGTGAAAGTGATCCTTCTTACCACTGCAGTCAACTGTTCCACCATTGCTTTATAATGATCCTTCATCTCTTTTTCTCTGTCAAACTTCTAAACTAGGATGTCCATAGTTGACTACATATCACTTTTAGCACTTTCATCTTACCTAGCTCAACTCGAGAGATAGAGTAGTCACTTACATCAAAAAATTTAATAGTTGCATCGTGTGGAGGTCTTGCTATTTATAGAAATTTGTGCCCCTTATCCCCAATCATCTTTGAAAGAATATTTGGCTTCTTAGGAGCCTTGAATTTTACTAGCACCATTTTATTGAAATCAAAATCATCTAGAGAGATGGATTTTTTTTGGCATATACACTGACAACCAAGGTAGGAGCACAAAATTACTTACATTAGTGCAATCTCCATTCTTGGAATTACTGGAGTTGCACTCGCACTGATAATGGAAATAATATGTGGATCATCAATAAAAACTATACCTTCTACTAAGTGATCGAGAGCAGAACTATCTTGGATATCAAAAGATGGAGATGGAAAACTAGGAATTGACCCAGAAGAATGAAGAATATCTCCAAAAGTGCCTTGAGGGTCATCAAAAATAATTTTGGAAGGAGAGGCTGCTCCAGAAGAGGGAACACTAATTAGAGAAATAGGTGAAGGAGTTACAATAGGTGTGCTAGGTGGGGAAGAAGAAATTCCTCTTTCTGGCTGCACATTCTCTTATAGAAATAGTTTGCTTTTCCTATTGATCTATGGGCCTATCATCAGTCACCATTTATTCCTTTACTGCTTCTTTGTCGCTTTGCTTCTCAACCTCCATATCTATTATTTTTGGCTCTTTTTCTATAACTTTTGACTTCTTCATCACAAAGATGATTTTAGGCTTATATGGCCTAGAGGAAGAAGGAACATCACTCTTATTCTTCATCTTATTTTTTTCTCTTCTCCTTATTTTCTCTTGAAATTTAGCTTCTGATCCTATGATGAAATCTTTCAAAGTGATTCTCTTATTCACTAACTAATCATTGGTGTTTTCCAATATTGGTTCAAATTTTTTCCTTAAGGAAGTCAACTCCTTTGTGACCATTAGATTGGGGGAAGAGGGGCATTGGTGACCTATTCAACATGGTATCTATTATTCATCAAATCTCTATCATCTACTAGATTCTCAGGGATGTCAACAAGTCCCAAATATTCTATGTACTCAAGAGACAATTTATTGTAGTCCATTTTTTTGACGTCTTTTGTTATCCTCAAATCCACCCAAACATCTTCGATCATAGTCTCATGAAACTAGGTTTTTCTCTTGATTTTATCCTTTACACCCCTATAATCAAAATTTTGTCTCCTTTTGAAATGCTTCATGGTTACGAGCTGTATTTCAGTTTCCATAATTGTAGCTTTCCCAGCAGTTAATATTGAAAACCTGCCAATTTCAATTAGGAACCTAAAACTAGGTTTCTTGAGTTCCATTTGCTTATTATGCACGACAATTATTTGCCTACATAGCTCCATCAAGACTAATTTGTCTAAAGGGAATCTTAGAAGAATATAGGGATGACCTTGGAAAAAGCCAACCCATAGGTAACAAAAGGTAGGGAATTGCAAGAACATACATCCAAAGTCATTCACAATTGTCCAGGCTTCATCTAACACTCTTTTTTGTTCCAATTGAGGATCAAAGAGACACAAAAATACTCCAAAAAAATTATCATTCACTCTCTTGAAATGATGAATAGAGCCCCTTAATGTCAACTGAGAGTAATATTGATATACTGGGGTTAATCTCATATCTCCTTGTGATGTCAAACCTAGAAAGGTTCTCATCGAAGCTACAATATACATTAGGTATGAAGTCATGTAGAATTTGGAGGTAGTAGATACCTTCACCAATTACTCATGTAGAGCATTGCTGATTTGTTCTCCTTAAAAAATGACTTGTTTACCTTGGAGGATTATCTTAATGAAGAGGTACATCCATTCATGAAACTGTGAGGAAGTAGGCAAGCTTCTTACCCTACTGAGAAGAGTGAACAAGTCACCAACTTCTTCTATAAAGTCACTTCTTGGAAAGCTCCATGGCCATATTGACAAATTTGACCTTTGAGTTTTAAGCTATTTATTATTGTTTAATTTTTTTACTCTTTCAGGATCTTTGTCATATTCCCTTTGTGCTTTGACAAAATCAAGCTTTAATACTTTAGTAGTAGGAGGACACATGGACACTTTATCGATGAACTCAAAGTCCAGTCTAATCATCACATTACCACTAGCATCTAACACAACCCTGGTATCCTTGTTGTAGAACTGAATGAATTGGAGAATAAACTTTGTGTTGTGAGCCACTATATGGAAAGAAGAACTAGGTGAAAATTAATTTTGATTATCTTCTTCATCTCATGGCTGGGATTGCTTGATTTAGTTCTTTTTATGAACTCAACCATATCCACATGACCAATCTCTGTATCTCTAATGTCATCAACATTAGAAGTAACTAAGGTGATTGGAAAAACACCTTGATACTTGTACTTCATTATCTTCAAATTATTTGAAGAAACCTCAATCATTTGGAGGAGCTTTTGTCAAAAGGACATCAATGAAGAACAATCCTTGAGAGAAACTGCAACAAAATTCATGATCATGTAATTAGGAGAAATATTGGTAATCTAAAAACACTACATGTCAATGATCATGACCATGGAGATGTGCCTGATAGGACTAGAGTACAACTAAGATGAAAAGCCAAAGGAAAGCGGGCTTGGAAAATCAAAAATTCAAAATTTTTGAGAGTTAAGAAATTTGACAAAATGCATGCAGGGGTGGCAAAAATTGTGACCCTTGCATGTGGGGGGAGTACTGTGGCAAAAATCATTGACTTAGCATATTAAAATAGAACATACACAGTCAGAAAAAAAGGCCACCATAGCATGTGAAGGAGGGTCAATTTATGCATAGGCAGCAAATTTTGCTGCCTTTGCATGTTGACTTTGTGCAGGGGTGGCAAATTTTTTTGCCTATGCACAAGAGGTTCAAAAATTATGTAAGGGTAGTGAAAATCATAGCCTTTACCAAAATTAACTCGGTATTATGTAAGGGCAGCAAAAATCACCACCTTTACATGAATAACAAGGTATTTTTGGGTTTTTTATTCTTTCACCTAGAACATCCCTTTGAGGAGGAGAGGGAGGAGAAAAAAGAAACAAAAATAAAACCTATAAAGGAGAAAAAGGGAGAAATTGAACCTTTAAAGAAAAGTGAAAAAACATAAATGAAAACCTAGAAACAAAATAGAGAAGAACATAAAAACCACCTGGTAAATCAAAATCTTACGTTTGAAGCCAAAAAAATTGCAATCCCACTTATTCATGCGATCGATTGGTTGCACGGAGGGGGAGCAGATAACTTAAAACAATAAAAAAGAGACACACATTAGCATTTAAAAGGTTCAAAACTGATGCTAACCACTTAGCATGTGAAGTCATAAATGCCATGCATGGAAATAGAGATCATGTAGGGGTGGCAATTTTTGCCTTTCTTGCATGATAGGTGAAAAAATGCAAAGGCGGTGAAAATCACTGCTCCTGCATGAAAGGGCCAAAAAATGCAAGGGCAGAAATTTTCACCACTCCTACATATAGGAGAAATAGTCAAAGGATGCAAGGGCAGCAAAAATTGCCACCCTTGCATGAAATAAAAAATAATATGCAAAGGCAGCAAAAATTGCCAACCTTGCATGTTAGAAAACAAAGTAACTCCTTCAAATTTATCAAAGTTTTGATGTTATGATTGCATCAAGACTGCAACAAATTTCACATTTTTTGAGAAATCCTGATGAGGGAAGGTTGTGAACTTTTCAAGGATGTTAGTCTACTATACTCGAGATCAAGAAAAACTTGTCTTGAACGATGAACTTAGAGTGAAGAATATGAAACAGACAAGTTTTGTATGGGTTGTCCATCAAAATAAGTGTAGCTGATTTTGGGAACAATAAGGATATTATTGGCCCAAAATAGAGACAAATAGATGTAGCTATGTCTTATTATAAGTATAGTAATTTGATATATTTACCTTCACTACCACTCTAATCGATTACTACATCATGACTATTTTCAACTTAGGGACTCAATCTTATCAAAAAAATAAACCTTACCTCATTTGATGGAAATAAACACATCTTTACTACTATGGAGTATTTCACTAAGTGGATAAAGGCCATACCCCTCACATATATAATTAAAAATTAGATATCCAAGTTCATTTATTTTCACATCATATGTTGTTACGATAGCCTTAACAAAATCATCTCTGATAATGGTGGTTATTTCAAGAAAAAGGATGCCAAAGCTGTATCTCTATTTCAATATCAAACATAAGATTTCCACACCATATAACCCATAAGACAATGACCAAGTTGAGGCATCTAAAAAGACCATTATTTCAATCCTTAAGAATATTATCAATGACAATGGTCGTGATTGGCACTTACAGTTGTTCCTTGCCCTCTAGGTTTGTCAAACTAGACACCAAACCCACATAGGAGTTATACCATACTCCTTATCCTATGGTTCAGATGCCATTATTCCTATCGAGATTGAGTTGCCTTCATTTTGTGTCTCACTATAGGACATTATTTATGATGAAGAATACAATGTTTACAAATTATAAGAGTTGGATCTTCTGGATGAAAACCATTGGACCACCTTAGACCATTTGAAAGCTTATAAAAATAGGCTACACCATAGCTATAACAAGTGCATTCTCCCTCAAAAATTTAAAGTTGGTGACTTAGTCTTGAAATAAAATTAGAAAAACACAAATGTCGAGCATGAAAAGAAAGGCAAATTTGAAGCCAATTGGTTGGGTCCATTTTTTATCACTACTAATTATGGTTCTAGGGCATATAATTTGGCAAATTATGAGGGACAAGAACTTGAGGAACCCATGAAAATATCACACCTCAAGAATTTCCATGCTTGAAATCTATTCTATTCCATTATTTATAAGAGCCCTTGATTTTGGGGCACCCATTGTATATTGTTACCTAGACCATTCTCATTACTGTACTGCCTAAAACATTCCTATATTGTTACTTGGAATATTATATTGTTACATGGACTATTCTCACTATGTTATCTAGGTTGTTCCCACTCTGTTACTTGGAAAATTCTATTTGTTACTTGGATCCTTCTATTGTAACTTTTACAATTTTAATTCTATTTGAACAAGAATTTTTCCACTAGACTGTTCCTTATTTCAATTACCTATTCTTATAGATTGTTATAATATTATTTTCAATCATGATATTGATAAAAATCAAGTATGCAAATATATTTAATGAATATTTTAGAGATAGTTTAGAGTGCTTAGCATCAACATCAACATTAGCATTAGTAGCACCTTTTCTAAGTTAGTCTGTCAAGGCATCTCGACATATGGTTTCACCTATTTGGTAGTTCCTTGAGAATTTTAATAATTATTTCTATTTTATATTACATCATATTCCCCTAGACCTCAAATTCTATTTTTGGTTCTTAGGAGCACTGTTACATCTGGTTTAATTTTTGTTTAATCCTCTGCCTAGGGACTATTGTCCTTTGCTATATATTTTATTATACATTTGAACATATTATGTTATTTTCCTTATTCTAAAAAATCCAAAAACATTAGAACATGACAAGAAAAATACCAAAAACATTCTTAGTTAGCAAAGACGGGCTTAAGATCTCCATGAGAGTTGGAAATATATGTCATACCTCTTGGCCATCTAGCTCAGCCACATCCACAGCCTCTAATGGATCCTACTGCTTCTGAGGTTGTATAACTTATAGTGGATGGAAAAGAGGATGAATAACTACATTAACACCTGATACTACTACTTTGATGGGGCCTATCCCCTTTCCCTCCTCATCCTCACTCATCACTATCTCAAAACTGGCTACTGGGCAAATGGCCTAGTCAATTACATAGGTTATACTCCCAAATGCCATCAAATGTATGCATATACCACCCCTAAATATAGAACTCTATCGATGTAGTCCCAAAAAAAATATACTACCCTATCATAATCAATCACTGCATCTACCCTAGGTACTAGTGGCATCTCCCTGGTCACATGAGTAAAGTAATGTGGACCCTCAAGAATATCCTGCTACATCCCAAACTATCACTAAACATGATCTGGCATGTACCTCTCCTAAGTGTAATCATGCTGACCTATAATATAGCATGGGGTGATCATGTATCGAATCAAAAAAAGGTCCCCCACCCATGTAAATTGTGTCCCTATATAAGGGTGCCAAATGAAATCACCATCCTCCATCTCATCGATGGCCCACTTGTAATAGGGTATGTCCCCCAAATGTCTTTTCATCCTCGATCCTATCAATTACCATGACTATGCCAATATATCCTCTAGTCCCCTCTAATACCTTGACCCCATGATGCAATCACAATATACTCCCAGGCCCACACCTGTAGTAGAATGTTATGGCATATGCTTTACTCTCCCATGTATGCAATCATATGTGAATGCTTATATAAATACAATAGAATCATAGGTCCCTAGGTGAACTGCATAAATTGATCAAACATATATTTTTCTACACCAATCAACCCCAAGGGAAAGTACCATTCATTCTTGTCAGGTAACATAAGGCTACTAACAAGAGCTATCAAAACCACTACCTTGGGGGGGCTATCCTATATCCTGCTCCACCCTTTGGGGGCCAAGCCAAGTCCTCTAGTTCATCTACATCAATGAAATCATCTACTATCTCCTTGTTCACTACCCAAATAATTCATCCAACATTACCTATCTCCTTGCCCCCATCCATGTAATCTTGTGTCCTCACATGGGTACCCATAGAATATGGTACACATCCCTAGTGTTACTATCACCTCCCTAATCAATAGATAAAAGGTATAAGTTTTGTAATGCCATCTCTCTACCAATACTAATAAATAACCTCTATCTAAATAATTCACTAATAAGCATTTTAGGTGATACAGGGCCACACCAACCAAGATGCCCATGAGCTCATCTATTATGAGCCCTTGTCATAGTAGAACTTGAGAACACCACTCCCATAATGTGATAATTGCTACTCACTCCTGAAAATCAAAAGGTGGGGATCATACCAATTATCTTTCTAAAATTATATTCTTATAATTTTGAGGCTTAGACTAAAACTCTATGTGCCTCTACCTCTCTTTGTGTAATTTTAGGCCTAGTTTGAACCCCAATGGGGTTCATCATCCTTTCTTTGGTGTTCTCTCTATTGATTTGGTGATCCCACTATTTAGCAAGATGTTTTTACTATTTCATAAAAAAAAATTCTATTTTTTAAGGTGATCTTGCTATTTTCCATGACCTTATTGATTTGTAGGTTGTTCCCATCATTTGGTAGGGTGATCCCACTGATCTTGGAAAACTCTTTGTTTGACAGGGCAAAATTAACCCAAAAATGTGAGATCTCCATTATCTTGGTGATCTTACCATTTTTACCCATGATCCCATCAAAAGATCAAAGAGATCATTGATCTCCTATGTTTCCTACCATTTTCATGGGCAAACTCATCATTTTTCCAATTGGGAAAATGATGAAATCAACCTAGCGAGCCTACCCTACATGAAAAAATGCATTAAATGACAAATTCAAAAACCTAAAAATATACCTTACAATGCCTACCCTACATGAAAAAATGCATCAAATGACAAATTCAAAAACCTAAAAATATACCTACCAATGCCTACCCTACATGAAAAAATGCATTAAATGACAAATTCAAAAACTGAAAAAGATACCTACCAATGTCCCGCTCCTTAGTGGTCACTGGTACTTTCTCACACACTCCCTAAAATGTTAGTAATGTAGGATATTAGCCATTTTGATTATCTCACTCTCATGTAAATATTAGATCTCTAAATTTACTATAGCTAGGGTACAAATGACTTCATTTTAACCCCAAGGGTCAAAATATAGTAAATGTTTCAAAATATTCACCCCTAGGCCTAAAGTTGCTACATTTTATCTCTTTTGGGATATTATTTTAGCCTCATTGATCTATTTTTCCTTCCACTTTATTTTAATTGCTCCATTTTCAGAAATTTTTATTAAAATTAATGAGGTTATACATTCTTTTGATCGAGGGCCCATCCATCAAATATTTTTAAATTTTCCATTTTCCCCTCGAAGGGGAATCATGGGCTACCCAAATGATGTTTGGGGCATTTTCATAAAAAAATTTCTCCTTAATACATGCAAAATTTAAAAACTAAAAATAGGAATGAAATTTATTTCTTTTGATTATAATGATCTTTTCATTATTTGAAAAGATGTCACTTCAATCGAATGTCTTGTCATACCTTCTAAAATAGGGGGAAAATGTAGACATCCAATTCCTATCACTATTGTGCTAAAATTATCAACCTAAGTAATATTTTGTGATAACACACAATCTGGGTCAAAATCACTATAGCACGCTAAATGGTTTGAGCTTATCACATATAAGTGCTAATTTAGGCTAATGTATCCTTGAATGGGGCAATGCATTTTATGTGATTATTATCTTTTCTCAAAACACTTCAAGTCAAATTATGACCATGTAAAATGATTCTTTATACCACTGAATTATTCTAATTTGGTAGCACACATCATGTACATATGTTATTTCACATCCATAATACCCTAACTAGGGTATTGTTCCATATGTAACTGACACCTTCTGATTATACTCTAGTCAAATTTTGAATTCATAAAATGACATTTTTAACCAGGTTAATTTCCAAAGAATTGTAGAAAATTAAGAAAAGCCACTTAAGCAAATCAAACCAAGTCAAGAGTTTAATTGAAAAATCCATGGACATTATTGAAAATATATTAATTGGAAATTCATTCCTTAAATCTAAATCACCTTGTGACATCATCAATAAGGTAGCATTCAAAAGCCATTAATGAAATAAATATCAAGATTAAGCCTTCCCATGCCTCATTAATGCCCCATTTCTTCAAATATTTATGACTTGTCCCTCCAAAATTGAATCATTTTTTGGACACACATGTTGATTTCAAGATGGACAGTCATGGTTGATCCTCCAAATTTTTATAAAGTTATAAATATAGGGATTCACCATTGATTAAGAGAGCTAAAAATTGTGTAATTTTATAATGTAGAATTATCTTCATAAAGCTTCACCTATTTGCAAAAATTGATCAAACTCCTAAGCGTAAGACATTAGTGCATTAAGAAATTATGGATACGCTTACTACTCATCATTGACATAGACGTGAAGCACCAAATCTAGGGAAAATTGCACTTCTTGGTCACAATTGGAAGGATGCTATTTATAAGGTTTGGTAGTATTCCTTCTTTAAATAGTTCTTAGAATTCTTTTGCAACAACCCATAAAGGAGTGGGCTTGATGTTTTATTGTCTATATTATTTTTTGTAAAGGATTTCTTGACTAATACATCTTTTAATCTTACTCTACACTAGGCTATAAGTTGAAGGTGATATAAAGGAAGAGGGTTACATTGGATTACTGGGGTAATGGTACAAATGGTATGGGTGTCAAATAGGTTAATGTTGATAAAGTCTTCATAAATTCTATAATCAGACTCTACTTCATTATTGGAATTGTTGTCACTAGACATTAGCATTGAAACATAAATAAGATAGGTTGGATCACCTATAAGTAGTTTAAATATGAGACCATAAGTTCTTTTGTACCTAGTTATAGAAATCAGCTCAAGAGTACCTTATTGATTTGGCTTGAGGCCACCACCTTCATAGGCTTGTTTCTCCATGATCCTATTAGGGATGGGATATTTTGCTTTTTTTGTATCAATCAACCAACTTGTCATTATACAATTAGGATTCATCATTGGCAAGTGGGTCCTCTTCTTGGTCAATAGTTGGTGTGAGAATGACATAAATTAGACTATGAAGTTTACCTTTTCCTTTTCATTACCATTCCATACAAGGTGTCCCAGATTTAGTTCTTCCATAGGACTTGGGGTTTTGTGGAATTTTAGTAATATGGAATGTATCATGGGCCAAATACTCTCTTGAGCCATTGGCTGAGATGGTAAAATGATTAAACATTTCAAGATGAGGCATATGTGAAGATGAGACAAGGCTATCTAGGTCTATACAATTAGCCTCTGGTAATTTGACAAGTATTTATTTATATTTATATTTTTTGGGAACTAGATCTAGGCCAAAGTGGTAGTTGTAACTCTCATACTTAGCCTTCAAATGTTTGCAATGTTCATAGGGCTAAAAATATCCATTGGTAGTGACCTCCATGCCTAAGTGTGAGAAATTAAGATACTGGTGCAAAGTTGGATTGACTGCATGAATTACACGTATCTAAGATCTACCCAAAAGTAAATTGTATGATAAATTTATGTCTAACACATGGCAAAGTGTATTGTGGGTAAAGGGCCTAATGATAACTGGCAAGCATATGGTGCCTTGTGATTCATGTTATTCATTATTGTAGGATTTTATTGTAATTATCTCTAGCTTTAGCTCAAATATTATATATTTAAGATGCTGGATGAGCTTTAAAGAAACAATATTTAAGCTTGAGCCATTGTATATGAGGACATGTTTGACTTTGTGTTGCATGATTGCAACTTCACTGTACAGGGGATTGTTATGGAGAGGGCCAAGGGATGACATGTCACTTTGATTGAAGTTCAATTTTTGGCCTAGAGATAAATGTCTAACCAAACCTTATAATTTGTCTGGGGTTATGTCAGTGGGAACTTGGGATTGGTTTAGGAGTTTTGTTAAGATATTCTTGCAGATAGTAGATGTACACAAAAAATCCAAAATGGAGATTTATGTAGGCATCTTTTAGAATTGTTACACAATGTCATATGGATTTTCTTTAATAGTGGAAAATGCCTTGTTCCTAACCAACATAATGGGTTGGATCAGTTCATTGTTAGGAGGTTATGGGAAAAGAAATGTTAATCTTAGACCACTGAGTTGTGATCGTATGATCAGGATTAGATACATGACCATTGTAAATTAATGATAATGGAGATGGGCTAGATAGGATAAGTCTTGACTACCATTTCACTTAGTTGTGGTCATGGGGTAATGATGAGTTATTGGTATAAGGTTTTAAAATAGTAATTCCTAGTTTTTATTGCACTTGGTTGTAGTCCTAGGTCAAGGAAGGTTTACTAGTATAGGTAGGTTGATTAAAATGGTTTGGTAATGATTTTAGTCTATTAGTATTTGGTATAAAATTAATGATGATGCTTGAAACATGGCCTCTCAAAATATGACATACAATTTTTTTTAGTCATGTGAAACTATGTGGTAAGTATGTTGGTTGTTGGAATAATTTTGGCCTTGGTTCCTCCCATTTAGTTGATGTTGTTATTATTGTTGATATTGTTGTTGCTATCATGATAGTTATTGATATTGTTGTTATTATTCTAGCCTTTTTTATTGTTATTATTGATTATTATTATTATGTTGTCAAAAAAGGTTTTGGTTAATACCCAAGTTTTGATTGGATGTAGATGCTCTATTATCCAATGTAATTTCCCCATTTTCTAACATATTTTTATGAGGTAATTTAACTATACATAATGGTGTATGGAATGTTTATGAACACGGTGGTATTCATAGAACTCATGCTCTTTATACTATTCTAAATATGTAATACCCTTAGGATAGTGATTCAAAATTGGCCAAATAATCATATTAGCTATTTTTAGCTTATGAAACACTACTTTGATAGGTTCACCAAGTGTTGACCATTTTGACTACACATCAAAATTGGTCAACCCCCTTATAGTCAAAAACTTATTTAAGGGTCTAACATAGTGTCATAGGGTATTTTGTAGTTTATTTAATATAAATTAATGCCATTTTAGCCTTGGTCATATTCTAATTAAGTCTTATCTCAATATGAGTCACTTAGGGGTCATTTAGGGGTCTAATATGCAAGTAGTAGGTTTTCATGGTGTTCAAGTAGTTTAGAGTCATGGTTGAAGATTTCATATGCCTTAGTAACTTATTAGAGATATATAGGATTAAGTAAAATATCATAACACAACTCTAACTTGACCAGATCATCATGAGACATCATACAAAAATAAATGGGTTAGCTCATTTGTGCATGTTATAAATGTGCTCAGAGTGCCTCACATGGCCAAAAGATCACATTTGATCAATGATTTTAGTTACAATAACATCTCCAAATATAAAATCTTGACAAGCTCTCTATCTTGAGATATAAATCTTTAAAGTTGAACAAGTAGACTATGATGGTCGTGTGAATGTTAAAATCAAACCTCAATAATTAACCATTAGAGTTCAAATTATGATGGGTGTGTGAACGTCAATGATGTTAATGTCAAAATCAATGACATGCATGTAGATGTCAAAATAAAGTCTTGATAATTAACCATTCAGGTTCAAATTATGAAAGGTATGTGAACATCAATGATAGTCATGTGAACATCAATGATGGGCATGCAGATGTTAAAATAAAGTCTCATAAAGTGGAAATTTTAATCCAAATAGAGGTAGATCCAATGGTTGGAATTTGAATGTACATATAGATCTAATGGTGCAAGTGAGAGCCAAAGGTCAAAGAGCTTAGATTGAATGCAATACTACAAGATGTTATAATCTCAAGACCCTATATCAATGATCAACAACCAACATTAAAGGTCAAAAAAAAGAGACTCCAAATGAGATTGATATAGAAAATTTGATTTGGTTCCAGATGGAGAAGATAAGTATACGTGTATAAATGACAACATGCATTGTTTATAATAGAATGAGTAGCATGGCAAGGGAATGCCACATGGGAAACTATGTAGGATCAAGTATTTTTTAGAAAAGTAATCTCTTTAGACTCATATGCTACCATGAAATCTTATTTGAAGACCTAAGATGAAAAATGACTATCAAATATGAAGAACGAAGTCTAGGAAAGTAATGAATGACTACCAATGGTGAATACAGGTGTCTATAATATAGATAACAATTAGGAACACATATTATGACTATCATAACATGTTTCATCCAATTAGAATAGGTTAAATTCATGAAAATTATAAATATTTACCCCATAAGCAAACATTAGCATAGGTGAAAGCACTTCAAAATACATTTAGGGGACTAGCCCTTAAATTTAGAGGCTCACTTCCACAATAAGTACAACCACATACCTGAAAGTGTTCCCATGTTTCCCAAATATAGAAGAGGTTTAAACACCCTCTTCTAAGATGCAATATTTGGTGACAATAGTTTTGTCACACCTAGTGGGACCCATTATCTTCAAGATAATTTATCAAGGTGAATGTTGTTCTTGACAACAACTATAAATTGGTGTGTTACTCAACATTTGGCAACTCCATCAAGGTAAATCTAGTTTAAGACCAATATGTTATCATAATTCATGGTTATCAGTAGGTCATCCTCTAGTAGAGTTCTCAACCCCATTAATCCACCTATTCAGCCTGAACTTACCCTTGAAGTTCAATATCCTCGGCCTAATCTTCCCTTTGGAGAACTAGTATATTTTTGCTAGAGAGGAAGAGGTTGAAGAAATTAAGGATTTTGAAGAAGATATGGTTAGACCTCATGCCTTACCTACCTTTAATACTAAAAATCCAATTCATCTTCAAGTATATGATGACATCCCTCCCAATGACATAAAAGGTGTGCTCCTATTCAATGGTGAAAGTCATATTACACCTAGTGAACACATTAGAGATGTATCTAACTTTTGTATATTTCATAACATCACTCAAGAGAACATTGAAATTAAACTCCTTGACATGTCCCTTAGATGAAAGGATCTTGATTTGTATAGGATTCTAGAAGGTAAATGCATCACATCATGGGATGAGTTTGGAGTATTGATAACCTCAAGATTTGGAAATGAAAGTGACCATGTTTCTCTCATATATAAACTTAATGTGATCAAAGGAGGCCCTAAAGAAATATGGATGATTTTAATGAGAGGTTTCAAAAGACTTGGAATAGATTTCCTCCTCCTATGAGTCCATCACTTATTTTTGTGTTCCCTACCTACTTGAGAGCCATTGGTACTGAAATTGCTATCATGCTTGAATCTATGGGGGGTTCCACTCTTCCCAAAGCATATGATCTTGATATCAAAGCTGAGAATGGTCTCATCAAATATAAAAGATTACATCCTAAGATTTTTATGCCTCCATTGTCTTATACTTTTGTTAATACTCCAGTTGTGGTCCAAATTCCTAATACTAACACCAAGTCTAGAGCTACTCCTAAGAAGGAAGATAATGCCATGGACAAAGATGCATATATTCAATGGTTGGAAGATAATCTTGGGAGAGGGAATATGAACCAAAGTTCCTATCAAAACCCATACACATATCATCAATAGTATCATAAACAATATGGGAGAGGAAGAGGTCAAGGGCATCCTAACTTCAACAAGCCTGCTAATGTGCATAACCCCAAATTCACCACCAATGCAAGAGAGATGGTACCAGTTCATAATAACTTGGTATAAGGTAAAAATTGGCATCAAATCCAATTCATGGATGATTTTAAATGTGGAGATAAAAATATTTTTACTCAAGGCGGTTTTATTCCTCTCTTATTAGTTGAAGATGAAGTCATGATGTAGACAAGTGAAGGTGGACATCCTCAAGGAGAGATCTTCACCGACTTCCTAGTTGAGGACACTTTTGTGCTCAATCAAGGAAACTATATCCTATAAAAATCTAAATGTAGGATAAATGATTTATGTGGTAATATTTATGTGCCTATAAACTCATTCAAGTCTAATACAAAGAAACAAGGTATGGATGTAGGTGTGGCAACCTAACTCAATCAAGTCTAATACAAAGAAACAAGGTATGGATGTAGGTGTGGCAACCTCAAATAACTCTACACATCTTCCAAATCAAAATGTTAGAAGGACTATTCAAGGCAATCTAAATCCTTAGGTTCTAAGCAATTCCTTGCCTCCAATAATAAAATAGAAATTAGGTATGGATTCTTTAAACATTTTTTGTTCATTGAAGAATACTAAAACATCCATTTCCCTTTTATATGTTCTTCATATGCTCGGTCAAAAGGAGCTCTTACAAAAATTGTTATCTACTTTTCCTACTAGTGTCCCTCCTTCAAATAAAAGTAATAGTCATTTTTTCCTTGAAAATTCTCCTAAAACTATTGTTAAACCATTCACTAGGCCTAAGAAACCCCCACCATTCTATCTCATTCTCATAGTGGGAGACAAATTGGTCCATAACTACATAGTTTATAATGGAGCTTCTACTTCGGTCATGCCCAAAGTGGTAGCTAATAAGTTTGGCACAAAATATGAGCCTCATAATAAAGGAGTTATCCATATATATGGTAAACCTCTAAAGATGATAGGACTAATAAAAAAATTGAAGGTCTTCTTGCATGATTTTATTAGTTTTCCTATCCTCTAAGATATAGTTGTTGTTGACCTCCCAACTCACTTTGAAATCTACCTATCATGGGGCTTTACAGACAAGATAGGTGGATATCTCTTAGCTGATTGGTCTTTCTTGGTATTTTGAATAATAAATTGATCCAAGGTGACCATAAGGACTCAACCTCTTGCAAGGTTTCATATTGATCCCTACATTGAGATAAGTTCTAATTTGAATTGTGTTGTTCATGAAGAGAAGGATTTCTATTGTAGATGATGGTACTTATTCCAAGCTTGAAGGAATTTCTAATTTTTTTCTTGATGAATATAGTGCCAATACTTATGAATATGATCCTTATACATTTATGGAGGAAACTGATCTAGGGTTATATTGTATACATGAAGAAGGAATACCAACACCTTTACTTACCAAAGAATAAGGTGAAGATGATGAGATATGGAAGATGTTTTTTGATGGTTCAAGAAGTAGAGCTGGTGTAAGAGTTTGTGTTACATTGGTATCCATATATAAACAATAATACTATGATTCATATATATTCCATCTTAGGTGTACTGGTAATTTGGTTGAATATGAAGGTTTAATCCATGGCCTTCAATGGGCAAGGAGAAAAGAATCAAGAAATTGAAAATATATGGAGATAGTGAATTGGTTATTCATCAGGTTAGGTATATGGTTGATTCTAATAACCCTTTTCTTAATTCATATAATAATAGGGTATGGGATTTTTTTTAAGACTTTAATGCATTCAACATACATTCAATCCCAAGGGAGCAAAATAGTCATGCTGATAGACTAGCTACCATATGAGCTCAATTTGATATTCCTACTACCATAAAATAATAGGGGAAGAAATATCACATTAATAAAATTATTATACCTTCTTTACCTAATAATGAAGTGTCTTTACAAGTGTTTGATAGTGACAAACACATTGCATGCTTCTTGCAAAATGAGGCTGAATTATCTTCAAGGAATCAAAGGAGACTCCAAGAATCATTTGGTGATCAGATTGTGCAGCTAAGGAAAAATAAGATACCTAAGAAATAGTGACCTTATAAATTATCCTCAATGTGAATTATCAAAAGAGGAAGGAAAAAGTGAGTATGTCTACACAAGAGGAGAACTATGAAAGAGTCTTGATCTTCAAAGATAAACTTCTCAAGCTAGGCAAGGTATGTTCTACATTAGAAAAGCAAGTATTCATTTAATTGTGTAAAGAGTTTCATGATATATTTGCTTGGGAATATAAGGACATCAAAATATTCAATCCTAGCCTAATACACCATACCATTTAATTGGAACCTAGAGTTAAATTAGTTAGACATAAACAAAGACCCATCAATCCTAATGTTTGGCAACTCATGAGGTTAGAGATCACTAAACTCATTGAATGTGAAATAATCTTTCCTAGAAAGCATTAAACATGGGTAGCTAACATTATGCCTATTATAAATAATAATGGGGAGATAAGAATTTATGTAAACTTCAGATATTTTAATAGGGTGTCACTCAAAAATCACTATCCTCTACCTTCAATGGTATAAATTTTACAAATTGTTTTAGGATCTCAAAAAATTTCTCTCTTAGATGGATATTAAAGTTATAATCAGATTATTGTGAAAGAGGATGATCAGTTTAAAACAACATTCACTAATAAATGGGGAATTTTGATTATAGAAATATGTCATTTGGTTTTTCAAATGCTGGTGCTACATTTAAAAGAGCAATGGACATGGCCTTTAAAGGTTTGATCAATGAGATGTTGTTTGTTTATCTAGATGATATAATAGTGTTTTTTAAATATGATAATGAACATATGCAACACTTGAGACAAGAGTTTGAAATATGTAGGTAGTATGGAGTATCTCGTAATCCAAAAAAATGCATCTTTGTTGTCCATGAAGATAAGCTCTTAGGACACATTGTTTCTATAGATTGTTTGGCTATTGGTCCTAAAAGGATATAGGATATTTTAGGCCTATCATTTCCCTTACATAATAAAATTATCCCAATTTTATTAGGTAAGATAATTTTTTTAAGGAAATTCATACTTGGTTTTGCATCTTTGGTGAAACCTATCACAACCATGATAAAAAAGAATCATGTCTTTTCTTGGACTAAGGAAGGTAATAATAGTTTTGAATCCATTAAGAAATAAATTGCATAAGATCCTACTCTTGTGAATCCAAAATTTGATAAATACTTCATGTTGTATTCATTTTCTAACCTTGATACTATCTCAGTTATGCTAATGCTAAGGAATGATGAGGGTGTAGAGCAACCAATTGCATTATTTAGTCAAGGTTTGGAAGATTATGAAGTAAAGTACACCTTTGTGGAGAAAAAGTTCCTTTTTGTTGTAATGGGACTAAATAAGTTTAGGAATATGGTTTTAAACAATAAGATTCATGTTATGGTTTGTCATCCTAGTACTAAGGAGTTTCTTTTGAGAAAAGACCTTAGTGGAAAGAGGGCAGGGTAGATCACTAAGGTAATGGAATATGATGTTGATATCAAAGTAAAAAAGTTTATAATAGGTAATGGCCTTTGTGAACATCTAGTTTTATATCTTCATGAGTCAAAATAAGAGGTTTTAATTAATCATAATTGCCTCCAACCAGCTGGTTCCTTACATAAATAGATTTGGACAAAATATGTGATCAAATTTCTTCAAAGTGGTGAGTATCCTAATGATATGAGTAGATCCCAAAAGAGATATTTTGGATTTTAAGATATTCCATTTTTCCTTGTATATGGTGTTATTTTTAGAAGAGATACTAATGGTGTATTATTGAGGTGCAATGACAATGACTAATTTGGAGTGTTACTTGAGAAGCTCCATGATGGAATAGTAGGAGGTCATTTCTCCCCAAGAACCACAACTACCAAAATAATGAGGGTAGGATATTATTGGCCTAGAATATTCAAGGAATACCATGCTTGGGTGAGAAGGTTTGTATAATGTGATTTCTTTATGGGAAAATAGAAGATTTTAGCTCTTCATTTCAAGCCTATCCAAGTGGATTAACATTTCATGCAATGGGGTCTTGATTTCATTGGCATGATAAACCTCCCATTAAGTGTTGGTCATAAATGGATACTCACAACAATTGATTATTTTACAATGTGGTTTGATGCAGTAACATTGAAGGAAGCTAATGAGAATGGTAACTTGGAGTTCTATGAGAGCATCATAACTAGGTTTGACACTCCTAATATTATTTTAGACAATGCTCTTGATTTTATGGTTGCTAAGACAACTTATTGGGTAAATAGCAATGGCATATTTTTGAGTACTTTATGTAATTATTACACTCAATGTAATGGGTTGGCTAAATCTACTAACAAGAATTTGATCAGGATCATCAAGATAACCTTGGAGCATAACTAGAGGGCTTAGCATATCAAATTGAAGACAACCTTATGGGCTAATAGGATAACTCCCAAGAGGTTAGTGGGGAATTATCATTTCATGCTTGTCTATGGAAGATAGGGTAGGTTGTCTATCTCTCAAGAGTTTCATGCCTTAGAGTAAGCACATCAATTATATTTTCTTGAAAATACTCTAATAGAGGTGAGATCAACATAATTAATGGATCTATAAGAGATGAGAGATAATGCTCATCAAGATATGGAGTATCACCAAGTATTAATGAAGAGGTTTTTCAATTATAAGGCAAATCCAAGATCATTTCAAGAAGGTAACATAGTATTGAAGTGGGATGAAGATAGAGAAAAAATAGGGAGGCATAACAAATTTGATACCCTATAAAGTAGACCATATGTCATCATCATGTGAAAGCAAAGCAATTATTTCCAATTAACAAAGATGAATGGAGAATATCTACCTATTCCTATGAATGGGATACATTTGAAACCTTTATATTAATGAGGAAAGGTTATTTTTGTAAATAGTATATTAGGTGTGTGTTGTGTTCCCTAAGTTTTCTAGTTAAGCACATGTGTGTTTCTTATCTTGTGTCTTGTTCTTGTTGTTTTCTATTATTTGGTATGTTGTCAAAGGCAATTTGTGTGTCAACTAGTGCACATGTGACTCCATATCCAAATGGATAGGATTAGGCAACTGGTCATGGCATAAAAAGTATACCACCTTTGATAAATCATCAAAAATGTTAACCATTTTGACCACAAGTCAAAATGGGTCAACCCTCTATTGTCAAAAACTTACATAGGGGTCTAACATAGTGTCATAGGGTGTTTTTTATTTTATTTTATGTAATTCAATTCTATTTTAGCCTTGGTCATAGTCTAATTAAGTATTATGTCAATATGAGTCACTTAGGGGTCATTTTGGGGTCTAATATATAAGTATCAAGTTTTCATGGTGTTCAAAAACTTCAAAGTCATGGGTGAAGTTTGTATATGCCTCAAAAACTTATTGGAGATATATAGGATTAAGTAAAAGCTCATAATAAAAATCTAACTGGACCAGATCATCATGGGACATCATGCAAAAATAGATGGGTCAACTCACTTGTGCATATTATAAATGTGCTTAAAAATCCTCACATGACCAAAATATCACATGTGATCAATGCCATTAATACTAAAAACATCCCCTGCAAATACATCATCTTGATGATATCTATATCTCAAGATATAAATATTTAAATTTGAACACAAAAATAGTGAAGATCATACATACATCAAAATAAAGCCTCAATAATTACCCACTGGGTTTCAAATTGTGATGGGCATACAAACATCAATGATGGTCATATGAGAATCAATGATAGGCACACAAATGTCAAAATTAAGTCTCAAAAATTAACCATTGGGGTTAAAATTATTATGGGCACATGGACATCAATGATGGTCACATGAACGTCAATTATGGGTACACATATGTCAACATAAAGTCTCATAAAGTGGTCATTTTAATTCAAATAGAGGTAGATCCAATGGTTGGTGTTCAAATATACATATAGATCTAATGGTGTGAGTGAGAGTCAAAGGTCAAGGAGATAAAATTGAATTCAATGCTACCATTTGTCATAATATTAGGACCTTAGATCAATGATCAATGGCTAGTGTTAAAGGTTGAAGTAAAGAGACTCCAAACAAGATTGATAGAGAAAATTTGATCAGGTTCCAAATGGATAAGATGAGGCTACATGTCTAAATGACAACATGTATAGTTTATAATGGAATGAGGAATATGTAAAGGGAATTCCATATGGGTAACTATGTAAGATCGATTATTTTTTAGAAAATAAATCTCTTTAGACTCATATACCACCAATGAAAGCTTAGTCAAAGACCCAAGATGAACAATGACTTCAAAATATGAAGAACAAAGTCTAGGAAAGCAATGAATGACTGTAGTTGATGAATACAAGTGTCTATAATATAACTATTAGTTAAGAGCACATATTATGAATATCATATCATGTTTCAACCTTTATCAGATAGTAAACATGTGTCAACTCTCTCTAATTTAGTTTTAAATGCTTGAGAAATGATCCATAAGAAAGTAGTTTCATAAAGGTGAGTTGAATAATCTCTACACCATTTTGAAGAGGTTGTCATGGTTTATATGGAAATTTGTCTTAGGAAGAATTCATGGTCTATTTCATACTGCAGTCCCCTATAATGTAACTAGTTATCATTTGGACATGTGTTCTTGTGACCTTTGAACTTCATTCTTTTTCCTCTCTCTGAAATTATATAAGTAGCTATCATTTTGGCCTTTTTAAGATAGACAACATATGGTATGGTGAAGCCCTACTAGTTTGATGTCAAATTTTACCTTAGAATATTTAAATTAATTTGGTTTTGAGTTCAAGAATATCTTGTTCAAGTGTGTAAAGTGATGAATGTTTAAGTTCATTGATTCTATACATTGTTTTTCCTTGTCCTTTCATGTCTTATACAAGAAACTCTCATTCTAACAGGTCATATAGAGTGTAATAAAGTGTGTTAGGATCATTTAAAGTGTATAATTTTCCTTTGAGTGTGACAATTTTCCTCTATTTTATTTTCCTTATGTTGTTTCATACTTCTCACCTCTATATTGAAACACTCATGTTAGAATCCTTTAGGACTTCTAGACTAGTCTGTATGCTTTAGTTCTTAGTGAATGAAATGTGATGGTCATGTGGAAAACATATTGGTGTATCACCCTATTATAATAGGTTTAATTAATTCAAATTCTAACTCTTTTCCCCATAAAAAAGCACTGAAATAGGTGAAATCACTTCAAGATACATTTAGGTAGCTAGCCCTTAAATCTAGAGGCTCACTTCCACTATAGGTACACCCACATACTTAAAAGTGTTCCCATGTTGCCCAAATATGGAAGAGAATTGAACACCCTCTTATAAGGTGAAATATTTTGTGACAACACCAAGGTCATTGAATACTTGAGGAGGGGGTCTTATTCTTGGAGGGGTTTGCAAAGGTGGCGGGTGTTACATTTGTGGAGTTGGTCTATGTTGTTGCAAAGGTTGTACTTGAAAAATAGGTTTTAGATGATAAGTAAGTTGTATTTGTGGTGGATTTTTATTATATGGTTTTTTCACCATTTATACATGATGTGAATTAGTAACTCCATTTCTAACAACATTCCTATTATGGTTAAATTGCTTATATTTCTCATAGTTACTAGCCTCAGATGGTCACAACACTTGTGTTTGGACTTGGTTAGGGATATGACCTGGGCCTATTCCTTGGTTTTGGTTTTGATTTTGGTTCAATGAGGTTAACTTGATAATCCCTTTATCAATAAGGTATTTTTAAATTTGTGAAACTTTTTTTAAGATCTCTTTGAAGGTATGTGCACATTGCAGCTCTAAATTTTAGGATATCTCATTGTGCAAATTTTTATTAAACACAATGGCCAATTATTTTTCTAGTAAGTTATGGGTGAAGAGAATAGAAATAAATCTCCATTTATATAGATATCTTTAAAATATCTCACCAAATTTATGCTTATGTAGAGTTAAATCTACTAATGAAATCTCATACTCGAGATTATATGAGAAATGTTGCACAAAATTGTCCAAGAGGTTGTCAAAATTAGATATGAAATTCTTTGGAAATTTGAGGAACTATTTTAAATCTTGTCCTATTATATTGTGAGAAAAAAAAAGATTATGTAAATGTCACTAGAAGACATTGGTTAGCAAGCAACAAAGAGTTATATCAAATGGGCCTTAGGGTCTCATTTACTCTTGTATTTATCAAATTTTGGTGGTTCATAACATAAAGAAAATGGTATTTGAAGATAATCCATGTTGAATAGGCATGAAAATGTGTCATCTAACTTAAATTTCTTGGTATTCTTCCTTGCTTGAATGAAATAAATTTTATCCTTCATTTGTTTTAGTTATTAGGCCAAAAAATTGGATGGTACATTTGGTTGAAGTGGTGGCTAGGCAGTCAAAGGTGGATTACCTTGACCAGGGTATAATAGAGGCATGGTTTGTTATATAATGATGGTTTGATGGGTGAATTGACTATGAATACACATCTACAAATTGGGATGTAATTTTTTAAATTGCACGCATTATTGGGCTATATTTTTATTTGGATTCAGTATATAGCCTTGGTTTTGAGGGAATTGTGGATGTAATGGAAGGATATGGCTTTGGGTAAAATACCATGCCTACTAAGGTTGAGTAGGGACTTGTTTCCAACTAGTGAAACTTGGTTGAATAAATAGATCTTATTATGGACCAAGGGCCTATCTTTGGATATGTGGCATGTGTTGAGTAAAAGATAATTGCTGCCTAATTGGATAGTGGTACCTCTTTGTTATGAAAACACTAGTTGTAAACAAGATGTTGGTTTTATGTTTGGAATTTATCTTTGAAAAATAGATAACATTTACAATTGTAAAGGTATATTGGTCTATGACTATTGAGGTATGTTTGACATTACCCATTAAGGTGAAACATTTGTTTCCCCCTACTAAAGTGGCATAGTGTTCTACATTGAATGCAGTGGTAGATTAGATTGTGCCCATTTTTTTGGAATGTTATTCACCACTTGTTGAGGTGGGATATCATCAATCACTTGTTATTGAGGTAAATCACTATCTAACACTTGACTACTTAATCCCTATAATTGTGTTCTTGATGAAGCAACTAGTTGAGGATTGGAAGTAACTTGTTATGGTTGGGACGTAGGAGTTCCTAACCCCTATTGTTGTGAAGCACTCATGGTATTACCTAAAGGCATTTGTTGTTTTGGATGTTTTTTTAGTTCAGTTAAACCAATTTTATCTAGATTGGAAGATACTTGCATGTTATCCACTATGTTTAGCACATTGTTTTGTGTAGAATCCATAATTAACTCTTTAATAATTGGGACAGTGTACATGTCACTGACTGAAGTGATTCATGAAAATGGGTCTATATGCAAATTATCTTGATGTGTCAACTAAATTAATACTCCTATTGAAGGAGATATCTATATGAGTGGAGCATTTGACATGGCCATGGTATTAAAATTATGTGTTAGATTCAAATAGGTTTGATATTCTTATTGCATTTGTATAATGTTGTCCTCTATGAGTCCCTTTCCTTTTATAAACATATTTGGGTCTTAATATGGCATCAATACGAGAACTTGAGGATAGCTTGTAGAGGCCTATTCAATGGTTTGGGTATAGGGCATGTTTAAAGGCACTCTAACTAAACAAGGTAAGTTTTCATTGGGGAAGTCTAATGGAAACTTAGCCCCTACTTTGGAAAATCTAACTAAAACCTCATCCTTACTTTCAACCATGTGATGATCAAACAAATAAGTGTCATATGTTGATTCCATAGTGATGTAATATAGTTATTATTGAGCTTGTTCTAAAATGAATGGTACACTAGTAAAGTAAAACATGATTTGATCTTAGTCTTGATACAAATATAGAGGTGTATTAAACAAATAATGGGCTAATATATCTTGACTTTGTTCCTTAGATTAAGCAGTGTAAGGAGGATAAGGATCCGTTTCAAAAACCACATCATCACCATAAGGGTCTTGAACAAAGTCATAATTTATGACCATGTTATCATAACTTGGACCATATATGGTTCCATTATGAGTGTAATGATACATATCCAAACCAATGACTAACATTCTGTGAAGAAGGTCTAGAGTTATACAAACTCTACAAAACAAGGTCTAAAAGATAAATGGTCTGAAATTGGTAAAACTTGGTCTAGGAATTGAGATATTTCTCTAAAATAGGAAATGAAATACTCCATCTAGAAAAGGTCTAATGTCTAATGTTTTACACAAATGGTCAAGTTAAAATACAAATCCAAATGCCAAAATTGGTAAAAGTGTTTCAAAAAACTCTACTCTAGGTCTAAAAATAGAAAATGTGGCTAGGTATTTGGGAACAAGGCACAAATATAGGTTAAAAAAAAGGTCTTAGACAAAATATAAAATGCTAAATCTTTTGGAAACACCACATAAAATCTAGAAATGTCATATCACTAGGTCTAAAGGCAAAAATGAATTACTAGGTATTTTGGAAACATGACACAAAATCTAGACTTTGAGACACAATATGTCTAATATAAAAATGAATTTCTAAGTCTTTTAGGAACATGACACAAAAGCTAGACTTGACACAAACTAGTTACAAAAGACAAGATAAAGTGTTAGGTCTTTAGGAACAAGCACAAAGCTAGGCTGAAAAAACTAGGTCTAAGACAAAAGGTAAAATTCTATGTCTTTTGGGAACATGATGCAAAATATAGACTTGGAATAAACTAGGTCTAAAATACAAGATAAAGTGCTAGGTCTTTTGGGAACATGACACAAAAGCTAGATTTGCTACAAACTAGGTCTAAGACAAGATAATTAATCTAACAAATTTGAAACACTTGGACTCAAACTAGGAATTTAGATTCAAACATAAACTTTACCTATGGAAAAATACATTAGAATCTAGCCACATGAAGATAGACCACTTCCAAAATATAGGAACAAAAATAGGCTTTAAATCAAACAAGGAATTAGTCTAAGTTGCACAGCCCAAAATTGAGAGATAAATGTCTAAGATAAAATTAAGTTAGGAATAGGCATAAACCAATTAATATTTAAATATAAACTTATCAAGACCAATTTATAACTTGATATATAAGGCTTGGTTATTAAATGGATAACAAACTAGACCAAAAGGGATGACATAACAATACTAGGCATAGACCAAGAAGGCACACATGGTTTTGAAATTATAATTGGATATAAGACAACAAGTTTTTGAAATAATGTGAGCAACATAATGATGTTACCTTTATCTAAAGATATGAAAAATGGTTTGTTTCAAAAACTCTAAGGTATGAGACTTGGAATGAAATGGATAGTGTAATGATGCCACTTTCAAACAAGTGACACACACACACACACACACACACACACACACACACACACAAAATTTTGACAAATGACTAAGGCCAAGTATGGTGTCAAATATATGGTTTAACACCTATTTAAACAAAAGAGTGATGTGCAAGCATGAATTTTTTTGGACATGGTATGACAAAAAAATAATTTTGACTCAAGCTAATGTAAATAAAAAGGAAAAACAAAAAAAAACCTAAGTGTATCATCCTAATCCTAAAATCTGACAAGGTGGCTTTGTACTATCAAAATTTGTCTATATACTTGATCTTGAAAGGAAATTATGTTATTAATAAAAAAATTTAAATGCACATGAAAATTAGGGTTTTTAGGGCCCTCTTATGTCAAGAGTTCATACAATGACATGGAAATTCAATCTACTCTCCTTGCATTGATAGTATATCCACAACAAGTGGGGTTATCTAAAAATTATCAATTTCATACATTATAAATGGTCTTATATGTGTGGTTAATACTAGGGCACAACATGTCATTTGGATACACGTTAAACATCTTATTGTGAAAATGTATTATCCTTTTCACAACCACTGCATCTGTCAATTTCTTAGTGTAGTGCAATTTCTGAGTTAAACTTATGTTATGAAGTAGTCTTTTACTAACAGATCTTGTTTAACCACTCAAACAAACATCTTAGTAAGTCAACTTCAATTTATATACCCCTACTATGGAGTGGGGTTGAAATGATTTCAAAAAATGAATTCCTAGCTCAATGCTTCCCTAGAGAACTCATGGGGAGGCCATGAAATCCCACCCACAAGCCAAGATGCACAAACTAAAAATTATGGAAGGACTCTAGGGTAATTTTGGGATCACCCAAATCAATCAGATTTTTAGGAGTGCCTTAATGACTTTCCTTCCACACTTTGGAAAAAGAAATAAAAGCAAAAAATGAAGTATTTTTTGTCACCCAAGTTTCCTAAAGGGGACATGGGAGAGCATACATGTTACACTTGGCTTTCAAAACAAACACATAACAATAATAAAAAATATAAAAGATCTTATGAGCACTTTAACTAGAGTGTGATTTCCTTTTTAAAACACCAAGTGAAACATGATATGATGTTTATCCCCTTGGCATTATTTGAGAGCTTAAAAAAATGAAAATAAGTCAAGTAAATGAGTTTTAAATACCAAATGAAAATGTGAGTTTGAATCTTAGAGCATTAAAAACATCTTTCCTTGGTCTTTTGGTCTTACAAAAGTGCTTGGGGGTCCTTGAGCTTAGAAGCTAAAAGCAAGTGAGAAAATGACTTTTGTAATTTATCTCTCAAGTTTATTATGTTTTTCACACATTGTAATATTGTAGATACATAGAGAAATACCACAAATTTCCTACAAAACCACAACTAGTTAGTGAAAAATCACAACTGCCTACAAAACAAAGGATTAGTGTAATATTGCAGATACATAGAGCAATACTACAACTTCCCTACAAAACCATAACTAGTCAGTGTAAAATCACAAATTATTATAAAATAAAGGGTTAATGCAAAACCATGACTATAGAGTGCAACATCACTAATTTAAAGACAATATCATATATTTAAAAGGCAAAATTATGATTATGAAGGCAATACTGCAACTTTCATATAAATATCACTGATTCTAGGATAAAATCATGACTATAAAGACAAAAATGCATCTATTAAGGCAATATCACAACTGTCAAAGTAATATCATATATTTTAGGATAATATTGTGACTTATCAAGGTGTTATCATAACTTATCAAGGAAATATTGAAAATTATAAAGGCAATATCAAAAATGCAATATCATGACTTCACAGTGTAATATCGTGACTATAGAGTGAAAAATCGACTACATAGAGCAATAATTTTATTTCCTATATAACATCTATGAGCTTCCCCTTTTCACTTTTTTGGCTAAAAAGTTAGGATTTTAACATGAAAATTTTTAGAAAGAGATCCTAAAATTCCATGGGAAGAACTTTGTGGGGTGCAGGGCCCAATGGGTGTGCCATCATGTGAACAAGGAATCCATAGAGGGGAGATTAGTATAGTGTTAGTCAATAAAATCTATATGTACTTAAATTCACTCACTTCATTTGATATCACTAATATTCTTATTAGTTGTCACTATTTTCACCTATTATGTCTAATATTACTTATCCCCTCTAATTCTGATAATCCCATTTATCACCCCTAACCCTATTAATTTATCTAACATCCCCTATCCCACTTCTTAATTAATTCCTTTAATCATTTCTTAATCTTTTCATAATCTATATTATATATTATTTGGTAATTTTAAATTACCAAAGCCCACTTACCTACTTATTCCTAGGCTTTCCTAAAAGCCTACTCCCCCTAGATTCTCTAGAATCTCCCAATCACATATCTAGTCTATCCTTAATCATGCTTAACCCTCCCAAAGAGATTCTAGAGGTTTCTACCTATAGAACCTTCTATCCTATAGAATACTCCAAATTATTTTAAATTCTTGGATAATCCCCAACCATTGATTCTAATGGCCCAAGATTGAATGAGATCTATTGATCCTTCCCTCCATATTCTATATAAGCAAGCCACTCCTTGAAAATTAACTAGAATCTCCATGATCTATCAAATCCATCTAGGAAGCTCATAAATTCCATGCTAATCTAATCCTTGAATCCAACATCAACATCTTTGATCATGCCATCATAATGTTGAAATTCTGAGTCTATAGCAATCAACCATCAATTTGAACATCTTGGAAGGAGGCTAGCTAAAACAAGGGATTGGTAAGGTCTATCTTATGATTATAATTTGTTTCCATAATCCTTATTATTAGTTAATTTGATTTTTTGAGGTTTAAATTTCATGTTTATGGTAGTTTAATCCAATAACTCAAAATTCATATTATATTTTGGTGACCACAATGGGATGCATGTCCTAAGAACTAGATGTTATTTGCTGTGAAGGGGATAAATGACACACCAATGTTTGGAACTAACTGATGTGAATATCTTGTAAAACTTTTAGAATATTCAAAACTTGATTAAGTATCTTTGGATGCTCAAACAATGTTTTGAGAAGGTTTATGAGGGATATTTGAGAGAGAGAGTCTTCTTGAGTTACTTGATGATGTCATATGGTTGATTAGAAGATACTAATATTTTCTTAGAGATATTGACTTTTTGAGATGTATATATGGATGGGTCCTTAGTGGTGCTCTAAGAACTATGATTTCATTTCATCAAGTAGTAACAACATAGTCAATTGTGGCCTTGTTGATTTTTAATATGGTGGATGTTGGTGGAGTGGGCTCTTGGGGGTTATGGATTTTAATGGTATTAACATAATGGTATGGTATGGTGTGATAGATCATGTGGTTGGAAGTGGAGGCCTAACCTTAGTTTTGAGGTGGCTTAACTTATTTTTTACCATGTTTGGGTAAAGGATCCTGGTAAATACCCAGTTGATGAGTTTTTGATTGATTGGGAGTATTCACTCCTAATTCAATATCACCTTTTTCAATAAGGTCCTAAATATAATGATTTAATTTCATGCATTTATTTGTGTCTTGAACTTTGAATCTATGGTATTGACATAATACATCATTGCCATATAGTTGGGTTGAGGTTTACTATCATCCAAAGGTCATATTTCAAGAAGAGCGATCATGTTAGCAGTGATCAATTGTTGAAGGACCACTTCAACATGCACCCCAGGGTTAGTAAGAGGTCTTTTTCCTATTTAAGTATTTGGATTACCTCATGGTACTCAAATAGAGGAGATATTTTACTGGTCTATGGGAGTCTTCTTTTGCATTATTTTAACATGTGATTTAGAATCTGTAACCCTATCTCCCACAACACTCTTATTTTTATTGAAGGTTTTTGCTTTGCCTAAAATTAAATTATCTTGATTTTGATTATGTTCATTTTGGGTATACAACTTACTTCTTCCCTTTTCAATAAGTGATATTTAGATTTGTATCCCCTTTTCAATAATTTCATCAAAAGTTTTGGCACATTGGAGTTTTAATTGATATTTTATCTCTACATTGAGGTTGTCAATAAATATTTTGGCTAACTCCTTTTTTGGTACTATGCATCAGAAGTGGCTTGCCAAGCTTCTCCAACATTGTAAGAAAGATGCCAAACTTTCTCCATTTATTTGTTTAGTGTTATATAAGTCTATAATAGAGATATGACGTTCTATATTAATTGAGAAATATCTTACAAATTTTTCAATTAATTCCTTAAAAATAGATATAGACCCCTTTGGTAGATGCATGAACCATTCTAGGGCTAGTCTTATGAGACTTTTTGGGAAAATTCTTAGTAAGTAGGCATCGTCATATGTAAACTCATGACAAGCCACATATAACTCCTAGATATGATCATGGGGATCACCTTTCCCTCTATACTTTTTGAATTTAAGAAACTCAAGGTGGGGTGGGAAAGGAATTTGTAGAATGCTCATATCTAAGGGAGAAGAAAAAAAATATTTGTATTTATATTTCATAACTTTTGAGCAATTGTCGATTTCTTGGAGAGTCTCTTTCATAATTTATTCTTCTTGTACAAATGAGGTATTTCCAAGAGGCTTAGAAATTTGAGCATGATTTATATTTATTCTATTGGAGCTATGGATATTTTGGCATGGGATGGGTGGTTACTAATATTGGGTATGGAATTAGGAGGCTAGATGACCTCAGGACCTAAAGAGTTAATTGGTGGTCACATGGGATGGGTGGTTATTGATATTAAGAAGAGGAATTTGTGGATCACAAACAAGAACTTGAAGATTGAGAATAATAAGTCCCTCTTTGAATTCTTCAAGTTCTTCTTCATGTGATTGAGTAGGATGAACATATTGACGAGGAGTTTTAGGTCATGCGGATGGATGAAATAAATGTTGTAAAATGTTGTGGTCAAATTTTGAGGGTATATTTCACCCCATTATAATGAATTGGGCTAGAATTAGATCTCAATTTTCATATATATATATATATATATTGGTCAAATCAGGGTCTAACTTCATCACTATGGAAAAAGTCATTTGCGAATCGGTCATCTTCTCCTCTAGAATTATGCATATCACTATGTGTAACATCATGATCCTAATTTTGATCACTTAAGTTCCCCAAGAAGTTATTTTCTTGGTTGGATACTTGTCCCATATTAAGGAGTTGGGCATGGGTTTGGATTGGCATATTTTATGACAAAAGTGATTAGGTGTGATGGGAGATGATGTAACTTGGAAAATTAGCTTGGTCTAGAAATAAAATCTAAGAGTGGTCAAAGAAGGGGATTTTTGGAAATGTGGTTATTTTTAATTTTTAAAGAGACTTGAAATGACCAAGGATTACCAAAAGATAAAACCCCTACAAGAGTCTAATCTAGAAAGAAGACTAGGAGATGAGGTGATCAAGTACCTTTCACAACCAACAAGATAGTGAATGGATGGGTGCTAGGTGTGTAGAGTAAATGATAGAGAAGTGATGGGTGCTATGTGTGAAGAGGAAATGATAGATAAGTGATGGGTGATAGATTAAAGTGTTTACAAGCCTATGTATTTTAATAATTTTGAGGTTATGGTAAGGTATTTTTTATTTGAAATACCATTACTCCTTCTATCATGTCCACTCATAATGACCTTTAAAATAAGGGGAAAATGTATGCACCTAAATCAACTCACCCTGATAATTCTATTAATTCCACTAATTTAACTTATAACTATATTTCCTAGCTAATAAACTAATATTCTATTCCCTATTTACTACATCACACAAACCTTATTCTACCCCTTCAACCAATTAATCACCCTTATTAGTTTACTAACCAAACCTACTTACCTAATAACCTACCCATTAATCCACTTTCTAATTTAAAATTATAATTTATTTACCTAGCCATCTACCAACATACTAACTAGCTATTCTTACACCCCTAACCTTTAATATAGATTTATATAATTGGAGAATTATAAAAATGTCCTCCAATTTATCCATTTTACTCTAGAATTCTCTATTATATAGGATTCCAAGGAATTAAAAAATCCTTGGAAAATCCTTGGCCATTGATCTCAATGGCTCAAAATTAAATTTGAACCATTGATTATTCCCTCTATTTCCTCTATAACCAAGCCAATCCCTCCATGAAAACTTAACTTGAAAATTGGGAAATTTTTTAACTTACATCCATAACCATCCTTATTGAATTCATATATCCATTTTTTCAAATCCATTATCAAGCTAAAAGTCTATTGGAAGCCATTGTCAAGCATAATCAAGCAATCCAACATCCAACACATTTTTCATCAAAAATCAGTTTGAAAATCTTGGAGAGGAGATATAAGAGGTAAAATGATGGTAAATAATCTCATTACAAGGATCTCATTATCTCTTCATCCTCTCTATTTTATTTTGTTTATGTTTTGGGTTTTTAGTACTGAAAATAGCAATATAGAGTGAATCCAAAATTTTGGGTACAAAACCAAATCAAAACTAGCACACTAAACACTAACAACTATAGCCTAGACACTAGGGAGAACATAGGTAACAATAATACAATGAAAATACAACTAGAAAATAAAATAAATCATCATTTTATCTTCCTTGTAGCTCCAAAATGTCTTGTTGAATTAGCTTGCTTGACTATGTGCTCAAAAAATCTTTGTCAATTAAGCTCCATTGCTCCACCTTTCCTTAGCACATTGGTAGTGTTAATTAGATTGTCTTGGAGTAGATAGTGAAATTGGCATGGTAACAATGATATAAAGTTTTCTTTCATTTATTTGGGCATATTAACTTTACATCAAAAGAGTTTAGAGATCAATAGGTAAGGCCCATTATTTATAGCCTCCAAAGTTAACTCTCATCCAAGTTGAGTTAGGTTAGGATTTAAGCATGGAATGAGTTACAACTAACCATAGGTGAGATAATTTTAATTCCAATTGAGTTAAGGAGGGTACATGTAATTATTATTTTTAATTAATAGGCATATCTCTCAAATTAGATATTTTTTAGAGCTTGACAACTCATAAAGACAATGATGAAGAAGCTTGACATTTTTAATTTCTATTTTTAGATATTCACTAATTTCAAATGGATTAATTATCTAAGCATTTAATTTGGTTTAATTAGTTGATTCATTTTGATTATCATTTTATCTCTTTTAATAATTGTTCAAATTCCCCACTTAATGGGTCCATAAGCTAAACTACTAGTTGTTAGGTTGCAAGGTGATTGGGGATGAATTAATGAGTGGTTATTATTGTGTAGGGTATAATAAACAAAATAGGGATGATTTAACATAATTATGATCATTAATTAATGATTTGAAAATGAAATTGGGATGTTTAGTGATTCATAGGCTTAATTTCTAATGTTTGGTAGAAATTATTTTAAAGTCTAGTCAGAATCTAGTTGTGACCAAAATGGGGTGTCTACACTTATCAACAACCTAATGAGTCATATCAATCCTATATAGATGCATAACACCCTTAAAATTAACCTACTTACCTTCTATATTATCCTATCTATCAATATAATCAACCTTTCTATAAAGAGTGCTACCCTTCCTCCTTCCCTCATCAACCTTACCAAGTTGGTCATTCGTCATATTAGTCCTTTCAAGCTTGCCAAGATAAAGAATGTTAGTTACTTATGAATATGTGTAATAATGAAATACTATTGAATAAGTTTGATAAAAGGATAAATATTGATCAAAATGTCCCAAGTCATCTCATGAAAAAACTAAATATGCATTAAAGTTTACAAGGAGTGAGTAGGTAGCATTTGAAGAAAGAAACCAACATGTACTAATTAATGAAAGGGTATAAGTAATAAAATTGAATCTATACATGGAAGATATGTTAATAATATGGGAAAATAATATTTTCAATCTCTTTAATTTCATTTAACTTATACTACACAAATTCTATTGTGCTCCTAATTTTCCCCAACTTGCAAAAAGCCATCAAATAAAACTTGAATCTATTAAGACCTCACTCATTTTTACTCAATATCAATCTACTTTCCTCAATAACATTCATTCACCCCTCAAGTTGTAGTACTCCACAAAGAGAAAAATCCTAAGTTCAAAATCCCAAGTTGGAACCAAGTAGTGGATCCATGGGGGATGAAAGATGAATCATGCCTACACAAATAAATTGAAGCTAAGGAAGAGATTGTGCCTATGAAATCCCCACCCCTTACTCCCCAAGAACCTAAGACTTTTTCATCTTAGAATTATATACAAGAATTAATCCAAAATAAGAAAGAGGTCCTTGTTGATAAGGTTAAAATCTCAAGCTTTATAAATGCCTATCCAATTCTCAAGCCAATTCATGAACCTATTCAAAATTTACCCACCCCTCTTCAAAAGCCTAAAACTTTCCCATGTGGAAGTCAATTTAAGAGATATTTGAAATGAATAAGGGGGTCCATTTTGAAAAAGGTTAAGTTTAAATCACATCAAGGTTTGATGGATTGGTTGGTGAATGGAGAGAGAATAAGGACAAGCTCATTGATCATGAAAGCCCAAGGTTGGTTTATGAGGTTAAACAGACCCTGATTGAGGAAGAACATGTTCTCTTTATGAATAATAAAATTCAAGTTCTAGTTTCAAGTGAAAAAATTTAAATCTATGAAGAGGACTCTTCAAGTGAACATGAATAAGAACTCACCATTGGTACTCCTCTTGGTGAAGAAAAAAATAAATCAATATTTAAAAAGGAAGAAAGAGGTGATATTGATGAAGTGTTATAAGAATTTGAAGGAGATATCACTCTTAAGATGAATATTCAGATGTGAAAGAGAACTTGTCAAGAAAGAATGATGAGGTGGTAGTCTTTGAAAAACTTGAGTAGGTTGTAGCTGCCCATGAGGAGAGTGCTAAGTTTTTTGTCTTGACCAATGAATATGTTGATGAAGACATGAAGGAGAAAGATATTTCAATTAACATCATGGTAATTTATCTTGTTGAGTCTCATGAACATTTTCAAGGAGGTTATAAAGACATGTGGTAGTCCTAACTTGATATGTTTAAGGAGTTTGAAGAGCATGGTAGGGTGACCCATATAGAAGATAATGTTGAGGTATGTTCTTAGTATTGGTATTAAGGCATTTATGTTATCATTGATGCCAAAGTTAAGTTGAATGTCCTTTAAAATTCCTTCATGTCAAAATTCAGAATTGAGGTCATGATTGGTGAATGGTGTGTGACAAAGAAGTTTTGTCTCTATGATGAAAGAAAATTTGAAGGAAACCTGGTATTCTTTCTGAGGCTTGATTACATGCCTGTTGGAATAATGCATATTTAAGCTTACCTAGGGTTAATAGGGTAAGTTATTTATTACCGAGGGTAAAATTTATTTACCTCGGTTAATTTATTTTATTGTTGAGAATTTCTCAACAATATATTTGTTCGTAGTATGAGAAAACAAATAGTTTGTTTTCTCTATTTTGTAATCATTACAAATAGTTTGTTAACATGAAACAAACTATTTGTATTATAAATACTTTGCATTATATGAGAAATTAACGAGAGATTATTGAGAATATACAGAGAAATTTTTGTATTATCACCTATTTTTTAGGTGTGACAAATTTATTTATTCTCTGGAAATATTTGCAGGTTATTTGTTGTGGGTTCTCTCTCCTGGATTGATCCTATGGATCCTGTGTATCTCCTGCTCATTCTTTCATGGTATTAGAGCTTGGAGTTTCAGTTGAAGATCCTCTTCCCTGAAATTTTTCATATTTTAACACATTCAAAAATATTATTTTATTGATGTGTTACAGATATTTTTAATTCTCTCAAATTCTGGTTCTTATTTACTAGTTTTTTTTGGAAAAATTTTGTACTTTATGCTCATTAAATGACCGTACAGATTTCAAAAATAAGATTTTTTTCATGAGGACGTAGGAAATAAAGTCAGGAATCCATTACAATTTGAATTTTTTCATTTAATGCTTGACGTACAGCTCTTTCATTCAAAAACTTGCAGACTGGTCCCTGTTGGCAGACTGTTGGCAGACTGCAGTACCTGTCCATTTTTCTGATGTGGCCGATCGTACGGTGGAATTTTTTCAAATATGAGACCTGTTAATGAAATATGAATATTATATCTTTATATCCATATAATTTTTAATGAATTTGGATCAGGCCGTACAATGTTTTGGAAGCCAACAACAGGAATTTAAAAACTGTTTTTTTGCCTGCTGTATAGCCGTACGGATTTCTCATTTTTGAATGCCTTATGGTGCATAAAATCCAAATATGAAAATTCCATGTGGTAGAAGACATAAAAATATTTCATTTAATGATGAGAAGGACGGATTTGGAGTAGGCCATACAGTCTTTTTTGGCAGATCCAGTGGAGCCATTCTGCATTGCTAAAAGGTGTTTTTTCTTTGGCTATTTTTCTCAAATATTTCCCTGACCACCACGCCTTGTTGGAAAAAGAGTTTATTTTTGATAAAGCCAAAGATTATTCAGCTGATATTTCACATGTGTGAGTCATTTTTGGACTTTTTTTAATTAATTATTTTAATTTTTAGTGTTTTAAATGCAAGTCTCCAGCTTTGAAAGTTCAAATTTGACTTTGCTAAAACGGCTAGAGATATTTTGTTAAAAATTTGTAGGGAGGAGGTCTTGGGGTCAAATCCCCATAATTTTTTTTGCATAAAGCCATTTTTTAATTTTGTATAAGCCAAGGCTAAAAAAATTTCTTCGGGAGACGTTAAATTGTAACGGGAGGGGTGTTTTTTGAGGAAAAACAAATGTCTAGATTGTTCTTGTCAACTTCATCATCTTCCTCAGGAATGGAATCTCGATTGTTTGAACCTCTAAATTCTAAAAATTACCATGTTTGGAAGCCAAAAATGCAACAACTCCTTCAATCAAAGGGCTTATGGAGAATTTTTTCTGAAACGACAACTATAGCATTCACCACTGAAAAAGACAAATATGAATATGGTTGTAAGCAGGATGAGGCTCTTGGATTGATTTGCCTCAACGTCTCAGATAATATTCAATTTCACATTGCAGATGATACTACGCCAAAAGAGGTATGGGAAAAATTTAAAAACCTATTTGGCAAAGTTAATGAGTTTAAAATTTTGCAATTAAATGCAGAATTGAGTATTCTCTCTCCATCAGATTTCCCTTCAATAGATGAATTCTTAGCAAAATTCAAATTTATAAGGTCACAATTGAAAGCTGGTGACAAGGATAAAAGTGATCAGGAGTGCATTTTCATGATTTTTTCAAAGTTGAAAGGACCATATAGTGTTTTTTCCTCTGCTTTTTATACTATGATGGATACATTAGGTGATGAATTCAAATGGCCTTCCTTTGAAGTTTTTTGTGAAAGATTGACTAGGGAGCAAACAAAATTAATGGCCTTAGATGCTCTACCTGGTCCTAGTCATGCTCTAGTTGCTAATTCTTCTAAAGGAAAACCTTCACCTAAGTCTAAAAAGTAAGCACCTTCAAATAACCCTCCAGAGTCCACCACCCAAACACCTCATCATTCTAAATCTACTAAGACCAAAAAGTCCTTTAAGCAAAAGAAGAAAACATTTGGTCCATGTAATTTTTGTGGTGGTCCTAATCATGATGAAAGTAGATGTTTTAAGAAGATGGAAACATTAGAGGCAGCGGTCAGACAACACAAAATTTCTATTCTGTCTTCATCTCCTTCTACTTCTATAGGAAAAGGGAAAGCACTTTCAGCCAGGGCTATATCTTCATGTCAGGATCAGTGGATTTTTGACTCAGGTGCTTCTCACCATCTCACACATTCTAAGGATCTATTGTCTTCCCTTACAGATTGCAGTACATCACATATTGTTATGGGTAACTCCTCACAGATTGAAGTCTTGGGATCAGGTACTGTTGATAAACAAGATGGATGTTTTAACAATGTATTGCTTGTACCTCAAATCTCTTCTAATCTTCTCTCTGTATATCAAATATGTAATTTTGGTACTGGTAAAATTGTGGAGTTTACTTCACATAATGTTGTAATAAGAGAATGTAATGATCCTAGTGAGATAGTTGCTACAGGTACAACAAACCATACTGCAAGACTCTATACTTTTGAGAAGTTTGAGTCTTTTATGTCTTCTGGTTCTTCACTTATATCACATGGTAATAATCTCAACAAATTGTGGCATGAGAGATTGGGACATTTGAGTTATGGATATATGCAACAAATGAGTACAAAACATCTTGTAAAAGGCCTTCCTAAGGTCTCATGTATTGATGGGGTATGTCCTGGTTGTCTAGTTGGTAAACAGCACCAGGATCCATTTCCAATTGGTAAGGCCACACGTGCAAATGCACCCTTAGGGTTGGTTCATAGTGATTTGATGACTTTTCCAACTTGTTCTTTTTCAGGGGCTAAATATGCACTCACATTCATTGATGATTTCACTCGTAAAACTTGGGTATATTTTCTCAAGTTGAAAAGTGAACTTTTTGAAACTTTTAAGGCTTTCAAAGCCTTTGTTGAAAAACAATCATCTCTTCCTCTTAAGAAGATACACACTAAAAATGGGGGGGAATATGACAGTAATGCCTTCTATGATTTTTGTATTGAGCATGGGATACAACATCAGTTCACTGTACCACACACTCCTCAACAAAATGGTGCAGCAGAGAGGAAGAATCAAACATTGAAAGAGATGGCTAATTGTATGATTCACTCTAAAAATTTGGGTCCACAATATTGGGTTGAAGCTGTAAATTGTGCAAACTACATTCAAAACCGTATGCCTCATAAAGTTGTGCAAAATATGACACCAGAAGAAGCTTGGTCTGGAATCAAGCTTGATATTTCAGATTTTCGCATCTTTGGGAGTCAAGCATGGGCATTCATTCCTGATGACAAACATAAAGCATTGGAGAAGAAAAGCCAACCACTCATTTTTGTTGGTTATTGTGAAGATGTAAAATCCTACCGTCTTTTTGATCCTGTCACACATGATGTGTTGTTTTGACGGGATGTTCAGGTTGATGAGCTACCCACTCCACAGGAGTGTACATCTAGTTCTTCTTATTCCCCTCCTTCTACTGAGGATAGTGAAGATTTGCTTTATATTGTTGATGATGATGATGTTGCACTTATTCAGCCACCACAGCCATCTTCTTCACCACCTTTGCCTAAATGGGCAAAGAGCACTCTACATGCAGCTGGTTCTTTTGTTGGTGATCCATCTGATTCTCGTCGCACTCGCTCACAAACATCTGGTGTTGCTCTTTTGGGACAAGCTTGTATAGAGGATCCAGTATTGTTTTCTGAGGCTATTGGTATACCCGAGTGGGATGTTGCTATGTATGATGAGTATTCTTCATTACTAAAGAATGATACTTGGGATCTTGTCCCTCTTCCTAAGGGAAAAAAACTTATAAAATGTAAATGGGTCTATAGGACCAAATATGTTGCAGATGGATCAGTAGATAAGTACAAAGCTAGATTAGTAGCTAAGGGTTTTTCACAGGTTGAAGGGGTTGATTACTTTGAGACCTTTGCCCCTGTAGCTAAGATGGATTCTATTCGGTTTGTACTCTCTCTTACTGCTTCACATTCTTGGTCTATTTTTCAGATGGATGTGAAGAGTGCTTTCTCACATGGTGATCTCCATGAGGATATCTATATGGAGCAGCCTCCAGGATTTGTGCAGGACTCATCCTTGGTTTGTAGACTCCGTCGTTCTCTTTATGGCCTTAAACAAGCTCCTAGAGCTTGGTATGAGAAGATGGATAGTTTTCTTTTGAGTTATACTTTTATTCATTGTGAGTCAGATCACAATGTATACATCTTGAAGCAAGGTGAGGAGCTTGTCATTTTGGTTTTGTATGTTGATGATCTCATCCTCACTGGCAGTTTAGATTCCTTGATACATGACATCAAGGACAAGTTGGCAGATAGGTTTGATATGACAGATTTGGGACTTCTACATTATTTTCTTGGTCTTCAAGTTTTTTAGTCTTCTGAGAGCATTTCTATTGGACATCAGAAGTATGTGACAAATCTTCTTCATCGATTTGGCATGGTTGATTGTAAGCCTACACCCACTCCATGTTAGTCAGGTATTGTGTTGTCTGCCACTTGTATGACTCTTGTTGATTCCACTTTGTATTGGCAACTTGTAGGTAGTCTTTTATACCTGACTCATACCCATCCCAACATCACATTTGCTGTGAACCTTGTCTCTCGATTCTCACATGAGCCTCATGAGAGTCATTGGCAAGCAGTCAAGCATATTTTATGCTACATTTGGGGCACCACTCACTTTGGTATACATTACACACCACAGAGTTCTACACAACTTGTTGGATACATTGACTCTGATTGGGTTGGTGATGTTGACACTCACAAGTCCACTTGTGGATTTGCTTGCACACTTGGTTCAGGTCCAGTTGCTTGGGCATGCAAAAAGCAGACTGCTATTGCATTGTCCTCTACTGAGGCTGAGTATCGAGGTGCTGTCAAAGCTAGTCAGGAGATACTTTGGCTTCGACAGTTGCTTGGAGAGTTTGGCTTCACACAGTAGGGTCCTACTACTCTTTGGTGTGATAACCAAAGTGCGATTGCTATTTCACGCAATCCTATTGAGCATCAGTGAACAAAACACATTGAGATTCACATGCACTTCATTTGACATCTTATTCAGGATGGAGTTCTTTCTTTGGAGTTTGTGCCTACAGCTGAGCAAATTGCAGACATCTTCACTAAACCTTTGGCTTCTCCTCATTATATTCAGTTGTGAACGATGCTTGGGGTGAAGGAAGTTGTCCTTGGGGGGATTTCCCATGAAGTCCTTCCTTCCTTTATTTTTCATATATTTTGATTGGTTTGTACATGGGTACCTTATCAGGCCTAGTAGCTGGGACCCATCCTTGTTTGTCATTCTCCCTATGTTTCGCTTAAGGGAGGGTGTTGGAATAATGCATATTTAAGCTTACCTAGGGTTAATAGGGTAAGTTATTTATTACCGAGGGTAAAATTTATTTACCTCGGTTAATTTATTTTATTGTTGAGAATTTCTCAACAATATATTTGTTCGTAGTATGAGAGAACAAATAGTTTGTTTTCTCTATTTTGTAATCATTACAAATAGTTTGTTAACATGAAACAAACTATTTTTATTATAAATACTTTGCATTATATGAGAAATTAACAAGAGATTATTGAGAATATACAGAGAAATTTGTGGATTATCACCTATTTTTTAGGTGTGACAAATTTATTTATTCTCTGGAAATATTTACAAGTTATTTGTTGTGGGTTCTCTCTCCTAGATTGACCCTATGGATCCTGTGTATCTCCTGCTCATTCTTTCAATGCCAAGATCATGTTAAAGATACAAAGGAATCATCTTGATTAAGCTCTAACTATTTTGGAGCATACAAGGTAATCACATGAGTCAATAAGTCCTTGTATACTATATGAGGTCTTAGTACAAAGTTTTAATGTGATAGAGCTCATAAAGTCTATTGAGAATGGAATTATCTTTAGGAAATCATGATTAAAGAATGACATCATTAAGAGCTAGCTTTTTCATGTCCAAAATATGAGTACTAGGTTTTTTGAATAGTCTAGTCTAACTCCATGAATAATATGTATGCATGAAGAATGGTAATTTTTTATGTTTTGTGTTAGTACAAGAATGAGTAAGTGTTATAAGTTTCTTGAACATGGAAAAAAGGAAAAGAAGCCTTTAAATGAGGTCAAAGGTCAAGTTTTGAAGCTTAGCTCCTGCATGAAGAGACCTATGAGAAGATACAAGCTTGGTACCTTAGTGAGATAAACTAAATGATAATTATGAAATGGATGTTTGTAGTATGATAAGAATGTTATGATTTTATATTACATGGGTATGAAGTTTTTTTAATACTATAAGAGGCTTCACGTTGTGTTCATAGTCTAAGTATGACTGAAAGTTTAAGCGTTAGTATGAAAAGTGACCTATAGTGGCATAATGAGGCATAAATTTAAATTTCCAAGGTGTCATATATATTTAAATAATTTAAATAGGTTTAATTTATTGTGTTAATAATTTTTATAAAATTTTAAGTCATGTCCTATAGGAGAAATCAAAAAAATTGGTTGTAAGATTGACCCTGTGCATAGAATGGGGTGTTGCATACCCAAGAAGAAGTTTATCATGCTCGTTGGCACATGTAACATTTTCATGAGATCATGATAAATTAATTAGAGTTGGGGAATTTACCTAAATTTATTTATTATAATTAGTTTTAAATATGAGGGGTAATCCTTTATGAACGATTGTTAAGAAGGTAAGATACTTAAAACCCTCCTAAAACCCTAAAAAAGAATCAATAGGAAAGATCTAATTGGGTATAAATAAGAATGGTATTATTGAAATAATTTTATTTTTGGAATATGTAAATTGATATTCAAGGTTTCCTCAGGTGGTTTTGGTTTGTCTTGACAATGAGTAGAAGCTACAAGAAAACCCTTATTTTTAGGGTTTTTGATGCTATAGGTAGGGTTGACCAGGTCAAAACATGAAAATGGTTAGAGGATAATGTTAAAGAATTATAATTTATGACCATGAAATTTTATTAGTATTTTTATAACCAAATATTTTATAAAATGGTCATGTAAGGTAGCTTATTGCTAAACTGGCCTAATAAGTAGAATAGTGAGAAAACTAGGTGAGAATGAGATTAAGATTAGGGAATGGTTACAGAAGAATATAGATAGATCCTAAGGCATGGTGTAATTATTAAATACCTATCCCTCATTTCCCCTTGGTCTATAATTTTTTATGATTCCTACACCTATGCAAAAAGGTTGTCATCAAACTGTCTGGCTAACATAGTAAAGTCTGTGTAGAGAAACATAGTGAGATTGGTTTGTAAGACCAATATTGATATATGAACATGCAATATATATTTTAAAAGATTATATAAGGATTATAAAGGTTTAAAAAAACCTATTTTAATATCAAAAAAGTGTTCCCCTGGGTATTCTATAACTTGATTTTCTTGACTATGTTTTTGATCCTACAGGCAACTTTCTATGTGTATGTGAAAAGGAGGTCCCTGAGTCATTTTTCACTAATTTTAAAGATAAAAATATATTTAAGGTGTTATAAAATACTCATAATATAATTTTAATTCCCTATTCAATCTTAGAGAGTCCAATGATTTTGATTGTGTGTTGATAGTGTTTGGTGTTTCTGAGTTAGCCTTTTATAAAAGTGTTCTTGAGGCCTTTTGGATTGTGTGGTGAAAACCAAAGAATTTTGGTAATTTTTTAAAAGTATTTAAGATAATATTTATATTATTTTATTTATTAAATTTGTGTATATGGTTCAAATTTTAAAGATAGGATTTCAGGCAGTAAGAAGGCTTATTGGCAAGGAGACCTAATTGGTGGGTTCAAGTAGTGAAATGGCCAAATGGAGTTGGGAAAACAAAGTTAAATTATAAATAATTTATTTTATGAATATATTAAGTTTTTAATCCATTGGATAAGATAATATTTTTTCCTAATGGTTAGAATGGTAATGTGTGGATAAGACAGACCTAATTGCAATAGGTCTCCATTAGGCCTAATTGTGGATTTGGTCCTTATGGACTATGAATAACTTATGTATTATTTATTTAATTTATTAAATGTTTTTATTGATATATTTAAATCATAATACAATTATTTTTTAGGTTCTTAGTTGACCAATATAGGTATGAGAAAGAATCAAGTGTAAAGTCAAGGCCTAATAAACCTATTTTAACTAGTTAGAGAATTGAGCTATTGAGCGAAGGATATATTATTTTGGAGAATAGGTTAAGAGATTGAAGATAATAATAGAGATTATATGAAAATTAAATCAATATCTAAATATTTTTATATAGGTTTTGATCAAGGTTATTTGACCTAATTCTACCAAAGAGAGGGTTATTTGTGCGAGAAGGCCTAAGAGGTTGTTTGAGTGAGATTGAAGGGTAAAGAGTGAAAAATAATGTTGTAATATAAATTTGATTTATAAATAGGTGTTATAATTTTATCATATATCATAAGTGACTTATTTGGTTCTAATTTACCTAGGGGGTTGGATCCTCCTTGCAAGATAAAGCTTGCAGAAGACTAGTTAAGTGGGTGCTTATCTAGATAGGGGTTGGAGCTCCTTTTGAAGTTGGTGCTTCACTAAAATTTAGATCTTTAAATTATAGGAATTTATTTCATGTGCATGGTTTAGTGGGGTTTTTTCCCCAAGGGGGTTTCCCACATATCTGTTATGCTCTCTTATGATATGCTTGTGTAGTTGTTTATTTATGCATTTCATCTTTTATGTGAATGAATGCTTCATAAGTTGATGAATGAATTTGAATATACTTTTTTAATAAAATAATTCACTTCCACCTATTAGTGTCTAATTATAATTTTTTTTTTTAATCAAATTATGTCCTTTACAAGAGGTCTTACAACCTAAAGGACATTGTAAACAAGCTAAGATGGTTAGTCAAGCACAAGGTGGTTTCTCTACAAGCAAAGTTTCATTGTTCAATGGATCCAATTATGGATTTTGGAGTGTTAGAATGAGGACATATCTAATGTATCAAGGTCATGATGTTTGTAAATCAGTCTTGGATGGGTATACTATACCCTCATATTCCTCCTATGGATGCAACATATAAGAAGGCCAATGAAAACAACTTAAAAATAATGAATGGAATTATGTGTGGTCTATCTGATGAAAAAATTATGAAGGTTATGCACTATATATCTGCCAAAAAAATATGGGATAACTTAAAAAATATTCATGAAGGATATTCCAAGGTTAAATTAGCCAAGTTTAAAACCCATAGAAGATAATTTGAAAGTATAAATATGAATGAAGATGAGATTATTGCAGCCTACTTGTTGAGGGTTGATGAAGTGGTCAATATCATAAGAGGTTTAGGAGAATAATTGGAAGAGACTAATTTTGTTTAAAAGGTCTTAATGTATCTAACTCCTAAATTTGATTTCAAGGTATGTGCCATTGAATAAATGCAAGATCTGTACATGTTAGAGATGGATGGACTTCATGGAACCCTAACAACCTATGAGATGAGGATAAGTGAACTAAGACTTACAAGAAAGAAGCCACATTCAAGGTAGAAAAGAAGCCAAAAGAGAATAATTCAAAAGGTAATAAAGTCATAAATAATTATGAATATGATATTGATGATGATGAGTTAATAGGTATGTTTGTAATAAATTCAAAGATAGGTTTAGGTAGATATAAGGGCAAACTTCCTTTTAAATGCTTCAATTGTGGAGAGGTTGGACACTTTGACAAAAATGTCCTCATAAGAATAAAAAAATGATGATGTAGAGAATGATGAAGATATGATGATGATAAAAATTCTCATAAGTCTAATAAGAACAATAAACACTTTAGAAGATAAGACAACAAGAAAAGATTATTATAAAAAAAAAGTAGTCTCTACACCAAAGAGGATTGCATTTCATCTGATGAGAATGAGAGAAGTGACTTAGAAAGTGATCATGAAGGTAATCATCCTAATGTCAATTAGGTTATCTTCATGGCTAAAGAAGCAAGTTGCTCAAATCCAGAATAATCCATATGGATTGGAGGTGTTGTTATTGATTCAGATGAAGAAGGAGATGAGGTGGATTTTGAGGCTAAGTTGATGAATACTCTACAAAAATTGAAGATGGTCAAGAAAAATAATAATTTTATGAGGTCCCTTATCAAATACTATGATGATCGAATCAACTTGTTTGAAGCTAGACTAAGCAACAACTCCAAGGAAAAAGAGGAAATAGCGAAACAAGTGGAGAGCCAACTTGACATTGTGACTATAGGCCTATAAGCAAAAGAATAAGAATGTGCAAGCTATGTAGCTGAAGTGAACTCTTTAAGATCTGAATTAAAATAAATATCAAATAAGGTCAAGTCCTTTATGAGGTTTGAAAAGAGTATCAATGATCTAAACAACCTTTTGAGTAGCCAAAAGAATTCTAATGACAAACCAGGCCTTAACTTCATTAGAGATTAAAAAAAGACACCAATGTGATAAAAAATGTAAAATAACAACCAAATAATGAGGATTATAATATATCAAAGGTTAATACCATCAATAATTATAATAACATAAGGTATGCTAATCTTTTTAATGGCTACTATTATTTATGTAATTGATTTGGTGATAGAACAAGGCATTGTAGAAGGCCTTTCAAGAATGAATTTGCATGGAAATATGAGGAGAATCATTATCCAATAAGTATGGTTCATGGTGTGTTTCCATATAGAGGATAACATGTTTTAACTATCACAAGGTTGATCACATCACAAAGTACTATACACATGACTTCTCAAGATAAGACAAGAAGTTTGAGGCTTCTAGAACACAAGATAGAAACAATAAGTGGAAACCTAAGGTAACTAAGGTTGATAATTAGTCTGCAAGTATAAATGGATTATTTTCCATGGTAGATCAAAATCAAAATGTGAAGGAGTGCCAAGAATTTTCTCTATCAACTTAGTTTGTTGGTGAAGAAGTAAAGACCAATAGATCAAGCCATGGTGTTTCTCAAACAAAGATTTCAGAGGTCAAGCCAAAAGGACAAATCAAGAATAAAAGGATCATGAAGGAATTTTAGTCTTGCAAGGACATGGAGATATAAGAATCTCATAAACTTATGCTATTATAGTCCTCTAGAGTAGAGGTGACTCCATTAGGCTTCATGGAGGCACTTGGCTAGCAAGTAATATTTATGAAGGATGCTTGGTCATAGGGGGAGTTTTGTGCTTGAAGAATACATTCATATTAAATTATTTATCAAAAAAGTATGCTACAAGTGTGATCTCAAGAGACAAGTCAAAAAAATTTTGTATTATGATTTGATCAAACTAAGTCATAGTTTTGAAAATTTCTTGAATTTTCATGAAGGCAAAGAAATGGCATGAGGTAAAGGGAATAAATCATGTCTCATGAACAGGAATGTGAATCTTGTCTATGTTAAATATTTTGATAGAAAGCATTTATGGATTTTTTAAAATAAAAGGTATGTATTCCAAGAAGGTGAACCTTTGTCATTAATGTTAAAGGGGGAAAACATCCTTATTTTAAGATCAGGTATTGGAGAATGATCTTATATGATTAAGAGTGTTTTCCATCAATACCAAAGGGAATATTTTTGAGGTATGTTCCTAGTATTAGTATTAAGGCATTGATGTTGTCATTGATGTCAAAGTTAAGTTGAATGTCCTTCATGTCAAAATTTAGAATTGATGCCATGATTGGTGAAGTTGTGTGTGACAAAGAAGTTTTGTCTCTTTGATGAGATAAAATTTGAAGGAAACCTATTATACTTTATAAGGCCTGATGACATGTCAAGATCATTTTAAATATATAAAGGAAACATCTTGATTAAGCTCTAAGTATTGAGGAGCATACAAGGTAAGCACATGGGTTAACAAGTCCTAGTATACTATATGGGGTCTTGGTAGAAAGTTTTAATGTGAAAAATATAATAAATTATATTTATATTTGACTTATCTTTAGGAAATAATGATTAAATAGTGATATCATTAAGAACTAGATTATTTGTGTCCATACTATGAGTACTAGGTATCTTGAATAGCCTGGGCTAGCTTTGTGAAGAAGATGTATATAAGAAGCATGTTAAATTTTTGTGTTTTGGGTCATTACAAGCATTATTAAGTTTTATATTTTTATTAAACATGGGTAAAAGGTAAATAATCCTTTAGATGAGGTCAAAGTTCAAGTTTTGAAGCTTAGCTCCTACATGAAGAGACCTAGTGAGAAGATACAGGCTTGGTACCTTAGTGAGATAAGCTATATGAGACTTATGAAAGGGAGGTTGGAAGTTTGAGAATAATTTTATGATTTTTTATGAAATTTTTATTAATTTTTGAGAACAATACAAGAGGTTTTATGTTGTGTTCATAGTCTAAGTATGACTAGCAGTTTAAGGCCTAGTATGCATAATGACCTATACTGGCCTAATGATGGGTCAAGTTAAATTTACAAGGTGTTATAGATATTTAAATAATTTAAAGAGGTGTGATATATTTTTTTAATAATTTTTACCAAATTTTAAGTCACATACTATAGGATAAATCAATAAATTTGGTAGTAAGATTGACTATGTGCACAGAATGGGATGTTACAGACCCGAGAAGAAGTTTATCATGCTTGTTAGCATGTGTAACATTTTAATGAGATAATTATCACTTAATTATAGTTTTGGAAGGTCAAAATATTTATTTTCCTAGAATTGGTTTTGAATATGAGTGGCAATCCTTTATGAATGATTGTTGAGAAAGTAAGATAGTCAAAACCCTCCTAAAACCCTAATAAAGACCCGATAGGAAAGATATAATTGGTTATGGCTCAGAATGGTAATTTTTAAATAATTTTATGTTTATAAAATGTAAATGACTCTTCAATTTTTCCTTAGGTGGTTTTTGTTTTGTCTCGATAGTGAGTAGAAGCTACAAGAAAATTGTTATTTTCAGGGATTTTGATGCTACAGGTAGGGTTGACCAGGTCAAAGCATGAAAATGGTTGGAGAATGATGTGAAATACTTATATTTTATGCATGTTAAATTTTTTTAGTATGTTTATAACAAAAAATGTGCTAAACTAGTCATGAAAGTTACCCTGTCGCTAAACTAGCCTAATGACTAGATCAATGAGAAAACTAGGCAAGAATGAGAATAAGATTACAAAATGATTGTAAAGGAATAGGGATGGATAATAAGGCTTGGGTTAATTATAAAATAACTATAAATATATCCATTTGGTAGATAAGTGTTTATTATTTTTACACCTATGTAAAAAATTGTCATCAAACTAGTCTATCTAACATAGTAAAGTTTGTGTAGAGCAACATAATGAGATTGGTATGTAAGACCACTATTGATATATGACCATGAAATATATATTTTAATATATGATATAATTATTATAAAGTTTCACAAAAACACATTGTAATATCACAAAATTGTTCCAAAATGTGTTCGATAACTTGATTTTCCTGACTGTGCTTCTGATCCTATAGGCAACTTTTTGTGTGTGAAAAGTAGGTTTGTGAGTCAATTTTCACTAAGTTGAAAGATAAAAATATATTTAAGCTGTTATAAAAGAATAATAGTATAGTTTTAATGTATTTTTATTAATTTTAAATACCTTTTCAATCTTGGAGATTCAAATTATTTTGACTTTGTGTTGATAGTGTTTGGTGTTTCTAAGTAAGCTTTTTACATAAGTGTTCTTGAGGCCTTTTGGCCTGTGTGGTGAAAACCAAAGAATTTGTGAAGTTTTTTAATTATTTAATATCCTATTCATATTATTTTATACATGTTTTATTTGGTAAATTTGTGTATATGTTTCAAATTTTTAAGACAAACTTTTAGGCAGTAAGAAAGCCTATTGGCAAAGAGACCTAATTGGTGGGTCCAAGTAGTGAAATCGGCCAAATGGAGTTGGGTACCCAAGGTTAACTTATAAATGGTATATTATAGGAATTTATGAAGTTTTTTTATCCATTTGATAATATAATAATTGTTCCTAAGGGTCATAATGGTAACGTGTGGATACGATAGACCTAATTACATTAGGTCTCCATTAGGCATAATTATGGATTTGATCCTTATGGACTATGACCAACTTATGTATTGTTTGTTTCACTTATGAAAAGTTCGTATTGATATATTTAAATAATAAAAAAATTATGGTGATTTTATTTTCTAAACAAGATCAGTATGAGAAAGAATCAAGTATAAAGTCAAGGCCTAATAAGCTTATTTTGACTAGTTGAAAATTGAGATATTGAGCGAAAGAAATAGTGTTTTGAAGAATAGGTTAAGGGGTTTAAGATCATTATAGAGTTCAGATAAACATTCCATTGGTATCTAATTTTTTTCCTATAGGTTTTGAGCAAGGTCATTTGACCTAATTCTACCAAAGAGAGGGCTATTTATGTCAGAAGGCCTAAGAGGTTGTTTGAGTGAGATTCAAGGGTAAAGAGTGAAACATAAGGATATCATCTATAGTTGAGTTATAAATAGGTGTTATTTTGTGATCATAGATAATATGTGACTTATTTTTTTCTAAATTACTTGGGATTTAGAGCTTCCTTGCAAGATAAATCTTGTAGAAGACTAGTTAGGTGGGTGGTTATCTAGATAGGTGTTAGAGCTCCTTATGAAGTTGGTGCTTCACTAAACTTTGGATCTTGAAATTATAAGACTATATTCTATGTGCATGGTTTAGTGGGTTTTATTACCTAAGAGGGCTTACCACATATCTCTTGCGATCTTTTGTGATATGCTTGTGTAGTTATTTATTTATGCATTTGATATTTTATGTGAACAAATGTTTCATGGAATGATGAATGAATTTGAATAGACTTTGTTAAGAAACTGATTCACCCCCACCCCTCAATAATAAATTCAAATAAATCAAGATAAGGTTATATATGAGAAATTTTAAGTTATTATTAAACCCATATGTTTTGAATATTGTCACTAAGAGGTCCAACTCTATGGTATAACAAGGTATGATGAGTATGAAACTCTTTAATATGGGTAAGAGATGGAGTTCAAAGAACCAATAGAAGCTGAGGATGTTACTAGCTTCATGGATCAAGATTATATGTGTAATAAATATTTAGATATTTATAATGAGTTTGAGGCTCTTCAAGGATCTATATGTTTTATTGGGCAGGCTCTCTTTAATGGACCATGGTTAATCATGAACAACCTATTGATGATACAAGAATGGTATTCTTTATTTCAAGTAGGCAAGCTTGGGATAGGTATCATTTTTTTATTGACCCACATAGTAAATCCATAAAAAAGGGAATGAATCAAGAATTTATGATGGATAAACATGGAAATGAGTATTTGAAGGAATTTTGAACCCAAATCCACTTTCTTAGTCTGCCTATCCAAGAGACCACTTACTTCATGTGGGAACATGGTTGAGAGGTTGAATTATGTAAAATGGATATTAGAGGTGATTATAGGGGTATTATAATTCAAAATTAGGTTATTATTTCATTCATCCACCCTCACATCTCTATAAATAATCTTTTTTAAAATTGGAGGTCTCTGTAAACCTTGTCTTTGCTTTAAGAGGAGCTCAAGAGAGCATATTATTTTTCTTGGAATATAAATGAGGAGATGCATGGTATCATATGGAATTTAGGGATGATGGATAGGTCTATGTCCTTCAATATTATGGTCTTTATTAGTAATTTGGGGATATGTTCTTTGTTAATAATCCCTAAGAAGGAAACAAGCCTAAAACCCTCCTAAACCCCTCATAATGACCAATGGAATATTTTGGCTCTCAAATGACTTATAATGAACATTATTTGTCTTGAAATGACTTTAGTGACCTATTTATGTCCCATGGACACATAAACATGGCACTTGGTGTCACGTGTAAAGGACATGATGTATGAAATTAGCCTAAAAGTCAAAGTGCAATCCTAATTATGAGTATGCAGAGTAGTGGTAAGTCTTCAAATTAGGAAGAGAGGATTCATAAGATTGGGTATAGGTTCTATAGTCATCTATGAAACTTTATATATCTCCTAAAATTATGTATGAACCTTTCAAGTCACTAATTTGGGCCAAAAGGTGATTATATGACTAGGTTGCCAAAGAAACCTAATTGAAGACCTATAAAGTATCACAAAGAACTTAAGAGTCATGGGAGACATTTCTAAGAGAAATTTTTGGTGCTTTATATAACCTCATCATATCATAAACAATGTTAATCAAGTGGTTACTTTCAGACCTTGGCATGATTTCCTTGTGTATTATGAAGACTTTGAGGGAGATGGTGTAATGAGGTTGATGAGATTCAAGACACCTACTGAAACATGATGGTCATTTTATCAATAGCATGGAAAACCCATAAATATATGTAAATTTCTAATAAGAGGGGAAGAAGGCAATTTAAGGTGATTGAATAATAAAAAATTCCACTTGTCACTCTTCACAAGCTAAGATAGGCAATTATGAATGGAAAGATGATGTTAGGGTGTGGAGCTAAAAGCTTCACCTTGTTGCAAACATGGAGGATGTTGAGTATGCAGTCATCGGTGTCGACAGGATCACCGACATCAGTCAGTGGATGGTGTAGAAGGAAACCAACCTCAGTAGCAATCGATCGATGTCGGTCACCTCCAGTCAGACAGGGACCGACGTCGGTCACCTATGCGGTTCTAGAACTATTGTTGACGAACAATCAGTTAAGTGAACGGGTTATTTGCATGTTAAAGACTAGTTCGAGTCTTGAGCTGCAAGTCTAATCATTATATGCATGAGATCTATATAATAGACTCATGGGTTGTATTGTTAAGTGTAGAACTTGGAGAGTTCTTCCCATGGTAGAATCAAGTAGGATTCTTCATGTATGTAAGGTCAGGGTTGATCTGTAGGGTGTTGCAAGATCATGGAGGAGATCTACATGTGATAAGTAAGATCGGGTTGGTCTGCAGGAGTGTGTGTATGCGAGGGTCAAAAAGAGATCGGTGAGGGAGCAAGATCCAAGGTGATAGCAATACATCAAGGAGCAAGATCATGGTGAGATCTACTTGGAGTACTAGTTTGTACTCGGTTGTATTGGCAGTACAATGAGGTGAACAACAGCTTGTCTTAGCTGTGTGTTGTGACCTAGTGAGAGAAGATTACTCTTGAGGGAAGATTACTGTAAGCCCATGAAGTGGAAGAAAGAGTGTGATCTCTTTGTTGTAATTTCCTTCTATAATGAGTTGAATACAATTGTGTATTGCCTCTCACATTCTGTGTTGTTTCTCATTGATAGTTACTTGTACTTCTATGTAATTTTGCATGTGTAAATTGCTTATACAATGGTAATCATGTGTGCTCTTAATTCTGACAAGTTGTGTTAGAGATTTGGGAAACTTAGGTCCTGTCAAATGGTATCAGAGTGAGGTTGGACGTTCTTAGAGTGAGTTTGACTAAAGATGGCCTAGATCTGGTTAGTGTTTTTTGATTACAGGTTACTCACAAGGGTTTTTGTTTGAGTGGGAGTATAGCAATGGCAGAAGAAGGTAAGCTGAGGATGAAGAAATTTAGGCACAAGATTAACACCACAAAGAGTGTGGTGGGTAGTCTTCAAGATTGGGCTTGAAGAGGAATACAAGCCAGGATGCAGATTAGACAAAGTACTGGTATAGGTATAGGTGCAGTTGTTTATCTCCAAGTGGGAGATTGTTAGGGTGTGGAGCTAAAAGCTTCACCTTGTTGCAAACATGGAGGATGTTGAGTATGCAGTCGCTGACATCAACAGGATCACCAACGTCAGTCAATGGATAGTGCAGAAGGAAATTGACCTCAACAGTAGTTGGTTGATGTCGGTCACCTCCAGTCAAATAGGGACCAACGTCGGTCACCTGTGTGGTTTCAAAATTGCTATTGACAAATAGTCAGTTAAGTGAATGGGTTGTTTACATGTTAAAGACTAGTTTGAGTCTTGAGCTGCAAGTCTAATCATTATATGCATGAGATCTATATAATAGACTCATGGGCTGTATTATTAAGTGTAGAACTTGGAGAGTTCTTTGCATGGTAGAATCAAGTAGGATTCTATATGTATGTAAGGTTAGGGTTGATTTGCAGGGTGTTGTAAGATCATGGAGGAGATCTACATGTGATAAGTAAGATCGGGTTGGTCTGCAGGGGTGTGTGTATATGAGGGTCAAAAGGAGATCAGCGAGGGAGCAAGATCCAAGGTGACAACAATACATCAAGGAGCAAGATCATGGTGAGATCTACTTGGAGTACCGGTTTGTACTCGGTTGTACTGGCAGTATAATGAGGTGAACAACAACTTGTGTTAGCTATGTGTTGTGACCTAGTGAGAGAAGATTACTCTTGAGGGAAGATTACTATAAGCCCACAAAGTGGAAGAAAGAGTGTGATCTCTTTGTTGTAATTTCCTTCTATAATGAGTTGAATACAATTGTGTATTTCCTCTCACATTCTATACTATTTCTCATTGATAGTTACTTGTACTTCTATGTAATTCCACATGTGTAAATTGCTTATATAATGGTAATCATGTGTGCTCTTAATTCTGACAAGTTGTGTCAGAGCTTTGGGAAACTTAGGTCCTATCAGATGAGTCATTGAAGAAATGAAGTTTCCTACACCAACTCTATGAAGATATCATCATAAAGTTGACACATATGAATAAGGTCCCAAATATTTTTCTAACTCCTTTCTTGCTTGTAATTGATTCTATAATAATGACACTTGTTAATGAGCTCCTCTCTCTCTCTCTCTCTCTCTCTCTCTCTCTCTCTCTCTCTCTCTCTCTCTCTCTCTCTCTCTCTCTCTCTCTCTCTCTCTCTCACACACACACACACACACACACACACACAGTATGCCTAATTTTGACTTTGTAAATCATCTTATATCTAGGTATGATTAATCCCTACTCATTTTTTTGACTTTGATAAATAAATACTACTAGTTTTACCTCCTATGATTTTACTTATTGTGTGCATAAATAGTTGATCTTATTATGTAATTTGCTTAGCCTTCCTTAACATGTTGTCATATTCTAACACCTATATGCAATTTGAAATCTTATCTTAAAATCCATGTAAATTATTCAAGTGAAGTGTAAGGTTTGAGTGAGTTTACCTATTCATTAGTGTCATTTTATACCTATTAATTAGTCCTCCTAGCCTTATCATCTATCACAACCTACACATTGAAATGATTATGTAAGAGACTCAGATTAGGAGTAGTGTATGTTTAGATTGGTCTCATGGTCTACATATACACATGTAATTGGTTGGTAGTGATCAATTGATTTGGTGAATCACCTCCCTAGTTAGGTTTATTTCATGTCTTTTCTCTCCCTTTTCCTTTTCAAGTTATTAGTGTAGAATTGTGATCCTAATTGATACATCAAGGGGAGATAACCCTATAATCTAGAGGTTTAGTCCACTTATAAGTCACCCATGAACTAAGACTAATCCCATTATATAGTTTAAGTGAGAGGACTTGAAACACCCTCTCAACTATGAAAATTTTAGATATAACACCACCCCATGGCTCAGGTGCATCTATTTTATTAGTTAATCCACAAGGTGATATTATCCCAAAGAAATTTTGAATAGGATTTCCTTGAACCAATAACATTTTAGAATATGAAGCTCTTATTTTTAGTCTAAAAAAATCCATCCAATGGAATATTCAACATATGTTAGTATATGGATATTCCAAGATCATAATCAATAAATTCAATGATGAATATCAAGTAAAATATGATAATATTGTCCCATACAAAATAATGGTTGAAAATTTGAAATTGTGCTTCAAGCATATCCAATTTGATTAGGTTCCTTATGATAATAAAAAAGCAATAGATGCCATGGTAACCATTAGTTCTCTTCTCTAAATTCATAAAAACATCAAAAAAATCCAATTTTTGGTTAAACAATTGATTATTATAACTTTTGAATCCAAGATGGTTTGTGAAACTATCAGTCCCAACTCCATGTGGCATCAATACATTTACACTTACCTTCATGATAATGTCATACCCCCAGACCTTTCACATAACCATAATAAATCATTTATCCACTGAACTTCTTGTTTCACACTCCTTGGAAACTCCCTATATCATATAGGTTATGATGGAACTTTTTTACGATGCTTAAATTTAGAGGAGGCCATCTTATCCATCAAGGAAGTCCATGATGAAATTTATGGTGCACACACGAGTGGTATAGTATTTTCCAATAAACTATTAAGAACAAGTTATTTTTAGTTTATGATAAAATTAGATTCTTGTCAATATGTCAAAAAGTGTGTAGCATTTCAAAATCATGAGGATATCATTCACACTCCATCAAAATATTTACAATCTATAAAAAATCTATGGCCCTTATCTACATGGGGCTCAATCTCATTGGAAAAAACAACCCAAAATTATTTGATGGAAACAAACACATAATCATCACCACCAAACACTTCACCAAATGGGTGGATGAAATCTCTCTTACATATGTATCCAACAAACAAATTTAAAAAAACATACCTAATTATATCATTTTATGTTATGATATCCTTTGTACAATCCTTTTTGGAAATGGTAAGTCCTTAAAAAATAAGGACATTAAATCCCTTTTTACTCACTTCAATATTAGACATATATGACCTACACCATATTACACTCAAGGTAAAACCAAGTAGAGCCATATAATAAGAATATCCTTAAAATCCTTGAGAAAATTATCAATGACTCTGGTCATGACTGAAATTTATAACTTTATCCTACTTTGTGGGCTTACCACACAAGCATCCACACACACATGGGGGAAACCCATTATTCAATTTCCTATGAAACCAAAGCTATTTTTACAATAGAGATTAAGCTACCATCCTTATGTAACTCCTTACACAACCTAACTAATGATGATGAGTACCAAGTTACAAGGCTACATGAGTTAGAGATTTTAGATGAGAAAAGACTCAACACATTTAATCATCTACAAGCATATCATAAAAAAATATTATAAAATTATAACAAGAAGATCAAATATATAGAGTTTGAGATTGGAGATATTGTTTTGAATAAAAATTAAGAAAACACTAATGTAAAGTGGGAAAATAAAGGAAAGTTTGATCCTAATTGGTTAGGTCCTTTTTTCATAGACAAATATGGATAAGGGACCTAAAAATTAACTACCAAATATGGGTAATATTTTTATTCACCCATAAAAATAATGCATCTCAAGCACTTCTACACTTAAAATCTAAATCTACTAAAAAATAAAACATAAATCAAAAAGTCAAAAGAGAAAGATAAATAATTGTCCAAAAGTGAAAACCATTCTTATGGAACTTTGGGAAAGTATCATGTGTTGTAATTACAACCAATGATAGGGGGATTGAATCAATGTAAAAAAATTTATTTCAATTCCATATATCATTCATTAACCTTTCAAACCAATATAGTGATCAAGCAAAGCATAGATAACCAATCACATAGACAAGAAGTAAGATATTAACACATGAACAAAAGAGATATGTGGGAAACACTCATGGGGGATGAAAACCACTAAAAAAACACTTTTAATTGTGTCATATATACAATTAATCAACATATATTGAGGCACCAACCCCACAAAGAGCACTAACACCTCACTAGTCAAGAACCAACTCAATTAGTCCTTTAGCAAGCTCCAACTTACAAGGAGGCACCAAACCCCTAAGTGACTCAACACCAAATAAAACACTTAAATAAAACTTATGAAAGATAAAACCTTAAATGAATATCCCACTCCCTCTTGAATAAACACCAACTCAACCAAGATAAGCTTGATCACCTTCATAACACCTTATTGATCAAACAACAGATGGTGACCTCTTATTCAAATCTCTATCTTCTCGATCCACTATCATACATCTAGAAAAAATATATGATGAGAATATTATGGTATCTCAATAAAAAATAGATCACTTCTTCAACACTCTTAAAATGCATCTTCAAACAAACAAATATGCCCTTCTTCTACTTTGCTCAAACAACCCTCATGTGGATTGATTAGGCCATGTGACTTTGATATTAAGATTCATAACTTATCTTGGATATTAATTACTGATACTATACTATAATTTTATGGTCTCCATGACCTCCTTCTTCTCCTCAAGGTGATATTTTACTCACTTTGACTCACATTCCTTAACTAGACCAAATAGGCTTATTATGCCTTGTATAAATACAAGACTCTTGATTGCACCCTCCTTGGTTAGACAAAAATCTCTCCATAATTATATAATCCTTGTAATATGTCAATAAAAATGATAATAATATCATCATTAGGTTTTACAAGCTCTTTTAGACCTTGATCTTCTATAGGCCTACTTAAAGACCTAATGCATTAGGTCTATCCTAAACACTTGTTCCCAATCTGACCCCTTGGAACATATTAAAGCATAAAACATGGATTAAACACTTAAATAATAATAATAATAATATTCCTTATCCAACATCATCTAGGATTAACACCACCTATTAGGTCCATTTATCACTTGAACCATGCCATTAACCCTACTCATAATTAGGCCTTCACACACAGAAAAAGTCTACCTTGAATATATGAAGAATACAACCAAATATAACACATAAAAATATAATTAAATAATATTAAAATAACCTTCATGACCTAAAAACATCACAAGATGATTTAGTATTAACCACACAGGCCAAAAGTCCTCAAGAACACTCTTGCAAATAGGATTTCTTAGAACTGCCAAACACTACCAACATACAATCAAGAACATTCAAGTATCCATGATTGAACATGGAATTATAATTAATATAAATAAATTAAAATGAACCATTTATACCTATATAACATATTAATCTGCAATATATCCTTCAAATCCATCCAAATCATGCCAAACTCATCTCTTTTAGATGACTACTCAGAACTGCCTGAATGCTCTAAAACATAGTCAAGAAGAAAATTATGTTTATAATTTTTAAGGTCACTTCCATGAATTATAATTAAAATTAAAAGTTACTATGTGACATATATAACATCATCTAATAAATATATCATTATTTCTAGTGTTAATCATTGGTCTTACAGACCAATTTGTTAAGGCTTTCTTTCATAGTTCTTAGACAACTAGATAAGCCATTTTGGATTTCATATTACAACCTATTAAAATGAATTTATAACTTATATAAGGCATTTATATATGATATATATATCTATAAAAACAATTTAAAGTGCATTGGATACATTGACTCTTGTCAAAGAGTCTCAAACTCTTCATTCCACCTTACATACCCAAAACTGTCATTTGAGAACCAATTATGGTGAAAAATCATTCAAAAAAATGTATAGACACTTTAATAAAATTTAAAATGATTTAAAATTATCGTATACGATCATTATAGCTACCTATAATATCCATATCATAGGATCAAAGGGAAATATTGGTATTACAGACCAATCTCACTATCTTAGGTTTCACTGTTACAACTGAACTTGACATGACAACTTGTGAAAAAAAAATTCACCCCTTAAATATATTTAATAAACAATAAAAATTCATGTTAAATTTATAAAATTCCTCTAAAAACATTACATACAAATTGGACCTGTTAAGGCTTCCCTAAACACCTTCTCACTTTGACTAGTTTTTGTCACTAGTTTCACCATTAGCCGAATTTAGCAATAGGTCAACATTAGTGACAAAAATATTTAAAATAAAGGATATAAATTTACTATATACCTACATGGTCATAAATTATTATTCTCTATCTTCTTCATTCATCCATTTTCATACTTTGTCTAATGCAACTTTTGTCTTCTATATTAACTTCTTCAAAAATAAGCATTTTCCTATAGGTTTCACTCACTATCTTGAAAAACCACTACCAACTATAGATGGTTGAGTGATTTAAATACAACATAAAAACACTTACCCATGCATAAAATACCATTATAATCACATTTGAACATTTTTTTCAACATCAAGTCATTATGAGGATTTTGAGAGGGTTTTAGACCAGTTTACATTCTTAACATTTTTTTATATAGCTCTATCCCTAAAACCAACTCCTAATGATTATAAATAATTTATATTAACATTTTACATATCTACCTAAAATATTAGATTCCCATGCAATAGTCACACTTGTAAAAAAATGTCAAAATTTCCTTCTTAGGTTTTCATTTCTTCATTTTGCACACATAGGAAACCTTAAAACTCATTTTCATGATTTTTACTTTAACTCAAGAACTAAAACTTCATGATAAATCTTTAAACAACCTATTACACCTTTTTAAAAACTCAAATGATCTCTAGTATTTTGTAAACTAATTTTGACCCCTCATTAAGCCACACTAGGTCTCTTTGAATGTTAGGTCTTGCACTGCAAGTCACACCTTAGACCTTGAATATACCTTAAAATCTATTTAAATAATCTCAAAAACTCATAACCATGACATAAAACCTAATACCATTATTACATAGGCTCAAAATCATCCAAACTTGACATGATGCCTCATCATGCCATATCCATGCTCAAGAACAAGTCCATTCACATATACCTACTAGGCACAATACCTCTTTGAGACCTTAATACCACTATAGATGCACTATAATACTCATTATTATGCCAAAAAAACTCATTCTGTGCTCAAATATTGCCACACATCTTATTATAAGACCCATCTCACTTACTCCACCAAGCTTCACTATGAATTCCTTTACCAAGACAAGACTAGGTTTCACAAAATGCCATGTATCTTCACAAGATTAGTTCTAGAACATCATTGAAACTAAATTTACCTTTTAAATCAATTAAAACATTAATTCCAAAAACACACCAATATGAACATACCTCAAAAATATCCCCCTTTGTCATTGATGGTAAAAACTCTAGCATAGTAGAACAATCTCATCTCTTAAAGCTAGAATTTCTCCCAATCAAGTCTTTCTCACCCTTTGAAATTAATGAAAAAGGGTTATATACACTCTCACAAGTTCATCCACATATAGTACACTGATATTTGGACCTGACCACTCATAAAATAATAAAGCTCCCCCTTTGTCCATACATACTTCTCTTCAAGCTTCTTAAGAGACCTGAGTTAACTCCCCCTAACTATATTCTCCACCTAGATCATGTCATTTGAAACCACAAACCAACTATTTACAAAAAATACATACAATAATACCATAACTTAGATGAAGATAACTTCACTCATACATGGGCTTTTAATGATGACCAACACATTTTGTGTAATAATTATCCTTATAGGGCCCACATAACCTTGTCCAAAAGTCATTAACCCTTATCACATGAAGATAACAACCATTACTGACTTTTGAATCAAACATAGGATCTTATGAATTCTCCAATCTATTTTTGAATATGCTCATAAGGTCTCATAAGTCTTGACACCACTCTTAATAGTTCTTTGATTAAATTTAGGATAAACATCCAACTAACACAAAGAACTACCTTTCAATGATCTAAACAATAATAACACACTCAATAAAACTTGTCTCACTATTATAACCAAATCCAAACCATGGATCACATGATCAAAACTTTCTACCTTCAAAGGCATTGATCTTATAGACCAATATTTAATTCTTACACCACTTTTTTTGTGTTTGCTACTTAGACATCACCTTGTACTCAAACAAACATTTTAAAATATCCATTTAACACTTCACTAATCTCTATAGGTCAAAAAAGATCCATTTGCATCTTGAATATTCATATTAAGGATTATAGACACAAGAAACCTTGAAACGTTTATACCCATGTTCAACATGTCTTTGAGCAAGTCCTTCACAACTAGGATCAATCTAATCATTTTACAAGCATTAGCAAGAGATTAAAGACCTTAATAACATATTCAATCACTTTGATCATCCATCCAAAGTGACCAAAAACTGCACACCATTCAACAAGTCACTCTAAGTCTTCCAAAAACATAAACCTTAAGCATAGCCCTCTTTCATTGAAATTTGTTTACACAAAGGCACACATTAAAAAATTCTTCAGTGCATGTAAGAAGATTACAATGAGGTAAAAACATCATCCAATGATTATAACACCAATTCAAGGTCAATAAAGAGGTTCTATATCCACTTTAGTCCTCCTGAGTTCTCTAATTAATAACATAGTCAACAAACTCTAACTTTAAACTATAATAAATGCATCTGTATGGACATCTAAGTCTCCAAATCACTTTGAGGATAATCTATAGGAATTCTACGTGAACTTTTCCTTTTACACCAACAAGTTTTGACCTCTTCCTTGGATTCTATAGGAAAAAGAGTGCTCTTGGGTCCCAAAAACTTATGCACAGTCATTTGAATTCAAACCCCAATGGTTATATTTTTGAAACTCTAATGACTATTTATTGAAGCATAAATTTGACTACCTCTGGCATGTCACATCACATAGGATCAATTTTAGAAGCTCATAACTTGAGCTAGAAAAAACATCAAGATACCAAACTTGTAGGGAAGGATATTGGAACTATAGAAAACACCATCATGGAACCATTTGACCAGAGTTGAATTTATAGGTATATGTAATAAATTCACAAAATAATTGATCTCTTTATACCTACAAGACATTTAATGATAGTCTAGTTTCTTTTAAGCTAGAATGACACTTTTTTATCTCTTTAATTGATCATGAGAAACATTAGAACCTCAAAAATGTATCTAGGGAACCCTCATAACATCCTTTATCACCTCAATGACCTAAAAACATTATTTTCACCTAAACACAACAAAACAAACTTCTTGAATCTCTAAAGCATCTCACACATGCAATCCTCTATGCAAACCTCAACTATGACCTAGATCATGCAAACAACTAAACTTCTTAGTTATCTTCAAATTCTCTCTTTTTTTACTAAGACTAATGTAAACACCTTATTCTCATGCACCATATACTATTACTCAACAATCATCCACTAATCTTTCTTCTTCCACAAGCTGGTAAACACATTGATCTTGTAACTCACCTTCATAAGCCTAGCTATTTTGTGCTTCTAGGATCACCTTCAAGTTGTCAAACATTCATCAAAGGACCTGCTATGATACTAATTATTTGAAGAAAAACCACTAAGAGGGGTTCGGGGGAGGGGGGCAGGGTGAATAAGTGTAAAAAAATTTCTTTCAATTCCATATATCATTCATTAACCTTTCAAACCAATATAGTGATCAAACAAAGTATAGATAAGCAATCACATAGATAAGAAGCAAGATATCAACACATGAACATAAGATATATGTGGGAAACTATAATTGGGGATAAAAACCACTAAAACACCACTTGCAATATTATCTTATAAGTAATTAGTCAATATTTAGTGAACCACCAATCCCACAAGGAACACTAACCCCTCACTAGTCAAGCACCAACTTAACTAGTCCTTTAACAAGATCCAACTTGCAAGGAGGAAATAACCCTAAATTGGTTAAACATAAAATAAAACACTTAAATTCAAATTCTTAAATATCCAACCTCTACAGCAGCTCCCACTCCCTCTTGACTAATCACCAACTCAACCAAGACAAGCTTGATTACCTTCACAACACCATGTTGCTCAAACAATAAATGGTGACCTCTTCTTCAGATCTGTATCTAATCTATCCACTAGCATACATCAAGAAAACATATTTGATGAAAATCTAATGGTATCTCAATAAACACAATATCACTCCTTCAACACTCTCAAATTGCCTCTTCAAACAAGCAAATCTGCTTCGCTCAAATAACCCTCATGTGGCTTGATTAGGTCATGTGACCTTGATATTTAAATTTAAAACTTATCTTAGATATTTATTAATGATAATATACTCTTATCTGATGGTATCCATGACCTAATTATTCTCCTCAAGGTGATCTTTTACTTACACTCACATTTCTTAACTAGCCCAAATAGGCCTCTTATGTCTTGTATAAATACGAGATTATTGCTTGCACCCTCTTTGGTTATCCAAACATATTATCCATACTTAGAACGTCATTTGAATAGGTAAATAAAAACATTTCACACAATAATAGGATTATAGTTAGTTTATCCAAAATCTTTTAGACCTTAATCTTCTTTTAGTCCTCCTTAGAGACCTAATGCATTAGGTCCGTCCTAACCTCTCGTTACCACTCTAAGCCCTTGGAACATATTAAGGCATACCATATGGATGATTTTTAAAAAAAAACATAATAATAGGTCTCATCCAAAATTATCTAGGATTATAACCACCTATTAGGTCTATTTATCACTTGAACCATGCCATTAGCCCTACTCACAATTAGGCCTTCATACACAAAAAAGGTCTGGCTTGAATATCTGAAGCATAAAACCAAATATCCCACAAAAATATGTCCTTAAATAATTTTAATATAAATTTAATGGTCTAAAAAACATCACCATATTATTTATTCTTCACCACACATGCCAAAAGGCCTCAAGAACACTCCTGCAAAAAGGCTTACTTAGAACTGCCAAACACTGCCAACATATAGTCAAGATGTTTTGTATCAAGTTGTTTTTATGAAAATAATTCAAGTTAGATATGAGCATAATCCAAACATTTCATTTGGTATCTAAACAATGAACCTAATCAAATCCTAACATGTTGTCAAACTTGTTTACATCATCTATTTAAGGTCTAAAAAGAACATAGTTTATTTTTATGACATAGATGTTTATCAAGATTTTGAAAGCTCAATAAAATTTAAAGGGGCCAAAATTCATAACACATTTAGTTTGGTGTCTTAAAATTAACATTAATATCATGTAGTTTCATTGTTTTTTACAAGCATTCGTTTATCATGCCTTGTTTGTTGATTGTTTATTTTTGTGAGAAGAGAGGTGTGTGTATACTCCCCCCCCATCCCCTTTAGGGAACTTAGGTGATCAAAAGAAATTTATCATCACATTTTATTTCCTAGTCCAAGGCATATAAATAACATCATTTAAATCCCTCCTCAAAAACTCACATAGTATTGGGTGATCTTGAGGCGACCATAAATTCTTTTTATTTTATTCATATATATCCATGCATTTTGGCTTGTGAGGGGGATGTCATTACCTCCCACAAGTTATATAGGGAATATTTGACACAATATTTCATTACCCAACATCATATTCAACCCATATCCATGAGGGGGTATATAAATTGGGATCACCCCACTAAGACCGATGGTTTGAGTAATTAAACCATCTCCTAGCGCTGGGGCTTAGCCTAAGATTGTATGATCATGTTAGACATCATACTAAAATGAGAAAGTGATGGATGTAGTGGTTTTGAAAATGGCAAGACATTTTTATAATAATCTATATGACACAAACCCAAATGATGTGTGCTTCTTTTGGCACAATGGACATGAAAGTCCTATACAATTGATCCATTTAGAATGTTCAAAAAATAATTAGTTTAATTAAACCCATATTGCCACACCCTTGATAGGATTTATAATTATTATGATTATTTTCATTTGGTCATTTATCTTTTTCTTACTTGGTATTTTGAGACTAAAACTTGTATGTTTTGTTTAAACCATGTCAAAAACAAGTTTGTTTATATGTCACTCCATTTACATGAGAAGGCGTTATGGTGGCTATTTTACACCATACTTGTGCCTTGAAATTTTTGCTAAACATGTTTGTGTGTGGGTTAATTTTTTGAGATGGGTACCATTATATTTTCCACATCATTATCAAGTTTGATATTTTGAGTCTTTGAAACATAATATTGATCACATCATTAGAGCATGCTGACGCCATTAGGCTAATAATTGTTTTCAATAATTGTTTACCATTATATCAAAAACTATTATCTAAACCATGTCACATCAGCCATTTGGACTTTGTTTATGCATCTTAATGTTTTCCAATATTATCTATCTTGTTTAGTCTAATCATGGTTTTAAACCATTGAGTTTTCAATTAACCTTTCTAAGTTTGAATTTAAACAGTGGTTGATTTCTATTTAGGTCTCACTTTTTAGGGGCTAATACATAGATTTTTTTGTTTTAGTTTGTGTAACTTAGGCTAATAAATATTCCAAATTTGATCACTATCACTTATTTGTTTTTTCAACTTATCCTCATCAGCATATGTGCCTTTATTTGGGAAAACATAGTCTTTCCTCCAAGTGCCTTTTGCCTTATGACTTATAGCAACTGATCATTTTTATATTTGATTATGTGTGTTAGGTCTATGTCAAATTTATTCCAACCTTGTTAGATTAAATTAAATCACATTAGTCTTTGTTTTAAAATCTATCTTTTTATGCTATTTGGAAAAAATTCATACTAGATCATGTTTATTTGAGCCTAGATTTTGACTCTACATTTTGATGAAAGCCTTAGTAACTCAACTTTTCCCTTTCCTAGTTTAGATCTTGTTTGGAACACTTTGGCCTAGACTTTGACATACAATTTTTTATTCATTGCTTAACCTTTTATGTATATGAAATTTTATGTTAGACATTTTATTTTAAACTATTTTATGCCAAGTTTTAACACAAACCATTTTGGAGATACAAATCCATTCTCAGATCACATTGGAGATAAAACTCCACTTTCGACCAAGTTAGACAAAGTTTGAACCTTTTTTCCTTTGGACATTGATTTTAGATTTTCCAAAACTCTAAGCCTTTTTGTTTTCAAATATTTCATCATTGAAGTAGATATGACTAGCTACACTTATGGTGGAGTCATGTATAATCCAAGTTATGATAGAATGGCCACACAAATTGACTATAACCAAATTCCTACTTACGATCCAACTTGAGACCTTGATTGGTATGAAGAGGCTTGTGAAGAGGACTTTGTTGAAGACCCAAATATAGACAATGTTGTTTGGGATATGGATCCATACCATCCTTACAATAATCAATACATGGAACATAATCAAGAACCAACTTATAACCCAACTTTAGACTTTGATTAGGATGATATGGTCTCTAAGGAAGACTTTGATGCTTTAAATTGGTTGAGAAATCACCCTCCATGATGCCCTTTTATTCTCTAACCCTTGACTACCCCTAACCTTCCTTTAGATTATACAAGCTACTAAGATCCATAATATCCAAGGAATACCATTACCATTTCAAGACCTCATCCTTTGGCTTGCAATAATAACCAAGCTTTACAACACCCTATTCATACCATTTAAGGACTTTGTACTTTGGCTTGTGAAATAAATCAAGTTCCATAATGCCCTATCATTATCCAATCCAAACCTTAGCCAATCTAATTATAACCTCAACTAGCCATTCAACTAATCCAATCATAACCCTAGCCAATCATTCAACTACAAACCCAACTAGTCTAATTAATAACTCAACTGAGCCAATCATTATAATACCAAGCTATGTTCAAGACTGTTATGTTACAACCAAACATAAACCAAGGCTAAATAATTCAACCATTCAAAGATATTTTTTTGAACCTTGACCATTTGTGATAAGTCAACCTATGACGAATCACCTTTTATCCCTATGTCTATTTTTTACAAGCCTCCTATTGACAAGCTAGTCTTTGAGGAGTTGTATCTTAACCTTTGTCCTACCATTATTGAGTCTCCATTTGACATGCTAGTCTTATTGGAGCTTATTATGCCATCATAGGCCATTACTTATCCAAAACTAAACATTCAATAGGACATCATTATAATAGAGTACCCATCAGATTAAGAATCAAAATTAGAGTCAAGTTCTACTCTTGAACTGACATCAGATTTAGCATCATAAGTATAATCAACATCAATCTTGACCTCAGATTCAGAGTCCCTTGCATTAGAATTAGATTTAAAAACAAAATACATTTGTGACTATTATAATATTAGTTATGCATGCCTACCAAATTAGTACAAATACATTTGTGATCCTTTTACAGTTTTTGAGGATTATTACTTTAGCATTAACACAAGTTATAGCATTTTTTGCCAAGATTATGTTGCCAACCTCCATTCCATTACCATTCCACATGACATTACCACCAACCAACATAGCCATATTATTAACATTCCATCTCTCTCAAATGTTGATTGAGACTAACAAAATCACACATTAATAAATTACATCCATGGTCACATAGAAATTGAAAAAGAGTAAGGAGGCCAAGAACACAATCATATAGTAAAATAATGATCTCTTAGTAAAAACTTTTTGAAGGTGCTAGGGGGCAATCAAAGCCAAAACTCAACATCTTCTAGTGAAACCTTTTTAGAGGTACTAGGGGATAATCAAAGTAAAAATTTAATGTTACTTAGTGGAACCTTCTTAGAGGTGCTAGAGGATAATCAAGATAAATTCATTGGTAAAAACCTCTTTGAGGTGCCAATAGTTGAGCACAAAAGTTATTCACTGCTCGATGAATACATTATCAAAGATCAAATAAAAATAACTTCCTATCTACAACCTAATCAAATGGTAGATACTCTTAGGCCTAAATAATAGAAGAATATGGTGGTATTATTGAGAGAATATTTACAAGTATTTAGCCCTACCACATGCAATGTTATGTCAAATCTAGAATCAACAACATTATGTATGCCTAAAAATCCTAATATTCATTTATTTCCCATCCATTATCCTCCATCATTACATTTCCCAATTAAACCTACCATCCAAAATTTATCCATCTTTACCATCCATGGTCTCACTTTCCTTTACAAAGACTAAATCTTGTCTTGAATTTTGAAGGAAACAATATCAACTACTGATGATGATCACAACAACATCATTTTCATCTTAATCTGCATCTAATTCTTGATAGAGAAATTATTTAGACAAGGTGTGGGCTAGAAATTTACAATATTGACTATTTTGGTTTTATCATTTGTTGATCAGGACATGCATCTCCACTTCAGTAGAAACAATATAATCATTTATCATACCCAAGCTAGAACTAAACATGTACCATATCATATCAAGTTATAAATCCTTTTTCCATTGTCGCATATACTAACCATTTATCTTATCACTTGGGGGAAACCTTCTTACCATCTTATCCAATCTATCAAACCCATCATTATCCTAATCAATAATTATTCTATTATATCTCATTCTACCATATCATTCCTATCTAGACCAAAACCTATTTTTAATCGTCCTATCTAATCTTGTTTTGATCTTGGTTACTTTGGTTCTTCCCACACTTTTTGCAAGGGGATTTTGATCAAGCTTTAATAATAAATCAAATTCATGTTTAAAATGATAGTTTATGAAAGTAGTTTGATAGTTGATCTAGTAATATATCTTCAATTTTCTATCTTATATCAATTTTGTGTATATGAGCCTTATTATATCACCTACTAGGGCAAATCAGTGTTCATCAGTCTTGATACTAATTATAACCATCTATGGGAAAATTAGTATCATTTATCTAATCCATTATATCCTAGTTATAACTACCTATGGATAAACTACGGGTAAAATTTGTTTATCATATATTTCTACATCACCTTGCCATTGTTGTTTTCATTTGACTAGTCATTTGTTGGATATGAGAACTTGTTGGGACCTAGTTGGTTTTTTCCCACCTTTTGTGTGGAAGGAATTACTATGACTTGAGGTCATTTTAGGTCTATGTAGGTGTAGACACCAAAATAGTGTCAACCCCCCTTGGTCCCTTTCTAATTCAACATGCCTAACCTATACTTTATTAATTTCAAATACTTATTTTAAATTAATCATCCCCCTAGACACCTCACCTTGGATTCCTAGCTCTTAGACCATTTATCACCTATGACTAATCATAATTACCTAAGACCTATTTCAACTCCCCCACTAATCCTCATGCCTATTAAACCCGCCTTTGGACCATTTAACAATGACAACTGAGCTTGGTAGATGGAAGAATGGGCAAAAGGATAAAAATAGCCTTTTTACCCATTCTCTAGCCACTGACGTCGGTTAACCATCGGTTGACACCAGTGGAATCACCGATGTCGGTTGCTTAAAAATAAATTTTGACCTCGATTGGAGCTCGAAGGATAATTCTCTGGCTACCTAAATGCAAATTCTCTTGCCCTGAAGGCTAATTTTCTGGCTGCCCGAATGTGAATTCTCTTGCCCCGAAGGCTAATTCTCTGGCTACCTGAATGTGAATTCTCTTGCCCGAATCGACTTCTCTCAGGCACCCGAATCTAAATTCTCTCTTGCTCTTCAACTCTTTACACATCAAAGGCAGGGTTTGGGATGAGGCATCAGCATTCTATCATCACTCTCCAGGCTAAGAAACTCTGCATCAGTCACTACACACCTAATTGAAATGTTGCACGAGGTCTTCAGCATCAGCCATAATGGGAACAAGTCTTCCACACTTTTGGTTATCTACCAAGAGCTAAGTATTTCTTCTAGTTTATATTTTAGTATCTTTAGTATGGATTGGTAATCAGTCAATTTGCTATTTCTGAGTACTGTTGAGACCAAACCCAGCTTTCTTCTTGGAGAGGCTGAAAAGCCTTCTTCCTATCCTAACCCTCTTTTTACAACTACCTTCCACCTTTGTCCCCCTTTCAGACCCTATTCATTGTCTTCCAACCCTGCACAGAGCTTTAAACCCATAGAGTCCCTCTACCAACCACAGACTTTCTCTAAAACCCATCCAAGGACCATTGCCCCTACTGATGTCAGTAGCCTAACCGATGATGGCATCATTGACCAACTGACGGCGGCAGCCTAACCGATGTCAGCAACATTGACCAACCAATGACGGTAGACTAACCGGCATCGGTGATTGTGAGAGGTAGATTACAAGAATCAGGTACACGTTATCTATTTCTCTTCTTTAGCCTTTCATTATTTCTCTTTCTAGCAACACTCTTTTGTCAAATAAGTGGACTGTCATCCCTCAAGAAAGTATTTGCACTTTTGGGACCGAGCTTTGCTTGGCAATCCACCATATATCTATCTAACATTTTCTTTGTTTAAGTCTTTCTTATCTACAGGTGTTGTCCTCCATAGCCAAAGAGGAGCTCCTTCAATTGTCTAGATACGGTGCATAACTTCATTCGGGTATCATCTAACCCCTGACCATTATCTTTAGTTTCTTATTTCTTCTGAATGTAAAAAGAAAAAATGAGTAGAAACATTCTGGCACACCCAGTGGGACCCTGGAGTTTTCCTTGGGTTCATTTCTTCTTAAAAGGCAAACTTTTCATATAGATGCATTAAATTCTTTTCTTGCATCCTTCCTCTTCTTTCTTTTTCTTTCGAAAAGACACCATTATCAAGTTAAAAAGAACTTCTTTCTTTTTCTTCGTCACCTTTTTCTTGCATCTTAGAGTAGTGAAATTCATACTCTCAGCCTTTTCCTCACTTGTTTGCATCCGAATAAAACATTTCAATTTGGGCTAAAATCTATTGCATTTCATTCCTTCTTGAATGCATTTCTAGCTCATCTAGTAATTAATAATGCATTATGAATAAATCGTAGTGCACATATGTTACACAACCTGACCACATTCACAAAAAATAAACATCTAAAAATACCTGAGACAAGGCCCGACTAGGATTTTATCACCTAGTGGATACCTTACCCTTCCTGGTAATCCCACTTGGACTTCACTACCAAGGGGAGAACCCACTCTATTCTTTGGTAGAGTATAAACTCTAGGGGAAGTATATTTTGGCTAAGCGACCCAACTTATCTCTGGACTCGTGAAGTGAGGGGAGCAAGATCCTAGCACCAGGCCACATACGAAACCTAATACAAATTTTGAGCGCCAAAACATAACCCGAAACCAACCTTAGACTACTTCTTTTAGTACCTATTCTAAAAGCCCAACTTCCCAAACATTTTCTTCTAAGGCATAAGCCAACACGACTCAAATTTATTCTTAGGAATTTAATGTTTAGAGGTTGCTTGTCTTCATCCACTTTTCTATTTTTATCTAGTTTTTCGAGCTAGTAAGGATGCATTATTCTGAGCTCCAAAAACAACTCAAAACTTTCTTCTTTCTTCTAAAAACTTTCAATTTTTTGAGTTTTTGGAAATACATAGTAATCAACATCAATTTTTCCACTGACGTCGGCAACTGATCTTCATCGACATCGGTTATCTGACTAACATGGGCAAACTTACTTCACCGACATCAATTTTTCTACCAACGTCAGTCACTGTCAAACAAATTTCTTCTCAAACAGCAAGCTAAAAACTTGACCTTTTTGCTGTTAAAAACAAATTCTGGTTTTCTGAGGCTGAAACATATAGTTCTTAAAACCTGAACCTATTTGGCCTTGAATGGTTTTGACACGTAGTCAAGCTAAAACTCTTGTTGACCATGCAAGGCAATAACCACTCCCACCTTCACCTTCTATATCAAGTCTCTGAATGGAGTATAATTCAGAAACTGAACCTACTCCTATCCAATCAACCCCAACTCAACCCCCTATTATTCCTGAAGGGGATCAAGACTTTGAAAGTTTCCTTGACCTCAATGTCAAGGCTCTTCAGCACTATCTCATGAGAATTTAAACACGAGATCCTTCAGGTAACCCAGTTTATGGGATGCCAAGTTCCTTAGTTGAAATGGCAATCATATTAACAACCTCCGTAACCCAACCCATGGTCACCCAGGCCATTGCCTCAACTAACAACCTGACCATGACTAATCTTCAAAGTGTGTCCTCTCCTTCTATTTTTGGACCTACCTCCATTGGGGTTTCTGTACCCTCTCAACCACAAACCATTCAACAAAGTTCTACACCATTCCAAAACTTAATTGTCTCCATCCCACCTACTCTTGCACCCATAAATACAAGAGTGACTACTTATCCTTCGGCTAGTGTTGCCACCATCCAACCACCTTTGGTGACATCAAGTCAAGTTGTGCCCTCTAGCTTCATGACACAACCACCCTTGACTTCAACATCAATCCCTATAACTAGTTACCAATATGTTGCGCCTATACAAGTGCAACCAACTATGTCATACGCTCCATCTAACACCTTCCAAATGCCTTACAACTTAGGGGATGCCCCACTTGCAAATCCATCAACTGATCTAATCAAGATGTTGATGGATAAGATGTCTAATCTTGAGAAATCCATTTTGGGTTCAAGAAATGTTTTCTCATATGAACAAATCTATAATGAACCTATTCATCCTTCGGTCCTAATCTGACCATATCCTAGTCAGTGGGAACTTCCCAAGTTTACTCACTTTCAGAGTAAAGAGGACCCACATCAACATCTTCGAGCATTTAGACACGCTTTTTATCTTATATCACATGATGATGCATTGTTACTATGGACATTTCCCATGTTGCTTTCTGGCGCTACCCTCGATTGGTATAGTTCTATTACCAGTCACTCTCTATTTACCTTTACTCAACTAGCTCAACTATTTCTTGACCACTTTTCAATTAACATAACCAAAAAGGTCTCCATCATGGACCTATATTCTATCAGACAATTTGATGATGAATCAATAACTGATTTTGTTGCCCGTTGGAGAGGCTTAATCAACCAACTCTCCTTTTCTTTACCTCAACCAGAGCTCATTGATCTCTTCTCTAAAGCATGTGCCAAACACATCTCATCTACTTTGTGGGTCCAAACATTTTGCACATTTGACAAAGCCTTCACCATGGCCTAAAAGCTTAAACTCTGTGCAGTCAAAGAGGACAAGGTCAAATTACGTAGTAATGCAAAACCTAATGACCCTTCATCTTTCAAACCTTCTTCTTCCAACTCCAAGTCCAAGGGATCGGCAAATGCTGTGGTCCTTAGACCATCATCTTCAACAACAACCAACCAATCTCAGCCTTCCACATCAGACTACATCACAAGACAATTCCAACAACGGCATGTACATCGTCAATACACTCCAATAGGAGAATCATATGCTTCCATGTTGGATAAACTAGTCAAGTGGGGGGTCCTCAATCTCCCTCAAATCTGACCACCCCAATTGACCCCTCAAAATCCATCCCTACAAGGTATAGAAAAAATGACTTTTATAATTATCATCGTGTCAAAGGCCATGACATAGACAACTGCAAAACCTTCAAAAACATTGTCCAAGACATGTTAGATAAAGGTGATCTTGTCTTGGATAACCCAACCGCGCTGCCTAACCAAAACATAGACATATTTAGACAACCATTCCCTAATCATCCCCTAGTCAAAATAATGTCTAGACCATGGCCGATGACTCCCAAGAGCATAATATATGCACGGACAACATGGTCTCTCCTTTTATGCCTAACCAACCTCTCCCATAGTCTGAAGAGGTTAGTCAACCTATTTGTCCATCACAGGTAGAAGAGCCTTCTTCTCCTATTTGTCCATCATAGGTAGAAGAGCCTTCTTCTCCTATTTGTCCACCATAGGTAGAAGAATCTTCTTCACCCATTTTTCCACCATAGGTAGAAGAATCTTTTTCTCTTATTTTTCCTCCATAGATAGAGGATAATCCTCTATCCACCCTCACATGTAGGAGAGGCTATTTTGACCTCTCCCATATTGGAGGATGCCTTGACGATTCCAACATCAACTGTCTCGCCTTTATCCTTCTCATCATCAATGGGGGATCATACTTTCCCTGCTCCTCGACCACACACAGAAGCCATGACCATTCTTGCACTCTATCCAACTGAAGAGCTAAAATTTTCAATCCCTTCTCCACCAAGAGAAGAACTTATCACCTCACCCAAACCCTCACAAGCATCCACCACACCAAAATAGATGAAATCTCTCGGTGTTCACCCCGTCTTGAACCTCACTCACCCACAAGTGAAGGTAGACTTGAACGTTGCCTCACACAATAGTAGTCCTCGCACCAAACAAAAGAAGGCTACTAAACCACGTCAAAAAACTCTGCCCCCACCATCACCATTGCCCTCTATTTTGGGCCCACATCCATCCACCTTAATAGGAGTGCTCCCAACTCCAACACTTAACAAAGGAAAAATGCCTCCATTACATCCAATACCTGACAAAAACATACCTCCTCTAAATCTGACACCTCTCAACATGAAAGTGCCATCTACACATGTGGTCACACCACCAAACAAAAAGATGGCATGAAAAACTCCTCCCACAACTCTTAAATAGAAGTTGTCTCCTCTTACAACTCCTAAATAGAAGTTGTCAAACACTACTGCAACAAAATGCACAAATCCATTAAAGGGATCCTATGCTTTGCTATTACACTAATTGTTGCAGTCTTCCAGCATCAGTTTCCCACCTCTTAAATCATACCAACCTCTCAGACCAAAACCAGCTTGGTTCGATGACACTAAAATTTGTGCATATCATCACACACTTAGACATGACACTGAGCATTGCTACACTCTTAAAGTTGTCATTTGTCAACACCTAAAAAAGGACACCCCTCACATTGACGACTCTCTCGACCATTTTTCTGACAAATCATCGACACCATCCCAAATCTCTTCACCTAGATCGGGATCCCCATACAAGACTATGGTCCCTTTAACACCTTCCACTCCTTTATTTGAAATCAACACTATTCATGTGGCCACTAGGCCCCAAATCATGAAGAATAAAGGAAAAGACCAGACTTCTACACTTTTGACATATCCATTATTTGTCAAGACCTCTCAACTAACACAACACAAGATTTCTATCTTGGACATGTCTCGACCAACATCACTGGGGGAAATTCCTCCTAACCTCTCTAGTCCACATGACATTTGGTATAAATGACTTGTTGACTATTTGACATATTCTATAATCCCTCCTAACCTCTTTGGAAATAAATGATGAGCTTTTATCAAGAGTGTTGCTCGCTACACTATGCTAGGTGGACTTCTCTACAAATGAGGTCTTGACGGCCTCCTTCTTCAATGCCTAACAACCACTCAGACTTCCCATGTCATCAAACAAGTCCATGATAGGCTTTGTGGGGGACATTTCAATGGTAATGTAGTTTCCAAGTGCATCCTCTGCCTAGGTTATTATTGGCCCACTCTTAACCAAGACTGTAATAACTATGTGCGGCATTGTACCAAATGCCAACAACATACTAACCAACTTCACTTCCAACATCAACCACAACTTACCTACAACCAAAATCTGAAAGAGCAAGATTTCAAAATCAAAGATCTCATCATTATGAAAAACCAACATGTGACCAATTTGGAAAGAAGAAAATGGGGCAAGTTTGCTCCTCATTGACTCGGACCTAACACAAGCATGGATCAGGTACTTATCATCTGTCTTCTTTTGAAGGCCGGCTAGAACCTGAGCCCCTTAATGCCTTAAATCCTCAACCATTCTATTGTTAGTCAAGTAATCATTCGCTTGATGTTTAACTTGAGCTCATCCCTTGAGCAACCCCCATCAATCCTATTCCCTTCAACCCTTTTTCCCTACATTAGTCAACCCTTTTATCAAGCATGAATGCTTTGTCCTACTAAAAAGGGAAACCCTTAAACCTCCATAGGCTAGTCCATGACTAAAACTTCAGTCCACAAAACATATAAAATTGGGATGCCTATTCAAAGGTCATAAAACTATAAATGTAGACTGCTCCCTCGAAGGACAGCTGCATAATTGCTGTAATTGATAGACTGCTCCCTTGAAGGATAGCTATTCAAAGACATTCAACCATACAAAGCAAAATATAGACCAATCCCTCGAAGGATGGCTATGCCCAAATCTTGCTACAAACAACACTCTCTCAGAAGCTTCCCGCATCGATCAGCTTCACATATGACCACAAAACAACATCCCCACGTAGACTTCCCGCATTGATCAACCTACCAAAAAAAATTGTTGGGGGATCAAACCAACAATAGATTACAATTGTGACAGCAATAAACGCGGAATTAAATCAGATTGACAAGTAATTAGAATGATAATAGCAAGAACAAGAGATACAAGAAAACACCCTAAAAACTTGTATTAAAAAACTCTTTACAAAAGGAATACAATTGAAGAAAGCTTCTTTCTTCCACACCTCTCCTAGATGTATAAATCTCTCAATAGATCTCTATTCCTCAAGAGCTATCTCTCTCAAGAACAATCAACTCCAACAAGCCTGGATTGATTCAATTCTGTACTGTTCTTCACACACAATGAATTCTTCTACAATTTAACTACTTCAATACAATAAGCTAGGAAGATCTAATTCTTCATATAGAATTAGGAGACATGAGCATGTACTTCCAACAAATAGTTAAACCACTTAAACAATGGCTCTAAAAATAGTAATGCTAATAATAGAGACACAAGCTTGAGTCCACAACTAAAACTTATCATGCAAACACTCACTTCTATCCACGGAAATAGCTTTCTAGACACGCAGGTAACCGACGTCGGTTCCTACTGCTTGTCTGTGACCGCCGTCGGCTGATTCTCTGCCGACGTCGGTGTCTCTGTAACTGCCTGTGACCGATGTCAGTCGCTCCTGACTGACGTCGGTGTCTGTGTAGACCCGAAACCAATAACTGTGCTCCTTGGTGAAGCTTTTAAGCTCCACACCCTAACAATCTCCCACTTGGAGATAAACAGCTACACTAGTACCTGTACAGCAACATCTTCTAGCTCCTCCATCTTCAACTCAATCATGAAGACCAATAGAAGTTGAATGAAGATTCAACTTCTCCTTTGTAACCGGCTTTGTTAGCATATCAGTAGGATTCCTATCTATATGGATTTTCTCTAGCTTCAACTCACCATCTTCCAATACCTGTCGTATGAAGTGATACCTTAGCTGTATATGCTTTGTTCTTGAATGAAAAGCCGAATTCTTGGCCAAATGGATTGCATTCTGACTGTCACTATACAATCTGCAACTCTCATGCTCCCTACCAAGCTCATCCATGAACCGTGTCATCCATATCATTTCCTTGCTAGCTTCTGTGGCTGCAATATACTCTGCTTTTGTAGTTGACAAAGCAACAACCTTCTGCAACTTAGATATCTAGCTAACCGCTGTTCCACCTACAGTAAATACATAACCTGTAGTGCTCCTCCTACCATCCAAATCACCTGCCATATCTGAATCTACATAACCATGTAGAGAAGTATCTGAACCTCCATAGCATAAGTGCCTACTACTGGTTCCTCTCAGATATCTAAGGATCCACTGAACTGCTTTCCAATGTTCCTTACCTGGATTGGCCATATACTTACTTACAACTCCCACTGCTTGGGCAATATCTGGTCTAGTACACACCATTGCATACATCAAACTCCCTACTGCGGAAGAATATGGAACCTTACTCATGTACTCTACCTCATCATATGAATTAGGACATTGTTCTTTACTCAACTTTAAATGTCCAGCCAAAGGTGTACTTACCAGTTTAGCATCCTACATATTAAACCATTTTAACACCTTGTCCACATAATCTTCTTGAGACAATATCAACCTGTGATTTTTCCTGTCTCTCTTAATGCTCATGCCAAGGATTTTCTTTGCTGCTCCCAAATCCTTCATAGCAAACATTTGAGCTAATTTTACCTTAAGCTCTAAGATATCCTGCATATGTGATCCTGCAACCAGCATGTCATCTACATACAACAATAGAATAATATATCTACCATTATCAAATCTCTTGAAATACACACAATGGTCTAATTGACACCTACTGTAGCCATGCTCAGTCATAAACCTGTCAAATTTTAAGTACCATTGCCTAGGAGCTTGCTTGAGGCCATACAAGCTTTTCTTCAACCTGCACACAAACTTCTCCTTACCCTTGACCTCGAATCCTTCTGGCTGTTCCATATAGATTTCCTCATCCAAATCTCCATGAAGAAACAATGTCTTAACATCTAGCTGCTCAAGATGCAAATCCTCAAAAGTAACCAAAGACAAAACAACCCTTATTGAAGTCATTTTAGCAACAGGAGAAAAAATCTCACCAAAGTCAATACCTGGCTTTTGTGCAAATCCTTTTACCACTAATCTGGCCTTATATCGCATCTGTCCATTCTCACCTTCCTTCAACCTGTAGGTCCATCTGTTCTTAAGTGTTCTCTTACCAGCTGGCAATTCAACCAAATCCCATGTTTGGTTCTCTCTTAAGGACTCCAACTCCTCAACCATGCCACTCTCCCACTCACTCTTGGACTCCACCTGTATTGCTTCTTCAAAACTTTTTGGTTCTCCACCATCAGTTAGTAATAAATAAAATAAAGGAGAATATCTAATTGGAGGCTTACTCACCCTTTCTGACCTCCTGATGGGTGTTTGAGACTCATCCACAACACGCTGTCCACCCAAATTCTCTGACAGTGACCGACCTTGATCACCCGCAGACCTGTTACTGGCCGATGTCGGTTCTGCCTGACCGACCTCGGTACCTGTACGGTCGACGTCGGTCTCTGTATGGCCGACGTCGATTTCTGACCTGCCGATGCCGGTTCTTAACCTGCCGACGTCGGTCTCTGTGTTTTCCTGTAAGTGATTATTTCTTTTTCTCGCGAGCTCATCTTGGACTTTCACCTCATCCAATTCACCATTGCTCTACTCAGATTGATTCAACTTCCTTAGCTGATCACAATACATCACTCTTTCATTGAAAACAACATCATGGCTCCTGATTACCTTGTTAGTTTCTAGATTCCATAATCTGTAACCAAAATCATCTGAGCCATAGCCAATAAACATGCATCTCATAGACTTAGCATCAAGCTTCTTTCTATTTTCCTTATCTATATGCACAAAGGCTTCACAACCAAAAACTTTGAGATATGAGAGATCAACCTTTTTACCTGTCCATGCCTCTTCTGGAATACCACCATCCAGAGTTGTAGAGGGGCCTCTGTTAATCAGGTACACTGCAGTGTCAACAGCTTGTGCCCAAAATTGTAAGGGCAAACTGGCATGCAATCTCATACATCTTGCATGCTCCATTATTGTCCTGTTCATCCTTTCAACAATACCATTCTGTTGAGGTGTCCTTGGAACCATCCTTTGTCTATGAATTCCATGCATGTAACAATAATCTCTGAACTTATGACTGCAGAACTCACCTCCGTTGTCTGATCTCAGGCATTTTAATCTCTTACCTGTTTCATTCTCAACCATAGCTTTCCAAACTTTAAAAGTATCAAATACATCAGATTTCTTTCTAATACAATAGATCCATACCTTCCTTGTGGCATCATCTATGAAAGATACATAGTACTATGATCCTCCAATGGAAGCAACCTGAGCTGGTCCCCACACGTCTATGTGAACAAGCTCCAACTTGTGCCTCTTCTTAGTAGACCCAGTTTTGAGAAAACTAACCCTTTTCTGTTTTCCAAATACACAGTGCTCACAAAACTCTAGATCTATGCCTTTTAAATTTGAAAGCATACCTTTAGACTTAAGAATTGACATCCCCTTCTCACTCATGTGGCCAAGCCTTGAGTGCCACAATTTAGCATCCACATCTGAAGTAGATAATACAGAAGGAGATTTGTTAGTAACACAATTACACAAATAGAGAGTACCTTCTCTCTTACCTCTAGCCATAACAAGTGCACCCTTGGTCACTTTCCAAGATTCTGTTGTGAGAGTTACTGTACAACCCTCATCCCCTAACTTTCCTGCAGAAATCAAATTTCTCTTCAAGCTAGGAACATGCATCACATCTCTCAACACCCATGTGTTGCTATTCTGCATCTTCAGCTGCACTTTACCTTTGCCAATTATTTTACAGGGCTCATCATCCCCTAGATACACTATTCCAAAATCTCCATGGATATAGTCACTGAAATATTCCCTGTTAGGAGTAGCATGAAAAGATGCACCAGAATCTAATACCCAAGATTCTATATTATTATGCAGAGAGAAAATTAAAGCATCTTATGCAATACCTGCAATCTTGGCTTCTTCCTTTCCTTTGTGCTGGTTGTCCTCCTTAGGCTTTGACCAACAATCTCTGCTTATGTGTCCCATCTTTCCACAATTCTAGCATTGTGGCCTCCTGCCATTTCTGGATTTAGATCTGCCTTTCCCCTTTGATTTGGATCTTGCTCTGCCTTTCTTGCTCTTCTCTTTCTGCCTTCCCCTGCTCTCAAAACTTAAAGCATTCTCGGATGCCTCTTCTGTGCTTTTCCTACGTATTTCCTCATTCAAGATAACACTAACAACATCCTCTACTTTCAAAATATTTGATGCAGATGCAGTATTACTTACTGCCATTAATAAGCCATGCCAGCTTTTAGGCAAAGAACATAATATCAAAAGAGCTTTTATCTCATCATCAAACACTATATTCACTGAACTTAATTGATTCACAATACCATTGAAATCATTCAGATGAGTAGAAACAGATCCACCTTCATTCATATGCAAATTAAATAACTGCTTCATAAGATATACCTTATTGGAAACTGAGGGTTTTTCATACAAATTTGCTAACGTAGTCATCAACTCTACCATAGACTTTGCCTATGATAAATTGGATATCACAGTGGATGCTAGACTCAGTCTTATAGAACCTAGAGCCTTTCTATCAAGAACTTCCCATTCTTCATCCTCCATGTCTTTGGGCTTCTTTACAATACCTCCTAACGGTAAGTAGAGATCTTTCTGATACAGATAGTCCTCTATCTGCATTCTCCAGTGTTGGTAATTTTTACCATTGAACTTTTCCATTCTCAATTTACTTTCATCTGCCATTGCTTCTCCCACTCAAATAGAAATCCCTGCAGAAACTCCTGTGAGAACCTGTAATCAATACACACTACACAGATCTGAACCACCTGTTAGTGAACCTGAACTTTGATACCAATTATCAAGCTCTGAACCTGTAACCAAGGCTTTGATACCACTTGTTGGGGGATCAAACCAATAATAGATTACAATTGTGACACCAATAAATGTGGAATTAAATCAAATTGACAAGTAATTAGAATGATAATAGCAAGAACAAGAGATACAAGAAAACAACCTGAAAACTTGTATTAACAAACTCTTTACAAAAGGAATACAATTGAAGAAAGCTTCTTTCTTCCACACCTCTCCTAGATGTATAGATATCTCAATAGATCTCTATTCCTCAAGAGCTATCTCTCTCAAGAACAATCAACTCCAACAAGCCTGGATTGATTCAATTCTGTACTATTCTTCACACATAATGAATTCTTCTACAATTCAACTACTTCAATACAATAAGCTAGGAAGATCTAATTCTTCATATAGAATTAGGAGACATGAGCATGTACTTCCAACAAATAGTTAAACCACTTAAACAAGGGCTCTAAAAATAGTAATGCTAATAATAGAGATGCAATCTTGAGTCCACAACTCAAACTTATCATGCAAACACTCGCTTCTGTCCACGAAAATAGCTTTCTAGACACGCAGGTAACCGACATCAATTCCTACTGCTTGTCTATGACCGCTGTCAGCCGATTCTCTACCGACGTCGGCGTCTCTGTAACTACCTGTGACTGACGTCGGTTGCTCCTGACCGACGCCGGTGTCTGTGTAGACCCGAAACCAATAACTATGCTCCTTGGTGAAGATTTTAAGCTCCACACCCTAACAAAAATAAAAAATTGACTGACAAACTATTAAGTCATGGACTTGCCTATAGTCATTCTCAAGATCACCTATAAAAGGGGCAAAGTTATCCTTGCCAAAAAGGGTTACCCCATCCTCTCATATCACATAATCAAACTTATCACCCCAACATACTCAAGGGATTTTGAGCTCAGGCAATGTCAAGTGATTCGAATACTTCTCTAACATCAACCAATGGTCAATGATGTAATGCATGAATGGGGCTTTTGTTTGCAAAAACCCTATCTATGCCATCATTATTGTCCTTGTCAATGAAAGAGCAACACACCTTTCACTTCTTACACCTTGGTCACATACAACCAAATCATTTTCTAACCAAACCAACCAGACCTTTTTCAGACCACTAACATTATCATAGCCTATTCACAGTAGTTTCTATGGAAACCAATACACATGGAAACTATCGACCACACAATTTATGCCAAGCATAAACCATTACTTGCTGAAGCATAAACATACTCATTTCATTTTTAGCATACACCATCACAAATATAGAAAATTGCTAGGGATGAAAACCCATACAACCAATGTTACAGAATACACCATCACTTAATATGGAAAAGGCTATAACATCATCATACACTCACACAACCAATGTTATAGAATACACCATCACATAATATGGAAAATGTTGTAACATCATCATACCCTTCATCATTTCAAGCATGTACCATCACACACATGGGAAATGCTGACAACATTAACATGACCAAACAACTTATCAACATCTTTGACCCTTCCTCCCTTTTGGGGAGAACTACATTGGCTTGAGGCCCTTTAAATAAGGGCTATGTAGGTAGCACTCAGATGACACGGGGTCTTCTAGGGTTAGCTCAGCCACATTAGTTTGTCTGTTTATCTGATGGACCAATCATATTAACCTTTAACCATGACTTAACCTAGTTAAAAATCCAATCCATAGCCTACTCTCTTCTTCCCTTTTAGGGAGAACTAAATTGGCCGAGGCCCTTCAAACAGGGGTTATGTAGGTAGCACTCAAATGACATGGGGTCTTCTGGGGTTAGCTCAGCCACATTAGTTTGTCTGTTTATCTGATGGACCAACCATATTAACCTTTAACCATGACTTAACCTAGTTAGAAATCCAGTCCATAGCCTACTCTCTTCTTCCCTTTTGGGGAGAACTAAATTGGCCTGAGGCCCTTCAAATAGGGGCTATGTAGGCAGCACTCAGATGACACGAGGTCTTCTGGGGTTAGCGTGGCCACACTAGTTTGTCCATTTATTTGATGGACCAACCATATTAACCTTTAACGATGACTTAACCTAGTCAAAAACCCAGTCCATAGCCTACTCTCTTCTTCCCTTTCGAGGAGAACTACATTGGCCTAAGGCCCTTAAAATAGGGGCTATGTAGGCAGCACTCAGTTGGCTTGGGTTCTTCTAGAGTTAGCTCAGCCACATTAGTTTGTCTATTTATCTGATGGACCAACCATATTGACCTTTAACCATGACTTAACCTAGTCAAAAACCCAGTCCATAGCCTACTCTCTTCTTCCCTTTCAGGGAGAACTACATTGGCCTAAGGCCCTTAAAATAGGGGCTATGTAGGCAGCACTCAGTTGGCATGGGGTCTTCTAAGGTTAGCTCAGCCATTCCTTTGTCCATCCATCTAATGGACCAACTATCTATACCAACCCAAAATCATGACCAAACAATCAACCCTGACACTGAATGAGTTACCTAAACTTCTCATAGGGCACATTGGATATCACATACATCTCCCCATCCACAACAAACTACACTTGAGATGACTTATATCTCAGCCTGACTCGACCAATGACCTTGGAGATCATGACTAGCTCCTCAGACCACGACCACTTTTGAGACAACTATGCCTTGGTTGTTTTGATTGCATGTATGCTACCTCACGAATAGTTAGAAAAATTGTGCACACCACACATTACGACCCTCAAAAGTATAGGATCATGCTCCAGTTGATCCCCACTACTTGTGACATTTTCATGTTTTCTAGGAGCACTTCCTGAGCCTAAGATACTTGGAACATGATGACCATTAGAGCTACATCTTGGATCGAATAACCTAATCAGCTACGACTAAAATTTGGGGCTTGATTACTTTGATTTTAGCACTCCTTGACCTTGACTATGACAATTTGACCTACCTATCACGTGAAGTGGTATACACATAATCTCAACTATTACAGTATTCACACTCCAGCTTCACCATATCCATCCACTATCTATCAAATCAGCACCTGATATCAGGTTACCTTCCCTCGACTCCCACTTTGAGGGGGAATACCTCATCCCACATCTGGGGTAACTTACTCCTATTTTTGTCTTGCAGTTCATCAAAACAACCAACATGACAAAAATGACCTTATCCCATACCTGGGGCAACTTACTCCTATTTTTGTCTTACAGTTCGTCAGAACAACCAACAAGACAAAAAGGGGCAAATGTAGACACCAAAATAGTGTCAATCCCCCTTGGTCCCTTTCTAATTTCAACATGCCTAACCTATACTTTATTAATTTAAAATACTTATTTTAAATTAATCATCCCCCCTAGACATCTCACCTTGGATTCCTAGCTCTTAGACCATTTATCACCTATGACTAATCATAATTACCTAAGACCTATTTCAACTCCCCCACTAATCCTTATGCCTATTAAACCCACCTTTAGACCATTTAACAATGAAAATTGAGCTTGGCAGATGGAAGAATAGGCAAAAGGCTAAAAATAGCCTTTTTACCCATTATTTAGCCACTGACGTCAGTTAGCTACCGGTCGATGCTGGTGAAATCACCGATGTCAATTGCTTAAAACTAAATTCTGACCTCAGCTAGAGCCTGAAGGCTAATTCTCTAGCTCGAATGTGAATTCTCTTACCCTGAAGGCTAATTCTCTGGCTGCCTGAATACGAATTCTCTTGCCCCAAAGGCTAATTCTTTGGCTGCCTGAATGTGAATTCTCTTGCCCCAAATTGACTTCTCTCAAGCACCCAAATCAAATTCTTTCTTGCTCTTCAACTCTTTGCACATCAAAGGCAGGGTTTGGGATGAGTCATCAGCATTCTATCATCACTCTCTAGGCTAAGAAACTCTACATCAGTCACTACACACCTAATTGAAATGTTTGTACAAGGTCTTCAACATCAGCCATAACGGGAACAAGTCTTCCACACTTCTGGTTCTCTACCAAGAGCTAAGTATTTCTTCTGGTTTATATTTTAGTATCTTTAGTATGGATTGGTAATCAATCAATTTGCTATTTTTGAGTACTATTGAGACCAAACCTGGCTTTCTTCTTGGAGAGGCTAAAAATCCTTCTTCCTATCCTAACCCTCTTTTTACAACTACCTTCCACCTTTGTCCCCCTTTTAGACCCTATTCATTGTCTTCCAACCCTGCACAGAGCATTAAACCCATAGAGTCCCTCTGCCAACCAAAGACTTTCTCTAAAACCCATCTAAGGACCATTGCCCCTACCAATGTCGACAACCTAACTAATGATGGCATCGTTGACCAACTGACGATGGTAGCCTAACCGATGTCGACAACATTGACCAACCAATGATGGTAGACTAACCGGTGTCAGTGACTGTGAGAGGCATATTTCAAGAATCAGGTATGCATTATCTATTTCTCTTCTTTAGCCTTTCATTATTTCTCTTGTTAGCAATACTCTTTTGTCAAATAAGTGGACTGTCATCCCTCAAGAAAGTCTTTGCACTTCTGAGACCGATCTTTGCTTGGCAATCCACCATATATCTATCTAACATTTTTTTTGTTTAAGTCTTTCTTATCTATAGGTGTCATCTTCCATAGCCAAAGAGGAGCTCCTTCAATCATCTAGATATGGTGCACAACTTCATCTGGGTATCATCTAACCCCTGACCATTATCTTTAGTTTCTTATTTCTTCTGAATGTAAAAAGCAAAAATGAGTAGAAACAGTAGGCTATGTTCAATTCAAGTTGCATTCACCTTAGTTCCCCTTTGCCATACACTCTCATCATTTTGTGAGCAACCTAAGCCAATACTCTCATCATTTTGTGAGTAGGTATCTTTTCATTCTCTAATGAGTTAAGATACATTAAAATTCTAAAAACATTTGGAACAATTCAAAATCCAAAAACATTTGTCTTGTCTAAGCCTAGTTCATCATCCTCGATCTACCCTACTAGGGTAAAGTCATTGTTAGGATGCTTTCTTTTAGGATGTTGGTTTATTTGAGTGCTTTCTATTTATTTCTTTATTGATTTGTCTACTTGACTATTTTTTTTCTTTTGGTACTTTTACCTTGACTCAGTCTATATTTATTCATTAGGTGATTCCTTTAGCACATTATTATTGAATCCATCCATATTCATATGTCAACATAGTCATTATGGTTTTTTAGCATTGGTGCATTATTTTTAATTGTTTATTGGATCGAGAGTCAGTCCTTATGCACATTCTAGCCAAGTCTTCATGGTGTTTTATCATTAATCCTACCATCACATGCTACAACAAAAATCAATTGCAAGAGGTCTACAAGCAATGGAGCATCAAAATTTTATCATTATCACCTTGGAAAATCCTTCCACACCCATCTTGATCAAATCAAACATTGACCATTTTTTTATATCAATTTTAATTAGGATGAGCATCTCCACATTGATACATATGATTGAATCATTCCCATTGATCAAAATTTTATTCTTCTATTTATCTCTTTCATCACTTTGTGCATTCTCATATACCTAGTTGTTTATGGCTTCTTTAGTCATTATACCATCACATCTACATTTGTGCCCACTCATCTTTAATCTATATTCTAGGTTATATCCTTGATTTATGGTTGCTAATCCACCCTACTATGGCACAACCTTATCAAACATCATATTTATCAAACAATCTAGGTTATCTTAATAATTATAACTACCTATGGGAAAATCATTATTTTGAATTTTATTCCTAATTATAACCATCTTTGGGAAAATAAGTTCCTTTTAAATCAATGCATACAAGCATTTTCTCATTTGGATTAATCTCAACCATGGTTTAATTCCGCCTTTCTTCTTGCTTCTTTTTGAGGGACTATCCATCCACATATATGATGACCACTCCCTTGAGTGGGCATCATATTAGGCTTCCCAAACACCATTTGGATATTTTTCTTCAAACCATGATCTTATTTTTGGCATACAAGCCATTTATCATTATTTGAGAAGACATTGTTATGCTTGCAGCTTGCAACATCTTCCCAAATAAGGACAAACTATAGACATGTAAAACTAGACACCAATGGATTCACATCTAACTTTTGACCAATTTTTACCAATCATTGAATACCTAGCTCAAGAATTTCTATAATTCTCAAATTTGGCTTCATATGTTGGGGATCAACCAACAATGGATTACACTTGTGAAAGCAATAAACGCGGAAATAAATCAGATAGATAAGTAACTGAAATGATAGATAGCACAGAACAAGATATACAAGAAAACACCCTGAAAACTTGTATTAAGACTCTTTACAATAGGAATACAATGAAGAAACTTCGTTCTTCCACACCTCTCTCAGATGCACACAAGATCTCTCACTAGATCTCTATTCCTCAAGAGCTCTCTCTCAAGTACAATCAAATCCAACAGCCTGGATTGATGCAACTCAGTACTGTCCTTCAAACATTCACAATGTTCTACTCATACAGTTCTACACTCTAAGCTAAGAAGATATTTCCTACATATAGAAATAGGAAACTTGAGCATGCTCTTACAACAAACAGTTAAGCCTCTTCAACAAGGGCTCTAAAAATAATATTGCTAATAATAGAGACGCGAGCTCGAGACTACAACTCAAACTCATCATGCAAACACTTGCTTCCGTCCACGGAAATTGATTTCTAGACACACAGGTAACTGACGTCGGTTTCTGCCTGTTCGCCTGTGACCGTCGCCGGCCGACCCTACTGCCAACGTCGGTGCCTCTGTAACTGCAACTGACTGACGCTGGTGTCTGTGTAGACCCAAACCTATTTTAGTATGCTCCTTGGTGAAGCTTTTAGCTCCACACCCTAACAATCTCCCACTTGGAGATAAACAGCTGCACCAAGACCTGTACAGCAACATCTTCTAGCTCCTCCATCTTCAACTCAATCATGAAGACCAATAGAAGTTGAATGAAGATTCAACTTCTCCTTCGTAACTAGCTTTGTTAGCATATCAGCAGGATTCTTGTCTGTATGGATTTTCTCCAGCTTCAACTCACCATCTTCCAATACCTGCCGTATGAAGTGGTACCTTAGCTGTATGTGCTTGGTTCTTGAGTGAAAAGCTGAGTTCTTAGCTAAATGGATTGCACTCTGACTGTCACTATACAATCTACAACTCCCATGCTCCCTTCCAAGCTCTTCTATGAACCGTGTCATCCATATCATCTCCTTGCTAGCTTCTGTGGCTGCAATATACTCTACTTCTGTAGTTGATAAGGAAACAACCTTCTGCAACTTAGATATCCAGCTAACCGCCGTTCCACCTACAGTAAAAACATAACTTGTGCTCCTCCTGCCATCCAAATCACCTGCCATATCTGAATCTACATAACCATGTAGAGAAGTATCTGAACCTCCATAGCACAAGTGTCTACTGTTGGTTCCTCTCAGATATCTAAGGATCCATTGAACTGCCTTCCAATGTTCCTTACCTGGATTAGCCATATACTTACCACTCCCACTGCTTGGGCAATATCTGGTCTAGTACACACCATTGCATACATCAAACTTCCTACTGTGGAAGAATATGGAACCTTACTCATGTACTCTACCTCTTCATGTGAATTAGGACATTGTTCTTTACTCAACTTAAAATGTCCAGCCAAAGGTGTGCTTACCGGTTTAGCATCTTGCATATTGAACCGTTTCAACACCTTGTCCACATAATCCTCCTGAGACAATATCAACCTATGATTTTTCTTGTCTCTCTTAATGCTCATGCCAAGGATCTTCTTAGCTGGTCCCAAATCCTTCATAGCAAACATTTGAGCTAATTTTACCTTAAGCTCTGAGATATCTTGCATGTGAGACCCTGCAACCAGCATGTCATCTACATACAACAATAGAATAATATATCTACCATTATCAAATCTCTTGAAATACACACAATGGTCTGATTGACACCTACTGTAGCCATGCTCAGTCATAAACCTGTCAAATTTCAAGTACCATTGCCTAGGAGCTTGCTTGAGGCCATACAAGCTTTTCTTTAACCTGCACACAAACTTCTCCTTACCCTTGACCTCAAAACCTTCTGGTTGTTCCATGTATATTTCCTCATCCAAATCTCCATGAAGAAACGCTGTCTTAACATCTAGCTGCTCAAGATGCAAATCCTCAAAAGCAACCAAAGACAATACAACCCTTATAGAAGTCATCTTAACAACAGGAGAAAAAATCTCACCAAAGTCAATACCTGGCTTTTGTGCAAATCCTTTCACTACCAATCTGGCCTTATATCTCATCTATCCATCCTCACCTTCCTTCAACCTGTAGGTCCATCTGTTCTTCAGTGTTCTCTTACCAGCTGGCAATTCAACCAAATCCCATGTTTGGTTCTCTCTTAAGGACTCCATCTCCTCAACCATGCCACGCTCCCACTTACTCCTGGACTCCACCTGTAATGCTTCTTCAAAACTCTCTAGTTCTCCACCATCAGTTAGAAATAAGTAATATAAGGAAGGAGAATATCTAATTAGAGGCTTACTTACCCTTTCAGACCTCCTGATGGGTGTCTTGGACTCGTTCTCAATAATCTGTCCACCCAAATTTTCTGACAGTGACCGACCTCGGCCACCTATAGACCTGTTACTGGCCGACGCCGGTTCTTCCTAGCCGACGTCGGTGCCTGGTCTGCCGACGTCGGTCTCTGTACGATCGACATCAGTTTCTGTACTACCGATGCCAGTTCCTAACCTATCGATGTCGGTCTCTGTGTTTTCCTGTAAGTGATTATTTCTTTTTCTTGCGAGCTCATTTTGGACCATAACTTCATCCAATTCACTATTGCTCTACCCAAATTGATCTAGCTTCCTTATCTGATCACTGTACATCACTCTTTCATTAAAAACAACATCACAACTCCTGATTACCTTGTTAGTTCCTAGATTCCAAAATCTGAAACCAAAATCATCTGAGCCATAGCCAATAAACATGCACCTCATAGACTTAGCATCAAGCTTCTTTCTATTTTCTTTATCTATGTGCACAAAGGCTTCACAACCAAAAACTTTGAGATATGAGAGATCTAACTTTTTACCTATCCATGCCTCTTCTGGAATTCCACCATCCAGAGCTGTAGAGGGTCCTCTGTTAATTAGGTACACTGCGGTGTCAACTGCTTCTGCCCAAAACTCTAAGGGCAACCCTGCATGCAATCTCATACATCTTGCACGCTCCATGATTGTTTTGTTCATCCTTTCAGCAATACCATTCTGCTGAGGTGTCCTTGGAACCGTCCTTTGCCTATGGATTCCATGTGTATAACAATACAATTTGAACTTAAGACTGTAGAACTCACTGCCATTATCAGATCTCAAGCACTTTAATCTTCTGCCTATTTCATTCTCAACCATAGATTTCCAAAACTTAAAAGTCTCAAAAACATCAGATTTATTTTTAATACAGTAGATCCATACCTTTCTTGTGGCGTCCTCTATGAATGTAACATAGTACCGTGATCTGCCAATAGAGGCTACCTAAGCCGGTCCCCACATGTCTGTGTGAACAAGCTGTAACTTCTGCCTTTTCTTAGTAGACCTAGTCTTGAGAAAACTAACCCTTTTCTATTTTCCAAATACATAATGCTCACAAAATTCTAGATCCATACTTTTCAAATCTGAAAGCATACCTTTAGACTTAAGAATTGACATCCCCTTCTCACTCATGTGGCCAAGCCTTGAGTGCCATAATTTAGCATCCACATCTGAAGTAGATAAAACTGAAGGAGATTGTTAGTAACACAATTACACAAATAGAGAGTACCTTCTCTCTTACCTCTGGCCATAACAAGTGCACCCTTGGTCACCTTCCAAGAATCTACTGTGAGAGTTACTGTACAACCCTCATCACCTAGCTTACCTACAGAAATCAAATTTCTCTTCAAACTAGGAACATGCATCACATCTCTCAACACCCATGTGTTGCCATTCTGCATCTTCAGCTGCACTTTACCTTTGCCAGTAATCTTACAAGGCTCATCATCCCCTAAGTACACTATTCCAAAATCTCCATGGATATAGTCACTGAAATATTCCCTGTTAGGAGTAGCATGAAAAGATGCACTAGAATCTAATACCCAAGACTCTATATTATTATGCAGAGAGAAAATTAAAGCATCCTGTGCAATACCTGCAATCTTGGCTTCTTCCTTTCCTTCGTGCTGATTGTCCTCCTTAGGCTTTGACCAACAATCTCTGCTTACGTGCCCCATCTTTCCACAATTCTAGCATTGTGGCTTCCTGCCATTTCTGGATTTAGATCTGCCTTTCCCCTTAGACTTGGATCTTGCTCTGCCTTTCTTGCTCTTCTCTTTTTGCCTTCCCTTGCTCTCAAAACTTAAAGCATTCCTGGATGCCTCTTTTGTGCTTTTTCTACGTATTTCCTCATTCAAGATAACACTAACAACATCCTCTACTTTCAAAATATTTGATGCAGATGCAGTATTAGAAACTGCCATTACTAAGCCATGCCAGCTTTCAGGCAAAGAACATAATATCAAAAGAGCTTTTATTTCATCTTCAAATACAATATTGACAGAACTTAATTGATTAACGATTCCATTGAAATCATTCAGATGAGTAGAAACAGATCCACCTTCATTCATATGCAAATTAAATAACTGCTTCATAAGATATACCTTATTTGAAGTTGAGGGTTTTTCATACATATTTGCTAACGTAGTCATCAACTCTACTGTTGTTTTTGCCTGTGACAAATTAGATATCACAGTGGAGGCTAGACTCAGTCTTATAGACCCCAGAGCCTTTCTGTCAAAAACTTCCCATTCTTCATCCTCCATGTCCTTGGGCTTCTTTGCTATCCCACCTAATGGTAAGTAAAGATCCTTCTGATACAGATAGTCCTCTATCTGCATTCTCCAATGTTGATAGTTCTTGCCATTAAACTTTTCCATTCTCAACTTACTTTCTTCTGCCATTGCTTCTCCCACTCAAATAGAAATCCCTGCAGAAACCCCTGTGAGCAACCTGTAATCCAAACACACTACACAGTTCTAAACCACCTGTTAGTGAACCTGAGCTCTGATACCACTTGTTGGGGATCAACCAACAATGGATTACACTTGTGAAAGCAATAAATGTAGAAATAAATCAGATAGATAAGTAACTGAAATGATAAATAACACAGAACAAGATATACAAGAAAACACCCTGAAAACTTGTATTAAGACTCTTTACAATAGGAATACAATGAAGAAACTTCATTCTTCCACACCTCTCTCAGATGCACGCAAGATCTCTCACTAGATCTCTATTCCTCAAGAGCTCTCTCTCAAGTACAATCAAATCCAACAGCCTGGATTGATGCAACTCAGTACTGTCCTTCAAACATTCACAATGTTCTACTCATACAGTTCTACACTCTAAGCTAAGAAGATCTTTCCTACATATAGAAATAGGAAACTTGAGCATGCTCTTACAACAAACAGTTAAGCCTCTTCAACAAGGGCTCTAAAAATAATATTGCTAATAATAGAGATGTGAGCTCGAGACTACAACTCAAACTCATCATGCAAACACTCGCTTCTGTCCACGGAAATCACTTTCTGGACACACAGGTAACCGACGTCAGTTCCTGCCTGTTCGCCTGTGACCGTCGCCGGCCGACCCTACTGCCGACGTCGGCACCTCTGTAACTGCAACTGACCGACGTCAGTCGATCCTGACCGATGCCGGTGTCTGTGTAGACCCGAACCTATTTTAGTATGCTCCTTGGTGAAGCTTTTAGCTCCACACCCTAACATCATAACCATGCAATTAAATCAACTTGGCCCTTAAATCAGTTAATTTGGGTAAATGCACATGGAATTAAATAAAATCTTGTAACAAATGACCAAATGCTTAAATGGGATTAAGTAAAGTGTAAATCTTGATCAAAGCCTAATTAAATTCATCCTTGAGAAAATGAGCTAATAAATCAATTACCAAAAAAGAAAATTCAAATATCAAGAGCATCTTAGAACATCCTCGAATCTACTTATTACCTTTGTGAGTTGTCTCAAATGGAAAATATCTAAATACTATACTAAAAATATGCCAAACTCAACCAAGGTTAATAAACTCAACCAAGGTTCCAATTTAACCCATTACAAGTGATTTTGAAGCCTATAAAATCAAGCCTAGAGCTCTTTATTTAGAGAACTTGGACATAGTAATGTTATTATGCATTTTTTTGGTCATGAATGCAAACATAATATTATAATGCCAGAATTATTCCAAGCCAAGCTAAATCAAGCCACATCAAGCCAAAGCCAAGCATTAAACAAGGTGCCAAGAGGAGATGAAGGTAGCCACACTTCATTGATGAAGACCTTTTGAGTACAAATCTAAGCAAGCCAATGAAGAACCCTTTTGGAGCAATCAAGGATTTGGGTAAGGAATTTGTATTTTTTGTTTAAATTGTCATTTCCTTCTATTTTTAGTTGTGTTTTCAATTGGTTTATTCACCATGCTCCACCCATGATCTAGGCCTCAAGATGTTATATTGTTAGTGAGTTGATTTCATTATTTTTGGAACTCTATACTAACCTCCTTTCTTGAGTCAAATTACTTTATCATACCTCTAATGTCCATATCATAGACCAATCTCATTGTCCTAGGTTTCACTATCACAACTGAACTTGACATGAAAACTTGTGAACAAAATGTTAACCCGTTATAATAGATTATAAACCACTCCAAATGTGTGATAAAATGATAAAATTCCTCTACAAACATTCCATGATGAAATACATAAATGGGCTTATTAAGGCTTCCCTAAATACCTTCTCACTCTGATTAGTTTTTCCCACTGGTTTCCCCATTATCCCAGTTTAGCAATAAGTCAACATGAGTGACCAGAATAGTTGATAAAGAAGATATAAATCTCCCATATGCCTCCATGTTCATAAATTATGAGTCTTTATCTTCTCCATTCATCCATTTGCATACTTGGTCTAATGTAACTTTTATCTTCTATTCAACTTCTTTAAAAATAAGCATTTTATTGTAGGTTTCACTCTATATCTTGACAAACCACTACCACATGGAGATGTTTTAGGTAGTTAAATACAACCTCCAAACACTTACCTAGGCATACAAGACCATTTTGAGCAAATTTGAACAAGTTTTTCAACATCGGGTCATTATGAGGACTTTGAGAGGGTTTTAGATGAATTTTCATTCTTAATTTTTGTTCGCACAAATATATCCAGGAAAGCAAATCCTCATGATTGGAAATCATTACTATGACCCTTTTCCATCTCTCCTCAAAATATCAACTTCCCATGTAATAGTCACACATTTCAACAAGCATCAAAATTTCCTTTTTAGGTCTTCATTTTTTCATCTTGCACACATAAGAAACCTTTAAACTCATTTTCATGCTTTCTCCTTCAACCCAAGACCTGAAAATTCATGAACACTATTGAAAAAACCTCTTACACCTTTTTAAAAACTCAAATGTGCTCTAGTACTTTGGAAACTAACTTTGACCCCTCATTAGGCCATATTAGTTCTCTTTACATGTTAGCTCTTAAACTGCCATTCACATTTTAGACCTTGAATATACCTTGAAACCTATGACACTACTCTCAACACCTCATAACCATGACATACATCCTTATACCATGATTGCATAGGCTCACAAGCCTCTAAATCTGATCATGATGCCTCATCATGCCATATCTATACTCAATAACAAGTCCATTCACACAGACCTACTATGCACCATACCACTTTGAGACCTTTTTTCTAGTATAAATGCACTCTAAGACTCATTATTATTCCAAAAATCTCATTGCATCTTAAAATACTACCCACACATATTCTTACAAGCCTCATCTCACTTACTCTACAGGGCTTCACTATGCATTCCTTTACTAAGACAAGACTAGGTTTCATAAAACACTATGTATCTTCACAAGATTACTTCTAGTACATCAATGAAACTCAATTTACCTTTGAAATCAATGAAAACATTAATGACAAAAACACACCAATAGTAACATACCTCAACATCATGGTGCAAAGTACTTTCTAGAACCATGTGTAGTGTCTATTATATATAAGTACCCTTTTACTTGTAAACATCCCCATTCCATATCATCCTTATTATCCACATGCATCCAAGCCTAAGTCACCTTTTCACTAAGTCATCCCTTCCTTACAATGACCTAACCTTTTTTTTTAGATCTTGATAAAAATGTGAAAGAGGTCTTGAGCTATGTTTTAGAACGATATTGGTACACCCACACTCTTAAGGAAATACATTGTAATATATTCTATTTTGATACATTTAAGATAGGATATATTTAATCCTACTCAAAGTAATCCCTGGAAGTCCATCCATCCTTCATGTAATTCATCCTTTACCCTTCATACATTTCATCAACTACCATATTCATTCCTAAATGCAAGAACCTCCCACCCCGCCTTTTTATATAACTTAGCCACTTTGTTTCCAATCCAAATATATCAAAATCCAAAAAATAAAATAAAAAATCTCATATAATCCACAAAACATTAAAATTTTGAAAAGCTTGAAGCAAATTCCATTTTGTCCTATCCATAGTCTAGCTAAAAATCCTTATCCCATCTTAGAAAAATCATTGAATCCTCATTGGGATAAATCATTCCCAATTATAACCCCTCACATATATAATTACTTGGGGAACAATAGGATATAATTTTCATTATTTATAAAAACATAGGGTTTATAGCTTAAGACAAGACATCAAACAAAAAATAGTTTGCTTACTTGCTTTTATGTGTTTCTTGTTTGTTGATTGATTAAATGTTTTTTTCTTTACATTGACTCATTCCATACACATATTAAAATAGATTCATCATGATTTTCCATATCATGATGCATCCTATCATGTGCAATATAAAAATAATATTTTTCAAATCATTTAGTAATCCTAGACAAGCTTATAAATAATTCATGGATACATATGTAAATCATCACATTATATAAAATCATTCATAGACATTACATACATAACCAAAATTAAATAAAATCATTCTAAAATCCATACTAATTAATCATATCTAAAGTAACTACACATCCATCTAAATGATTAAGTATGTGTCAAACATAAAAATAGTAGGAGAGATTAGACAAACATCCATAAACATCTATAATAACACATCCATTACATCCACAAATGTCCATAATAAAAACAAACACATAATCCCAAAAATGAATCTTTATATATCAAAAATAAATGTCCATGTACACATATAAATATTATCTCATCAATAGATTATCATCTACATCAAAAATCCATGTCAAAACTATACAATAAACTCTTGTCATGACCCTCTATAGGAGGACTTTGATGAAGTGATATATAAGGTGTAGATCCATGGTGGACCCATAATATGATATGGTGACTAACATGCTAATCAATATGATTCCATTGTCTTCACAGTCCTTATCGATGATCCTAACATATGTTAAGAGTACTTCATATAAGAAGGCACCATATGATCCACTAACACAACTTGATCATATAAAATCTTGTAATATTGATCCTTTCTCATTATCTTAAGTGACTCTAAATATGCATGGCATAACCTAGGGGTATTCACAACCAATCATGTAGTATCTCTCTCAGTACATAGTCTTTACACCTCTGCATCTTTGGCCACCAACATCCCATCCCTCTTATGTATATCTACTATTAATTGATCTACCTCAACCTATAGTTAAACTATATATTTTAATATCATAGCTATATGTATACCCTATTTTAATTCATCACCATTGAGACCAATTATCTCTGTATCCCTAGTTTTAATCTCACACCATAGATTACCTATCAATACATCATTCTTAGTTAATCTTATCAACCCTAATGGACCTACTTTATGTCCAACCATAAAATCAAAAAATGGTGGCCTAGTACCATCCCAAACATCTCATATATATCCTCCATTTATTCCACCTATAGGTAATGGGCTTAATACTCACACCTCTATCTATGCCATCTCCATATACTCCCTTTTCCTCCCCATCACTATCAATATTTATGATAAGTGCATCTCCTTCATGTCCTCTTCCTCATTTATACCCTTTATCTCCTGCATCACCTCCAAATATTCTATCCACCTAATTCCTCATCCTATTTTGACCTCACATCCATGGTCATACCCTAAAAATCCTTTGAATTCACTCTCTCAAAGTCCTAGGCCTTGGATGTGGGATAGTTAGTCTCACTGGTTGTGTCTAATCTCACCACACTGTATATACTGATGTGGTACATGCATCAATGATGTATCATATCCTATGAAATGGTATCATATCTACATGAATCTAACTAGCTTTAGTAACCCTAAGATATATTACCAACATCCACTATCATCACTCCCTAACTAATCGTTCAAAAAATTATAGAGCTAACATAATATCTATCTAAATCCCAAAATATCTTAATACTATATTTGTTCTATACATCTCAATTATATACTCATGTTTCCCAAAAAATTAACATGATGTGGTCACATAATCCAAATACATAGGTTCCTCCACCCATACTAGGTTTGTCTCTCTATAGGGCCTCTAAGTGATATCCTATGGAGTCAACTCATCCATTGCCCTCCTTTGGTATGCCAAATACCATAAGTTTGATTATTGGCCACCTAAGATCACATTTCATATATATTCAAAAATATTATCAATTCCCTCACCTACAACTATCTAATTGGTCACTCAAGATCTATGTGATCCCATGCCCATACCTATAATAATGTGGAAGCCCCAATACTATTTTCCTCCTTGAATGCCACTACATGAAAATATCTATACATGTGTGAAAGCACACAAGGACACCATTCAAAATCAATTTAAAAATCCAAAATGTTACCCATAACATCCTCTAGCCTAGTTATAAATAGTCTCCCACTCTTGTCATGCAACAATATGTCATTGACAAAAGCCATCAAAACCAAACTTAGTGCATCCATCTCCCCTCCTACCATACATGCTTCCAAATCAATACATGGATATATCATCAAGATGATATCATCCTCAAAAAAATTGACTAATGATACCACATATGTAGGCTTCCTCCAATAAACCATCATACCTTATATTGATATATGTAAAATATACTAAACGTTCTCCAATGTGACTATCATCTTCCTTGTTAAGAGATGGAAGGTACTAGTCTCTAAGTGCCATCATTTTTACAATGCCATCAATAGATTATTGTTAGTGTGGATCTCCAACATCAAAGCTATTTAAAAAATTCCAATAACCTCTTTTATCTTGACCTCATTATCTATGAAACTAGTCCTCATCATTAATAGCATATTATGCCTCTCCCACATAATAAGGTTATTAAAAATCTCCTTCTAAAAACATTAAAAATGACACATACTTAGTATAATTTCAATCAAAATCAACAAATACATCATATAACAAATCCATAAACATCATTTCAACTTAACATCTAACTAGCCCTAAGGGATTCACTACTTTCACTAACTAATTAACTAATAATAGGATAAATTCACTACTAGAAATGAATTATCCACCTATCCTAATGATTTCACCATTCTTCATGATGAAGATTCCACTCCTTGTGATGAATTCACCACTATTGATGAAATTTATGTTTGACCAAATGAATTCACCATTTTACCTAATGATTTCACCATTTTGAATGATGAAATTACCTCTATACCAGCATCAAAATCATTTCTTACCCATTTTAAATGAATTTATTACCTAAAAAAATCAAATTTCACCATTGGAAATACTACTTAATATTGACATTTTGGCCTCATAGGATAAACTAAAACCCCTACCATCTAAAACTTTACCATTGAATTAGTTTCCATATCATGTCAAGGTCTAAAAAAGGTTTTATTAGGATGTCTAGGTCCATGGTATGTGTCTAGTTCAATCAATCTTGTGCCTTGATCTTTTATGAGGTCTTTTACAATGTAGTTTAGCAAAGTTTAAACTAACTTTGGAAAGATTGAGGTTATTTTTAAAAATTCAAGGTAAACTTGATCCATGGTGAAGACAAGGAGGTGGTGATCATCCAAGAAAGCATGGTGCTTCATAGTGTATAGCAGACTAGGAGATAAGCTGGTAAGATAAGCAACATTATCTTTTCAATATTCTAGAGAGGTTAAGGTATTTTTGAGGAAATTAAGGTTTCAAGTTTTTTTATATTGCTTGTTACAATATTTTTACATCACCCCTTTAAGATTACCAATTTTGAGGATTCAATACCTTTTCAAGGAGGTATTTTGAGTCATTTGGAACTCATTGAATGTCATGTCATACTCCATGTTACCATACACCCAACTAAGCAGTTGCAAAACTTTATTTTTAATGTTATTTCACTTTTAAAACCTCTTTTTTCTTTGTCTTCAACTCCAAATATAGCATAATGATAGGTTTGAAGATAGGTAAAGATATTTTTTATGTTACAATGTCATTTTAAGGTCAAATAAAGACTTTGTGGAATGTCTAGTATATAGTTACAGTAGGAGATTACTCAAATGAACAATTTTCACATCAAGAGAAGTAAAGTTTTAAGGAGATCATGCAAGGTTTTATGTTGGTTAAAGCATATTTAGCTAAGATAACATTATCACATGATGATATAACCTTCTATGAGGCCCCCTCTAGCTTACTTAGGTCAAAACTATGATCAAGAAGATGTTATAGGTGCAAACAAGGTAGGAAAACACTTGATATCTCCATCAAGTCATTCAATGACCAAGAATATCTAATTTCATGAGGTTTCTTCATGGAGGAGAAGTCTCAGGGAAAATTACATTAGGATATGTTGACCACTCCTATCCCCTCCAAATTCATGGTAATAGTTCTAAGATTAGTGTTCAGAGCTTTATGAATCATTGTTAAGAAATTTAGTGCCTCTTAAACCCTTCAAAACCCCACTATCATGATTTTCCTCTTGAAATGGAATTATGGGATTATTGAACACATAGAAATTATTGAAGAAAATATATTAGAGATATTATATTATTTTAAATATAAAAATAATTTGAACTCTCAGGCATCATACCTGTACCTACAAATAATCTCATGTTTAGATGGTTTCTTGATATGATAAGCAGGGATCTTAAAGGTGTATTATGTTTTAAGTCATGAAAATGGTTGTACTAAGGTATAAAATGTTTTAATAAACCTTGGTAGACCTCATCCAATATCCTTAGGCATATTCTAATTATTTGAATATCCAATGCATGAAGAAATTAATATGATTATGCATGCCAAGTATGATTGTGTATAGTATACAAGACTTCAAAATGAAGAAAATGTATTTTCAATGAATTTTGAGGTTATACTCATAATTAAGTCTCAAAAAATTCTGATTAAATCTTAAATTTCATATGTAACTACCTAGGTACATGTATAGGAGGTTGAAACCATTATCAAGCTATGACAGTGATAGGTTTAAGAGAGAATCATAGTTGGTGAAGAGGACATACATTTTGTGTTGAGAATAGGGTTGTATGGTTCATGGAGAGTGTGAATAATATTTGTGAAATTTTATAAGGTGATAAAATTCCTCAAGATGAATAGAAACCATCAAGAAAGAGCCATCAAAGCTAGAATCGTCAAACTGCCCATAAACCTTAGGCACTTTAAATATACATGTCTACAGAAGATAAACCAATCAAATCCATTGAAAATTCATTAAAAGTTTATATAGGTGTATATTTAATTTTTACAACTAGTTTTCACTTAAACTCATCTTATGTTTCCATCGATAACTGACTGTGTTCAAGACTAGCCTGTATGTAGTCACCGAAAGGACTAGAAGAAGAGAAATGATTGTGTTTCTTGGATGTTTGGATATAAACATACTATTAAAGCATATTGTTTTTTTATGGTCATGGTAATTTTTTTATAAGTTATCCAAAACATTTAATGAGTGGATTGAGCTAAAATATTTTGAATGAGGTCTATTAGGCCCATATAGAACTAGAAGAACAATATTGCCTTTGAGTTTAATCTTGAAGAAACCAATAAAATAGATTGGTTTATTATTATTATTATTGTAGATAAGGTAAAACATATCAATAAATCACCTAATTTGTTTTAAAACTCTCTAAAGTCATCCTTGATAATGAGTTACAATAAACAAGCTATGAAGACAATTGAGCTAGGATTCTTGAATAAGGTCTCAAGTGTGAAGAGATAAGTAACAAACTTGTGACTAGAAGAGAGGTCTATAATGAATATTTGGGAAGTTCATCCTAATAAGGAAACCTTAAAAAAATTATAACAAGGTCTTTTTCTACACAATCTCCTCTAAGATAGGTTTTAAGTGAGAAATATCTATATACAAAGGAAAATACAACTAACCTATTAATCAATCCTAACTTAGAGAAGATAAATCTTACTTACTCTTCTATTTGTTGATACATTTAGACATTCAGGGTCATGACCAAGATGGATCCATTATACCTAAGCAATGGGTCCCTTATCACAATAACATCATTAGAGAGGGTTCCAAATCCACTAGTCATGCAACACCATGAAATAACCCTAGTTAGGTCCTATGTTTTCATATTCACTAAGTACATGCAAATTAAAGTAAAATTTAACCTATTGCTCAATAAAGATTATGGCACAAAGTGGGGGTAATAAACATAAAACTTAAACATGCATAGAAAAATTATAATTAAGCTATGTATAGATATAACCCTAATACACGAAGAGAGAAATATATTCAAAATATATTAATTATGCTACTTCTATCTATTAAAATAAAGGAGTAAAGTTAGAGATACTTACCTTGAAGATGAACCTATCGAGACTCAATATCTCCCTTGGCCAAAGGTGTTTCACAAGAGTTTTTTGTGTATTTTTTAAGAAGATAAAGATGGATAATGTATTATAGCTAAGGACCTCCTAATGAATCTCAAGCTTTCACAAGATAAATTTTTTCTCTACAAGTGTAAACCCTAAGAAAATAACTCCTCAAGTAGAATGGTGGAAGAGAAGATTTTAACTAAGCACTAATTAATAATTAACTCTTTTTTCTCTATAAGAAATGGAAAAAATAATGTGTATATATAGTTGAATCTAACCCTAAAACTTTCTAAAAGTTTTAATGATAGGGTTGGCCTAATTTGACCTTGTATCGTTAAATGATAAAAGAAAGTTAGGTACCAATATGTGTGAACCAAAGTTGAATAAGACCTATAACATGATAATATTAATTTGAATATAGGGTCAGCCTAAGATAACATTGTTTGGTAAATGTCAAAAAGGTTTTTTGGCTTAGGTAAGGGATAAATAAGGCTTTGACTTACTTGGAGGAGTGTGTAAAGGAGGAGGTAAAGCTTAGGTAGATTAAAAGTGGTGGTATAGGGTACGAAAATACTATGAAGCATTAATGGTCTACTCACCCCTTTCCTAGTACAACCTTTAAGGCATGCACTCAGAGAGATTGAGACTCGATGGGTTCCTACAAGAGAGAAATCATCGATAATTGATAAAGTTTGAAAATATTACGTGTATACAAGATCAAGGTTCCAAGTTTGAGCACAAAGGGTTTTGTGTTTCAATGAGAGGAAAAAATTAGAAGAGTTACATTGGTAGGTTATCAAACCATATTAACACTCTACAAGGTCACCAAGATGTTCCTCAATGTCTATAAGGGCTTAGAGATTTCACAATGTGACGAACATCTACAAATATCTCTAGGTATCTTGCTAATAGACTATGCAGACTTAGAAGAGAGATTATTTAAGGTATTTACATCTATGAGAGTGACTATAAACTATTTTTTATCCTTGTAATTAATTTTTCCAAGCCACTCAGGATTCTAACAAACAAAAATAGGCCCAAATTATAAAGAGATAACCTGATCATGCATATTAGGCTTGATTGTGTCAAGATTATAGGTGTTAATATGAGGAGTAAGTGCAAGTTTGGTATTAAAAATGAGGATTATAGGTTTATTTTGAGTGTGGATAAACATTAATGATACTTCAAGGATGTTTATATATGTGGTTAAGAGATGAATACATCATAAAATATCAATTAGGGTCAAGATTATTAACTGTCTACAAACCTTAGGCATTGATAAATCAATTTTTAGGACTATTTATGGAGTTAAATACTTTGAATAAATACATGTAGACATTATATGGGATTAATAAAACCTAAAATATAAATTTATAATAAAAAATAGGCATTTTGAAGACTCTTTTGCTCAAGCAGCCCTCTCGAATGCACAGTCCAGGCCTCCAAGCTCGAGAAAACAAAATTCCTCATGTGGGATGTTGGTTGAGAATATGCATGGGGTATAATTATACTAAAGGATGTTTATAAGTTTTTTATACTCTAATTTTGTCTTATTTTTTAGTCAATCAAGAGGTTTTACTTTATGAACAATCATTAACAAGATAAATAGGTCTAAAATTGCTCTTTTGCCCTCAAAGAGATTTATGACTGAGAATGATAGTTTAAGTGGTTATAATGTACATGGTTTACTTTATAAACACATAAATAACATATTCAACCTTAATAAACATATGTGATAGCAATGCATCATATGTGAAGATTAAAATTTAGGAAAAAGGCCTAAAACTACTTGCTCCAATTGGTTTTCATGGTGTTTAAGCATTTTGAACTTCTTAACCATTGAAAGAGGATTTTTAAGATGGCGAAGAAGTATAAGGACTTTTCATCATCCCTAAAATAGGTATCCATGGTGTTAAAAAAAAATTAGGTCTCTAAACAAAGTAAAATAAGTATTTCCCATTGTTGGCACCAAGTAAGTGATTATGTAGACCTTCTTAAGATCATCTAAGGCATCAAAATCTCTGAAGTAATCTTGTACATATTTGATGACACCTCTTGCATGTCTCCTCATGTCTTAAACAATAGTCACATTTATATTAAGAGATCTTATATATAGGAAATTTATTAGTTGTGTATCTTTAATAATCCAAATGAAGCCACTAGGGTTTGGCAGGGGGTACACAGGGTACTTAAACAAACACCTAGTAGGCAAGAAGGATTAGAACATATATGGGCTACTAGAGATATATAGAGCTTATCTGGTTTACTAGATTTCACTAAGATATAGAAAGAATTATAAACTAGGTTATGTATAGAATTATAAATCACACAATGATGTAGGTATATCTAATGGGTATAACCACAATAAAATGAGAAGTTGAAACTAGAAATTGACTTGCATATGAATTGTGTAAATGACAATGTTGGATTAATAAAAATATCAAATGATGCATAAAATTAGAAGATAAGGCACTTTCAATACAAATGAAAGATGTTTTAGGAAGCAAACATGCTTTCAAGAAAGGGTGTAAGAGAATGCCTAATCTAAGCCTAAGCTACTTTTATATTCTCAACACTATTATTTCCTAATAATGCAACTTTATGGTTTATCAAAAGAGGAGATTGTTTATGAAAATACGTAGACTATTATAAGCAATTAAGATTCTACTATGCAATTAGAAAAGTTTGTAAAGTAATAATGACATGTAGGGGAGGATATTTTCAAGAAATGAAGGATATTATTGACCATATACAAATTCAAAACCTTTAGAAACTATCCTAGATAATGCCCTAAACAAACTAAATCACTAAAATGATCAAAACCTAGCATATACACTACTGAAAATAAATTTTAATTTTAATTTTAATAGCAAAGTGACCTAATATCAAAATAAAAAGTATTATGAAAACTTTCTACCAATTAAGTATCCAAGTTAGGAAGTAATGGAGGAGGAGGATCAAGCTATGTTTGAGCTAAGACTAAACCAAGAGCCAAAAGCAGTGGAGGAGGTGAAAGAGAAGCTACTAACTATGAGAGAGCAAATGTATGGAAAACAAAAATAGGTGAAATAGAGTCTTGAGGGAGATAGTATCAACAAATAAGATTTAATAACATTGTAGAGAGAAATTTGAATCACCAAAATGCACTATAGAGCAGTAGGGCATCCCTTGTCATAATGAAAGCCAAGTATGCCAAGAATGAACTAGGTGAGATTTAAGAAGGCACCAAAGCTTTGAGATTGATGATTAAGAGATAATATTAGAGAAAAAATGTAGTATAGATAGGAAAATGAATGATAGACCATCATATATGGCAACCCTAAATTGATAAAAGCTAAAAGCTACCCGTTTCTAGTCATTAAGACCAAACTAGCCCCTTTTTGCATGTTTTGCCTAGGTTGTCACCTAGGGCATGGATTTTTTGAAATAAACATGTAGCCTAAGCCATGTTTTTCCTCCCTAAGCTATGGCCTATATAAAAATCCCAGCTTGAGTGGTCAACAAGCTTTCAAAAGGGCCCTGAGAGGCATTTGAAAGGCCTGTTAGCACATAAAAGGGTCAATAAGGTGTTAGGGATGTATAGGGGATGGATATATGATGTGGAAAGGGTCCATAAAAGTGGAAAATGTCTTGAAGTGGGATAACTAGGGTCAAAATTCTACACATGAGATGATGTGTAATCATTGGGAGGATTAGGGTCATTGTAAATATGATTACATATACCCCCAAGGTACAAGCAATGTTTAAATGAACAAGGAGTCTTGTGCAGTACTTGGAAGCCATAGAAGCCACATAAAAGTAAAGGAAAGAAAGAAATAAAAATATAAACTAGAATATTACCTTTAATTACTAGATAATAATGGAAACATAAGAATTTGAGGGCATGATCCAAAGGTGAGAGTTTAAATGTTGCGTAATCCAAATCCAACTCTAGCTCCCACTCCTAAAAATAAGGGACATAAGTGATATCAAATCAAATCATACAATATATAATGACATTCACTAGGGTATCAACCCTAGTGTTCTCTCTATGATGGATATGGGTGACCTGTACATCCTTGAAAGAGGAGAGAAAATCATGTGTCACCTTGAAAAGAGGGAGTAAATTAAAGCTAAGGACAACTCAAGCATTGATGAGTTGAGACATTGTTAAGAATGAGTCAAATAATAACTACACATAGCATGTGCCTAACCACTGGGTATTAGTCAAGGCACCAATAATTATGTGATACTTGGAGGCATTATTTATCTCATTGGTAAATAAGAAACTAGTTATAACAAGTTCATGGACCCATGGAACATCAATGACCCAAGCCATAACAATAGGTCCTAGGTTGCCCCGACCACAATCTATGTGGGTCACCACTAAGAGGTGCACCATGATGGGGGTTGAGAATGTAGGATTGTAGTCATAGAAGGATTATCTCAAAGCAAGGTAGGGTAAGTGAGCTACATAGGGGAGTTAGATGATGAAACCTATCCATAATCACAATTATTGATTAATGCTGACTATGGAAAGAGGTGATAAGCAAAGGCAATAGTAAGTTCTTAGAATATGAAGATCGATTAGTATAGACCAGAGCAAGTCTTAAACCATCATAATTAATAACCAACACTACCTACAAGAACCATGGTGAAAGAGGTAAATGGAAGCTAGACTAGATTGACTATAGAGTTATAGATAAATGACTAACTAAAAGAATCACAACAAGGAACTTCTATTCCTAGGTGCCCACAAGATGGGGCACTAGCTCAGGAGGTTAACGGGGACTTGAAAGGGGTCTTAAGACCAAAAAGGGTTGAGAGTGGGCCCAAGGAGGCTTGAAATTAAAAAATAGAGGCCATCATTACATTCAAAATGGGTTGAAACTCTTAAGATGAATGTTTCATGGTCTGGAACATAATGAAGGGTGAAAAACTCAAAAAGGGACCCACTAAAAGGAAAAAAAGAGCCAAAAAGAGGAAAAATGGTGAAAAAAGTCATTTTCACATTCATTTTTTATTTGAGAGATTCTAAGGAGAGGAAAACCACCACTAAGGCCCAAGCAGAGCATACGAGGATGTCGGTATCACCCCACAAGTGCACCTGATGGTCTGAGTAGGTCTTCTAAACATAACTTTGTTAATTTTTGTTCATTTTTAGGGTTTGGGAGGCCTAAAGGGAATTTTAATGGAATCTAAATAATTTGATGGATGAATCAAGTGGAATAACTAGCTAAAATGTTTGATAAGTAGAGAGGAACACTCTAAGCCAAGTGGGAGGCCAAATGAAGTCCTAGGGAAAGAGAAATGAGAATCCCTAGGGCTTCCCAAATGGCCATGGCCTAGCTAGGCAAATCCATGTCTTAGGCCACTACCCGACCATAAGGGCCATGGCTTAACCCACTATTAGGCCAAAACTTTGACTATAAAGTCATGACTTGGGCTCCAAGGAGCCCAAGAGAGCCTAGAGCAGGTTGGAAGAGATGGGAGGGGAAAAAGACAAATAATTTGAAGCACTTACTTTTAACATGATTTGCCTATTTCATGGCTAGTACAACTGATCCATTTACCTATTGATTGATTTTGTAGACACATAGAGGAGTTAATTTACTAGTAGAGGGAGAGTCATCACAAGTGAGTGAGTGACCTACATAGAGAGATCTTATGAGGTGACTAATTGAGAGAGAGTTCCATCATGGTTGGATGAGGAGGTTGATGCTCTACGTATAGAGGACTAGGATCACCTATAAAGTGTAAGGCTATAGAGACTAGTGCATGTGCCTTCATTACATTACTTTAGGGATATGGTGAATGCATTGATGACCACATGAGTACTTGAGAGAAATGTGTTCTAGTTGGGACCTGAAATAAAGGCTATTCTAAGCATTAGTGATGTCTACTAGCTCTACGAGGAGGGAGATAGAGCTACCATAGGTGTAGGACATAGCCATATATGATCTTTATCTAGTGGGACCCAACTGAGAGTAGAATAACCATGGAATATAGATCACACATCTATCTCTAGGGGTTCCACCACTATGGATAGTGATAACAGGCACTATGGTTGGGAGGCTCTAATCTAGCCAAATTATGAGGAGACTACCACTATCTTAGATAGGAGTTGTCTAGTGAGTAGAGGGAGGACAAAGGTATGCTTGGGACTAGTACATCTTGGGAGGACTATACCTATAGATGGATCACATCTAATGCATAGGGGTAGGAAGATTGACACAATCCAAATTAATTCTATCCTAGGCTTACAAGAGAATCCCATTGATATGAGTGAGGACACCATAGGGTAGTAAGGCATACCCTACATTTGAGGAGGGTGTTGCATGGGTTGCACAATTTGTAAATAGGGTTGGGCCTATGTGAATCACCTTAGATCAGGATGTAGTGGATAGATATATTTGAGATCAATACAAATCTATGGTGTGGCTAGAGGATGTTAGATTAGAGATTCATGTGGGATAGGAGGAGTTTTGAGGTCCATAGAGGTCATATCAACATCTAGGGAGACAAGCTCTGGTAGTATAAGAGAGATAGACATAGCCTAATCTAGCTAGGATTGAGCATAGAGGGAAACCAAGATAGAGTGAGGGAGCTAGTGGTGGAGATAGGTAGCCATGATGAGGGCCACCACCACCAGGAAGAGCATGACCTACCAAAGGGCCATAGAGGTCATCAGCATGACCAAGTAAAAAAAGTGTATTTACTAGATAACACTTGTATTTTGCACTTATCCTTTAGCGAGAACCAATATGTGACTAACATATTTACTCTATGTGTGTGTTCAAGAGACCAACCTAGATAGACTAGGCCTTAGGTGGACCTACTACTAAGTGAACTATTCCATGATGTAGTAGCAACACCACTCATAAATAGGGTGCCACATCTACCAATGGAGGCAAAGCCACATACTTTCTTCTAGAAATTAGGTGCATAAGCATCACTCAAACTGGAGAGAGCATGGCACTAGATATCATAGCTATATGTAAAGTCATCATGAAACGAGGTAGCCATGGCATGGCATGAGATAATTATAGGATGGGCTGATTTATAACTAGCTAGAGTAGAGGCTAAGATTGATTAGTTATGGGTTGAGCTATCTTAAGAGTAGGCTATAGGAGTGAAGGCACTTGGAGAGAGGGTAGATCAACTAGCTACCCTAGAGGAGACCATAGCTTGATTGGTCAATAGGTAGAGATCAAAATCCCCACCTGAAGTAGGGATACCATAGATAGATTCCAGTCATAGGCTGATTAGGATGGTATTGTATATGTAGCGATGCATGTGATAGTTTTGAAGACTATGAGCCAAAGCTTAGAGAAAGATATGTAATGTACCTAGAGAAGAAACATGTTTTTTTTGTGATATATATAGTCATTTATCATTATTATCACATGTGTTTATGATTTGGTGTGTGATGTGTATGCTTCATCTGATATAGACTACTAGATACATGTGATTAGATAGTAATAAATACTAATAAATAATCTACATGAACACACATATATAAGTGGTTCAAAGGTTAGTGGTGCAAGAAGAGGGTAAATTTGTTCCTTACCACCATAGTTCACTTTTTTAGAGGGCCATGCAGGCCCTATATGTGAAACATTTTAAGGTAGAATTCATTAATTGGGTGCCATAGGGGCTCATTTCTGAGAGCTGAGATATGATAGGCCCTATTATATAATGAGTTAGTGATAATGAAGGGGCCAAACCACTTTTTCATGAGTTTTCCCTTATTACAGTGCTCCTTATCAAAGTAGCACAATTGTGATCAAGAGCATCAATATGGTGCTCATCTAATTAATCAAGCTCAATAAGGCAAATGGCACATTATTCTTCATTAGAGAGGGATCCAAACATCTTAACCCATAATAAAGGGATTAAGACCACCCTTATTACAGTGATCCTTATCAAAGATGAGGTCTGTATCACATACCTTAAATAGATGTGGGTGTACCAATTTATCTAATTGGTAGCGTTGATGACATTGGTAAGCACAATTGTGATCAAGAGCATCAATATGATGCTCATCTAATTAGTCAAGCTCAACAATTCAAATTGCACATTATTCCTCATTAGAGAGGGATCCAAACATCTTAACCCACAATAAAGGGATTAAGACCTCTAAAGGGAGAATAACCATAAACCCATATATGAGTGCATATGGGGTTGGCCTTGTAGCCATCTAGAAGCTAATCTGATAGGACCAAAGGGTAAGATAGAGTATGAGGTTCCATTCCTGCTTGGATTGAGAAATAATGTAGAGAAGCATATTCTTCAAATTCTTATTTGAAGATTCAACTTTCTCATTTCCCTAGGGGTAATGGGTGAAGGATAAATGGATCTTGAAGCTAAAGCATTCAACAAGCTCATGCATCTTGAGTCTTTGGAAGCCCATGCCATTATCAAACATGATCATAGTTGGAAACCAAGTTGGAAACAAAAACCTATAAATGAGTTGGTTTAGGAAAAACTTGGATATAGTCTTCCGATACATGCTCCTAAGGGGCATGGCCTCAACACACTTCATAAAATAGTCAGTGATGGTGATGAACCAAAAACTTGGCTATAGTCTTGTGATACATGCTTCTAAGGGGCATGGCCTCAACACACTTCATAAAATAGTCAGTGATGGTGATGAACCAATGATGGCCATTTATGGGTTTGAACTCACTAATAAAGTCAAGAGCCCAAACTAAGAAAGGCCAAGGGGATGAAATGGAATACAAGAGGCCTATAGGGGAATTAATAACACCCCTAATGATTTGAAACATCTTACATTTCTTGGCATATTGGATGGCATACTTAATAAGGGTGGGCTAATAGTAACCCATCTTGATAATACATTGAGTGGTGTCTTTCCCTCCCAAGTGGGAACCACAAAAAATCTTATGATACTCCTCAAATGTGAGAGAGGTGTCCTCATAGGCTAGGCATTGATTTGACATGCCATCAAAACCTCTCTTGAATAAGACACCACCTATGATGACATAATGAGTGATGAGATTGAAATTTTGATAACATTCTTACAAAGGGGCATCGATGGGATAAGATTGAGTATCAAGGTAATAAACAATATACCAATACAAATCACACTTGAAGACCTGAATTCAGTCAACTGAGTAGACCATCTCATCAAGGAAGGCATCATCAACCAATCTTGTGCTAATATTGGGAAACAAGCATTAAGTGAGTTGCTTAGCTACAACTAAACCCTTGGTGGACTTTTGGTTAATAATACATAGGTTAAACTACTAAAGAAGCATGATCCACCTTGTAGTTTAGTCAGAAAGATGTCTCTTACTGAGAAAATGGTTGAGTGGATCAAATTTGATAATGACATTGGTGGTTTGGCCCAACATGTAGTATCACAAATTCTTCATGGTGAAGATAAAGGAGAGGCACTACCTCTCGATAATAGAGTAGTTAAGCTCAGGACCAACTAGTGTGTGAGATATGTAGTAAACAACTTTGTATACTAGTGCAATATTTTTGACATAGAAAGCCCCCTAAAAAAAGATCAGTGATAGAGGTATATAAGATGAACTTGTGATCCTCTATGGGTGCCATCAAGATGGGAGGGTTATGAAGGACGTACTTTAATTCCTCAAAATCCACCTAGAATTTAAGATACCATAAGAATGGGGTGTTATTGCATATGAGAGATGTGAGGGGAATGGATTTATGTGCATACTCCTTGAGGAAATGTCTACAGAAGTTGAGTCTTCCAAGGAAGGACTATAACTGAACAAGATTTGATATGGGAGGCATCTTAGGGATTGCTTTGATCTTCTCAAGATCCACCTCAATGCCTCATTGTGAGATGAGGAAGCCAAGAATATTTTCATTAGAGATGCTAAAAATACACTTCTTGAGGTTAAGGTTGATTTGATACTCCTTGAGATGCTCAAAGATGATCTTGAGGTCTCATACATGCTCATCTAGCTTGCAATATTTGTTGAGGAGGTCATCAACACAACATTCCATAATATTAAGCATTAAGTCATGAAAAACATGGGTCATGGTGTACTAATATGTGACCCCAATATTTTTTATATTGAAAGGCATGATGATATAATTGAAGGTACCCCATGGGGTAGTGAATGTCATTTTATGCTAGTCTCTGGGTGTAATATGGATTGGATTTTACCCTGAGAATCCATCCATGAGGGACACGATATCAAAACCAATTATGAAGTCCATAATTTGGTCAATCAAAGGAGTGGGAAAATTATCCTCTGGAAATGCCAAATTGAGATATTGAAAGTTGATGCAGATGTGAATGAATCCATTCTTCTTGAGAATAGGGATGATGTTGGCAACCCATCTTGGGTAGTCAATGAAGGTGATGAAACCATCTTGATGAGATTTATGATGTCAAACTTGAATAACTAGGAGACTTTGACCACCATTAGTCATTAATTTTAGTGAATAGGATAGGCCCCATCATCCATAAAGAGGTTATGGACAATGACTTCAAGGTTCATGCCCTTCATATCGGTGTGTTCCTAAGTGAATACATCTATAAATTATCATAAAAAGGTGACCAAGACATTCATTCTTCATGAGTAAGGCTAATATTGATCTTGATGATCTTTGGAATTATGAAGGTACCAAGGTTAACATATATATATCCTTCAACATCCATAGCATTGCCTTCCTTAAAACACTTAGGCATGGGAGGGAACAATTAGTATAACTCTTTGGGCTCAACCATCATAACATGCACTATGGAAATCTCAGGGGTTGGGCCATTAGAGAGAAAAATTTACAAACCTAATAAGTCAAGGGGATAATTATGCTTGTGTAAGGCTCTCATGAGCTTGAAATATGGATTTATCTACTTGAAAAATTTGTGTTCTATAACATGAATGAAATAACACTTGAAATTAGACTCAACTACTCTAGCAGCCTCTGTAGAAGATACATTGAGAGAGTTGATACTTTGATGGTATAAGCATGATGTGAGGGAAAGCTCAACATTTAGCGAAACATATTGAAATCAGTATCCAAAAAGGGAAGAGCCATCCTGGCATCATGAAGTTATAGAGGGAGTCGACCAATGTGTGTTAAACTCTATACTCAACTAGATCACAACATTCATCCTTGATAACATGAGACTCAAAATCAGGGGAATGTGGAAGTCCATAGATCCCCATGAGGAGATAACCAAAGCCTTGATTAAGGGATCTATCTATGTGTAAATTAATTTCCAAGGATCTGGGTTAGCCTCCATGATATGAACCCACCTTTGTGCATGAATTCAACCATTTGAAATGTGGCTGAAACAATAACTTATATGGTAGTAGTCCAAAGATGACGAAGAATCAGATTGTATGAGATATCCAAGTCTAACACATAAAATTCAATCCTGATCATGTTGTTGTTAACACCAACATAGTTTTGGTGAGAATTTAAGAGCTTATTTTGACTAATACCAAGCTCATTAAACACATATAAGGGCATGATATTCAATGCAACTCCTTCATTAACAATGCATTTCTTGACATAATAATCATCAATAGAGGTGTCAATATAGAGGATGAATTTATCCCTCTTTACAATAACTAAAGTGTCTCGAAAAGAGGTAGGGTCAAAAGATAATGTGGGAGGATAAGGGTGATTGTAAATGTTGGAGTTGAACAAAACTTCAACATCATCTCACAACAGGCCCTCATGAAAGAGATCAAGCTCATCAAAGATGAGACCTCTTTACTCAAGGCAAGGGTGAAGAAGGTCCCAAATGGAGATCCTAGATGAGAGGCCTTATGACTCCTCTATGATGGATTAAGTATGCTATCTATCTTGGGGAGGGATGTTACATCAAAATTCAAATATGACTTTTAGGTTCCCTACCCCCGTGGGCTAGGTAGGAGGTCCAACACCACTATTATCTCTGATGGGGTTAGTCACCCAACCTAAGTATGTGTTGACAAATCACATAGTAGAGGCTATGCCAATATTAGCAATGAAATTTATACTCTTTCACTTGGCTTTACCTCTTGGGTCAGCTAAGGAAGAAGAGTCAAAAGAGGTAGAATATCAAGAAGGGAAATGATTAGCCTTAGCCTTAGACTTCTTTTTTTCTTCCTTTTCTCTTTATCATGGTTAACAGAGGATCCTTAAACACATTCAATCTATAGTAGGGTTATATAAGTGGATAAATTTGAGGTAGAGATGAAGCTTGTCCACCAAACTTTTGGGCAACATAATCTGCATCATCATGGCCCTTCATCTGATTGAAATTGAAAAACTTGGCAGGGTCATAAGGAAACACCTTATATGGTTTTAATGTGCTCTATTTAGAAGCCTTCTTTTTAGTTGGATTCTTACTCAAAGAATTTACCTCATGGATATCCTTCTTGTCCTTCTTCTTGAGAGGAAAATCAATGATACCATCACTAGTTGCATTATGGTTTTGATCACGTGAATATGATGACTTTTGGCTTCGCACAAGGCACATGCCCATATGCACCTCAAAGACTTTGATATTTAGACACTCATTAATAGATTCATAATATGATGTGGGATCACACTTAAGGAACTCAAATTGAACCTCATGTCTTTATGCTTGAATGAACATATCATAAAGCTGATCATTTGAGAAACTTATTTTGCATGTATGATGGTTAAATGCCACCTATGCACAAATCAAAGTTAGACTCACCTTTGGCTTATACCATAGAGGTAAGTGATTGGATTTAATAGTTGAATGGTCTAGAGATATCAAAGTATTTGAGGAATTCATCCATATAGATATGGAAACTAGACAGAGAATTTGGAACCAAATAAGAGTTTCAGCTCACAGGGAGCGAGCAAAGAGCTTCAACATCATGCCTTCATACTATTCTCAATCCATACACATCATCATAAATGAGATGATATGATTTATGGGACTACTATCTTGAGTCCCATTAAATGTGGGTAGTTTAGGGATAGGATTAGGAAGGGGAATAACATACACCCAAGGGGCTAGAGGATTCCTATGGAGATCCTTATATGTATGGTTGATATCAGGTTGGTGATGAGATTTGGGAGGAGGATCATGGAGGTTATTATGTTACCTATGCCAATAGGCCTCATAAAAACCCTATTCATGAAAGGAATGATATCAAGGTAGTTCCTAGTATGGGAGATGCTCATGATGGAAATCATCCCTATCATGGGGTGGGGAAGGACCATGGACAAGGTGATGTTCAATACAAAGATGATGAGATGACATGGCATGCTCATGGAAATGGTCATGGTGACCTAGGTCCCCATGATGTTGACCACATATCATCATAAGAGGGTCAATATGAGGGTATTGATGCTTAGGATAAAACATCTTATGGATCTCTAATCTATAAGTGGTGATCAAAATCAACATGCTCATTTAAGACTCTAAATGAAGGACTATGAGGATGGAATGACTCCACATGATGTAGATTCCTCATCAAGTCAGAATGCCTATGTTCCACAACATGGACATGAGGGGGTTCTTGTTGTAAAGTATCTTACTTAGAAGGTGATGGGGAACTCACATGAAAACTAGTTGAGGCACTCAAAATAAAGTAGGTATAATGTCTATCTTTAGAAGAAGCATGCCACCTACTCTTAGGGGGAGAAGGGTGCACTTTATTCAACTAAAGGAATATATGATAATCGTTAATGATCCTTCATAACTCATTAGGCCTCATTTTTGAAAGGGGTTCCTCATCACCCTAAATGGGTGAATGAATCATGACATAAGACTAAGGGGAAAGATCCTCAAATGATAGAGCTCAGAATAGTAAAAAAGGAGACTAAGTCCATTGGTTATAGATATGACAATCTTGTTCCCTTTGGAACATGAGAGGGTCTAGGTCACTATACTAGGTCGAGGGAACCTCTTGGGTCCTATAGTGTCTATGGTGTTCCATTGCAGTCGTAGCCTACTCATAAGTGAGCTCAAAGATAAGGCCTTGAATCTAATGGGGTTGGCATCCCATGGGTAGGAGGCTAACTATGGATGCAATAAATCAAGAGAAACATGGGAGATAATAGAAAAAGGAAAATAAATGATGAACCAATAGGGATAAGAACACAAAACCAAAGTAAGATAAAACAACCAAGGTAATAGCTGAAACATAATTGAAAGTAAATCTTAATAGCTAATAGATGGGATTTAGCTAAGAGAGTTCTAAATAGGGTATAAATAACATGATATCGAATGTGAGTTCCTACCAAGCATGCCATAATGTATCTCTAAGAATCAGAATGGAGCCACTAGGTTTTGGTAGAGGGTACATAGGGTATTTAAACATCTAGTAGGCTAGAAGGCTTAAGGCTTCTATGGGATACTATATATCTATACAGGCTATTCATTTTTTTGGTTTTCACTAAGCTATAGAAAGACTCATAAACTAGGTTAGGGATAACATGATCGATTACATAAAAGATGTAAGTATCTCTAATGGGTATAACCACAGTAAAGTGATCAGTTGAAACTAGAAATCTACTTGCACATGAATTATGGAAATGACAATGTTGAATGAATAGAACTATCAAATGATGCATAAACTTAGAAGAAAAGGCACTTTCAAGCTAATGAAATACATTTTAAGAATAAAAAATGTTTTCAATGAAGGGTGTAGGAGAATGCCTAGTCTAAGCCTAAGCTAATTCTTTATTCCCAACACTATTATTTCCTCATAATGCAACTTTCTAGTTTAGAAAAAGAGGAGATTATCTATGAAAATACATAGACTGTTTTGGGAAATCAAGATTCCACTATACAATGAGAAAAGTTTTTAAATAAAACATGACATGTAGTGGAGGATATTTTCAAGAAATTAAGGATATTCTTGACCACATACAAATGAAAAAACTTCAAAAACTATCCTAAATAATGCCTTAAACAAAAAAATCACTAAAACAATCAAAACCTAGCATTTCCACTACTAAAAATAAATAGAAATTTCACTTTGCATTGGAAAGTGACCTCATATCAAATTCAAAAGTATTTTTTAGACTTTATACCAACCAATTATCTAAGCTAGGAATCAATGGAAGAGGAAGATCAAGTTGTGTGTGAGTTGAGTCCAAACTAGGAGCTAAAAGTAATGAGGAAAGTGAAGGAGAAGATGCCAACTATGAGAAAGCCAGTGTATAGAGCACAAGAACAAGTGAAATGGAGTCTTAAGGGAACTAGGAGTAGCCAAAAATCTTGAAGAACACTATAGAGAGCAATGTGAATCACCAAAATGAAATGTAGAGTAGTAGGGCATCCCCTATCATAATGAAAGCTAAGTATGCTAAGAATGAACTAGGTGAGATTCAAAAAGGTACCAAAGCCTTGAGAGTGATAATTAAGAGATAATATAAAAGAAAAATTTTAAGAGAGAGAGAGAGAGAGAGAGGAAAATTAATGATAAACTATCATAAATGGCAACCCTAATCTGACAAAATCCAAAAATTATATGTTTATAGTGATTGGGACCAAACTGGGCCCTTTTTTGTATGTTCTACCCAAGTTTCAGCATAGGCCACATATTTTGTGAATGAAATTTATGAACTAGGCTATGGATTTCCTCCTCTAGTAGCATATTGGGTCAAAATCCCACCCCAAGTGGTCAATAGGCTTTTGAAAGGGCCCTAGGAAGCATCTAAAAGAACTATCAACATGCAAAAGGGTTAGTGAGGTGCCAAGGATGTCTATGTGATTGATATATGATGCAAAAATGGTCCATGTGAGTGGAAAATGTCTTGAATAAGGATAACCAAGGTAGGTAGTTTGCACATGAGCTGATTTGTAATCATAGGGAGGAGTAGGGTCATGATAAATATGATTACAAGTTGTATAGTGATAGGGATCTCAAGACAAACTTAAACTCTGTCATCTTTTTAAGCTTGTTTTCAAGATAATTTAACTTTACACCAAGACTTTACATACAGTGAAGAGTGACATAGCTAAGTGAACCATGTGTTGCCTCTACGAGACCTAGACAAGGATCTTGGAAGTAAGTTTCTATCAAGTGTCTCTTAAGAGATCTTGTAGTAAGTAAACATGATCTTGAAGATTATACAAGGAACTAAGGCAACTGCAACATTATTTTTTCAAAATGCCCAAGTATGATCTAGGTGTCATAGTTATCAAGGGTTATTTCATGTAAATGGAGTGCAAGAGTGATATGTAATGAAGAGGTGAGAAATCATGATGAGACATAGAGATGACAATCTTATAATGAGAATCAAAGAATAAGACTCAATTTGTAACTACCCTTAAAGAGGTAGACTTTTAACTCCAAGAGAGGAGATCATCTCTAAGAAGCATCAAATCAACTATGATAACCTTTGATTTCATCCCTTAAGGAGAAATCCATCAACACTCTGCCTGGTACATTGAGGAGTAAGATGACCACATTTTTTGCATGCTTGATGGAAAAATACTTCTATTTTGTAATTAAAAAAAGAATGTGGTAGCATTCATGATCTTCCTACACAACCACCTTCTCTCTCCCTCTCCATTATTATATATATTTGGCCTTAAATGGCTTGAAAATGATCCTCCACATGAGTATGGTGAATCTCTACTTTGTTAAGCCTTTGAATTAAAAGATGACTAATTTTTACCTTCTTATATGACTGTATTTAGTGTGTACTCATGAATGGTTGATTTTATCAAGTGATGAACCACTTCTCCTTGGTTTATTGTCCTATTTGCTCAACTATATGTAATTTTAAGTCAATTTTGTAGGTTGTAATTATTTCCGTATATGGTTCATGTATTTATTACTAGTGGAGATCTTCCTCCCTCTTAGATGTGTGTTAAATCTCTAGCCTCTCTACAAAATACTAATGTAAGAGGATCAAATTAGGAGTTGCGTAGTTTTAAGTTAGTCTTGTTCATTATGTACCTGAAAATGAGTGTTAGTGGTTAAGACATTTGGTGCTTCACCCCTTCTACTTTCATTTTAAGTCTGTATCTTTCTTTTCCTTTCACTTAAGTAGGTATAGTGTTATTCTTAGGTGTAGCATCAAGGAAGACATCCCTCTATGGAAGTTTTCTTTAGTTTTAGGCCACCCACAACTTAAATAGTTCCCATTATCTTAGTTGAGTGAAGAGACCTAAAACACCTCCTCAAAGGGTGAAACTCAAAGTGACAACACTCACCAATGGCATAATCCTCTCCAATTTTTGATGCTCCCTCACTTGCTCATTATGGTGATCATCAGTTGGGATATGATCCATTTATCCTCAAAGTCTTTTGTAAATATAAAGAAAAAAACAAACATCCTAAGTGGTAAGGGTGAAAATGATTTAAAAATGATACCTAGCTCCTCTTTATTTACCCACCCCACCTAGATTTTCACCCCAAATGACTTCTTTCATCCTAATCTAGCCTCATTTTCCATTGTCACAATCTTTCCAATATCTTCTTCACCTATTGAACATATTAAACCATAAAAAATCACCTCAATCTATGTTTTATTCTTGAATATAAATCAAATCCACATCATTGATATATATCCTTCCCAATCTTTCCCTTTTCATATATAATTGCTAGGGAAAATAAAACCTCTTTAAATCAAACCATGCAAGCATTTTAATCAAGACCATTGATCCAACCATTCCATATATAAATATTCATCACAACCATACCTCACCATTATCTTTCAATTCAAGATCTTGTTCACATCTTCCTTTCTTGCACATCCTTTTGAGGGGGCATCTACCTATCCAATCTCCATTTAGGCCATCATTTCACACTGATCTCTCTTCTAATTTTCTTCATTATTTGAATTTTTTTGTTTCTTCTAGCCAAAACACCCTTTAAAAGAGGGGAAAATGTAGACACCTAAATTTAACCACTTTAATGTCATCACTAATTATCAACATTCAAAATTCAACACCCCATTACTAACCCATTCATCATCAAAATTCAATTTTTACCCACCTAACTTGGTCTCCTTTGATTAATTAACTAATTAATCTATATTAGTTATTATAATTGATCATGTACCCAAAATTCCAAGTAAATAATTAAAAATAAATAATAATCATCCATTCCACCAAATCATCTTACTAAAATAACATCATTTAATTCCCCTAACCTCCTCATTTAACCATTAACCAACTTATTCAAACATCATTAAAACATTCAAAGGCATTTTCAAACATCCTTAAGACATTTCACAACATAACAACTTTATTTAAGGCATTCTTTCACATTCCAAAAACTTCATTAGACATTCAACTCATTGAATGTCCATTCAACTCATTTAATATCCTTTCAACAAACTTGACCATTACCTCTAACTAACTCATAAATCCTCAACAAAAATATTGAATGCATTTGATCCATTGACTTCACATCTAATGTTCAAATTAAAAATTATTTAATAATTTTGAATTAAATATGACCATTTATTTTGCCTAAAAAAAATCTATAAATTTATGTACTCTCCTCCTATCAAATCAACATGTTATGAGATATCAAACTTATCATCATTTTAAGATCAAAATCATCAATCAATTTGTCATTATGCTATTGAAATTTCCTTGCATAGGAGTTTACAATCAAACCTATATATACAATTAATCAATATCATATCTAAGTTGACAAAAAATAGATATTTATTATTTTTTGGTGAAGGTATATTGTGTCTTTATTATTTTAAATCTCTATTTGAGGTTTATGTTTATTTTAGAAGATGAATTAATAGTCATTATTGGTATCTTACTTGCATTCTAAATTATGAGTATTAAAATAACCTATTGTTGTCAATAGTGACCTATGTTGAAATATGGGTTTGTGACCATGCAATCACCTTTTCCTATATCTAAAATATCCTTTATGTTTGATGCAAAACCTTGATGATGCATTAAACTGCATAAATCAATGTCCACCTTGAAACCCTAGGTGTGTCTCAGCATAACTCTACTATGATTTATTGAGTTTACATAATATCAATTATAGATATGTTCTTATAACCTTACATATTCTCATAATAGTGATAAAAAATAGGAGAAAATAACCTATTAACAATATGTAATCTTCTATATTATGAACTAATTTCATAATATATTTATTCGACTTAGTTTAAAAACTAAAAAACTAATATAAAAATTATGTGAGTTGTTTTATAGATCACAACCTCACTTTTACATAAGAATATTACTATGGTAAATTTATTCTAACATTCCCCACTTAATTTATCATAGCTTGGAGAGTATAATAGATAGAAATTCTAAAATCCTCAAGCTTATCATGTGCAAGTGACTTCATGAAGACATCTGCACATTTATCTTGAGTGGGGAAATATTGGAGATATATAAACATGTCCACATATGAAATAGACTTTAAATTCAAAGTTCTTAGTTTGTTCATGAAAAAATGGATTGTGAATAAGTTTAAGAACACCATGATTATCATAGTTCAGAATTATTGGTTGAGTCTGTGGAAATCCTAATCTTGTTAGTATGTGATGTAACCATATCACCTCAAAGATAGCTCCTTTTGTAGTGCAATATTGTGCCTTAGTATAAGAATGAGAAAAAAAGTTTTACTTCTTTCTCCCCCATGATATTGGATCATATCCCAAAAAGAATACAAACCTAAAAGTGTATTTTCTATCATCAATTGAACCTACATGATCTACGTATGTGTATCTTATTAAGAAGAACCTATCATTATTATTATATACTAGGCCATAATCCATTGTTCCTAAAATATATATCAATACCCATTTAGATTCTTTCTAGTGGTTTACCTTTCGCTCTTGTATGAATCAAGAAAGATAATTGATATCATAGCTTATATTTGGCCTAGTGTAAGTGAGGTAGATGAGACTCCCAATCAATTGATGATAAAGAGTGGCATCTATTGGTGGTGATGGATCTGAGAGAAACATTTAAATCCTTGTCTCTATAAGTGTAACCATTGGTTTTAAATCCATAATATAAAACCTCTCAAGTAAATAAATGAATATTTGGTGCTCTTTTTACCATACTTCCAATCTAAGACAATAATGTAATATCCTGAGATCTATAATGTCAAATGATCGATTGAGATCTTTATTTTTGTATCAATCATCTTTACTAATTTACTAGTGATGACTAGATCATTGACAAATAATAATAATAACAATTTCCCCCCTTAATTTTGAGGTATAGATTGGGATCATATGGATTCTTATGAAATCCATGTTTCACAATATGCACATCAATTTTTATATGCCAGGCTCTAGGAGTCTGTTTGAGACCATACAAAGATGTTATGAGTCTGCACACCTTTTGTTCTTGCCCTAGTATGACATAACCTTATGGTTGAGTCATGTAGACCTCTTTCTATAGATCTCAATTTAAGAAGGCACTTTTAATTTCCATCTGATGAATGTTTCATCCAAACTATGAAACCATTGCAAAGATCATTTTGATTTTCTTTACCTTATTTGTAGGATCAAAAGTCTCCTCATAGTCTATACCTTCTTCCTATGCATATCCCTTTGATACAAGTCTTACCTTGTGCTTGTCTATACTACCATCTACTTTTTATTTGGTCTTAAAGACCCATTTTCATTTGATAGGTTTCTTCCCTAGTGGAAGATCAACAAGTTTCCATGTGTCATTCTTCATGAGAGATTGATATTATACATCCATGGCATCTATCCAAAATTTGGACTCTAGGGATTCATGGACTGTAGGGGACTAAAATGTTTTTGAAACAATGATCATTAAGGCTAATTTTACCTCTACAGGAGCCATACTATGAGTCATAGATCTTGTAAATGAAGTGTTTGGGGTTCATTCAATTTTGCATCTTGAAATGCACTCATATACCATTTAGGCATACATTAAGTAGTAGATGGTGGTGTTGGAGATTATGACTAACCATCACCACTATTTTCATCTAGAAATTTTACATGTCTAATTCCTATAACAGATGTCTATATGGAAGATGAACTAATTTCACCTTTCTCATCAAGCATTACATCTTTACTAGTAATTATCTTCATAATATGTGGATCAGTGAGCCAATATGATTTTAACTCATTACTGTATCCCATAAAAATACATTCTTAGGTTTTCTTATCCAATTTATTAATTTTATTTTTTGGGCCATGCATGTATGATTTATAACCAAAAACTCAAAGATGAGATACTTTAAACTTTGTCCCAGTCCATGTTTTATGTGGTGTAATTCCATCAAGAGCTTTAGTGGGTGATCTGTTTAGCATATGTATGACTATGAGACATATGTCTAACAAATATGATTGAGGAAATTATGCATCATCAACCATGCTTACAAACATATCTACAATGACATGGTTATGACTTTATGTAACACCATTCTACTATGGTGTATAAGGAGCAATGTATTAATGACGTATTCCATGATTTACAAGGTATATAGTGATTTTTTTACTAATTTATTTACCCCCCCCCATGATTTGAGTGAAGGGACTTGATTTTTTGACCAATTTCATTTTCAATAGAGGCTTTGAATTATTTTAAGGTTTGGAATGCCTAATATCTAGTCTTCAACAAGGAAACCCACATCTTGTGGGATGATCATCAACATAGACTTAGAAATACTTATATCTTTTTAGGCTAAAATTCATAAGTCTGCACAGATTGTGTGCATTAGATCCAATGGATAAGGAGATCATTATTCACTTTTACTAAAAGGAGCTCTTCATTGTTTATTAGGTAAGCAACTAGAACATATATCAGAGATTGTTTGAGTGTGCGAAGACCTCTAACCATGTTATGTTTTCTTAATGTAACCAAATAACCATAACTCAATTGACCATATATTTTATGCCACAGCTATGATTTTTATATACCCTTCACAAAAAATTCTTGATGGTCATTATGTATAAGATCAAACTAAAACATCTTGTCTATGTTCAAATCTCGTGTAATAGTTTTATATCCTTGAGACTTGTTATTGATAAGGCAAAACTTCTCACCATGGTTTATGATCAAACCCAACTTTGAGATTGTGATCAAAATATTAATTTGTAGACAATAAGTTGTTATTGAGTCTTGGAACATACAAGACATTTGTGATCATGGTAGTGAAATTAATAATCTATAAATAAACATCACCTCTACCCTAAATAGTGTATGATGAGTCATCACCAAGAGAAATATTTCCCTATGATCCTAATTGGTGTAAAGTGGAAAACCATTCTTTTTGTCTTGTCATGTACCTTATGGCACTAGAATCAACATACTTTATGGATTTTGAAGAATATGGTTCCTCATGTGTTTGTCTAGTAAATACGTGATCATCTTCTAAATAATGATCATCCTCAACAACATTCCCATGTTGTTTATTCTTTCAGTGATTTTGAGAATGGATTTTAAGCTTTGGTGGCGAGGTGGATTCTATGAAGTAGGTTTCTTACTGAATGAACCTTATGTGATTCCATTAAACCAACAATGTTCGAGTTCATGTCTTATCTTTCCATAAATAAGATAGACCTTGTATGAATGGGATTTATTCCCCTACTGGTGTTGTTGATTTTTTTGCTTAGGGTTATATTTAAAAGTCTTCATGGGATTCTTCCCCTTATGAAAGGAGACAAGTGCATGCTATTTATCAGGTTCCTTTGTGTTTTGCATGGAATTTTCCTATTACAACATGTTAACCAACAAGACAAAGGTTGGTTTTTGACCCATGACATTCAACATGGTCATAAAAATTTTATAGGGGGGGCAGAGCTCCTAGGGAAATAAGAACCAAAGAGTCATCTTTCATTGGTTACCCAATACTTTAAGTGAAGCTTGCAAGGTTGTAAATCTATGAAGAAACACCTCCACTTCTTATTCAAATTTCAAATTTAGACTATGGAGTTGGCTTTACATATAAAGAATTTGGTTTTGATTCTTTTACTCAAAAAATATTTGAAGCATATCCCAATCATCTTGAGCTTTAGTAACATTACAAATATGAGGTTGTAACTCATTTGAGAATCCAAACATGATTATGAGCTTAGCCTTCTGATTGGCTTTGTCATATTTTTGTTGTTGATCGATGTCAATAGCATGTCGGGTCCATGTGCCATCAAAAAATATCTATGTGTCTTCAAATTCCAAGTGGGTTTAACCTTAATATTTCATGTTGTATAGTTGTTACCTCAAATAATTTGAGTGTCTAGAAAAAAAATACAGTCCATTTCCATCCATGTGTACAAATCTGATCAAATTGTATATGGAGATGGATTGGTTCCTTATAACTCCAAAATGTTACCCTTTATATATACTATTAGATGATATACTAGACCTCTCTATATGTGCACCTTCCTATATATGCATCAGTATTAGAAGATATCATCCATTTGATATACCTATCAGTGCATGAAAGAGACTTTAATGCATGTGAGAGAATAATGGTACTAGGAACATAGAAAGTATATGAAATAGATTCATTCTAACACTAACACCTACTTAGAAGCAGTTATACATACATGGGTAGAAATTCCCCATATACTTAAAAATTTCAACTATCAGGATTTATGTCTATCGATAATAATGAATGGGTAATGAAGGGATGGTTTATGAATATTTTTGAACTGTATTACTCCTTGAGGATTTAAAGGATCAATGCCTAGACATCAATGTTGTAACTATGTTAGGCTATAAATGTAGTAGTTCAAAGTATGGTATTACCCATTAATGTGAACTAGAGGCGTTGTTGATACTAAACACTACAAATGAGATTTTTACAATCATTTTTACCCTTATGTGATTTTTTGGAAATAAAAGACTTTTACAAATATTTACAATTTACAGGTACATAAAATAGAAAATAAAATTTTGTAAGGAAAAAAATAATTAAAACAATCCCTCTAATTTTATCTTTTTCTTGTTTTGTCTTTACACTTATTTGTGATTCAAAATCTAGACCTCTTATGACTATATTTTAGAAAAAAAATCTACCAACTCTTCAAAGCATCAATTCAAAACATTGAAAGGACAAATTTGTATTTGAAGCTAAATAAAGTGGATGTTTTAAATTAAAATCATACTTTGATGTGTGATCTAGGAATTTGAATCAAGAGAGGATGGTTAGTATGTTTTTAGTTCCAAAATGAAAACAAAATGAAATAAACACACTAAAAGCATAACATCTCTAGGCCTAGACACTAGGGAGAGCTTAGTTAAAAAAGCAAATGACAAACACAACTAAAATTAAGGAATGAAAACATAATATTTCTTTCACCTTCCTTGGATGCTCCAAATGCCTTTGTAGTGGTGGCTTGCTTAGCTTGTGCTCATGAAGTCCTTGGTAATAGAAGCTTGGCTACCTCCATCTCTCCTTGGCACCTTTGGCTTGTGGCTTGGCTTGGATTGGAATCAATTTGGTATGGTAACACTATTTTCAATGGCTTCTTGAAGATATTTGTGCATTATAAATTTGCATCAAGAAATCTTATAAATGATGTTGTGAGGCCTCCTATTTATAGATTTTTTGGATTTGATTAGAATCAACCTCAACCATCCATGTCAAGATTGAGATGTGTGGTTAAGGATTAATTCAATTTTTAAAATTAAGTTTGTAATTATCCTCATCATGACATTGGAAGAAGGAGAAATTAAGAGGCATGGAGGGAATCATGGAAGACATTGATGAGGCATGGAGGGCATGAATCCTGATATTTGTGGCATTTATGGCCTACAGATGTCTTCCCAAGAAATGAGGTCACTTGATGATGTAGATATTCAATATTCATTTCCAAAACAAATTATTCAACAAGTTTCCGTGGAATTCTTAATTAGGCCTTGATTTGGGTTAATTAGATCTTAAGCATGATTAAGCACTTTGTGCACAAATTACTCAAATTGATCAAAATGCCTTATTATTGTTCCTAAATTTGACTAGATTGGAATTAGAAGGTGATGTTAGATGCATTGGAACTATATTCCAATTTAGAATGTTACCAATAACAAATAATAAAGGCATATGTCTTGTGTAGAAGATTTGATATGAAAGATTAGTCCATAGCACATGGGTGTAAAATTAGCATTTTGACTCGAAATGATTTGATCAAAGTTAGTTGGCCCATAAATTTCATTGCCCCATTTAGGGATGCCTTGGCCAAAATTGGCACTTGAATATGTTAGTTTCACATCATTTAGCATGTTTTAGTGTTTTTAGGCCAAATTGTATATATTGGGTAGAAATTGGCCAAAACCTGATTGGTGGTTATCGATGACCAATTTTAGGTGTCTACACAATGAAGTGAAATCCACATTAGAAGAATTAGTTGGAAAAATAAACCGAATTTGAATGTCTATTTGTGTTCCAATTAGTAAGATTTGAACACAATGCCACTTACAAACACCCAAAAATTTATACAACTATAGGTCCACATTTACAGTGGGTTTGGAGGTACAAGACTATATTAAGAATAATCAACTTCAATAGTTTAATCTACATAATCTGGTTCGTATGAATAAAAATGAAAAAAAACCAAACTACTTCTAAAAAATTTGTTCAAAAAAATTACATCACCTTGGATGCTTCCAAATGTATGTAAAATAGAATGGAAAGGTGTAAAACATAGGTGGAAATATTCTAACATGGAATAAATATCAGTCTACAAAAATTGGATTTCAAAAGTATTGATAGTATAACTTATACAAGAATAAAATTGATCTGTAAATCAATCTGCCATGTCAAATGCCTACTACAACTTAGAGTCTCCAAAAAAAAATTATGATAAGATGAATAGTTGTATGTATAATTTTGGAAGGATGGTGGTCTGAGCAGAGAATAGTTAGACAAAATTAGATATAAATTTTTTCTATGTATGGCCCAAAATAAAGAAAAAATGGTCTATAGGTAGAAATTGACCAATAACAGATTGAAGGCATCCAAAATGTGGTACAAATTACTTCAAAGGTGTATGACCTATATGTATAATGTGCATAGGGTAATAAACAAAGTTTTTAGAAAATTTTAGAGTTTGAAAATGTGTGTATGGTCATATATGACCAAAAACCAATTTGTAATAGGTTTTGTGAGTGACAATGGACTGTATGGATTCCAAAAGCTCAAATAGTTATATGACCAAGTATATAATAATGTAAATATATTTAAAATGGTAAAATACATAACAAATAATATTTTATAGCTTAAATTCCTTACCTATGGAGTGTGTATGTCTTGCCGTAGAAGAAAACCAATATGATCAGATTGAATTTCTTGGCTTCAAAGCGACTAAAACACACCACAATATTTACAACTATAATCTAACTTGTACAATAAATTTTTTAATAGAGACTCACTCTAAAAATTATATGTTTTAATACCAAATGTAAGCATAAATCTAATATGATATATTGAGCTTACAAAATATCAATTATAGAGACGTTATTATAACCCTACATATGCTCATAATAGTCCTACAAAATAGGATGATCAAATAACCTATTAAAAATCCATAATCTTCTATATTATGAAATAGATCTATAATATATTTATTCAACTAAATTATTTTAACAACTAACAAACTAATCTAAAAACTACGTGATTTTTTTATAGACAACAACCTCACTTTTAATAAGTATAATACTATGGTAAATTTATTCTAATAGTGTTATTGTAAGGGATAGAAACCTATAAAAGTTGAGAGAGTGCAATGGGATTAACTCACCCCAATCATCTCAATTAATGATCAACCATTGCCTATGTATCTGATACTCTAAGGAGGGGAATCAAATCACATGTATTTCTCCAACCTAATGTGATTTTGAAATTATGATTCTTTACTCTATGAATACAACTAATGCTTTGGATTTCATACTTGAAAATGCTTTCTTTGACTTGGATTTGGTATGATTCAAAATTGGCTTGTGACTACTCGTAGAGATTCATTCATAATCTAGGAAGAATAAGGAAACTTTACTCGATAAATAATAGTGTATAGTTGTGTTCCAAGTCCCCTATCAAGTGTTGATTTAATTTGTATATATATGAGTCCAATTGGGTATTTATCACACAATCAAAATGATAAGAAGATAGGCCAACCCTAAGGAAATATTTGATTTTAAAAATTATTCATTACTAAGAGAGGGTTAGTAATGTCATGTATAGGTCAGTATCAACTGACAATACTAACCTTATCTGACATTACTAGCTCATGCACATGAGCACTAAACTAAAGGTCTATATATGTCTATGAAAGATAGTATGTAGGTTTGAAACAAAATTTAAGGTTAATTTAGGTGTGAAACAATATAACTAAAGGATCAAATTCATAAGGTAGCATGTAAGTGTGAGAGAATAACAAGTTAGGACCATATTTTATTTGCAAGTCATGTGTAGTAAAACTATGTCAATATTTTCATTGTCAATTAATTAATACCAACTTTTAATATCTAAAAATTCCCCCATTTTATTTTATTAATATAATTTCTATATTAAAAGTAAAATTATATAACTAAGTGTGTAAAACATACTTTATCTTTGGTGGAAAACTTCATTTATGTAGGTCACTAGTAGCAAAACCTACAACAGACATGTAGTAGTCAATGTCCATTGATTGAAATTTGAAATATGAATTTGAATCTTGAAGATTAGACATCAAGGAATGAGTACACCTATGTTTTGGTGAAAACCATGTTTTCCTTGTAACTTCTTTGATATTATGCTTTCTTGTTGAAGCATTAGAGGACTATGTTTCCTTGCTAAAGCACATGTAGATTTGGGGTGATGGTGCCCAAAATTTGCGTAACTATGTAATCCCTTAGGTTGGGAAGATAATATGAAGCAAATTTTTGTAACTATGCAAGCCCTTAGGTTGTGAAGATAACATATCTCAACCCTCACAAATGTGTGTAGAAGTACGTAATGTACTAACCCATAAAATAATCATATCATATCTGATAAATAATGAAAACCACATGATGGGTTCATTATAAGTAATGACATGGTTGTTAAGCATTGATGAACCTCAATACACATTACTCATAAAAACAAGAATCAACCAATATAGATGAATTTATAGATTCAAAGTTTCTCACTACTCAATGTGGATTGAAAAGTGTTTTGAAAATAAACAATTGTAATAGTTCTCATTGAAAACTATGTAAATGTGCATGAATTATTACCATTCCCCCTTTTTAAATTATTTCAATTATAAATTATCATAAAGTGTATGTACATGAACCAATATCATGACCCATGAATCTAAAAGTGTGTATATGTACATGAACTAGTGCCATACCTAAGAAATTATACCAATTAATACAGAATTATATGCATATATATGCTAAATTTAAGAACATGTATCTAAAATATATGTATTTTTGAAAACATGCAATTCATGTTCTTGTAAATTTTATACATATGCCCATGTATATGTGGTTAAGTGTGTTTTAATATATAATCAAGTCTTTTAAAGTGAGTGCATATACATGGCATATGCCATGATAATCTGTATCGATGTGCCAATATTTTTCATGTGACTGAACCATCTGATATTTGAATTATTATTAATCTCTAAAATATGTATTTTTATCTAATTTTTTTTTTCATTAAGGCTTATGTATCTATGAAAATACCAATGTAATGCCCCCATTTTTAGATGAGGGTTGTGTCTTATAAGTCACTTATCTCAAAATAAGAGTTATATGTATCATGTCATGTATAAAAATAACATCATATATAATAATGTGAATATGTGGATAGTATTTCATCATAGTAATGTATATGTCAATCAGGATGTGTATGTAATATATATAATGCGCGCACGCACGCACACGCACGCACGCATGCACACGCACGCACACACACACACACACACACACACACACACACACACACACACACACACACACACACACACACACACACACACACACACACACACTGTGTGTGTGTGTGTGTGTGTGTGTGTGTGTGTGTGTGTGTGTGTGTGTGTGTGTGTGTGTGTGTGTGTGTGTGTGTGTGTGTGTGTGTGCGCATGTGCATGTGCGTGTGCGTGTGTGCGTGTGTGTGTGTGTGTGTATTAGTAACCATCACTGAAGGTTAATTGAATAATACTACACAATAATAATGAATGATATGGATCATGACACCATTCAATCTCAACAAGCTCAAAAATATCAAGAGTTAGTGTCACAATAAGGCCAAAGAATACATAAAAATGGGCATGAATATATCATAAAATTTTTCTAAGGGTTACATGCAAGGAACACAAATATGTCACAAAAAAGGGACATAAACATGTCACATCAAACAAGGCCAATGCCATATGGAAGGGAAATAAATATGTCAAAAATAATGGACATAAAGATGTCACATCAAATAAATCCAAGGGTTAGATACAATGGACATAAATATGTCATAAATAAATCCAATTAGATACACAAAATAAAACAAACAAAAACTAGCCTAGCATGTAATAGCATCAATGAATCATAAAACTAATGAAGACTAGTCTACACCATCCATATGTATCAATATCACATCCTAGTAAAATAACATATCTATGGAACACTATGTAAGATATGCATAACTATAAATACATGTGTAAGAAATATAGATGGTTCAAAATGGTAGAGAGGTCATAAAATTATATAACTTATAATAATGAAATGTGTGAAATAAGATGCCCCAAGTATTGAAATGGCCATTGGGTAGAGAAAAATCTAATATATGTATATCCATATATAACCTATATGTCCTACATCACATTAATATATCATGAAATAAATGTATGTATGAAAATAACATTCCCTTTACCAAACATGTGATATATAACATATGTAAATGGGGTAATCTAGTAATCATGTCATGTTCAGGTCATAATTTTCCATTTTTAAAATTTTTTGAATGTTTTTGTATTTTCTTAAATTTTATATTTTTTAATATATATATATATAGTATTTTTTAAATATTTTAACTTTTAATAATGTTATCTAATAATTTAATCAATGGGAGGACCATGGGGAGTGCTTGTATCGAATAGTCTAAGGGTCACATGTCACGAGTGACTGAAAAGGTACTAGATGTAGGTGTATCAAAATATGATAATAAGTCACATGTTATATGATAACTATCATGATAACTTCTCATAGATTCTCATGTATCATGGGTAACTCAATAAGGTTGAGGACTATGTGGGGTTTTTTGTATAATAGGATAATGTCTCACTACTCGTGTTCATTATGGAACACACTTAACTGTTTGTGGTGCTAAATGAGTATGTTTTATAAGATATGATGACCATTATGATCCCTATATAATTAACTAATGTGATGGGTGATCAATAGTTGGATCTATAGTAGACCCATATAATTATTATAAATTGAGTGTATATAGAGATATTTCATATGTGTAACCACTATCTCTATATATTGATTTTGTATGGGTATATCAACCAAGTAAAATGGTGGTGGGGTGTAGGATGAGATACCATGAGATGTATTGGGTACTCATATCATACATATATAACTATGAATAACTTATTTTAGTGTATGTAATTGAGACATTGACATACTCTAGATGGTATTTCACACATATTTTGTATCCAAGGGAATTCTAAAAACATGTCAAAGACCCAATTACTTTATATAAATAAGAATGGAGTGGATATTATAGTGAAGCACACTTGAAGAGGTAAAATATGTGTTAAAGGGTATTCTAGTTATGTCCATAGAATACCTTAACTTTTCTCAATGTATCTTATATACCATGCAATGTGTATCTAAAGGAGTGAAGAAGTGTCATTGTGCACACATTCTCACTTGACCCATTATCAATCATGAAACTATGTATGAGTTACTCATTAATATAGACTCATTTTAATGGTGCATGAAAATATGAATCGTCATCAATAATATCATTGTCATCAAATGTGATCATAGGATGTGTTGGTGAAGTGTCAATAATTTTACTAATAATAATTTTTATCGGGTGATCATATGCCATAGGTGGACGATGCATATTATATTCATAGTGTAATTTTTAAGTATCATTAGTTTTTGTCATCTCATACTTTGGAAATGGATCATTTAAGATTTTCAACTTATAATTTATATTATTCTATGGTCTAAATTGATCTAGGGTTCTTAACTCAATGGTGTTTTCATCAAAAGTATCTTGTATCTTATGTCTTAATTTGAAACATTTTTTTGTACAATGTCCCACAATTTGATGATAAAATACACATTGCTATCATTTTTTTGGGTATAGGCATATTTGGATAAAAATATTTTGGAGCAAGAAGAGTGATAATATTTCACTCTAGTAAATTCTATAATAGTATATGGGGAGGTAATGATAACCTATAGAATTACCTCTTTGATGGAGCTAATAATTTAAGTCAATTTATAGGTTGGAATATTGCATTAATTATAATATTTGCCTCATTCTTGTGATTGGTAGGTTTGACCTTGTATCTTAGTTTGATTTGAAATTTTATTATTGAATTATTTATAGGAATAAGTGTATATTTGAACTTGTTTAAATCTATGATCTCAAATTATATATCCCATATTATGTGGCATAACTCATCAAAGGATTTAAATCTATTGAATATAATTGACTCATGGAGTAGTATAAGAAAAATTTGCTTCAATATGTCTTGTAACTCATTTTATACCATAACATTAGTCATATTAGCTAGCATAGTCTTGTACCAAAGTACATAATCATGGATTAGATCATTAGACCCTTTATTGAGTTTAGTAATTTGTGCATAAGATAGTTTATCAATAATGTTAATAGTAAATATGCTAGACATTTATCTGCCAAATGGTTAAATGATCTTACTAATTGGAGGGGAATGTCTTAAAACCACTGCAAAGCATAATATATGAGGTTCATGGGAATAAATTGGTTAATAATTTTTCATTATATGTATAATACAATCATGTTCCTTGGAATGATCAAATTTGTTGTTCTAGATCACCTTTATTTTAGTATAGTGGAAGCATAGGAGCTACAAAGCTTTTAAATAAAGGATAATATGCTATCCCAAGGGATAATGAGTTATTAAGCAAGGCATATTAATCCATTGAATTAATAATTCTAGATGCACCTTGCTCTAATTGTAAAACCTTATCATGCAAAGTTGTAATAGTTTTCTCAAGGGAACATGTGGTAGGTGAAGTTTGTGATGTAACATGTGTATCCATCATAGGAAGGGTAAATGTTACATAAGTAATAATAGGTATGGAAATTTACTAAAAGCCTTGTGTTTCCCTAACACCATGGGTGGATGTCACATATGTCACTAGTAATGTTGATGTAGGGATAGTACCTACAATATAGGTCTGAACACCTAAAATGGAATTAATAGCTTGAAAGTATTGGTTGATATCACAAAAATGGTCATTATTTTCCCCAGATGTAGTAGTTTTAGCAAAAAAATTATATTCATCTCTTTTTATATATAACATTGCATCAATATGGTGTGGATTCTTGTTAAGATACTTATCAAATTATTGATCATCAATGACATCAAGTTAATCTATAGTAGTTATTTTGTGAGCATTATCACTCTCAAAATTCATGATAAGTCCATCAATAGGGTGTGTAACATGTACTATATTATTTGTAGAGGGATTATGAGGAACAAAGGAGGTCACATATGCTCTGTTAGGAGCCATTCATCCTAACTCTTTCTTTATAATTATTATATTTAATAAAAGTTATGGATGTATATGCTTTGTAAAGTGTCCCTTGAGATAATTTTAATAGTCCCACATGCATGGGAAGTAGTAGTTAGCTTAGATAAAAATAATATAAATATGATCCTAGAATAGTGGAAATGCATCCATGAATTATATTATATTGAGCTTTCTCAAAGGAGGTTTCCCCCTTGAAGAGGCCAATGATATTGTAATGCAATTTTACTCCTTTTTTAATGCAATTTAGTATTTTTCATTGTATTTTTACTATTTTTATAATATATTTTAGGAATGATAATAAAATATGGTATCAAAGATCTTTCCATAGCCATTTTTTACACCAATTTTAGTGGTTTAGGTTTCTCTACTTCTATCCATTATATGCACTCACTTCACCCAATTGAGAGTGATTAGAAAGTGGTAACAATGTGGTAGAACTAAGATTATTTCCCAATTTTCATCTCCTATATTATTTCTTTATGTTATAAATTGTGTTTCAAAAGCTTTAATACTAACATAAAGTTATCATTTTGGGCTAAATAGATTTCAATTTTCCTTGATTGAATGGAGTGTGGGGCTATGCCCCAATACACAATCCATTAGACAATGTTGTATATATAGTTATGATTCTATGTAATTTGGGTATATAGGAAGACCCCCTAATTAATTTTCATAATCAAGCCATAGTAATCCTTCAACAATTTGTTTCTAAGATGCACTAGTAAGTGGTTAACCTTAGGAAGTCAATTGCATCATACCTCAAAGATGGGACAATGGGAAATGGATTGGTTAATTTCATAGTTATCACTCTAAAATAGTGATCCAACACTATTTCATGAATGCTATTAGTATATTTTAAATATCATAAACCAAAAATTCCATATAATATCCTTTCCTATAATCTTGGAATTCCTACAATCACATATCTAATTATAATATATTAAAATCTATATTATTATAGAATATCATATTTTACCAGTTAACAAAAGCACATTAATTTTATCCATCATAAGAGTCAACATGTTTTAGAATGGGTGCCTAAACTCATCATAATAGTCAAAATGTTTATAATGTTTCATAATGGTTACCTAAACTTGTTACAATAGCCAATAATTAGAAAATTAAAAAAAGGTCTTTTTTTCCCATAGGGGGAATACACCATTGTGATTTTCTCTTCGAGGTGATCATTTTAATAGGAATTTCAATTTTTTGGAAACAAATTCTATACAAAATTATTTTTCATCTAAAACCCCAATTATTTTTATTTTTATTTTTTTCACTTTTGAGAAAATTATACCATTATGATAATCAAATCAAACCATTAATTTTAACATATAAATTTAGTAATAATTTTTGGGCACCCTCAACCACTATAATCAATGGTTGTCACCTATGTAGGAATCCAGAACATGATACAAAACATTGTTGAACTTCAAGCTGAAATTTAATTTGCTCGATCCTCAATTCATGGATTTGAATGAGAGACTACATGGCATCAATGAAAAAAACACCAAGATCTCAAAGAGACTTAATTAATGACATTTTAAAGGTGTTTTTCTATCTCATACCACAACATGTGACTTCAAATTGGACTTTCCAAAATTTGATGGTACAAAACTAATCAGCTAGATTACTATGTCGAATAGTGTTTCAACTTATAGACTACATTGGGGTTAGACAAGGTACCCATTACATAATTTCACTTAGATAAGGAATTTATATAGCATCAATAGTAGTATAAATATCATACAAAACCCACTTGGGACGAGTTTTTAAAAATATTATTCGTTCGTTTTGTTCCTAGTGCTTATGATGATGTTAAAGGAGCCCTAACCAAACTATGACAAACTAGAATGGTTTGCAAGTATCAATTGAATTTGAAAAATTTTCCAACCAAATTGAAGGGTTGAATTATGTTTTTTTAAATATTTGTTTCATTAGTGGGCTCAAAGATATAATTAACATAGAGGTTAAGATGTTTAAACTAGAGAACATGATGGATGTATTAGTATTGGTTAGGCTTGTGGAAGACAAGATCACTTCTCAGCGTTGATCATCCAACTTTGGTTCTTTTAAGACATATAAAACACCATGGCTAGTCATAAAATCTCTAAAATTTTAATGATATTACTTATATATTTCTCAATAATGGAATAATATGTCAAAGATTTAAGAGAAAAATAATTAGATTAACAATAATAATTAGAAAAACAACATAATACTTAATAATTATGATTGAGCCGCTTTAAGGAGAAAACCTCGAAAATAATGAAATAAGATTATATTTCACAATGTTATGACAAAATGCTAACCACTACCTCATATATATACTCTAATTAGCCATAGATATTCCATAGGCCAACCTTACTAAGAACATAAAGAAATGCAAGAAGATAATATGAAAGGTATGTAAGCCACAATTCAGACACACAAATCCATATATGAACTATATGTTAAGGGCATATCATGCCCCTCCCCTTTAAAACAACATTTCCCTCAAAATTGTATCAAATCTGGATGGTGATGTAGGAAAGCTTCATCCTCCCATGATGTAATTTCACAATTAATATTTTTTCCACTTGATCAAATACTCCTTAGAATCTCTTGTTCATAGCCTTTTTATGCATGTGTGAAGGATCTCCTTAGTTTTAAGAAGGAGTCTTCCATCTTCATATAGTTTAGGTAACTTAGTATAGGTATAAAATCTCAATCTAATGACCTTATTTATGAAAGATACATGATGTATGGGAGTGGATTAGGGTAGCTCCACATTTTATGCCACACTACCAATTTTTTATAGAATATTATAAGGGTCATACTACTTAGGAGAAATTATGTTATCATTTTTATATTGCTTCAAATACATTTAATTATATAATTTTAAGTGCATGAATACCCAATCCCCTATATAAAAATTCCTCTCACTACTATGTTGATCATCTTGATGGTTCATTCTATTTTGTGCCATTGCTAAATTCTCCATTAAGCTAGCTAGTGCCTCCTATTGATTTTGAATGTGTTCCCCAAAAAATCTAACCTTGGGTTTCACCTTCAAAGATGAAGTGATGGATGGGGGATGATAGCAATAAAGTTACACAAATGAAGACATTTTATAAGAGGTATGGAAGTGTTGTACCACCATTCTACTAGTGGTAACCAATGGACCCAATGTTCCTATTTGTTAGATGCAAAACAACACAGATACCCTTATATGAAATTGTTTAAAACCTATGTTTTCCCATCATATTGAGAATGTTAAGATTATCTATGAGTCAATTTAGTACCCAAACATGCAAATAACTTAGTCCAAAATTTATTGGTGAAGATAGGATCACAATCACTTATAATGATTTTGGGAGTACCATGCAACTTTTAAATTGTATTGAGAAAATCATAAGCTATTATACTAGTTAAAAATGGTTGTGATAAGGAAAAAAATGAAAATATTTTGTATCCTATCCATAAGTAACATTATGACATTTTTACCTTAAGAGCTTGGCAACCCTATAATGAAATCTATGGAAACCTCCTCCAACCATTGGCTAGGGATGGATAATGTTTGTAGAAGACCTAGTGTCTTAATTGTTTCTCATTTTTATATTGACAAACCATGAAATTTACCATAAATTTATGTATATCCCCCTTTAATCCTTCCAAAAATAAATCTTGTTTTATTAGATGATATGTCTTCAAAAATCCTAAGTGCCCCTATTAAAGATGCATGAAGCTCTTAAATGATCTTATGTTTGAGGACAAAATCCTTATATATGTATAGTTTAAAATTATACCATAATGTGTTCCCTTTCTACTCAATTTTTTTAGAAACACCCAAACCATGTTAAAGATTCTAAATTAGGACCTATGTATCCTTATCATTCTCCTATTCTAATCTTGCTTCTTCTAACCAAACTACTTTCAAAATGGTCATTGCACATAAAATGCCTTAATTGATTCATACCTATGTCTACTACCACATTCCCTTTTCCTTTCTTCTAGAATATTTCAAATTCATATCCAAAAATTTTAATCACCCATTTTTTTCTTCTTCTGATGATAATTGTTATTCTAAAATATATTTTAGACTATCATGATTAGTTTTTACCTAAAAGTGTCTATCTATTAGATAAGGTCTCCATTTCTTGAGTGCATGAAAATAACCATCATTTCTTTCTCATAGATTGACTTGATCTTATTTTTTTCCCTTGAGTTGTTGAATCTTGAATGCAATGGGTCTTCCTTCTTTCATAAGTAGTACCCCCATTCCATATCTTTATGCATCACATTCAACAACAAACATTTTGGAAAAATCAGAGGTCCCCAAAATTAGAGTGGTACACATAGTCTCTTTCAACTTCTCAAATGCCTTGGTAGTTGGTTTAGTCTAATGGAAGGAATATTTATTCAATAATGTTGTGAGTGGAGCTGCTATACTACCATAATTTTTAAAAATCTATGATAGTAACCTATTATCCCCCAAAATCCACAAAGGTTCTTGAGGGTATTTAACACTTGCCACTCCATCATAGCTTTGATATTATTAGATTTGAATTTGAATCCTTCATGTGAAAAAATATGACCTAAGTAATTTACCTCATAGACTCCCAAAAAACACCTTTGTAAGGTTTCATATAAATTTAATGTTTTCCTAGAACTAACAGTTCTTGTTTCACATGATTTAAATGTTCTTACCAAGTTTTTTGTAGATTGAGATGTCATTAAAAAACACCAACATAAACTTCTTTAAAAAAGTCTTTAAAACTTTATTCATCAAAATTTGAAATGTATATGGTACATTTGTGACACCAAAAGACATGAACGTAAAATCATAATAGATTTCATGAGTATTGAAATCTATTTTAGGGATATCTTCATATTTGATCAAAATTTGATGATACCCAAAATGAAGATATGGTTTGGTAAAACAAACAACACTATTTAAGTCATATAACAAATCATAAATTAATAGAAAAGGGAACTTATATTTTATGGTGTACTTATTTATTTATCTATATTCAAGTCACATTATTTAAGTGACATCATTCTTTTGTATCATGACCACTAGGGATGAATATTAACTTTACATATGTCAGATAATATCTACCTCCATTATTTTATATACCATATTTTTAATTTCACATTTCTTATCATATGGATATATATATGGTATGATGTTCAATGGTGTACTACTTAGAATTATTTTGATGGTATGATCATGTTTTTTCTTAGTGGTAGGTATTTTGGCATTGTGCCAAACACTATTGGTTGGTCATCAAGAATCATTTATAAATTGGGGTGTGTAGAAACATTTTTTGGTTGAACTTATATGGAAAAAAACGTGCTACAAATCCTTTATCCCATTTTTAAATAACTTTTAGCATTTGATTTGAACTAACCAATTGGGGACACTTTGCTTATAATCCCCATAGTTCAAATGTTCTACCTTCATAATGAAAACAAATGAACAGTTTCTAAAAATTCATCTCTATTGTGCTCAAAGTTGTGAGAAATTTTACTCCCAAAATAATATCAACCCCACCCATGGTAATAAAAACATAGGATAATTAAACAACTAGTCCCCCATAGTAGTATTAATACTATAACATTTTACAAAATAATTAACTATGCCACCATATGTAATCATGACTTATAATTATGGTGATGGACAAATAAAATAGTTCAAACAAGTAACCAACTTACTATTTATGAAATTATGTGTACTTAATTATTTAATAAACATTATCACTTTCTATTTATTGAAGAAGACTAACACCTTAAGAGTTTGAGGAGTACTTTTGAAATGGCATGATAGGATATAGTAGGGTGCAAATCTTTAGATTCCTCCTTTGGCTCTTTCATACCCTCACCCAATGATTCATAATCTTCATCATATTATTTGGATCTTAAATGTAGAATAAACTCTTTTTGTCACATTTATGTCCTTTGTTCCACTTATTGTCACAATGAAAATATAACCCTTTAGCATGCTTCTCTTCAATTTTTTGAGGGGTCAATCTTGTAGTTTGTAGAAAGGATGGTGCTATGAAATTGCATTCATGGCCATGAGTGAAAGCCCTTATTCTGACCAAATATTTTTCATTTTATTCACACATGAATGGTATGGCTTCATAAATAAATGATAGATTAAACATGTAAACCTCAAGTTGGATGCCATCCTTGAGCCCCATAATAACATGCTAGTCATTTTGTTTATAATTGATGTCATATTTGTGTAAGGATAGATTATAAAATTAATGAATATAATCTTGACATTACCTATTTTTTACAACCTTGCCAACCAAATGAAGTATTTTTATAAGACATTTTTATGAATAGTGCATTTGTAGCTCCTCAGTAAACACTAATCAAGTAACAAGAACACCTTATTTATATTTTGAGTACACAACCACATATACTAAATGAAATACTTAGGTTATAGATAGAGAGACATCATGATCACCTTTTACACACATGGGGTTTGATGTAAATAATTTTTTTATTTGATTTATCAAATTGAGTGGATCCTTACCATAAAACTTGTACACTTATACCTTTGAAAACATGTGCTTCAAACCCATATAAAAGTTTTAATTTTTCATATTGGGAGAATATGATTGGAGTGGTGGAGGATTATTTTTTGGAAGATGAGCTGAAATAGTGGTCAAATAATCACTTAGATTTTACAAATAATTATTCATATAATCTATTGCCCCTTTCTAAATCAAGATAATCCTCCCTCACCATGCTTTGTACATCTGATTGAATTTATTGAACCATATTAGAAACAAAAAAATATGAAGTTACATACTTAACATCATCCTTGTGAAGAATTTTTGGAGTGTCTTGACCTTTCCCATGCTTGCGAGTGTTAGGACCATCCATGTAAAAACCCTAAGGAGAGTTTTGGGCCCAAAAAAAGTGTACCAGTAAATTTTTCCCTTATGATTGTCTCAATGAGACAAATCCAATGATTGATAATTTGCACAAGGGTGAGAAAAAATTATAGATTTTTTTCAATAAAGTACCAAACAATACTGTAGTGAAAAAATTTAAATTCTTCTTAGATCACAAGTTATGTTTTTTGATCCTGTAGCTCTTCTGATTGTTGCAACACTAATTATGAAAAAATAATGCTGTAAAAACTAGCCCAAATTGATGCTTTAATACCACTTGTAAATAAATAAATTATATGTTTCATAATAATGGAATAATATATCATAAAATTAAGAGTAAACTAATAAGATCCACAATAATAATTTACAAAAGATCATAATACTTAATAATTATGATTGACCCACTTTGAGGGTGAAACCTCCAAAATAATTTAATAAGAGCATAATTCCTAATATGATGATAAAATAATAACCACTACCTCCTATATAAACTCTACTTAGCCATGGCTATTCCATATGCCAACCATACTAATAACATAGTGAAATGTAATAAGATAATATTGAAAGTATGTAAACCACAATTTAGACACACCTATCCCTATAAACACTATAGTTTAAAGGCCTTAAAAAAAAATTCACCCCTATTAAATGCCTTATGAAGGCATAAATGTGTGTTCTTCTCTAAAAATGGCTATGTCACAACGTTAATGAAAAATAGGGCAAAGGACACAAGTGCATTGGAAATTTTTTGTGTTTTTTAGATCTCAAATCATTCCCAAAACTTGAATAATGGGAAGATACTTAAGATTCCCATGAGGAAGAATTTTAAGTCAAATAAATTAACACCATGGATTCACATCCTAAAATTTTGATGCATGCCTTGGTTAGGGTGACCAATTAAACTATGATATTAAAGGGGTGTTTTAACAAACACACCCTCACTAATATCATTAATTCTAGAAGCACACATTATTTTATTGATCCTCAGATAGACAAACAAGTTGATTATTTTATACACCCCTATTATAGATTTAAAGTGATGGTTTCCAATGGCGGAACATTTCTCAATAAATTAAAATGTCATAATATTTGAATCTATTTATGGGACTATACCCTAAAAAAAGATATGTTTTATTTTCCCTTGGGGGGGTGTGATGTGGTTCTTGGATCCAAATGGTTTCAAAATATTGGCCCTATCTTGTGGGAATTTTCATAACTATGGACTCAGTTCTTTGAAAATTTCCAATAGTCACACTAAAACTCATCTTACCAAGATCTTCTAGTGTCATCAGTCTTCACTACATAGAGAAACTCTTAAAGAAAGGCTTACATGGAATCATTACTCAATTATCCTCTATTTATTTAAAGACATCTCCTAATTCCTATCAACCTACTAAATTACAAAATTTTATAGCCAAAAATGCATCAATATTCAAGGAATTAAAAGGCTTACCACCTCATCACATAGAATACCATTGTATTTAAGTCCTTATAGGTAGTGCACCCCAAACATTCGACCAAACCACCATTTTTTTATAAAAATAAAAAAATTGAGAAGATGATTCAAGAACTACTTCAGGAAAAAAATATTTTTGTGAACACACACCCATGTTCCTCCCTAGTTTTACTAGTCCATAAAAAATATGGATCTTGGCAGCTCTGCATTTATTTTTATGAGATAAACAAGCTCACTATCAAATATAAATTTCCTATTCTAGTGATATATGAACTTCTTAATGAACTTCATGGTGCCCACTTCTTCTCCAAATTAGATGTACAATTTAGCTATCATTAGATCTACTTCCAAGATGAAGGTATTGAGAAAATTACTTTTCACACATATGATGACCACTATGAATTCTTAGTCATGCCATTCAATCTTATGAATTCCCCTTCCACCTTCTAAGGGTTGATTAAAAAATATTTTATTCCTTTTTACTAAAATTCATCTTGGTCTTCTTTCATGATATATTAATTTATAATAAAACTTAAGAAGAACACCCCCATACCTTGACATAACCTTAAAACTTCTTAAAGACCACTAGATCTATGAAAAAAGGTTAAAATTTTCCTTTATTCAGCAAGAGGTGAGTACCTAGGCGACATTATATAAACAATTGGTATTCAGGTTGACCTAAAAAAAATTGAGGCCATGAAAAATTAGCCTAAATTTAGGACACTTGAAATGCTTCATGGATTCCTTGGCCTCACTAGGTATTATCGCAAAATCACTACCCCATTTACCATAATGCTAAAAAATAATATTTTTTATGTTCTACCCTAGTTGAAAAAGATCTTGGGGTACTCAAACAAGGTATGTGTAGTACCCCTATTATATCCATACCATATTTATTGAAGACATTTGTCATTAAAAGTGACACATGTGGCAATGATATTGGTGTTATACTCATGAAAGAGGGACATCCCATTATCTTCACCAATAAATCCCTTAGTGGGTGTAAGTTGGTGTAGCCAATATATATGAAGGCAATGATGGTTATCCTCCATGCTATTAGTAAGTGGTGATAATACTTGGTGGGTCAGAATTTTTACATAAAAAATAATCATCAAATCCTGAAATTTAGAGAAATGGGTATCTTCCTTGAAAGTAGGTTCTAAAATTAATAGGGGATGATTATGATATAAATTATATTAAGGTCAAGGAAAATATTGTCATTGATGGACTATTCCACTAGTATGAAGAACAAATAAATATGTGTACCTTATCTATCCTTATTAAGAATGGATGAAAGATATACATAAAGAGTCATAGCAAGACAATCACATGTAAAAATCATTTGACATTTATCTATGGACATAAATTCCTAACCCAACTATACTTGGGATGAATAATACTTACTATACAAAGGCCACATTGTCTTAATTTTTGGATTCAGGCTCTGACATATCATTTTGAAAGATTTACATGCCTCACCTTCCATAGGCCATTCAAGTTTTTTTTTTAGACCTATGAATGCATTCATCAAAATTTATTTTATCTAGGAATCAAGACAAATATTAGGACATTTGTTGAGGAATGTGAAGTATGTCAACATCACAAGAGAGAAATAATTATAGTGCTTAGTTTACTCCAACCCCTGTTGATTCTAAAATGCATTTGAAAAAACATCTCCACGTATATTATAGAAGGCTTACCTAAATATGGTGGAAATTTAATCATTATGGTGAAGGTATGTCACCTCTTTAAAAATGATAATTTATGTGCCTTATCCCATGTTTACATTGCTTCCACCATTGCCTAAACATTCCTTGATAAAATATTTTACCTTCATGGAATCCTCACTTCTATTTTATGTAATCATAACTCAACTTTCACAAATCACTTTTGGTAGGAACTCTTCAACTGTATAGGTATCCAACTAAAAATGAGCTCAGGTTACCATTTATAGATAGATGGACAAATGAAAAATTATCAATAAATGCCTAGAATTATATCTTTATTGATTTATCTTTGATCAACAACATCAATGGGTAAAATGGTTACCATTTGTAGAATGGTGGTACAACAGCTCCTATCACATAACCACTAGGATAACTCCTTATGAATTTATATACGGTCAGAAGCCACATCTATTCTTTATTATATTCTTGTGTCCATTGTGTGTAGGTAATGGACACTACCCTCAACACCCAAAATAATATTTTTCACCTTCTCAAATAAAATATCCACATGACACAAAATCACATGAAGTAATATGTGGATCAACATAATTTTAAATACACCTTGAAACCTAGAGATATGGTTTTAATTTGACTAAAACCTTTTAATGATTTTCCTCTTAAGTTAAATGGAAACCATATGCTTAATCCCAATTTTTATGGACCATTTAAAGTTTTTTTAAAATATTTATCCTATTGTATACAAGCTAGGAATTTCACCCTCTTTGCATGTCCATACACTTTTTCATGTCTCATATTTGAAGAGAGTTATTTTCCATAATGCCACAACTTAGACAATACTTACTAAGCTAGATGCATAAGGCTCTCTTTTCCTTTAACATGTAACTATTCTAGAGAGACACTATTATCAACTTCACAATTAGATCATCATTGAAGTTCTAGTCTAGTGGTATGAAATGTAGTTAGAATATGTGATGTGGGAACCCCTCCTTCAACTCCAACAACAATTTCCTCATCTTCATATTTTAGGGTAAAGTTTTTGAAGTGGGAAGGAATGTTAGGACCCATTCATCCTAGCTCTTAATTTATAAGTAATGTCTTTTATAAAATTTACAGATGTATATGCTTTTTAAGCCACCCCTTGAGCTAATTATAATAATCCCATATGCATGGGAAGTAGTGGTTAGCTAGGATAAAAATAATAAAAATAAGATCTTATACTATTGGAAAGGCATATACGAATTACATTATATTGATCTTTCTCAAAGGAGGTTTCCCCCTTGAAGAGGCCAAAGATATTGAAATGCAATTATACTCCTATTTTATGCAATTTAGCCTTTTTCTATTCATTTGTAGTGTTATTTTTGGTATTTTCACTATTTTTCTAATTTATTGCAATAAATATCATAACATGCCCTTTTTCATCTAGTGGTAACTAGAGGTATCACAAATTGTATGTTCAAACAATATGGATTGAGTAAGGCTTGGGATCATTCATTTTTAATCTTAGCCTTATTAGTGTTCTTATATTTGATCCATTTGATTATATAATTGATCAAAATATAACATATTCAAGTGGAACAATATGAAAATATTAATATCATGTCTTTTATTAACAAATATTGTTCATTTATTAGAGTCATGGGTAATGTGTAACATTAGGTAATAATAAAAAGTTGGGCTTAGAAATAAAAACCTAAAACTAAAATATGAAACCTTGGAAGGATGAAACCCTAATGGAGACCTAGGATTTGACATGGTTCGATCAGTGTACGGGTTCACCAATATGTTTTACCACAATTTGGTTTTATAAACCCTAATGGGATTGAAATTAGTATATTAAGCATACATTTGAATGTAAAAATATAAAAATGATTGAAATAATTTGACAAGTGGCATATGTTAAATATAGTAAATACAACAAAGGGATGAGTACTTAGATTTTTTTTTTGAATATCTAATTATTATTGTGTTTTAATAGTGGAAAATAGACTGAAGTAGGCTTATGATTCATCTAGTTTATAAATTATGTTTTTGTCTATGCAGGATTAGTTTTGTCAACTTTGGGTTAGTATCAACTGTTGATATTGACATGTGCTAAAATATGGGTCTCTAAATTTGGTCACCTTCATCTATATCTAAAATATATCTATGCACAATGTTGACCCTTATTGATGCATCTAACTCTATAAATAAACCTCCTTCACCTTGTAACCCTAAGTGTGATTTTGAGGGATATAAACATGCCAAAAATGGTCAAGTTTAATGAGCTAGGTTGACCCTAATCACCCATGTTGATGATTGACCACTCACTATTATCTAATACTATAAGGAGAGTATTAAAGCCACATGTAGTTCTCCCACTTAGTGTGATTGTGTAATTGTGATATTTCACTATATGAATGTAGATAATGATTTAGCTTTTTTACTTGACAATGATTACTTTGACTTAGATATTTATGATTCAAATTGAGATTTTGATTGGTCTTAGTGATTGATTTAAAATTTTGAAATAACCAAGTAGATTTACTCAATGTTTAGTAGTGTATAGAGGTGTACCATATACATACATACATGTATGTATGTATATGTATATATGTATGCATGTATGTCAATGAGTTTAATTAGGTAATTTATCATGTCACTGACACACTACACATATGGACTAACCCTAAGAAAAAGTTTAATTAAAATAAACAATTATTGGGAGAGAGTTGATAAAATTAGGATCAGGGCAATATCAATTGGAGAAATTGACCTAGTATGACATTACTTACCCATTTATATGAGGATTGGAATGAAGGTTTGGATATGTTTCTGTAGGATAGTATTCAAGTTTTAAAAAATTATGAGATTCATATAGGTGTATAACATCAAAATAGAAGGATCAAACTCATAAATTAACATTAGGTGTGAGAAATGACAAGTTAGGACCATTTTTGTGTGTGTAAATTATATATAAGAAATGTATGTCAACATTATTATTGTCAAAAACTTAATCCCTGATTTTAGTATCTACATTGACATGTAAATAAACAAATAAATAAAATTTAAAACCACTAATGTTTATAAACTTTAAAACCACAAATTAACTTCAATTTTTATATAAATAAAATCATAACTTATGGGTTACCTATACAACTATAAAAATTAAAAAGGTCACATGATTTTCCTAATTGTTAATAAACCTAAATCCTACAAAACATAATGTTATTATTTGCGTGAAACAACATGTTACTATTTTTATAAACACCACAAATATATACTCTATACAAGAAAAATCAAATCATTCAAATCATCATGTTGCCATGTATGGACTCTCCAATACACAGATCAAAGGATCATATATTTTTGGTGTCAATCCTCTACATTTTAAATGTTATGCATCTATCTTTAATCTAAAAAAATGCTTGTTTAGTTCCAAAAATGCCTCTTAAAAACCTAAGATGATTTTATTCCTTATGTGGGCACATTTATATATTAACAAATGGTATGTGAAGATTGTGTTTTATAAATACTAGTGGAGAACACATAACACTAACACCACTTCTTCAAATGATTGTATCAACAAGTGATTTGATATTTTGAAGATTTTAATAAGTAGATAACATAGATATGAAAGGGTCTTCTCAAAACTATGGTAGAACTACAATTAGGTCCAATTATGAATATGTCCTTTCCCATTTTAATCTTCCATCTACCTAATTTGATACCAAGATTATGCTTTTGTTAGAGATAACACAAAAATTAATCAATTTTATTCATTGAATGGGGTTGCATATATAGGAATGATCTCTTCTTATATTGGAGTCATTGGTTATCACTTCAACTAACATTCAATTCTATTCTAGTGGGGTGAGTCATTATTATAACTCATGTAAAAACACACTTAAATAACTAATACTAATAACATTTGAAATAAAATCACTAAAAGATGTACTAATTATAATTTACAGCATAATAAATTAGGACACCCATTTCTCAAATATCTCTTGTGTGACTACCAATATCAAGGGCATTTCGTCCCTTAAGTTTTTCTTATTAACTCTTTTCTAGATATCACATTTTTGTGAACAATCCGTCATATTCTTATGTAAGGTAGGCTACTTGAATAACATGAATAAGATTTTGTGCATATTTTTAATCCTCTATATAATGACCTATTTTAATGCCTTCATGGAATTATTATATAAAATTTTCTCACTCATGCTCCATTACACATATTATAATAATCTCATCACATCCAAGTTTGTACAATCCTCCTCTAATTAGTTGGTAAGTTGCAACCCTCACCACAATTTGTTTCTTCTTTTGCACCACCCAATACTTCAACACAATTCCAAAATTAAAAAATTTAGTTCATGAATTGGAAAGTATGAAAGCACCCTTCTCACTTTGAACAATTGGGTGTCAAAAAAGTCATCTTTATTAGGATGTGCATCTTCATCAATAGTTATGCTTCATAGATGGTCTATGCCACAATTTATTTTTTATAGCTTCACTACAACCTTAAATTGAAATCATTGAAATAAAATAATCCAAAAAAAATGCACCCATACAATATTAACCTTTTCACTAAGTAGTTCAATGCCTCAAATATGAGTAGTGTCACCAAGAGATATTGGTAGAAATTTTGTAATGTATGCACCATCACCAAGACTAACTCATGTATTTAGTGGTGTAGTTCCCCTCCAATTAGGATACAAGTTAGATGGGTTATTTTATATTACATTCTCTTGGCTTCATTAGGGTCACACCAAATTTAGTTCCAAAAGAATCCATATGAATGTGGAGGGTGTCTTTCAATCTAAAAACTTATGCCCCATAAATGTGCCCACCTTTATTTTTGCATGAAAAGATTCTAAGTGTAATATAATTAAAAATTTTGGGGTGTATAAGAGCATGCCATCATTTTAAATGATGTATTTGATAAATGTGCCAAATGGTGTTAAAAACACATATTTATTAGGTTAAATCAAATCTTCAATCCCTTGTATCTTTTAAACATAAGGCACAAACTTTGGTGATGGTATTTCAAAAGGTGTAATTAAATTACTTAGATAATCCACATAAATGAAACAAATCAGCAACAATATATCACATAAATAAGAGAAAAATGAACATATCCATAAAAATGATAGGAAGAAGAGTAGAACACTTGATAAGTATGACTAAGTCACTTCAAGGGGGAAACCTCCATACAATGCAATAAGAACAAAATTCACAATATGATATCAAAGTAATAACCACTACCTCCTATATACATTATACTCAAGCCATGGTTATTATATAGGCCAATCCTACTAATAATATAATATCCTATAAAAATGTGACAAGATAAGGATAAAAATTATGGAAGCTAAAATTCAAATAGACATATCCCTAGACATGCTATATGTTAAGGACATATCATGCCCTTCCTCTTCAAGGCAATGTTTCCATTAATTGAACTAATCTAGATGTCACTATATAAATGTTTCATCCTCCCATATTGCATCTTCACTATCCAAATTCTTCCATTTGATCAAATACTCATGAATATCATGTGTTCACAACCTTTTTATGTGTCTAAAGTATTTCCTCGGATTATAGAATGAATCTATCTTCCTCATCCAATTTAAGCAACTTAGTCTAGGCAGATAATTTTTTCCAATTACCTTATTCAAATAAGAAACATGAAATATTGGATGAATGTGTCTAGATGGGGCAACTCCAACTTATATGCTACATTGCTAATTTGTTGAGGAATTTGATAAGGTCCATAATACATAAGATAAATATTGTTATCCTTTTTAAGTTTCTTCAAGTACATTTACTTATATGTTTATAGGGTATAAAAATACCAAATACCTCACTTTAAAATTCCTTTATCTATAGTTTTGATCTATTTGATGATTCATTAGGCTTTGTGTAATTTATAAATTACCTTTAAGACTAGATAATACAACCTATTGGTGTTGAATGTGATCTTCCACAAATCAAACCTTTGGCAAGACTACCAAGGATGAAGTGATGGATGGAAATTGATACCCATAAAGTGACACTAATGGAGAAATTTTGGAAAATGTAAGGAAGGAATAATTATACCACCATTCTATTAGTGGTAAGCAATGAATACATCTCTTTTGTTTCTCTAATGCAACACAACAAAGATAAGCCTCTAGGTATTTTTTGACCACTTATATTTTCCCATCATATTAGGGATGATATGATGAGTTATGAGCTAACTAAGTACCCAAACATGAGAATAAATTAGTCTAAAATTTACCAATAAATATTAGATCATAATCAGTGATTGAACTTTGGGGTACCATGCAAATTTTTAACTATATCTAGAAAAGCAACAACTATTTTACTATTTAGAAACGGTTATGATGAGGAAAAAAATGGCCATATTGTGTGAGCATATATATAATTACCATGATGATATTTTTACATTCAAACCTTGAAAAACTTGTAATGAAATCAATGGAAACCTCCTCCAATATCTAATTATGAATGGATAAGGGTTGCAAAAGACTTAGAATCTTAATTATTTCACCCATGTTCTATTGACACACCATATATTTAGCCATAAACTTATATATATCCATCTTGAGTCCTTCCCAATAGAAATACTACTTAATTCTATGATAGTTTCAAAAACTCCTAAGTGCCCTCCTAGTGGCAATGCATGAAACTCTATAAAGACCTTATGTTTGAGGACATAGTTATTACGTAACTTTAATCAATAATTATACCATAAGGTATTCCCATTCCACTCATTTTTTTGTCTAACACTAGAATCTTTAATAGGTTCTAGATCAGATCCTATGTATCCCTATCATTTTCCCATTATGATCATGCCTCTTCCATCTAATTTTCTTGCCAAATGGACATTGTGAATAATAATGCTTCTCTGAAGTCATCCCTCCTAGATATGGAATTTGATACAACATTATATTTTCCTTTCTTATATATTATTTAAAGGTCATAGTCTAACATTTTAGTCACCCTTTTTTTTTCCTCAGATGACAACCACTATTCCAAGAAATATTTTAGACTATCATGATCAATTTTCACCTTAAAATATCTACCCATCGGATATGGTATCCATTGCTTGATTACATCACAAATAACCATCATATATTTCTCATATATCTATTTTATCCTATTTTTATCATTGAGTTGACTAATTTCAAATGTAAGGGATCTTCCTTCCTACATGAGTAATGTCTTCATGCCATATCTTGATGCATCACATTCCATAGTGAATGTTTTTTAATAATCAAGGGTAGCTAATATTGGAGTGGTGCACATGGCTTTATTCAGCATCTCAAAGGCATTGGTAAATTTTTATATCCATTTGAAGGATTAATTATTTAATAAAACTATGAGTGGATTTGTAATGCTACCATAATTTTTCATAAATCTATGATACTAACCTACCAACCTTAAAAAATCTTAGCAATTTTTTAGGGTTTTTGACACCTACCACTCTATCATAGCTTTGATCATATGAGGATCTAATTTTTCTTCTTCATGTGAAAAAATATAACTCAAGTAATTCAAATCTTAGAATCCAAAAGCACATTTGGAAGGTTTTACATAAATTTTTTTTTTTTCTAGAATTAATAGTACCTATTTCACATGCTTCAAATGCTCTTCCCAGGTTTTTTTATATATTAGGATGTCATAAAAAATACCAACACAAATTTCCTCACAAAAGTCCTAAAAACAATATTCATCAAACTCTAAAATGTATATGGTGCATTTATGAGACCAAAATGCATGACAAAAAATTTATAATGGCCTTCTTGAGTTATGAAAGTTGTTTTAAGGACATCCTCATCCCTAATCTAAATTTGAGGTACCCAAAATGAATACCTAGTTTTGTAAAATAGATATCACCATGTAACTCATCAATAAAAACACCAAATACAAGGTTAGGAAATTTATCTTGGATGGTGTACTTATTGAGATCTATGTAGTTTGGGTACATTCTCCAAGTATCATCCTTCTTATGCACAATGACCATTGGGAACACATATTCACTTTAGCTATGTCTATTAATAGCCGCCTCCAACATCTCTTGTACCATATTTTCAATTCCACTCCTATTAACATATAATTACTTTTACGGTTTAATGTTGGGTGGTTGAATCCCAAGAATTAGTCTAATGGCATGATCATGATATCTTCTTAGTGGAAGTCCTTTTGGAATCTCTCTAAAAATAGTTGAGTGATCATCAATAATATGTTTTATATTAGGATGTGTAGATGTCTTTACTAGGTAAAATTATATGAAACACAATCACACTAAAAATACTTCATCCCCCTTTTTGAGAATTTTTGCATTTGATGAGAACTAACCAATTATGGATATTTTAATCTTAATCCTTGAAGTTCAAATATCTTATCTTTAAAATGAAATTACATGAACAACACTTGGAAATGCTAGGAAAAATTAGATTAGTGATCACATTATTAGGCAAGAAAGAATAATTTTATGTGTGTATAATATTGTAAGTGAGTTGATAATACCAACTCACATAGATAGGATTGTGAGAATGTTGCATCCCATTCTGCTCCATATAAACAAAAAATAATTTTTAAAAAGATATCAAACATATTGTTAGAGTTAGTTGATAAGTATGATTAAGAATATTATGTTTGCATGTTTTAATATCAACATGTGTGTATAATATGAATATATTATAATAAGTATGATTATATACATATGATTTTTGTAACAAAATTTTATGATAGTTTATTTAATGGTTACACTATTCATTTTAGTTATATCTTTTTTATTTAACCTGGACTAACTACCTATTTTTGGTGAGGTGGATGTAGGAGGTTATGTCCCCATGAAAAATTCAAGGGGGAAGAATAATAGGGAATAGGTTGGTAGATGATGAAAGTTATGGAAAAAAAATAAATCTGAAACAATCACACACTCACTTGGTTGATGAATGTTGCTTTATTTATTTAGTGTGTCCTTGTCTAATCATATGTGTGCATGTTTATTTTGATGATATAACTAATCTTCATGATTTTGTAAAGTATTATTGAGTATATTTATTGCATTAGATTGATTTAATGCTTGATCATATTCCTGCATATAATGTCTAAGTAGTAAAACATGTGTAGTAATTGTTGTGTGGTATGATAGTTTGCTTGCTTGTTTTTAACTCTAGTGTATGAATTGTGTTAGAAAAAAGGGGTAAAGTGGAAAATATAGTAAATAGAATGATTAAAATATCTTTGGAATTATAAAAAATAAAATGGAATGATTAGGATTTGGAGTTCATGGGATTTTTCTTGAGCTACATTATTTTTGGGAAGTGAATGAGGCAAATTATAGATAGTTAGATGGAAAAACCTTGCATTTTTATTTCCTTGGGTAAAGCAAGAATAATATTTTTCCTTGGGTCATGGCATGTTTAGAAATAATGGAACACCATTAGGCAAAATATAGTAATGTTGGTTAATGGAATCATGGAAAATAAAAAGAGAATGAGGGTCTTAGTAGGGAATAACTTTCTTGGGAGAAGAAAGGTGCCTTAAGGAGGATTTCTTACCCAAAATATTATATTAAAGGAAAGTGGTGTATTCTTTTATTCTGGGGTTATTTCAAACAAATATAAATTTAATGCCAAGTGTTGTTTCATGTTTGATAAAATAGATAGAAATTTTTTAATGTGAATACACCAAAACAAAGATTAGCGGTTTTAGATATTCTTAAGGATTTCTATGATGAGATATGGGAAAAAATTGTTGGGTTTATTTTATATGCAAAAATAGTAACTGAAAGATCTCAAGATTACATTTTAATGGAATTTTGTGTACATTTATTTTCTATATAATCATGTTATATGTTTGTTGTTTACTTTTTAATGTAGAAACCCATATTATGGACTTGTGGGTAATGGTTTTCCCTTACCTACCTAGCCATAATAAGGATAATGACCACCTTTGTTAAGACATTCAAAAAATAGCTCTACATAAGGAGATTTTGGGTTTGTTAGAGAGCAATTTAGATATTTTTAATTTATTTTATTAAATTATGCATATAGTGGTAATACCAGGCACTTCATAGAAGTGATATCATGTCTATTTTTAGACATGTAGGTGGTGGCATCAACCACCTATAGGCATAATAATGGTCCTCAATACACTTTGAAACATCTATGTGAACTTGTAGCCTGATGACTATAAACTTGCAAGTAAAATCATGCTTGTTAGTATCAATATAGTGAACAATTAAAAGAGCTATTAGATTTGAGTTATTAATATTGAAACATGCTGTGAAAAAATGGACAAGTAGGATAGTTTCACCCAAGGAATTTATCTAGTTTTAGTATTATATTATAGTTTTGTTATTGGCTATACATTAACTATCATTGTACTAAACTTATTCATAATAATAAATTGATAAGCATGGCATCAAAATAAAGTTACAATTGTAGATGCATGACCCTATTTATGTATGTATAAATATATACATATACATACATACATACATACATATATATATATATATATATATATATACATACATACATACATATATATATATATAAGTATATACATATACATACATACACACACACACACACACACACACACACACACACACACACACACACACACACACATATATGTATCTATCTAAATACACACACACATACACTCACATATGTATATATATACATACAAATATATGAACTATATATACATATATAGATATATATTTATAAATATATACATATATATGTATACACACATCTTTCTCTCTCTCTCTCTCTCTCTCTCTCTCTCTCTCTCTCTCTCTCTCTCTCTCTCTCTCTCTCTCTCTCTCTCTCTCTCTCTCTCTCTCTCTCTCTCTCTCTCTCTCTCTCTCTCTCTCTCTCTCTTTGTGTGTGTGTGTGTGTACACACATACACACACAGTCATGCACCTACAACTAAAACTTAATTTTGATGCCTTGCTTATCAATTTATTATTTTGAGTAAGTTTGGCATAATGATATATTATGTGTATATATATGTATCTCTCTCTATGTGTGTGTATACATATGCATACATACATATATAATCATATTTATTTATAGTTGTTTGGCCTTCTCCTAATTTAAGTGATTTAGTAAACTATGTAAGAAATCTTGTAAATATCCCTAGTCTTAATAAAGTTTTTTTTGTTAGCAAGTGACCCATTTAATTAAAACTATAAAATATTAAAATAAATCATTAAATCAAATTATGTATACGGGAACTAATTGATTAAAGGGGAAGTCATAAATTTATTAGCATGTGAATAAAACACTTAGATGATCTATTACGATGAAGATAACATTATAATAGAGAATATATCATTTAGTTGATTTAAATTAACTTTACTCAAGTTTAATTAAGTGAACTTATTTTGTGCCTAATAAAGATTTATTGCCTTATGAGGAGTCTTTATTTTAAATTTAAATAGTTAGAAGGCTATTTTGGGTATGGGTAACATAAAAGAATTTGAAATTAGAACTAATAGAGAAATATTTATTAAGTATTTAAATGTTAAAGATTTTGTGTTGAAAACACCCATCAATTTGTGTAGGATGTTAATGAAACAATCAAGCATGTATATATATTTTTAGATCTATAAGACTTAGCATAAATTTATATTAGATTGAAGTTGGGGTATCTTGCATATTAGTTAACTTATAAAAATTAGAGAAGTTATTAAGGTATTTAGATTTATATTCTAAATAACTAATTTTAGTTTGATTGTTTACATGTTTAAAATAGTCACTTGTGTATAATGTGATCTTTGTGTAGTATCACTTGAATTCATGTTTCTCAAATAAATGCATATGACACTCATAGGGTTGTTTGTATTGAGTTACCTTATATGAATGATGTTATAATACTAAAATAGTCACTTTTATATAATGTGATCTTCATGTAGTATCACTTGAAGTCATACTTCTCAAAATAAATGCATGAGATATTCATAGGACTGATTGTATTATGTACATTATAATGCTAAAATATGAAGTAGACATATATCAGACATACTATTATTGTTAAGTATCCTTGGAATGTGTTCTCTTGCATTTTTTATTTCATATGGGCTAATTATATGCCATTATAAATGATAAGGGATAATGAGTAGTAAGAAGGATCTTTCTCATTGATAAATTAGTGATCGTATAGGATAACATGTGTAACAGAGAGTATAGGTGTGTGCAAATTTGACTCAATAATAAACCTATAACTATCAAAACTTTGGCCAAAGTAATGTTATATTTGAATACATTATCAGTCCACTTATATGTTGTAAATTTTATGCATGTGTGATCTCATATTAATAGAGGATGTATCCATAGTCTATATGAATTTTACATAGGAATGCACAACGCACCATTATGGTTTGATTTCTTGATGTTCACATCACTATTATCTTTGCCCATATGAAGGGAAGGGACACTTACAGTATGGAGGTGTGAGGGGGACCATTGGTATGTGGTTTGATGAAAAGTTCCAAGATGATGTTGTCTCCCTATGTTACATTTGAATCTAGTTATTTTAGGAACATACTCCAAACTACTATTAGTTGTGACAAACTATTGTAATTAATGCATTGTGTAGTTTGAAAATTTTTTATAGATGTTTTAAGGTAGTTGAGGTTGTAAATTTTACATGCATATTTTATACTAAATTATAGTATTAACTACATTCATGCCTTACATATTTTATGGTGGTTGTCTATAATTGAAATGCTACTTGAAATGTACTTGACATCTAATTGTATGTACCTTCAAAATAATTATTGTTGTCATTTTATTTAATATTAAGTGCATGTTATTGATTGGCATAAGCATTAGTTTATTGATCTATAACAATGACTTATTTCAATTACTTATATGTTATATTACACTTGGATGTAGTATGAAGGGTAATAAATTGTATTATGAAGAAATGTTTCAAATCTATAGATGTATATAGTAGATCACTCTGTGGAATACATTCCTACCAATGGTCACAATCTGATGTTAATAAAAACTCATAAAATAAAATTTTATACTTTTAGGTTTGACCTAGGAGGTTTTTGACATGTGGTATCAAAGTGGGGTTAAAATGAATGGACCTAATGAGTCAATTAATGTCAAGTTTACTTTATCTTCCATTAAGAGAGTATGGCACATGAGAATTATATTATGGAGGTAACTTTCAAATCAAGATTCCCAACATGAATATAATCCATTACAAGCCAAAGAATTTGTAAACTCAACCAAATCCTCATTGTCATGAATGAGACATGGAACAAATTAGCCACCCTAGAGTAAGAAGTTCATGGGCAAGATGAGGAAGATGAATAGGAAGGACTTGAGAAACATCATATTAATCAAGAAGAACTACAGGATAAGAAAATGTCAAGGAATAGTAAGTTACAAGAGATTGAGTAGTTACATAACTTGAAAGAGATATGGAAAAATTAAACCCACCCAAATTTTATGGAACAATGTTGGGTGATGGATCTGAAGCTTGGCTCATGGATATAGAAAAATATTTGAGTATTCAAAATTACTCTAAGATAACCAAGGCTATTTGGGGTTCTTATCAACTTGTTAGAGAAGCAAAAACTTGGTGGGCCAACAAGAAATTTGAATTAGGTCCTTATGCCCCTATGGCCATGTGGGATTATTTTGTAGCCATGTTAAGGGTTCAGTGGTTACCATAATTATGCTTTGATCAAAAGTTGACTTATTTTTAAAATCTAAGATAGGAAAAACTATCAGTGGTTGAATATTAGGAGCAATTTACCAAGATCCTAAAATATGTTCCCTAGTACTAGAGTAATTAATTCTTCAAAATCATAAAATTCATTATGGGACTAATACTTCAAATGGGTGGTGAAGTAGATGCCCATGGACAAAAGACCATGAAGCAATTTTTTGAAAATGACATCAATCAAGAATAAAAACTCAAATATCTTATAGAGGCAAAATATAAATCCTAAAATAGGTTTGGTATTCCTAAACCTACCTTCAAAAGTAATAAGAATTGGAAGCATGAAAAAATTTAAAAAATAAGGGTTTAATCAATCATAATGTAAGGAATAAGAAATATGACAACAATTCTAGGGAAGGATCCAAGGAATCCATATAACCTAAAAGGAAGGGACCACCTAGTGGGTGTTTCAAATTTTAGTGGGATCACTATATTAAGGATATTCCCCAATGGAAATTAGGAAACAAGAATACTTACACACCATAATAAGTAGCTTTTAAGTATTGCATTCATGCAACCATTGACAATCATCAAGCTTAGTTATGTTGATAATCGTCACAATGATTTCCAAGCCTCCCCCATTGAGATGTCATGTATAATGTTTGGACATCATGTTTCAATTATAATAGGAACTAGATCCACTAAATGTGATCCTAAGAGTAAATTGGCTTGGTAAGCAAGCAAAGGTTAACTATTTATCTAAGAAATTTGAATGCTTAGATGAATAGGGAAATCACACCCAAATCCAAAGTGAAATGAGAGGGTATAAATCAAGACAAATTTCATCCCTCCAATTAAATAAAGTTCATTAAAGTTGATGTTAAGTGTTCCTCATCAAGGTTGATGAAATTAAGGAACCCAAAGAGCCCATCATTGAGGACTATCCCTTGTTAAAAGAATTTTAAGATGTTTTTCCAGAGGATTTGGTAGTCTTACCTCCCAAAATGGAATTCAACTTCTTAATCAACATAATTCCAATTTTGGAACCCCAATCCAAGGCTTATTATAGGATGATGACAACATAACTAGTCAAGCTAAAATCCTTGCTTAAAAAAATGTTGGTGAAAGGGTTGATTTGACCAAGTATTTCACCATGGGGTGCACTTATATTGTTCATGAAAAATAAATATGGAAACATTTTCACATGTATAGATTATCAAATGTTGAATAGATAAACCATGAAAAACATGTATCCCCTACCTCACATTGATGAGATATTTTTTTCATATACAAGGGGAAATGATATATTCTAAATAATATCTGAAGGTGGGGTACTATCAATTAAGAATTCAAGAGGAAAATATTCCCAAAACAATCTTCAGTATGAGATATGGGCACTACAAGTTCATGGTGCTCCATTTTGGGTTAATCAATGCACTTGTATCATTCATGAACCTCATGAATAGTGTATTTGGAGACTATCTTGATCAATTTGTGCTTGTCTTCCTTGATGACATTTTGATCTATTCCAAAAGTGAAGAAGAACATATTGAAAACTTACATCTAGTTTTATAGCACTTGAGAGAGCATAAACTCTTTGGGAAATTGTTAAAATAAACTTTATTTTAAATAAGAGTGCAATAATTAGGTCATATAATCTTAGTATATGGAATTTTAGTGGATACTATAAAGGGTAGATCCATCTTGGAATGGCTAGCACCCAAGAATGTGCATGAGGTGCACAACTTTATTGGTTTAGTAAGGTACTATAGGATTTTTTTACCAAACTTATCCAAAATATCTAACTCGATCACTTCCATGCAAAGGAAGGAGAAATGATTTTTATGGAGTGATAAATGTGAGAATTATTTTCAAACCTTGAAGATATTAATTATACATCAATTTTATGGATACTAGACCCAAATGATCATTTTATTATTATAATAGATGTTTTTGGGGATGGTTTGGGTGGTGTATTAATGTAATAAGACTCAATAATTAAATACAAGTTCAGGAATTAAAACACTACAAGGCCAACTATACTTTGCATGACTTAGATTAAGCTACAATTGTTCATGCCTTATAAGTTTAGAGATATTATTTTTTGGGTAAACCATTCACGATTAGGCTCACAATCTAGGGCTCAAATATATTTTTACTCAACCCAACCTGCATACACAATAAAGGTGTTGGTTAAAAATTTTTGTCAAAATTTGATATTTACATCAGATTTATAAAAGGAAAGGATAATAGAGTTACATATACCTGCAAATGTAGGAGGTAAATAATTATAATCACAAATATTAGGAGCACCTTCCAATACCAAGTTTTGAAGTTTTCTTTTATAGACAAATTTTATGAGTAAAAAAATGAAAATAGTGGCTGAAAAATATTAGGATTGTATTTTAATGGATGTTTGTGAGCTTTTTTTTGTTATATAATCTTGTTTTCTATTCATTGTTTACGTTTTCATGTATAAACCCATGTTATGGACTTGTGGGTTAGGGTTCACCCTTACCAACCCATCTATAGTAAAGACCATGACTAACCTTTTTAAGTATTTAAAAAATAGCTCTGCATAGGGAGATTTTGGGTGTACTAAAGGGAAATTTAGACAGGTGAAAATTCTTTTGTTGATTTATGCATATAATAGTAATAACATGCACTTTGTAGAAGTGATCTTGAGCCTATTTTTATACATGTAGGTGGTGGTATCAGCCATCTACAGGCTTAAAAATGGCCCTTAGTTTATTTTTAATCATCTATGTGAACTTTTATCTTGATGACTATAAACCTTCATGTAAAAGAATGTTGGTTAGTATCAAGATAGTGAACAATTAAAAAAATTGTTAAATTTGAGTTATTATTATTGAAACATGCTTAAAAAAATTAGAGAAGCATGATAGTTGAACCCAAGGAATTTATGTAGTTATAACATCATGTTGTAGTTTTATTATTGGTTATATCTTACCTATCATTACTCAAAACTTTCACAAAATAATTAATTAATATGAAGGGAACCAAAATAAATTCATAGTTGTAGGTGCATGACCCATATATATGTTTATTTAAGTATATTTATAAATAATTATTTAGACATCTCCTGATTTAAGTGATTTAGTAAATTATGTAAGAAATATTGTAAATATCCCATGTATTAATAAAGCTTTTATTGTTATGAAGTGACCTTATTAATCACAATTGTAAAATCCTAAAATAAATTATTTAATAGAATTGTGTATATGGGCACTACTTTATTAAAGGGGAAGTCCTAAAACTGACCAACACATGGATAAAATAATTGGTTAATCTATTACAATGTAGACGATAATATAATAGCTAAAATATCATTTAGTTGATTGAATTTAACTTTACCTCAAGTTTAGTGAAGGAAATGAACATCTTTTGTGCTTACGAAAGAGTTGTTACATTCTTAGGAGTATTTATTTTATAGTTAAAAAATAGTTAGAATTTTCAGTTGGGTAAGGGTAACATATAATGATTTTAAATTATAATTAGCAGAGAAATATTGATTAAGTATTTAAACTTCAAAGTTTTTTGTGTTGAGAATACCCATCTGTGTGTGTAGGGTGGTAATGAAATAATCAAGTATGTATATTTATTTTTAAAGTTGTAAGACTTAGCATAATTTTTTATTAGATATAAGTTGAGGTATCTTGCACATCAATTAACTAAGAAAAATCAAGGAAGTTTTTGAGGTGTTTAGATTGATATCATGAAGAATATATTTTAGTTTGATTGTTTTTACATGTTTAAAATAGTCACTTGTTTATAATGTGATCTTCATGTAGTATCACCTAAAGTCATGTTTATAAAATAAATACATAAGATATTCATAGGGTTGTTTGTATTGATTTTCCTTCTATGAATGATGTTATAATGCTAAAATAGTCACTTGTGTATAATGTGATCTTCATGTAGTGTCACTTGAAGTCATGTTTCTAAAAATAAATGCATGAGATATTCATAGGACTATTTGTATTAAGTACATTATAATACTAAAATATGAAGTATACATGTACCATATACACTATTGTTGTTAAGTATGCTTGAAATGTGTTCCCTTGCATGTTTTATTTCATATGGTATGATTATATGCCATTCTATACCATAAGGGACAATGAGTAAGGGCCTTTATCAATGATACTCATTGTATTTTATTGTATAGGATGACAGTTTAAGAAAGAGTATGGATATGTGTGGACTTAACTCAACAATAAGATGATAAATAGAAAAACTTTAGCTAAAGTAATATTATAGCTATATATATTTTCAGTCCACCTATACATTCTAGGTTGTATACATGTGTGATATCATATTTATAGAGGATATATCTAGGTTCTGTATGACTATTGCATAGGAATGTACAACATGGTATTCTACATTAGTTTATTAATGTTCACATCATTATTATCTACCCCTTCATGAAGGGAAGGGACACTCCTAGTAAGGAGGTGTGCAGGGGACCATTTATCTATGGTTGGATGAAAAGCACCTAGATAATTCTTTATCCCCGTATTACAATTGAATCTAGTTATTTCAAGAACATACTTAGATGTACTATTAGTCAGGATGGACTATTGTAATTAATGTATTATGTAATTTGGAAAATTTATATAAATGTGTTAAGCCAAATGACGTTATAATTATTATAATAATATTTTATATTGATTTACAGTAGTAACTACATTCATACCTTGCACATTTTATGGTGGTTGGTTGTAGTTGAAATACTACTTGAATTGTACTTGATATATGATTGTATGTACCTTCAAAATAATGATTGTTGTTACTTTATGAAATATTAAGTGTAGGCTATTGATTGATATAAGCATTAATGTATTGCTTTACAACAATGACTACTTTCAATTAATTTTATGTTATATTATGCTTCACTATAGTATGAAGTTTAATAAATTCTGTTATGAATAAATGTTTCAAATTTGTAGTTGTATACAGTAAATCACACTATGTAATAAATTTATAATAATGGAAATAATATAATGTTAATAAAACTCATAAAAAAATTATATACTTTTAGGGTTGACCCAAAGAGAATAAAGGAGTGATGTTATGAAGGATAGAGTGAATTACGGGATTATTTTCTTTGTAGGAGAATAATACACTATATATTATAATCTCTATCAATGAATAAACTATGTATTTATGATAGAAAAAATATTTTTTAGACCAAGTAATTTTATATTAGTGGTATTAGAGTAGGTTCCCTTAGACCTCTATGTTTCCCTCCACTAATTTTTCTCTTGATAAAATGGTACAATATATATGAAGTGCAGTCGACGTGCAAATGCCATTTTTTCCATCTATCATGCTTACACATTTTCCATTTTTCCCATCCATCTGGGTTACATGTTGTCAAAAAATTATAGTACAAACTTTGTGCACATTTACTGAAATTCACCATCCACCTACATTTTCTCCTCAATCTTCCATAATGTCCATTCTATTCACAGTTTTCACTTCATTCTATCTACTATTTGTATACCTAAAATTAAAAAATTAAAAATAAAAAAAATTATATATTTTTGTGTGTTTTAGATTTGTAGGTTTTATGCATTTAGATCTACTTGAGAGTGTATACATCTAAATTTAATTGCTTAATTTATAATCACTAATATTACTATTAGTCAACACTAATTTCACTTACCTCATTTATCTCATTTTATTTCTTCCCAATATCACCCTTTCTAGTCATTTATCTAACATCCCCCTTCATTCTTATTCATCCACTAACCTTATATAATCCCCTCCTAAATTTATTAATTATATAATCATGTCTTATTCACTAACTAATCTCACTTATCCATTATTTGGGAATTTAAAATTCTCATGACCCACCTACCCTAGCATATTCCTAAGCTCTCCTACATCCCTAGTCTCTAATCACATATCCTAATCCTCTACTAATCATGATTAGATCCTAATGGATTATATAATTATCCAATTTTATAATCCTCTCTATCTTATCCCCTTTCTCTCTAGAAGCCTCTATTCTAGATACTTCCAAGGAATTTTTAATTCCTTAGATAATCCTCCACTATGGATCCTCCTAACCCAACTTTGACTATTAGCCATTGATATTCCCTCCATGGCCAAGATAAATTTTGGAATAATATGAAAACTATCACATTTTCATAATATAATCCATCCTAAATCCATATCATCTTAGTCTCTTGATCAAACAAGCATCATGCCAAAAATTTGAGTCTATCCATAGTAATCCAACAACAAAATCAAGAATCATTGGAATCAATTTAAAGATCTTGGAGGGAAGCCATTATGAGTTAGTAATGGTAAGAATTCATTTTTTGATTGCTAATTTTTCTTATATTTCTCTCCCTTTCCATAGTTTGTAAGTTTTGGGTAAAATTACTATTTTGAGTAGTTTAAATCCATAAGCTCAAAATTACAAACATTCAGATACGATTTTAAATATTTGTTTTGAATACCTCTACTTGAGGGTTTGATATCAATTTGTATCATATTTAGATCTATCTGCATTCACAATTTGTATTAGGAGCATCAACTTGAACATTGATAAGTGAGCATTCAATTTTTTGTATTAGGCCTTATCTTGGCTTCAATTATTCTTAGCTCATCCACACTTTACTATCTCAATTTTTTATAAATCAAAGGCATACATTATGGTAGATTTTTTTTTAAATATTTTGTAAACCAATGGAACACAAGTCAATGTTGATTGAGAATATATATTTGGTAGATCTTATTGAGATATTCACAAAAGTTATCCATTCTAATCAAGAAACTCAACCCCAACTTGAAACTAAATAACTTGTATATGAAATTCAAGCTCCCCACACATGTGTTTAAATGCTACTGGTTGACCAAAAATCATCTCCAATGATTGAATTCCTCTTCATATCTAATTCATCCATTGAGCATCATGTCGATCTATCCATTGGTATAAGAAAACATAGTGAGGTTTCTTTTAGACAAAATGCAATGTATGTTATCTTGTACACCATCAAAAAATATCATCTTTCTTGCCTCCCCAACATTTTCCTCACCACCTCATTATCTTCAAACATTGTAGAGATAAAAAAAGGATTTAACCTCAATACCTCCATGGTTTCCATCAATCACCCTTAGTAAAACTTTAAATGACAAAACCATTTTCAATATCTCATGGTTTTAGGTATTTAGGGTTAGGTTTTTCTTTGTTATATGTTTAGATTTTATTTGATTCAATGGAGTCTATAAGTTTTGAAATATTTTTAGGTTTAAATTCAATTTTTTAATATTTTTATTAATCATGTTAGTTTTATCTTAGACTTAGTTTAAGTTTGTCGCTATCATTATGATAGTTTGGTTTTGTTAAATTTTAATAGTTGTAAAAAAAATTAATTTTTTTAATTGATTTAGATTATAGTTTTTAATATGTAGTTTATATTTTAGGTTCCATTTTCAATAAATATTAAGGCTATAGTTTTTTAAGTATATAGTTTTATAGAATATAATGTTTTACTTGCTTATTGTCTAGAGTATTTTGTCATTTATAGTTGGCATAGTCTCTAATTGTGTGTCTATAGTCTTGTGTCATCTTTAGTCCAAATAATAAAGTATTTTTCTTCTATTTTCATAAGTTTAAATAAGCCTATGATCAGAGGAATTTTTCAATAAAAAAGGATGTAATAATCTCCTATTTAATGTAATGGATGCATTATTGGGTAAAATTGATATCTACAAGTTAAAATTTGAGTGGGGGGGTTTATAAAAAAAAAAAATTAGTGTTCACATTAGTAGGTGAGCAACATATTTTTTTTGTGTAGAATATTGTAAGTGAATTGATAATACCAACTCATGTAGATAGGATTGTAAGAGAGAATAAATGAGTGATTTTAGGAAGGACAGAGATAATTATGGGATTTTGGATTAGTGTTGACTCCTTTGTAGGAGAATAATACACTATATTTTAATCTCTATCAATGAATAATCTATGTATTTATGATTGATAAAAATAATTTTGAGAGTAATCTCAGTCATTTTCCATTAGGAAGATCATCTTTATTACCCAAGGTTATGATACATTGGACTCCTAAAATAATGTTTGATCCACCCATGGGAATAAATAAAAATGGGGTAATCTAGCGTGTAGTCTTCCATAACAAGTTTTATATTATGGAATTTCCATAAACAATTGATTGTGCCACCATTTACATTCATGACCTAAAATTTTTGAGTTGGTTAAAAAAAATAGTTAAGATGTGTCACCAACTTATTGTTGATGAAATTATGTGCTCTCTAAGTCAATCAATCCTAGCATATTTTACTTCTTAAGGAAACCCACAACCTTAAGGGTTTGTGGAGTAATGATACTAAAAAGTACATGACATGAGATAGTTTCCTGGTGCTCTTTAGATTATACTTCTGGAACATATTCTTATTCACTAGATGATTATTCATCTTCATCCTCCTCATTGGTCTCTTTAATGTATAAAAATTTATTATCAACACATTTATGTCATTTTCCCCATTTTTTATTGCAATTGAAACATAAACCTTTTGATCTTTTCTCTTCAATTTGTTGAGGAATCAATCTAGTGGGTTAAGGGAATGATTGCATTGGAACAATGCAATATTTTTTAGTAGTGAAAGTCCTCATTTTGAGGATATCCATTTCATCTATCTGATGCACACATACGATGTATTATGATACACTAATTAAATTAAACATGCAAACATCTAGTTGAATATTATAATTGAAATCACATAAGAGAAGATCATTTAGGTTGTCTTTTATGATGGCAATCACATGTAAAAAAAGATTTTGGAATTGATGAATTTAATATTTGAATGTCCCTTTTTTCATCTTTTCTACTTGACTAAAGTATTTTTTGGTTACACTATTATTGGGGTGCATCTGTAACTCATTTGTGAACATTGATCAAGTCATAGTAATACCCTTTTTATTTTAGTCACAAATTAATTTATACCAATGAACTAATTGGGTTATACATATAATTATTCCATGACCACCCTTTGTGAACATGGGGTCTGATGTAGGTAAAATAAATTATTCATTTGGCTGATCTAGGTAAATAAATCTTTACCATCAAACTTGCACACTTCCACTTTTAGAAGCATGTTCTTTAAACTTGTATTTGTGTTGTGATTATTCTAGTTGTGAGCACCTAAATGACTAGACTGAAAGTTATTCAATGGTGTATTTATTTTTATATTTGACAAGGATGACAAAATTTATTTCATTTGAAACTTAATATTGGAAATCAACCTGCATAGTGAGTTCACTTCACTAAAGATCTTATCCATATCTTATTTTTTAGCCATGGTTTGAATCTCACCTTGGAGTTGTGATACCAATTCAATATTATTGATTTATAAGTCTCTAAATCCATGTCATCTTGGTTAAGTGTTTTGCCCATAGTGGCTTGCCTTTTCTATAGCCTCTAGTTTTTAGTCCAACCATGCACCAATTATAGGGTTTCAGGCCCCCCAAAAAAGTCGACTAGGAAATTATACTATTGAAATCATCTCACTATAAAAATCTAATGAATGTTAATTTTCATAAGGGTGTGAAAAAAAATTATAAAATTGAAAAAAAAAATTCAAAAAATGTTTTGCTGAAGGAAAAAATAAATTAGTCCTAGATTGTAAGTTATGTTTTTCTGATCCTTCAACTCACAAAATAATCACTATACTCTAAAAAAATGTGTTTTAAAACCTTACCCAAATTTAATATCTAATAGCACTTATAATGAAATTACTTATAAAATTCATGGTGATGGAATATATCAACAACTATATGTTGCATAAATAAGAGTAAAATGAACATATCCAAAATAATGATAGGCAAAAGAGAAGAACATTAGATAAATATGAATGAGCCACTTCAAGGGGGTGACCTCCATAAAATGTGATAAGTACACAATTCACAATATGATATCAAAATAATAACCACTACCTCCTATATATAATCTGCTCAAGCCATGGTTATTCCATAGGTTGACCCTACTAATAACATAAAAGCATAGAGAAATGTGACAAGATAAGTACAATGGCTATGGAAGACACAAGTCAACCACACATATCCCTAGACACACTAAAGGTTAAGGGATTAGAAAAATTCCACTCATGTTAAATTAATTCAAGTACAATAGAATAAATTTTTTTATATTAATTCTTTGAATTACTCTACTATTATATATAAGAAAACATTTGACACCTTATTTAAACCAAAGGGCATCATATTGTACATAAGGGATCTTATGCAAGGGATCCCCATTATATTACAATTTTGATCTTTTATTTATCCTCCTCTACCATTTTCACTTTAAAATATCTATATAAAACATTACTAAAGTCATACATCTCATACTTGACCACTCCTAGGATTTCTCTTTTGAATTGTGTTGGAAAGGAATGCATTTCACATACTTCATTTAGTGCATGTAAGTCCACACATATTGAATCCTTTATCATTATTTATGTTAATTACCATCTATCTTCTAACCCAACTATATTCCTCTTTTATAAAAATGACCCATATGGTGAACATTTAATCTATCTTCTCTTTTATGTTTACACATAAATTGGGGTTTATCTAATAAGTATTTTTTTGACAAATTTCACAACTCTTGTGAAATTTTATTTTATTTTTATTTTTACAAGGGAGTGATGTATCCATTTAATTTATTTGTATCCACTAGGAAATAATTATTGGAACTCTTTTAAAAACTCCATGATACACACCATCTTCACTTTCAATCAATGATATCCAATCCTTGTAATTTTGGGTTGCTTGTAAGTTTTAATATTAACTTTAGTCATATTTAAGGATTCACTATATAGTAATTATTTTCCTTACCCAATGAATTTATTTTTTTGTGATCAATCTCCAAATTTTATAGAATCAAATAACAAAAAATATCCTCAAGTTATTTGGCACCATCAACCCTATATATTTATCTAAAGGTTATCATATCCTCTTCATATGTGTATTCTTCTCTATATTTTTTGTCCTTGAAAATTTATTCAATTTTTTCTTCATCCTTTCAATATTTTAGCTTAGTCCCTAAGATATGTTCATGAAACAACTTTTTCACACTATAATATTCCCCATACAACACCCTTACATAAATCACCATCCATGCATTATTGTAAAATATGGTCTACTTTATCATTTATAGGGGTTCCTTAAAGTTTGGCTCCTCAAAGGAAAGGATGTATATACCTAATTTTTATACAATACCTTTTTCCATAGTGTCTTTTACCCATTTTCAAACACTTGGTTTACTTGTGTATATTTTTTTATTTTTACAAAATTTTCTACCCCACACTACTCTCTCTCCACCATTTGAGTCTTCTAATTATTTTTAGCATACATCCATCTCAAAAGTTAATCCTAATTTCTCTTTCTTATGATTTCCTTGCATCCATTTTGGACATCTATTGCTCCAAGGCCAAATTTAGTAGCTACATGTGTACTTAAAAAATTGTCTTGTTTATTTTTATAGATCCTTACACCTTGGATTAATTTCATGAACATTTAATTTCAAATATTAAAACTTTTCATGGTCAACCATAGTGCATATAATTTTGTATAGATACACATGTATCTAAATCAGTCCTTGTCATTTATCAAGGAGAACCAAGAATCATATGAAGAGCCTTAGATAAGTTAGAGCCTTTAATTTATCCAAATACTTTTCTATGTTTGAGAATGAGATATAACATTAAAATTTTGGAATAAAAATTACTAAAGTGGGGGTGAATAATTCTTAAAAAACTTTCTTCTTAATTCTACTTAAGCAATCATCAACATATAGATCAAGCAATGCATAAGCAATCAACTATACAATCATAAAACAAGATTGCACAAGTCAAAACAAAATATATGTGGGAAACCATCAAGGGAAAAAACTCCATTTATATCTACAAATGAACTATAGGCCCATAATTAAAACATAAAATTTAATGAAGCACCCACTTCACACGGAGCACCAACCCCAACTAACTAAGCACCAACTTTGCTAGGCTTTAGCAAACACCCACTTTCAAGGAAACACCAACCCATCAGATGAATTATAACTAACTCAACCACTTGAAACAATTTATCACCTTTATATTACCTTATTTTTCATAAAAAATATGATGATCTCCTTTCTCATCTCTTCACACACTTCTATCCCAACCAAAACTAGCCTCTAGCCTTCTTCACTCAATTAGCCCTCTTCTTGACTTGATTAGGTTATATGACCTTGATAATAACATGTAAAAATTATATCAATGCTTCATTAATGATGATATATAGTTATTTAGTGGTCTATAAAGCCTTATTATTCTCACCAATGTGTTATATGTTTGATAGTTCTTTACTTCTCAATAGGCCTAAAAATGCCTATTATTTATACAAGTTCCTTATTCATATACTTATTTATTGGTCAAACATGATTAACCTCTTATTTTATCCATTAAATTCATATTATGACATCTCATAGACATTTATAAAACATTCTTTGAGTCTCTTTAGGTTTGACCTAACTCAATTAGGCCTTATCTCACCTTTAGGTCTCATAGAGACCTAATGCCATTAGGTCTATTCTAAGACAAATTACACTTTGTTTTACTTGGAACACTTGAAATAATCCACACATAGTAGGAAAATATATTAAAACACTTAAATATATCCCTTATAATCTCATATAGGCTTAATAACACTTTTTAGCTCAAACTACTACTTGGAGCACACCATTAGTATTGTTCATATTAGGCCTGTGCATACCCAAAAAGTCTGTCTTGAATAATTGAAGCATAAACAAAAAAATTCCAAGAAATAATTTAAAAAATAAAATATATATAATATAAATTACCTTATGTTAATCACCATATGTTTTTTACTTCACAACTTAGGGCAAAATTACTCGAACTCTTCTTTGTAAGTAGCCCACTCAAAACTATCAACTAGCCTCAAAACATAGTCATGAAAACTTTATATTAAAAACATAAAATAATAATTCCTATGACATATCACATGTTAAATATATTATTTGACATATATAAATCATTCTCAAGTACAAATATCACAAGATCTAATTCCAAATATTGGTCTTGCAGACCAATCTTTTGTCTTCAGTACACACAGTCAAACCTTAACTAGTCAACCCATTTTAGATTTAATGTTTCAAAATATTATAATATTTTCCAAGATTATAAAAAGTATGCATAGGTTATTAAATTCAAAAGTAAAAACATCATGTGTATTATATACATTAACTTAGGGAAAAGAGCTTCCAACTCAACACTATAATTTTCTTACCCATATTCACCAAAACATTATCATGGTGATAAAGACCTTCAACACCTATGCAGACACTTTTATATACTTAAAATACATTTGTATATTATTAATAAATAATTATAAAAATATAAAATAGAAAGATAAAATGGTCATATGGCAATATTTGTCTTGCATACCAATCTCATAAACTTACACCTTCACTATCTCATCTACATTAGACAGGTCAACTTATGAGCAACATTTTCATCATAACCATTAAAATCCAAAAATTATACCCAACATAAAAATTTATTATAGGTCATTAAAAATGTTTCTATGCATTTGAATGCATCCCTAATCACCTTCTCACTTCTGCCTAGGTTTTCTCACTATCTACACCATTAGGACTTTTAGTGATAGGTCAACTTGCATGACTGGTTTAACACCCCTAAGGGATAGAATCTGATTATAAACCACCATGGACATAAGATACAAGTCTCAATATTAAACCTTCAAACACTTATCAACTTTTACTTGGTCAACTCTGACTGCTACAAAAATCTCTAAGAAATAAGGCCTTTCTTATAGGACCACTCACTCACCTGACAAACCAATCACACCTAGAGGTGGCTGAGAGAGTTGAATACATGATATAATCATCTAAATATCAATAAAAAACCATTATGATCACTTTATAACAAGATCCTTCACATTCAGTCATAATCAGGGTTCTTTGAGGGTTTAAACATCTTCTAATCTTAATGATCATTCATAAAGCTTAACCCCTTATTCCAAAAACCAATGATTGTGAATTTGAGATAGGACCCTTACCCATATAAAAATAATGGATTAGGTTCCCATGAAAAATTTACACATGCTAGTGAACACTTGAAACTTCTTCTCAAGTTGAGAACCCTTCATTTTTTGCACATGAGAGACCTCAAAACACTTTTTATTGCCTTAACCTTCAAATTTTAACTTGAAAATTGGTCAACATACTTGAAACAACACAAAAAACTTATTAAATTCTCACATACCTACAATTTCCTTTGAAACTAACCTAAATACCTCATTTGGCCATTATTTCTCTCTTTGCTCTCTAGGCCTTGACCTGTAAGTCACATTAGGCCTTGAGACAAACCTTTTAGGCATGTAAAAAGATATCAACACCTCATATACATGTCATAATTTTTTTTACCATTCTAAAACACTATTAGAAATTCTTTTTATGCCTTTAAAATATCTCATGACACCTCATTAGGTTAGGTAGGGTCTAGAACTAATCTAGTTGCATGCTAGGTCTATAGGTCCTACCCCTATAGTCCCACCTTGAGATTATCATGAGAGATCCAATGCCTCATATGAATTATAAAAAAAATCATATATACTCTTATACCTCTATACATCCTTATTTACAAGCCACCATACTATTTCATGCATAAGACTAGGCATCTAATGCACAAGGCTTCTCAAGTTTCTTACTAGGTTCAAACAATTGACAATTTTGACAACTTATCTTGAAACACTCCTTGATGCTTCTACACCTTAATAAAATTCCTTACATGTTCCTCAACTAATGTCATACCTCTACCCAAACCTCTTCATCCTCACCATGTACATTCTCATGATATGACTAAGCTTAAAATGACTAGGCTTCTCAAAACACCTTGTACTCAAAGACTAGCACTCAAACATGATTACCTTTTCCTAAACCTTGACATCAATGTTTTATAAAAGTAGGGGTCTTAATTCATCAACCTTTTCAGGCACTTATCTAGCTATCCAAGTTATATCTAAACTCATTACAACATGATGCAGGCCTTGACTAGTCCTATGGTACTCAATATTTGTCACTCTACTGCACCAACATCACTTCATAAGGTGCAATCCTTATGCACTCACCCAAATTTAAATAGAGAAAGGACCAGGTCCCATGTTAGGATAGTTATTCCATGGTGAAACAATATATTCTTGAGACTTGGTTATTACAATAGCAGTGGTAAGTTCATTGGTGTAAGCCACTCTAGGGGGAATGATTATCTATTAAGTGCAAGCTTATATGATGTGGTTTTATAGCTTCATGTGCACAAGCCTTTGGTTTCCTTAGCTTAGCATCATCTAGGCATAGGAGGGTCAATGGAATTCTTAGATGGAGGGATTAAGCTTAGGCTCATTCTTTGGCACAAGTAGCATCATGAGGTGTGGGGTCTTTCTTATACTTGGAGCATTTTCAAAATAGAGTGTTTACATCAGCATAAGCTATAACAATGCCATGATGGGTAGGGTTGAAGGCTTACTAGAACATAACACTAATATTATAAATTTAAGCATTTAATATATTGAAATATTACATAAACCATTATCAAGTTAATCCTATACTCATAACCATGTAAACCTAATTATCACTCATTAGGTGAAATGCCATTAATTATTAACAGATTTCAAATACATAGTATTCATCTATAGAAACTAAGCAACTACTTAGTTGTATTCATCTATAGAAACTAAGCAAATACTCATATTAAATACTCTAAAGGCATAGGGGCTCATAGGTGAGCTTGGGTACTAAAATGAGGATCCTCAAGGGCATCCATGATACACTATATCTAAGTGGAAACTATAACCATTAGAATAATCCTACAAAGCTTCACTACTCCAACCTACCTCTCCTCCCTAACTAGATTAAGCTCTACTATATAGTGTTTCAAAACATCTTAGTGTCATGGTGAATGGAGCACATTAGTTACTGAGCTGGCATTGGATGTAATCATTTTGATGGCTCTATCACCCTACTTATAATGTGTTGTGATTATCCTGTGTGATTTTTTCTTGATGATGATTGAGTCAAAGGGGGTTGGTTAGCCATCTACTAGTTGGTTCTACAAGATGACAAAATATCAATCATAGCAAGTGATTTACTCAAACCCAAGTGTCTATTGTGTTATCATAGATATTATACTTAGATGGATTTGGGGCACAACATTACCCCATATAAAATTATTAGTCTACCCTTAGACTATTCTTCCAATTCTTTTGGCATGTAAAATTAAGCATGTGTTACTTTAGTTCCACCCTAAAGTCCTCAAATCCATGTATTGTGAGCTTGATTTATTCTACAACATTATCAATCTCTATGTAGGTAGTGTTAAGGGTGAGCACATTAGTTTTCTCTAACTCTTTATTAATTCCTCTAGCCTTTCCTTTGCCTTTGTTATGTCTCCATCTAGAATCACTCTTTGTTTAAAATCCTTCATTTACAAGGTGTAGACGAGTTCTTCCAAGTCTTGCTCGTGTTATTTATTTAGGTAATCAAAGCATTGGAATTCACCATGATCTGTGCATGGTTAGACATACTCATAGTATATATCCATGCCATCAGTGCATCCTTCTCCCCTTTTAACTTTTTGAGGTGCATGTCGATGAATGATGCCTGGATGGATAAGTTACAAAAGATCACATTAGCTGATTTTATGCCTTCTTCAAGCTTTGTGAAGAGGTCTTCCACCTCTTTGAGCTTTACAAGAAGTTTTACTTTATGGTGGTGTAAGGATCCTCTTTTTTTGGTGTTGATTCTGCCTTCAATCTTAGGAGCATCTACTTCACTAGTATACACACCATATTGACCTTCAAAAAACTTGAAGTGCCAACACAATCCAAGGGGGATGGCTCAACCTCCTCTACGTGCTGAGCCGATTATTGTAACTTGAATTTTATGACCTTGATATCATCCTTTACCTCTAACATGATCTTTTTCTAACTTTTGAGGCTCTAATATTGTTAATGGTGTTCTTTCATGCTACCTCAAAAGCAATTTGGATGAGGGCATTGGTTTCCCTTACTAGATTCATTATTTGGGGGTTGATAATAAGGGAGTCATGCCCTTCCTCTAGTTATTTACACTTAGGATTGCCTTCTACGACACCTAAAAATGAGGATCATTGATATAACTATGTAAGGTAAATGATAGTTTTTGGCACATCCTTGTCATGGTAGATCTAGAGGGCATGTACTCTATCATATAATAGTCCTCATTAGTGAACCCCTTATGCACCTTCTCTTTTAGGCTTAACTCAACTTCTTGTCCTTGATGGCCAGCTCCATCTGCTCTAACTCCACTTCATTAAATCTAGCACTTTATTTAGTGCTTACCTCTAAGGTTTCCTCTTTCTCTATTAAGGGTTATTCCTTGAACTTATCCCCTTCATCTACTTCTTTTTCATCAATACCAACTTCATCCTCCTATGTCTGTTGGGTTTCTTATGTAATCTATGTTTACTCTTTTAAGGTACTAGTATCACCTTCTTTGTCTCCAAGTGCCCCTTCACTACTTGGGTGAATCTATGATAGGCTTCTTCTATTTTTTTGGTGGGGGAGATAAGCATCCATAATACATTTTCCCTCATGGGTTATGTGCTTGTGGAAACCCTCTTTTCTTCCTTTTCTTTCCTAGCCCTTTCCTTCTAGGCCTTCTTCTCTACCTTCCTCTTCTTGGCCTATGCCAAGGCCTTCTCTTCTTCAACCTTTATTTATTTGGCCTCTAATTTTACAATTTACTCTAGTGTCATACCCTTTGACTTCATGCCCTCCCTTTTCCTTTCTAGTGATAGTGTTATTTCTATCTCCACTTCATTGTGGCCTATTTCCCTCCACATGCTTCTCTTCTCCTCCTTAGTTTGAGGAGTCTACATAGGTAGTTTATTGGGTAATGTGGGTGCATGATTTTTTACTTCTCCAAGTGAAGTAGTAGTTATACCTTAGATATCCTCCTAAACTTCAACAACACTGGGCTCCTCTTCTACTTCTTCTTGGATGATAAATAATTTCATCCCTCTGTCTTCTTCCTCTTTTTCCTTTTCCATCTCTTCACATGCCCTCTTTGCCTCTACTTCCTTGCACACCTCTTTCACCTCCATCTCTACCAAGGTTATCATGGGCATTTCCATTGGCCCCTTGGACTTATTATTTTTCTTCTCCCTTGGCTTGGGTGAGACAATCCCTAGTGTGAAGAACACGTGCTTCTTATTTGGTATAGATGGGGTGGCTTCATCACCAGAGGTGATATTTAGTCTAATGCACTCCTAAATATCTTCAAGTATCTCCCCCTTCTTCCTTTGGGGAGATTTATTCACTACTACTAGTTCTAGCTTTCCTTCATTACCAATTAGAGGGGGAGGTCATCATATTTTTTAGGGTGCACACCCTTCTTCCTTAGCTTCATTTTATAGTAAAACATGTGGATGTGCCCAAGTATGACCTCTTTCTAGAGGGGATGGATGTCAGTGAGATCTAAGTCATCCCCCTTGTCCTTATTTTCTCTCTCCCTTAGGCAAACATATCGGTGTTATGACTAACTTCATTCTAAATCCATGGTCTTTATCAATATGTTTAATTGTTATACATTAGGCATTCTTTAAAGCATGTACCTAAAGTATTTATATGAGAAGGCATAAGGGAGATTCAACCAACTAGATCTGTTACCATCCATAAGTGCCAAGTACACTAAATAATAGTGTTTCATTATGATAAATGTTATTATGCCAAATATATTATGAGGGAGTTCCTTAGGAATGTGTCATTCCTATCCAAATGCCTTGATGTACTAGGAGTACCACCCCATTACATGAGTCTTGTATTTATGGGAGAAGGCTATGGGGTAGGTGAAGTCTTGATATTTTAATGTTTGGGAGTCCTTATGTGCCAATAAGACCCAAAGGTCATCCTCATCGCCATATGGTACTCCAATCTCCTCCATGATAATTAGGATCAAAATTTATCCTTGCTGGAAGGTCTCTCATGTTGTATGACATTACAACATGTTTTTCACCATTTCCTCTGCTATGAACTTGGTGACATTAAATTTAACCCCCTATGCCATGTGATAGGTGATGCATAAGTAGGCCTTGGTGATGTGTACCCATCAACTATCAGGGCATAGTTTTAAACTCATGAGGCACACATCTACCCTCATTCTTGGGTCCTTGATATCTTTGATTAGGAATGCAAAACCTCCCTTATGGTACCTTAGGAGCTTTCTGACCCTTTCAACTTCAACATCATCTACCATCATATAGTGTATGTCTACGTTGGAGTCTAGGAGTTCAATGATTCACTTAATAAGTGTATTTGACAACCTCATGCACCTCCCCATAAATTAGAATTAGTCTTTGGGATGCATGAGAGGAAGAAATGTACAAGTTATTTTATCTTTATAAAACATGGAAACTTGTAGATTTGAGTTGTGTTAGTGGTTTCCAACTTATCTCAAATGGAGACATGAAATAATTATGTGCCTACTTCAGTATTTTCCCCCATATCTACTACCCAATATTATGTTAGGTCTTGCACATTGTTCATGGTTTGATGGTTATATCCCTTAAGCCATTAGGTGTGCATGAAGGATGCCCAACTCTTTCCTACCAAAAACTATATTAGGAACCACCTTTCTTGGTAGGACATCTTTGAAAGCACCTCTAGATTGACCTTAATGATGTTTACTCCTTCTACTAGATGCACCTTCTTTTTTGTTATAGCTTCTTCGATAGACACCCTCTTGGTATCCTTCTATGACTATTGCAATCTAGAGCTCATGAGTTTCTTCCCCTCCTTAAACTAGTTGGTGTTGAAGTGTGGTCTCTTTATCTTATCAAACCCTTCAATTTTTGTTGGCACTTCTCATAATCATGAGGTTTGTGACTATTTTTGGCTCCCATGCTTTGTATGTTGTTAATGGTGACCTTGACATCACTTTACTTTTTTACTACCTGGTTCTTACCCAATTCATGCCCCTCACTTTTCTATGTCAATATCATAAGGAACACAATTAGTTTCTTTACACAATCATTCACTTTTGGAATCTAGGGGTGCTCCAAGTATCTTGTTACTTTAGCTTTGGTTCACTCTGGTTCATTGTGTGCTCTATCTACAAATTATCTTGAAGTTTGTATCTTAATCCATTCAGCATCTTGTTACTTTATACCATAATTTTAGTTACTATCTTAATTATAGGTGATTAATGGAATGGTGGTATCTAGATTTCTTGAAATGTGAAAAATCACATGAAATCTATGAAATTCCATTTCCACCCACACATTCAATGTGGATATTTTTGCCTCCACCATCACCTTAATAAATTCTTCTAATGTTATTTTGGTGAAGTGATGTGTAGTTTAAATGGTTGCTTCCCACCTCACTTTGGGTGGATGATAGCTTGTCTTGATAATATTTTCTTATGCTTTGTTCACTTGGCATGACCTTCACCTTCCTTGTGGTAACCTAGGTAAGTGCCTCATATGTGTGCAATTCAGCCTCCACAGTCCCATTTCCTCTTCCTATTACACTTCCATTTCAAGTGTGCTTTCTTGTCTTGGTTAATTTATCTATGATTTCATCTTTTTCCTTGGTTTGTCCTACCCCATACAAATCCCTTATGTTGGCCCTCTAGAACTTCACTCTCTAGGTGTCTTACGATATTATAATTTATGCACCTTTATTTTATTGTGTGCATGAGTATCTTATGAATCTTTCTTCATCACTTGGTACTCTGATTTTTCAAGTCTAGTGAGTTTTGTGTGCCTAGAGACTTAGGTGTCTATCCATATATTCTTATGAAGAAACCTTTCTCAATTCAACCAATTGGTATTATGTGTGGAAGAACCAAAACAACCTCCTATGGGAATCAGGGCACCTCACTTTAAGAATCTTGTACACAAAGATCTAGTGCACCTTATATCTAAATTTGGCAAACTTCACCTACCCATAACTTAGGTATCTAGCCTCAGATGTTTAGAAAGTATCTATGCTTGACTCACTTTGTTGGAATTATGTGTGAAGATATCAAAATATTTTTTTATTGGTAGGCCTTAAAATGCTACTTATTCACTCATCACTATAATAACACAACACAACTCAACTCATCATGAACTATTTGCCTTGTGCCAAAATTTATTTTATCACACAATACCATCAAATCATGATTGAAGAGATAGCGTCTAATGGCATAACTATCATTATATTACCTATAAGGATTTAATTGGTTAATATTGAAATGCCTCAAGAACATCTCACTCAATAACATTCATAGATTGCATGCACTAGTCTCTAATATATTGTGGATGACATATGGACCCATCCACCTTATCTGCAACTTGCTTGGGTACTTGAGGTACTTGGAGTCATAGAACAAGACTAATGTTCCTTCAGTAAGTAATTTGTATTTGATATGCTTGTCATACTACAGATTTTAGCACACCTTATCTATATGTTGGCTCCACCTTGCTTAGGTGTGTACCTCATCTAAGTGCCTCAAATCCTCAAGCCTTGCATTCAATGATTCTTGGTCATTTAATTGACCAATTCACATGATGTGCAATGAGGGAACCAAAAACTCCATCGATAGAATTGCCTAAGTACCAAACATTGATTGAAATGGTGTAGCTTTATTCAAGAATTTGTAGGTTGTGTAATATGCTGATAGTACTACTAATAGTCAATCATCCCAATCTTTGTGACCAATGTATCATATAGTCATGAGGCACGTCCCTAAAATCTCATTGAATGCCTTCACTATGCCATTCTCTTGGGGATGATAAGGCATTATATTATGATACACCACCATGTATTTTATTAGTAGGATCCACACAGTTTCATTAATGAAGTGTGTACCCCTATTGCTAAGCAAGTTGAGTGGGCACCTATAGCAATGTATGATGTTATCCCATATGAACCTTATGGCTATGAAAAATATGTAATTTTTGGATGGTACAGCCTCAAATCACTTAGTGAAATAGTTAGTGGCCATTAGAATGTATCTCATGCCTATGCACCATGCTACACAAGTAATTGGTCCAACAAAATCATTGGCCCATTTTTTGAATGGAACTAGGGAAAAAATGGGGACGAGAGGCATCTTATCCTAGTGGTTAGGCTTCCCTATGTGCTAGCATATGTCATAAGCCTTGGCACAATATTTTGTATCTTAAAATAGACTTGGATACCATAAGCCTAATTAAAATACCTTGCACACTATTATGTCTCTTATGTAATGGCCTCTTGATATACCCTCATGCACCTCATGTAAATTAGAGTCCTTATCATGCTCCACAACACATAGATATAACACTTCATCTTGGCCTAGTTTGTACAATTCCCTATTATTGAGCTAAAAAGGGGTGGCATGAACTATGAGCTATTTCTTTTATTTGGTTGTAATTATTTGGGGTGCATATATAGATGTTAAAAAAGTAGTTACCTCTACCAAGTCCTCAAGGACACACTATATTTTGTAAATTTGTGCATCCAGTATGTCATCCTTAATAGGGATTATTGCATCACCAGAGTCTATATAAGATAAATGGTTTAGGCCTAAGTCTTATTTTCCAAGCTTGATGACAACTAAGAACTATAATTCTTGAAATAGAACTATCCATCTACAAATGTACCCATGGAGAATGGGCATATTCATGAGGTACTTAGGCATCACATGGTCTGTGAAGAAGATGAATGGGGTCATCAACAAGTATTATCAAAAAAATTGTAGAGAGTAGACCATGGAAATCACTTCATGCTCAGTTATGGTATAGTTCTACTTTGCCTTGGTCAATTTTATACTAGTGAAGGAGATGGGGTGATCCATTTTGCCTTTACTAGGTTTTTGCTAGGATTTTTCCAATCATAGATCCAAATGAATCGATATGGACATGGAATGGGGTCATCCAATTGATAAATTATAAAATAAGCATGCTATCCAACTTGAGCTTTAAAGTCTTAAAGGCATCCTCTTGCACTTTTCCCCAATAGATGGACCATCCTTATGCAAGAACTCTTCTAGTGGTGATGCAATCTTTGCATAGCTCCTTATGAAATTTTTATAATACCCATAGTATCCAAGAAATGTGTGAATATATTTCTATATATGAGTCTAGAGTTGAATGATTATCATAATATTCATAGGATCAATAAGTAGACTATCCTTATAGATTATGTGCCTAAGTAGGGTTCCAAAGGGTGTCATGAAGATGTATTGTTTAGGTGTAAGGATATATAAAATTGATTACACCTATCAAACATTAGGCATAGGTTATCACAATGGTCCTTCATGAGGCCATACACCATCCAGTCATCTAGGTACACCTAGAGGAACTTGTGGATGAATTTTTTAAACATGATGATCACCACTCTAGAGAACAAGATTGGCATGTTTTTTATTCTAAAGGGCATCATGTTATAAGAAAAACACCCCCATTCAATTACAAAGGTTATTTTTTGCTTGTCCTCCTCCTTAATTTGGACTTGGTGGTATCCAGATAACCCATTAGTGAAGGTGTAGATCTCACAGCCTGTGACACCATCCAAGACTTCATTATTGAATAGAGTGGGGGAGGGATTAGTGATGCAAGCAACATTTAACATCCTATAATCAATGAAAATCCAAAAGCATCCATCCTTATTGATGATAATCATCATTGGGCTTACCCACTCAGACTCTTACATAGGGTAAAAGACCCCTATAGCCATATTTCATCGATCTCTATTTTAACCTTGGCATGAAGGTTGGGATTTATCTTATAGGGGTGCTTCTTAACCAGTCTTGCACTATCAATTATCTTTATGCTCATCTTCCTAAGGGATGGGTGGGTGCCCTTCATATCTTCATAATTCTTGGGGAACAAGTCTTACAATTCATTTAGGATATCCACAATGTGTGCCAATTCTAAATTAGATCAATAGGCTCCAAACATAGCCATGTTTGGCTCTCATTCTATATTGATGTCCACTTTGATGGTCTTTAGTGGTACATGATAGGGTTCATTCTTTGCCTAGTTTAAGTAATTGACTTGCCATGTTTCCTCAATTATCTCAATGTAAAGATGAGTGGGGTCTTATTCATTGGGAGCATTATAATCTATTTGGTGTATGAGCTTCCTTTTTCCTATTAGGGATTTTTAGTATTATTCCTTCCAAGTTTCATCATCTTCTTCACTCGAGTCATTATTGAGAATTTGATCCTCAAATAAATTAGGAAGCATGAATCCTTTCTCCCTAAACATGTCTTTTAAGCACTCCTTGAGGATTGTAGTGTCCTAAAACACTACCATCTATATTACTTGTAGTGGCTCGATCAAATCTAAGTTTTGCAAAGAAAAGGAGAAGGTGTGCATAAACTTATCCTTAAGGGCATCCCAATTGGTCATTTCATGGCATGTCTCATTGACCACATACCATGATTACACACATTTATTTAGAGTTATATAGGATGCATACACCTATAGGTTCTTTGGGGTAGTCACAACATAGTCAATCCATGTCTCTTCACATAGGTGCACATGCGCTATGGGATCATAGTCACCAGAGTATGCTGATATATCTCATTACTTCTCCCAAATATAATATAATTAGATGATTTCACATCTTGTTAGGTTGGTAAGTTTGAATTTTGTGCTTCCCACCAATGTGTGATAGTGCTTCTTAATGTGTACACTAGTACACCCATTCTATCTATTTCTTTAGGGATACATGATTCAAGATCATAGATATATTTTTCCACTAGGTTGTTTCCTTCAAAGTTTGGGAGCATCAAAAGCTTAAATTTTCTTAGATAGATTACCTTCTTTCCTTTTTTCTCATTATAAGGGACCCATCATTTTCGAGTGTGATCAATATGGACCCAACTAATCTTTACAAGCTTTATTGCCTTTATGTGCACCAAGCAACACCTATGACTAGTGGCCTCATAAGCTTTTTTGACCCATTGATCACAAGAAACATTAGTGGTATATAAGGCTGACATTACATCTTCCCAAGAGAGAACTCATTGATTAATAGGGTTGAGAGTCTTGACACCTTTTGCCATGATGTTATATATATGGTTGATCTCATCCTCAAGATCAACACTTTCTACATAAGGGGGTCCTTGGTAACTTGAGAAGGGAATAACTACCCTTTCCTTTCCATTTTTAAAGGTCATATATTTCTTATTGAAGTGCATATCAACATTTTTTGCATAGCATCATGACATTTTTAGAAGTACTAAATAGTTATCTTGTTCAGCTAACTCAATTACCTCAAAGTTAGCATGGAATTCAGCACCCATAATATCTACAATGGAACCATTCAAAATTATGATCAATTATGCTTGATTCTTATTTGCCATAAATAGTACATAGGGGAAGGCCTTAGGGCCAGCCTACCCATCTTCTCCTATGCATTTTCAGTCAACATATTGACCTCAATGCTTGTGTCAATAAAGACCTCACATATATACCATCCATTGATGGTGCTATTTACCAAGATTTTTTGGTCATACTCTACATTTTGGGTATGCCTGACCTCTCATTCCTTATCCATAGATGGTGAAGCAACTTCAATTGACTAATACCCTATATTATCTAAAATTAGGTTCATTAATAGAGGTATCGTCCCTTTTATTTGTAAAAGGTGTAAGATCTCTGTTAGTTCTTGTACTTCAACCTCGTGACCATCTTACTTCTTACAATAGGTGACAACTTATGCCTCTAGATATTACACCAATTTGAGCTCCCCTTGTAGGTTCTAGATGATGATCATAGCCTAATATAATACATATTTTTTTCATGCAAGGTTTGGATAAGGTACAACTTTGGGTTCAAGCTACATAATACACTTAATGTAGCTTGGCTTCCCACATTTTAGGCACAACTATAGTATTGGTGCAACTGGGAATTGAGTGGTGATTCCACTCCAAGTAGTTTTTTGTAATTTGATTATCTATATGCATATTGGCTATGCTTTTGAAGTTCATTTATCTACTCTAGGCTCATGCCTAATCATCCCTATACCTTTGTCTATACTAGGCCTACATTGGGTCAAATTTTTATAAATGTTAGGGCATTCTTTGACCTTGTGTATTTCTCAACAATACGCACACATTGGAAGCATTAGGAAGTTTCATTGATAGTGCTCCATCAAACCATACTTGTAACATGATCACTATGGGAACCTTCCTCCACCACATCTACCACCTTGACCTCAAGCACCATTTTACATCCCATAGCCTACATTATGATAGCCATATCCCTCATTTCCTTAGGCTCCCTACCCTCCTACTACTAATGTTACTTTTCATGTGCCTCTCCCTATGTTCTTATGTATCTCATCGATTACATGATAATCAACCATGGTATGTGTATAGGCATTACATAATCAATAATAAGTGGTTATACTAACCTGATTGATGCATTGCAATAAATGGAAATTATGAACATCATGTGCTTAATGATAAGCATCATAGCTGATAAGTAATGTATGCATATTCCTTTGAGGGTATTTATTCTATTATGGCCTTTCATCTCATAATTGGTGCATCATAACCCACTTCGAGTGTCTTATAATGAACTAGTGATAAGCTTCTATATTTGGGAGCCCATTGATGTAATTTTCACCTCCATGAAATGTCTAATTCCTATTTCGGTGTTCCCAACTACCTCAGCTTAGATTGTGGCTTTAAACACTTCTTGAGGGTCTATGATTATTTTCATGGACAACACCCTTTTGAATGGTACTATAAATCCCACAAGGAACCATTGTGCATGATAAGAGGGTTGAATATCATAAGGGATCTTAGAAAGAAGATTCTTGAATCTATCATCATATAAACACATGCTCTCTGATAATCCCTAGTTAATCTCCTTGAGCATTGTGATGCTCTATTGCTCAAACTTAGGTATATCAAAATCTTTCAAGAAGGCTTCCTTTAGGGTGTCATAATCAACCATAGCCTAGTTAGGATCAAACTTCATATATCAAGTATAAGCATGATTAAGAAAAATTATCACTAACTAGGTTGCCTTGTGCTCATATTAGGTTATACCTTGAGTGCGCTATTATAGTTCACACTTGAGCACATGCTCTATGACATTATCTACACCTCAATACTTGGGTAGATTCATGGGCATCTCATTATAAATTTGGGGTTGGGGAAAAGCTAGTATCTAATGTACTTTTCCCCTTGGTATGTTTCCTAATGGTGGTCCTCCAATACCTTTGACCATTGGACCAGGCACTGGTCTTGTTGTTACCACTAGCACTATGGAAGATGATGGCATTGTGTTACTGACTAGTGGCATGGGCCCACTTCCTCTAGGCTATTTCCCAAGCTACATGGCTAACATTAGTTAGACTAGAATGATTATGCTCATGTTTTATATAGTTAGGTTAGTACCCCAAATTTTAGAGGTATCCTCACTTAGCTCCTTATAAGGAACAACTTTTTCAATCACAAAATTATGGTTTAAGTCTAAAAAATAGTCAAAGTCTAAGTTGACAAGGGGGTCAGTTATCAATATTCTATCTTCCTATGAGGGATCCAATATATGAGCTCATACCATAGTTTCAAAGGGAGTAGGTATATTTGATGCATCTCCAATGGTCAAATTCTTCAAGGACCCCAAGTATTCTTCACCTATCAACTATGGAGCTTGTTCTATATATTCAAGGTCTCCCTCCTCTAAAAATTGTTACCATTCAAGAGATCATTCTCCATGCCCTTCCTACTCAATATGGGTCCTTCATTACTTTTACGCTCCAAATCTTCTAGCATCTTATGCCTCCTTTTATTATAATCCTATTTATTGAGCTCTTGGGTGTCAAATCACTCATCTCCTTCCATTAAAATTCACCTACACATCCTCTCCTTCCCTATTGAGCTTCTCATACATGAGAGGACTTTATCCTTCCATTCTCATAGTTTAAAAGCCATAATCCACAATTAGCTTGTTAAGTTCAATTCCAAATCCTCTTATAAATGCACCTCTAGGTTCGTGCAATAATTAATATTCTACTTCTTCAAGGAAGGAGTATGTGGATACTATGAATTCAAGTATGTAGCTATTCATCACCCCTTACCACCATTTGTATGTAGCTCTAGTACAAGTGAAATATATGTTCTCAAGCCTTTATAAGTATTTTTTTATCCACTTGAGGTATTGTCCATAGCTTCAACTTCTATATGTCACATAAAAAGCGAACCATCAGTATACCTTCTTTGGTAGTTCACAAAATAAAACCTCATACAGGGTATCATAAATATGGGTCTAGACCCACTTCCTTGGTTTTTGTCCTATACAAGTTAGATTCCTTAGCAAAAATATATCTTCCACTTATTCTAACTAGCACTCAATGTTCTTGAGGGAGAGTTAAAGCATTATTCTAGTTTACCATTTTAGTAATAGAATTTAACATGGGTCCCAATAATGAAACCAAAATGTTGTATAAAAGTAGGGATATTAAGTCTTCAACCTTTTTGGGTACTTATTTGGCTGTCCAAGTTAGATGTAGACTCATTACAACCTAGCATAGGCCTTGATTAGTCATGTGGCGCTCAACATTTATTTCTCGACTGTGTTGGAATCACTCCACATAGGGTGAAATCATTACAATCTCACCTAAATCATAACAAAGAAAGGACTAGGGCCCATGTTTGGATATTTATTTCATGGTGTAACTCTATCTTCTTGGTACTTGGTTATTACAATGGCAGTGGTAAGCTCATTGGTACAAGCTACTCTAGGGGGAATGACTATCTATTTAGCACAATCCTATATGTTGTGGTGTTATAGCTTTAGGGCACAAGCCTTTAGTTTCCTTAGCTTAGCATCATCTAGGTATAGGAGGGTCAAGGGAATACTTATATGGAGGTATTAGTCTTAGGCTCATGCTTTGACAGAAGTATCATCATGAGGTATGGGGTCTTTCCTATATTTAGAGTGTTTCTAAAATAGAGTGTTGATGTTAGCATAAGATACAATAATGCCATGAATGGGTGGGGCTAAAGGCCTGATAAAACTTAATACTAATATTATAAATCTAAGCATTTAATCTATTAAAACATTGCACAAACCATTATCATTATAATCGTATACTCATAACCATGTAAACCTGACTAGCACTCATTACATGCAATGCCATTCATTGTTAATAGAGTTTAAATACATAGTATTTAGTTATATATTTTGAGAAAATTCTCATCTTAAAGCCTATAAATTCCAAAGGGATTATAGGTAAAATTAGGCACTATAATGAGGAGCCTCATGGGTGTCCATGCTAAACTATAGCTAAGTCATGACTATAACCTTTAGCATAATCCTGTAAAGCTTCACTACTCCAACTTGCCTCTCTTACCTAACTAGATTCAACTCCACTTTATAGTGTTTTGAAGCATCTTAGTGATATGGTGAATGAAGCACATTAGTTGTTGAGTTGGCATTAGATGTAATCATTCTATCGGCTCCACTACCCTACTTTCAATATGTCATGATTATCTTGTGTGCCCGCTTCTCAATGATGCTTGAGTCAGAAGTGGGTTGGTTAGCCATCTATTAGTTGGTGCCACAAGATCACAAAATATCAATCATAGCAAGTGATTTAATTTCACCAAAGTGTCTATTATGTTGGAATGGATCCTATACGTAGATGGATTTAGGGCCCAACAATCAACCTTAGAAGAATCATTAGGTTGCCTTAATATTATCTCTCAATAGAGAGATAATATGTTGACTTTAAATTATCTCTTGTCATATGAATTTATTGTTATATTAGGCACACAATCTCATACCTCATAGATCATTCACCATGCATATTCACTAGATGCATCTTGAAATCAATGACATTGACCTTGAAATCAATGACAACACTTCTAAACAAACTCCCCCTTTATCATCGATGGAAAAACATTCTTTAATCTACTCACTTTCATTTCCCTTTATCTGGTCAAACTTCTTTCTTGAGATTTCTCCCCCTTTGACATTGATGATAAAGGGTATTATACAAACTACCATCTATAATCATACCTTCTTAAAACATAGGTTATGAAGCAAAAAAAGAACATTTTTCCCCGTTACTTCATGTATACTTCCTTCAGATGAACTCAGAACATAAGTATACTTCTCAACATATATCAAGCTTTGTAAACAACCTAAATATCTCCCCCTCAAACCAATCATCCACCATGATTTTTCTAATTGAAGAGTGTCTTTATGAAGCCTAATGAAGTCACTCCTTTTCGTAAGGCATTAAAAGAACCAATTTAGGAGATTCCTAGATCTCCATGCTTTCACAAGACTGAATATCTTTCAATATCCTTTTAGGCTTAATTGACACTATAGGCTTGATATCTTCATCAATGTGAGTTGACAATAGGCATTACTAAATTGATTTAACATCTAAAGCATGCTCTATCATAACAAACAGTCCACTTGATCTTGTAGACTGATCATGACTCATCTTCACTATCTTTGGTTTCCATACATTCATTTTCCTTCTTTATTGCACTCTCAAGGCTTCAAACCTCATGTTTTGACTTGATGACTATATAAATTTATTATAATAGAATCTTGTAATGTGTCCTACATTATGATGGCTATAGAAACCACCTTATACATACCATTTGCTTGATGTGAATTATAACTCCTTTTATAGTTCTATGAGTACTCATTCTTGGAGGGTTTTCTAAACTTTCTTACTCTATGAGCAAAATGATTACACAAAAAATAGTAACCATTGAATGAATTGGAATGCCTTATAGCATTGGGCTATTTGATAGGTATTTTCAATTTGACCTTCTTGTCTTTAACAATATTCTCCTTGACTTGAGATGCTTCCTTTTGGTCTTTTTTGAAACCAAGACTTGTCTTGTCACTTGTAGACTTTTGAATACTCAAGATATCATCTAAAGCCTCAATGATCTTTTCAAAATTCACAAAGGTCCTCACCTTGTTAGATGCTTAATTCAACTTAACTTTCAAGGATTCCACTTCAATTTCATACCTCATGCATTATTTCTTTTTAGACTTTAGGTTTATATTAAATATCTCCATATATGCTTCAATTTGATTGATGATATCATCATATTCCTTGGAAGTGTTACCTCTCCTAAAACAAGCCAATCTATTCCTAATAGTCCTTAACTAATGATCTTAGTTTGTGATTTTTTTCCTATGGAACTTCAACTACTTTAGGGCACATACCAATTCTACTTCAAGGTTCAATTTAGCTACTTATTCATCTAATTTTATATCAACCATAAGGCCTTTCCCACTTTAGAAACCTTCATTATTTTATTTTATGGCCGTGAACAAGGTTTTATTATTATCATGATCAAGTTCATTAACACCATCATCACTATCATATGCACTTGAGTCACATCATAAGAGTTGTCTTCTTTAGTAAAGAAGCTTCTCTTGATCTTGAAAGCTCTTTTCATACCTTCATACTTTTTGAACTCCTTATTTTTCTCAAATTATAGGCCCTTTTATCTTCTCCATGACGTTCATCATGTTCTTCATTATGATTAAATTTATCCTTGTTAGGACACTGTTAGCGTGTGGAGCTAAAAACTTCACCAAGGAGCATAGTTTATCAGGTTCGGGTCTACACAGACACTGGCATCAGTCAGGAGTGACCGACGTCGGTCAGCAACAGTTATAGAGACGCCGATGTCGGTAGATGGTCGGCCGACGGCGGTCACAGACAAGCAGCAGGAATCGACGTCGGTTACCTACGTGTCCAGAAAGCTATTTCTGTGGACAGAAGCGAGTGTTTGCATGATAAGTTTGAGTTGAAGTCTCAAGCTTGCATCTCTATTATTAGCATTACTATTTTTAGAGCCCTTGTTCAAGTGGCTTAACTGCTTGTTGGTTGTACATGCTCAAGTCTCCTAATTCTATATGTAGAATTAGATCTTCCTAGCTTATTGTAGTTTGTAGTGGATTATTGTAGTTGGGTGAATTATTGTAATTCATTGTAAGAGAAGAACAGTACAGAATTGAATCAATCCAGGCTTGTTGGAGTTGATTGTTCTTGAGAGAGAGCTCTTGAGGAATAGAGATCTAGTGAGAGATCTATACATCTAAGAGAGGTGTGGAAGAAAGAAGCTTTCTTCAATTGTATTCCTTTGTAAAGAGTTTTGTTAATACAAATTTTCAGGGTGTTTTCTTGTATCTCTTGTTCTTTCTATTATCATTCTAATTACTTGTCAATCTGGTTTAATTCTGTGTTTATTGCTTTCACAATTGTAATCTATTATTGGATTGATCCCCCAACAAGTGGTATCAGAGCCTAGGTTACAGGTTCAAAGCTTGATAATTGATATCAAAGTTTAGGTTCACTAAAAGGTAGTTTAGATCTGTGTAGTGTGTATTGATTACAGGTTCTTACAGGGATTTCTATTTGAGTGGGAGAAGCAATGGCAGATGAAAGTAAATTGAGAATGGAAAAGTTCAATGGCACAATTTACCAACACTGGAGAATGTAGATAGAGGATTATCTATATCAGAAGGATCTCTACTTACCGTTAGGTGGGGTTGCAAAGAAGCCCAAAGACATGGAGGATGAAGAATGAGAAGTTCTTGACAGAAAGGCTCTGGGGTCTATAAGACTGAGTCTAGCATCCACTGTGATATCTAATTTATCACATGCAAAGTCCACGGTAGAGTTGATGACTACGTTAACAAATTTGTATGAAAAACCCTCAGCTTCCAATAAGGTATATCTTATGAAGCAGTTATTTAATTTGCATATGAATGAAGGTGGATCTATTTCTACTCATCTGAATGATTTCAATGGTATTGTGAATCAATTAAGTTCAGTGAATATAGTGTTTGATGATGAGATAAAAGCTCTTTTAATATTATGTTCTTTGCCTGAAAGCTGGCACAGCTTAGTAATGGCAGTAAGTAATATTGCATCTGCATCAAATATTTTGAAAGTAGAGGATGTTGTTAGTGTTATCTTGAATGAGGAAATACATAGGAAAAGCATAGAAGAGGCATCTGGGAATGCTTTAAGTTTTGAGAGTAGGGGAAGGCAGAAAGAGAAGAGCAAAAAGGGCAGATCAAGATCTAAGTCAAAGGGGAAAGGCAGATCTAAATCCAGAAATGGCAGAAGGCCACAATGCTGGAATTGTGGAAAGATGGGGCACATAAGAAGAGATTGTTGGTCAAAACCTAAGGAGGACAACCAGCACGAAGGAAAGGAAGAAGCCAAGATTGTAGGTATTGCACAAGATGCTTTAATTTTCTCTCTGCATAATAATATAGAATCTTGGGTATTAGATTCTGGTGCATCTTTTCATGCTACTCCTAACAGGGAATATTTCAATGACTATATCCATGGAGATTTTGGAATAGTGTATCTAGGGGATGATGAGCCCTGTAAAATAATTGGCAAAGGTAAAGTGCAGCTGAAGATGCAGAACAACAACACATGGGTGTTGAGAGATGTGATGCATGTTCCTAGCTTGAATAAAAATTTGATTTTTGCAGGAAAGTCAGGGGATGAGGGTTGTACAGTAACTCTCACAGCAGAATCTTGGAAGGTGACCAAGGGTGCACTTGTTACGGCCAGAGGTAAGAGAGAAGGTACTCTCTATTTGTGTAATTGTGTTACTAACAAATCTCCTTCTGTATTATCTACTTTAGATGTGGACGCTAAATTGTGGCACTCAAGGCTTGGCCACATGAGTGAGAAGGGGATGTCAATTCTTAAGTCCAAAGGTATGCTTTCAGATTTAAAAGGCATAGATCTAGAGTTTTGTGAGCACTGTGTATTTGGAAAATAGAAAAGGGTTAGTTTTCTCAAAATTGGGTCTACTAAGAAGAGGCACAAGTTGGAGCTTGTTCACACAGACGTGTGGGGACTGGCTCAGGTTGCTTCCATTGGAGGATCACAGTACTATGTATCTTTCATAGATGATGCTACAAGGAAGGTATGGATCTATTGTATTAGGAGAAAATCTGATGTATTTGATACTTTTAAAGTTTGGAAAGCTATGGTTGAGAATGAAACATGTAAAAGATTAAAGTGCCTGAGATCAGACAATGGTGGTGAGTTTTGCAGTCATAAGTTCAGAGATTATTGTTACATGCATGGAATCCGTAGGCAAAGGATAGTTCCAAGGACACCTCAGCAGAATGGTATTGTTAAAAGGATGAACAGGACAATAATGGAGCATGCAAGATGTATGAGATTGCATGCCGGTTTGCCCTTACAATTTTGGGCACAAGCTGTTGACACTGTAGTATACCTGATTAACAGAGGACCCTCTACAACTCTGGATGGTGGTATTCTAGAAGAGGCATGGACAGGTAAAAAGGTTGATCTCTCATATCTCAAAGTTTTTGGTTGTGAAGCCTTTGTGCATATAGATAAAGAAAATAGAAAGAAGCTTGATGCTAAGTCTATGAGATGCACGTTTATTGGCTATGGCTCAGATGATTTTGGTTACAGATTGTGGAATCTAGAAACTAACAAGGTAATCAGGAGCCGTGATGTTGTTTTCAATGAAAGAGTGATGTATTGTGATCAGCTAAGGAAGTTGAATCAATCTGAGCAGAGCAATGGTGAATTGGATGAGGTGAAAGTCCAAGATGAGCTCGCGAGAAAAAGAAATAATCACTTGCAGGAAAACACAGAGACCGACGTCGGTAGGTTAGGAATCGGCGTCGGCAGGTCAGAGACCGATGTCGGCCATACAGGTACTGAGGTCGATCAAGAAGAATCGGCGTCAGCCAGTAACAGGTCTACAGGTGACCGAGGTCGGTCACTGTCAGAAAATTTGGGTGGACAGCGTGTTGTAGACGAGTCTCAGACACCCATCAGGAGGTCAGAAAGGGTGAGTAAGCCTCCAATTAGATATTCTCCTTCTTTATATTATTTATTGCTAACTGATGGTGGAGAACCAGAGAGTTTTGAAGAAGCAATACAGGTGGAGTCCAAGAGTGAGTGGGAGTGTGGCATGGCTGAGGAGTTGGAGTCCTTGAGAGAGAACCAAACATGGGATTTGGTTGAATTTCCAGTAGGTAAGAGAACACTCAAGAACAGATGGACCTACAGGTTGAAGGAAGGTGAGAATGGATAGATGAGATACAAGGCCAGATTGGTGGTGAAAGGATTTGCACAAAAGCCAGGTATCGACTTTGGTGAGATTTTTTCTCCTCTTGTTAAAATGACTTCTATAAGGGTTGTATTGTCTTTGGTTGCTTTTGAGGACTTGCATCTTGAGCAACTAGATGTTAAGACAGCATTTCTTCATGGAGATTTGGATGAAGAAATTTATATGGAATAGCCAGAAAGATTTGAGGTCAAAGGTAAGGAGAAGTTTGTGTGCAGGTTGAAGAAAAGCTTGTATGGCCTCAAGCAAGCTCCTAGGCAATGGTACTTAAAATTTGACAGGTTTATGACTGAGCATGGCTACAGTAGGTGTCAATCAGACCATTGTGTGTATTTCAAGAGATTTGATAACGATAGATATATTATTCTATTGTTGTATGTAGATGACATGCTGGTTGCAGGATCTCACATGCAGGATATCTCAGAGCTTAAGGTGAAATTAGCTCAAACGTTTGCTATGAAGGATTTGGGAGCAGCAAAGAAAATCCTTGGCATGAGCATTAAGAGAGACAGGAAAAATCACAGGTTGATATTGTCTCAAGAAGATTATGTGAACAAGGTGTTGAAATGGTTCAATATACAGGATGCTAAACCGATAAGCACACCTTTGGCTGGACATTTTAAGTTGAGTAAAGAACAATGTCCTAATTCATATGATGAGGTAGAGTACATGAGTAAGGTTCCATATTCTTCTGTAGTAGGGAGTTTGATGTATGCAATGGTGTGTACTAGACCAGATATTGCCCAAGCAGTGGGAGTGGTAAGTAAGTATATGGCCAATCTAGGTAAGGAACATTGGAAAGCAGTTCAGTGGATCCTTAGATATCTGAGAGGAACTAGCAGTAAGCACTTGTGCTATGGAGGTTTAGATACTTCTCTACATGGTTATGTAGATTTAGATATGGTAGGTGATTTGGATGGCAGGAGGAGCACTACAGGGTATGTTTTTACTGTAGGTGGAACAGCGGTTAGCTGGATATCTAAGTTGCAGAAGGTTGTTGCCTTGTCAACTACAGAAGCAGAGTATATTGCAGCCACAGAAGCTAGCAAGGAGATGTTATGGATGACACGGTTCATGGATGAGCTTGGTAGGGAGCATGAGAGTTGCAGATTGTATAGTGATAGTCAGAGTGCAATCCATTTGGCCAAGAATTTAGCCTTTCATTCAAGAACAAAGCACATACAGCTAAGGTATCACTTCATATGACAGGTATTGGAAGATGGTGAGTTGAAGCTAGAGAAAATCCATACAGATAGGAATCCTACTGATATGCTAACAAAGCCAGTTACAAAGGAGAAGTTGAATCTTCATTCAACTTTTGTTGGTCTTCATGATTGAGATGGAGGAGCTAGAAGATGTTGCTGTACAGGTACTGGTGCAGCTGTTTATCTCCAAGTGGGAGATTGTTAGGGTGTGGAGCTAAAAACTTCACCAAGGAGCATAGTTTATCAGGTTCAGGTCTACATAGACACCGGCGTCAGTCAGGAGCAATCGATGTCAGTCAGTAGTAGTTATAGAGACACCGACGTTGGTAGATGGTCAGCCAACAGCAGTCACAGACAAGCAGCAGGAACCGACGTTGGTTACCTGCGTGTCCAGAAAGCTATTTCTGTGGACAGAAGCGAGTGTTTGCATCATAAGTTTGAGTTGAAGTCTCAAGCTCACGTCTCTATTGTTAGCATTACTATTTTTAGAGCCCTTGTTCAAGTGGCTTAACTGCTTGTTGGTTGTACATGCTCAAGTCTCCTAATTCTATATGTAGAATTAGATCTTCCTAGCTTATTATAGTTTGTAGTGGATTATTGTAGTTGGGTGAATTATTGTAATTCATTGTAAGAGAAGAATAGTACAGAATTGAATCAATCCAGGCTTGTTGGAGTTGATTGTTCTTGAGAGAGAGCTCTTGAGGAATAGAGATCTAGTGAGAGATCTATACATCTAGGAGAGGTGTGGAAGAAAGAAGCTTTCTTCAATTGTATTCCTTTGTAAAGAGTTTTGTTAATACAAGTTTTTAGGGTGTTTTCTTGTATCTCTTGTTCTTGCTATTATCATTCTAATTACTTGTCAATTTGGTTTAATTCTGCGTTTATTGCTTTCACAATTGTAATCTATTGTTTGATTGATGATATCATCATATTCCTTGGAAGTGTTACCTCTCCTAAAACAAGCCAATCTATTCCTAATAGTCCTTAACTAATGATCTTAGTTTGTGATTTTTTTCCTATGGAACTTCAACTACTTTAGGGCACATACCAATTCTACTTCAAGGTTCAATTTAGCTACTTATTCATCTAATTTTATATCAACCATAAGGCCTTTCCCACTTTAGAAACCTTCATTGTTTTATTTTATGGCCGTGAACAAGGTTTTATTATTATCATGATCAAGTTCATTAACACCATCATCACTATCATATGCACTTGAGTCACTTACATCATAAGAGTTGTCTTCTTTAGTAAAGAAGCTTCTCTTGATCTTGAAAGCTCTTTTCATACCTTCATACTTTTTGAACTCCTTATTTTTCTCAAATTATAGGCCCTTTTATCTTCTCCATGATGTTCATCATGTTCTTCATTATGATCAAATTTATCCTTGTTAGGACACTTGGATGCAAAGTGACCAATCTTGCCACAGTTGAAACATTTAAAGGGAAACTTACCCTTGTACTTACCTAAGCCAAATCTCAACTCCCTAGCAAACATGTATATCAATTCATCATAAAACATATGAACATACCTCATCCTTGAACTTCTTAACTTTTAAATTCTTTTCAACTTTTAAATTTTCTTCCTTTTTGGGAGGTCTTTCTTCATTATTTCTCATCTCATAGGTAGTCAAGATGCCATGAATCCCAACCATCTCTAGCTTATAAAATATTGCATCTCTTCCACTATAGATACCTTAGAATCAAGCTTAGGAGTTAGTGATCTCAAAACCTTTTGAATAACTATAGATTCTTTCACCTCTTCTCCCAATCCTCTTATGACATTTATAACTTCATAAACCTTTAATAGGTAATATTCAATAGTTTCATCTTCAATCATCTTCAAACTATCTCTGGTGGGTCTACAACTTGGCCATATTCACCTTAGTGTCTCTTTCATAGATAATCTTAAACTTGTCCTATATGTCTTTGGCTGATATATAGTGCATCATGTTCACAATGTCTACTAATGTTAGGCCACAAAGAATGACATTATTTACCCTAGAGTTATTTTCACTATCTTTCTTACCTATTACATCAGTTGGTGGAGTAAGAGGAGGACTATAGCCATCCATAACTAACTAAAAAATATCATGATCTTGAAAGATCAAATATATATTCATCCTAACATTCAAAAAGGCATAATTATATCCATTAAATAACAAAGCCTTATTGGTAGATAAACCACCTTGAGCTTGTTGACTAGCCATCCTTACTTTTAGGATCTCCTTTAGGCTTTTAAACCTAGTTCAAAGGAACAAAATATGATACTAAATTTTGGAATCAAAATGACCAAGAGCATGGGTGAATTAGTCTTCAAAAACTTTATTCTTAATTCTATTTAAGAAATCAAAAACATATAGATCAATCAATGGATAAACAATCAACTATACAATTATGGAACAAGATTGCACAAGTCAACACACCATATATGTGTGAAAGAATCAAGGGGAATAAAAACCCATTGATATATATATATATATATATATATATATATATATATATATATATATATATATATATATATATATATATAAATTTACTATATTCCTATAATATAAAAATAAAATTTAGTGAAGCACCCACTTCATATGGAGCACCAACCCCAACTATCTAAACACCAACTCAGCTAGGCTTGAGCAAGAACCCACTTACAAGGAGGAACCAACCCCTTAGATGACTCAATACTAATGAAAATACATAAAAAACTTGATCACCTTTATAATAAATAAAATATGATAATCTCATTTCTTAAATCTTCGCACACTTCTATCCCAACCAAAATTGGCCTCTAGCTTTCTTCACTCAACTAGCCCTCTTATTGACTTGATTAGGTCATATGACCTTGATCCTCAAATGAAAAAATTATTTCAAATATTCATCACTGATACTATAAACTTATTTGATGGTAAATAATTCTTTATTCTTCTCACCAATGTGTTATCTTGTTTTTTAGTTCTCTTCTTCTTAATAGGCCTAAAAATGCCTAGTATTTATACAAGTTTCTTGTTCATATCCTTCTTAGTCAGCCAAACACTCTTACCCTCTTATTTCATCAATGAAATTTATATTATAACATCACATATACATGGATCAAATTTTATTTAAGACTCTTTAGTTTTGGCCTAACTCAATTAGGCCTTATCTCACCTTTAGGTCTCATAGAGACCTAATCCCATTAGGTCTATTCTAAGACATGTTACACTTTATCTTATTTGAAAAACTTAAAATACTCCAAAAATTGTGGTAATATATAATAAAACACTCAAATATATCCCTGATAAGATCATCTAGAATTCATAACACTTTTTATCTCAAACCACTACTTGGAGCACACCATTAGTACTATTCATATTAGGCATGTGCATACCCAAAATGTCTATTTTGAATAATTAAAGCATAAACACAACTCTGATAAGAAAACATTAAAAAAATAACATATACATAAGTTACATGACCTTATGGTCATAACCATATGTTTTTTCTTCACAAATCAGGGCAAAAGTATTCAAACCCTTCTCTATAAGCAGCCCACTCAAAATACCAACTAGCCTTAAAACACAGTCATTGAAACTTGATATTAAAAACCTAAAAGAATAATTCCTATAAACTATGACATATTTAAGAGATTTTTAAAAATATGTATATCATTCTCAAGTACAAATATCACAAGGTCCAATGCCAAATATTAGTCTTGCAGATCAATCTTTTGTCTTCATTACACATTCAAAACTGAACTAGTCAACCCATTTTGGATTTAATGTTTCAACCTCTTATACTGAATTCCTAGATTTTTAAAATTATTTATAGGTTATTTAATTCACAAAAAAAATATCATGTGTATTAGATACATTTACTTAGGGTAAATATCCTCCAACTCATCATTGCAATTTTCTTGCCTAGATTTGCCAAAACATAGTCATAGTGATAAAGACCTTCAACACCTATGTAGACACTTCTAAATAATTTAAATACATTTGGATTATATTATCAGATAATTATAAAAATATTATATAAAATATAACATGTTTATATGGAAATATTGGTCTTGCAGACCAATCTCACAGCCGTACACCTTCATTGTCTCATCTACACTAGACAAGTCAACTCATGAGCAACATTTCCATCATAACAAATAACCTAGAAAAATTATATCCAAAATTAACATGTCTTAAATTTAATTTAAAATGTATTTATACATTTTGATTCATCTTTAATACATTATAACACATCCCTAATCACCTTCTCACTTTTATCTAGGTTATTTCACTAGCTACACCATTAGGCCTTTTAATGATAGGTCAAATTACATGAACAATTTATCACCCCTATGGGATATAATATTATAAAAAAACCATGGACATAATAAACAATTATAAATCATCAAACTTCATCCATTTATCAAATTTGACTTAGTCAACTCTAACTCCTACAACAAATCTTTAAGAAATAAGGCCTTTCTTGTAGGGTCCACTCACTCACCTAACAAACCAATAACACTTGGAGGTTCCTAAGAGAGTTTAATACATTATAAAATCACTTAAATATCCATACCAAATAATTTTTATCACTTTATAATAATATTCTTCACATTGGGTCACAATTAGGATTCTTTAAGAGTTTAAACCATCTTCCGGTCTTAACAATCATTCATAAAGATTAGCCTCTTATTCTAAAAATAAATGCTTGAAAATTTTAGATAAAAAACTTACCCATCTAAAAATAATGTCTTAGATTCCCATATATAATTTAAACATGCCAATGAACACTTGAAAGTTCTTCTCGGGTTGAGAACCCTTCATTCTATGCACATGTGAGACCTCAAAACACATTTTCTTGACTTAGCCTTCAAATTTTGACCTAAAACTTGGTAAAAATAATTGAAACAAAATAAAAAACTTATATAAATTCTCACATACTTACACTTTCCCTGGAAATTGATCCAGATACCTCATCTAGCCACCATCTCTCTATGCTCTATAGACCTTGACTTGTAAGTCACATTAAGCCTTGAGACTGACTTTATAGGCACTAAAAAGATATAAAAACCTCATATAAAAGTCATAAAACCCATTATCATGATAAAATCTACCATAAATTCTTTATATGCCTTGAAAATACATCATGACACCTCATTAGGTTAGGGAAGGTCTAGAACTAGTTTAGTTGCATGCTAGGTTTATAGGTCTTACCCCTATAGGCTCATCCGAAGATTCTCATGAGAGATAAAATTCCTCATATACATTCTCAAACAACCTCATACATATTATTTTATCTCTATGAATACATATCACCAAGCCATCATACTCTTTCATGTATAAGACTAGGCATCTAATGCACAAGCCTTCTCAATTCTCTGACTAGGTTCAAACAATTGACAATTTTAGTAACTAATCTTAAAATAGTCTTTGATGCTTCTATAGATTTATCACATAATTACATGTTGCTCAACCAATTTCATACCTCTACACAAAACTCTTCATGCTCACCATGAACATGCTCATGATATGACTAAGCTTGATATGACTAGGCTTCTCAAAACACCTTGTACTAAAAAACTAGTACTCAAACATGCTTACCTTCACCTAAAATTTGAAATAAACCTCAGAATAATCATAATGTTTCCTTAAAATTCTATCTTAATGTAGAGATAATAGTTTTACTTCAAATTATCTCTTGTTACATGGCTTCCTTGTCACAATAGGCACACAAGCCCATACCTCACAAATCACTCGCCATGCATGTTCACTAGATACATTTTGACATAAATGACATCAACCTTGACATCAATGACAAAAATTCTCAACATAAACCACATTTAGCTTTAACAAATTGTTGAACCCTTCTATTCTTCAAATTCTATATCTTTTGAAGATTTAAATTAGGGTTTTTTAACATTTTTTTATTTTTCATTTATAAATTTATATTCACTTATTATTTCACTTATGTTTATAAAAAACTAGCTTGATACTAACCTCTTTCTACTTTTTTATTACATCCATCTTTCAAAATTTTATGCATACAATTTTTTTTCCTTGAGTGCATATATCTTTTGAGGTTTTTCTAACATTTAACTCTACACTACAAATTTTATTTTGAGTTTCATCTTGTTTTTTATTGTTACATAACTTACTTGACCATGAATTATTATAGTGATATAACTCCTACTATGTTTGATGTTAATGTAAATGGTCTATTTTCTATTTATATAATAACTTTTATTACTCCTTATATGGTGACTTTGACTAAGAAAATTATGTTGATCCACATAAAGTTTCTAACATTTTTATTTTTAGGGCTAAAATCACAATCTTAAATGTTTATAATCTCTATTGAATAAGTTGAAAACCACACACAAATTAACTAAGAATAAGGAATATTTGCTTTAGCACACTTTTATAGATCCATTAAATGATACTAATCCACCTCTTGGAGGCTCTACATATATATTATTTGGTGAGACTACTGCTTTTCATGTTATTTTTATCCTTTTGTGCCTCCATCTAATGTTACAAATCCTAGGTAAATCCTTAGATTATTAAATAACATAAGGATTCTAAAATTCCTCATATCATAAATACAATGATTAGTGTGCCTCCATGATAGCACATTATTATATTTCATCGCTTGGTCTTGGACATAGTTGAAAAAATAATTATGTCTCTATTGCAAATAATTTTAATCATTAAAAGGCACCAATTATTACATGCATACATACTGATGCTAATCATTCAAATAATGGTGCATCTACTAATCCTAAAGCACAACAATAACTTGATAATGTGTGATAAAACATACACAACTATCTAAATAATCTATCAAACCTAGCCATGTGGTTTCATCTATGGAAGTTCTTATTCAACCATTACCTTATTTATTTCAACTACCCAGATTTTATGATTTTCATCTTGTTTTTTATTATTACATCGCTTACCCAACCATGAATTATTATAGTGATATAACTCCTTCTATGTTTGATGTTACTTCAAATGGTCTATTTTCTATTGATAGAATAACTTTTATTGCTCCTTATATGGTGATTTTAACCAAGAAACTTATGTTAATCCTAATTTGTTGATGATGTTAATCTACATAGAGTTTCTATCATTTCTATTTTTAGGAATACAATCACTAACTATATTTAATGTTTATAATCTCTATTAAATAATTTGAAAACCACACACAAATGAACTAATAATAAAGAAGCTTTACCTGAGCACACTCCTATAGATCCATTGAATGATACTAATCCACCTCTTGGAGGCTCTACACATACATTATGTCATGAGACTACTGTTCTTCATGTTACTTTGATCCTTTTGTGACTCCACTTAATGTTACAAACCCTAGGTAAATATTTAGATTCTTAAAAAACATAAGGATTCTACAATTCCTCATATCATCAATACAATGATCAGTGTGCCTCCATGATATCACATTATTATATTGCATCCCTTAGTCTTAGACATAGTTAAAAAATTAATCATGCCTCTATTGTAACTAATTTTAATTATTAAAAGGCATCAATTATTACATATATACATACCAATGCTAATCATTCACATAATGGTGCATCTATTGATCTTAAAGCACAACAACAACTTGATAATGTGTGATAAAACATACATAGCTATTTAAATCATCTATCAAACCCAACCATGTGGTTTCATCTATGGAAGTTATTATTCAACCATTACCTCCTTTATTTCAACTAGGTAAATCTATGTTATATAATGTAATTAGGGATCCCTCAAATCATGCTATATTTCATTTCACATCTTGATTTGGTTTTCACCATGATTTTTTACCTATGACCAAGTTATTCCCTATAATTCTCATTGGATATGCCTTAGATTTTATCTACAACTACATGTGGGTTCTATGCATCGATTCAAAAATTTGGATGATATGTTCATATTAAAATTTTCCATAAAAATTAGTAAAAAAAAGGTCACATCTTCTAAAATTTCTCAAATAAAACTAGAATCTAATAAATGTATTGCTAACTATATGATTTAATTTAAACTATGATTGCAAAATTTCACACCAAATCCATAATAGTGAGCTTCAAAGTATATTCTAAAATAGTTTTCTCTCCTTGATTTATCACAAAGTCCTATTTAATACATTAAAGTATACATTTAGATTAAACTCATGGATGCTAATATGTTAAAGTATATATTTATCTCTTCAACATCCACTAACTATAAATATCATGGAAAGACAACATTTAAAGATAAGACTAGTTATGCACCTAATTTTGAAAATAATAATGAGACTAAACTTATAAACATAATTTCCCAAACCAAAAATAAGATTATATTTATTAATTATTAGAACACTTGAAAATTTATAACATTATCAAACCACCATAAAAATTGCTTAAATGTTTGCTTAAGCGTAATGTGATTAATTTATTTGAGCCATATCAGTTAGACATCACTCAACCATTAAATAAAGGGTATAACACAAGATTATATTGGGAATATTATCAAGTTTACAAACACTTAAATAATCAATGCTTCAAATTAAAACATAATATTTAATATCTCATTGATAAAAATAATATTCAAATTTAAGGTCATGAATCTACATTGAATAAATTTACTGTGATGCCTAATCAATACTTTAAAATATTTAATAATCCATTACCAAATCATAACACTAAAAATAAAAATAATGTGCATATGTTGACATTGATACTTCATTTGAATATTTCAAATGATCACAAGATTAATAACATCATTGACATGTGTAAACACTTCATTTTCACCACTTTCATGTCTAAACTATAATAGAAATGATTTTTCATAATCACATGAAAATTTAATTGGAAATCATTAATTGATCCAATTTACCTGCACAACTACTGATTTAATTCTAAATTTGTAACATGTTCCTAATCATTAGCTTAATTCAACTATTTTTCCTCAAAAAATTCTTAATTCTGTTCAAGTTCAAATAAAGTATCATCCCTACATTTTAGTAGTTTCATCCCCAAAAATGATGGAAATGTTTTGTTTGTTATTTTACTATGTTTTTTTAGGTTGTTATAATTGGTGAAAATGTACTATGAATCATTAAAAATGCTCTATGGAATCAGTAGAAACATCCTTCAGATTGTTGGAAATGCATAAATCAATGAAAATGCTTTGTGTTATAAATTTTCTAATTTTCTTGTTTTTAGAAAAAATGTCCATTATATTGGTGGAAATTCACTAATCATCTGAAATGTCATGTTAATTGGGAGATTCACCAAAAATTATTTTGTTTTCTATCTATTTTTAGGAAAAGGTGAAAATGACTAATGTTTTGGTTGAAGTTCCCTATGTTTTATTGAAAACACACTACATTTTAGTGGAAATAATATATAACACAAATATAGGCCTTAGACAAATCTTTCAACTTCCCACATTAGCCTAAGACCACATTACACAAAGAAGTGGATTCACAACTCAAAATAAACCATCTTTCATTTTTTCAAACATTTCAATTTGGGTCTAAAGCAAATAAATACTTCAATTTGGGTGTTAAAAATTTTAATTTATAAGTCATTTCATTTCTCGTACTTGTTTAGTTTCATTTTTACTTATTGAAGTGTGTGTTTATGTAGTTCCTTCGCATGCATACTCTCCCCTTGTTTGGGTGACCCAAAAATGTGAAAATAACCATTTGTTTTTATCCTAGGAGATTTTCCTAAGAATAATATTTGATTTCCCTTAGTGGGATTCATGTGAATAATAAATAGTGATACCTTCCCATTTTTAATTTATGTTACATGATTGGGGTGTAATTTATTTCTCATGGATCTTTAGGGTGCAATGATTGGGGATTGATATCCCGACATTCATACTAGCCATGCACATTTGATAGAGGATATAAATAGTTGGAACATGTCATTAGGGCTTATATAATTACTCCATAAATGGTTTAATGAAATAAATGGGTTAACTCCCAATGTTAATCCATTATACATCACCATCAAGGAATCTAGGGCCTCTTCAGTAGGAAATATATTCCCCTGTGAACAACCTAGTGCCTAGATCTCTTCTTCAAAAAAATTTGTACCCATATTAGGACCATATAGTAAGCCAAAAAAAACTTTAGATTAATACCTATCAGCTGAAAATATTTCATTGATGTAGGGGTATAAAGGTAACATCCCCCGAATATTGCCTATTATGTACAAACTTTGAGATAGGGTGTGTTTTTCACTTAGATTTAAAATTTTACATAATTAATTATTAAATTTCTTCTCTCAAAGTGAGTGTATTAAAGGCTCAAGGATTTTTATGAAATCCTAATTTACCACTAATATAGGATCATGTACTTGAATTTTGTTTGATTGGATGTTATGACAACATCCATTGTATGCTCAAAACTAAGACAAAACTAAACCAAGTCTCAAACTTAGTCCATATAAACCTACATAAAGAGGTGTTACTCTACCCAATTTTTGGGTCAAAAATCACTTCCTTCTACATGTCAACATGTAAAATTTGTTCATATAAAACTCATTATATATGTCATATAAAAAAAACTCTAAATTCACACCCCTCTTGTATAAAAAATGTCATTATGCTACCCATTTTGAACCAACCCTAATTATAATCAAATTCCAATTCCAATTTTAAACCAATCCAAAACCACATTCAAATTATAATCCAAACCTAACATCTAAATTGAGTTAAACACAAATCAAATATGCTTCTAAGGTTTAATTAGATCAAGCTTAATTGAATTCAAACATTCAAGAATAAATGTAAGTCAAACATTGTCTAAAGCACAATTTCAATCCAAAGTTCACACAACATGAAATCAAAACAATGTTCTAAAATGAACTTGATCAAATATTAAGTTAAATTTTAAAATAAAATCAAATAACTTAATACAATCCTTCCAATTTCAAATATTCCTAAACAATAAAATTCACTTTCTTCATTCACAAGTCAAGTTTCCAAGATAAGCAATTCAAAGTCAAGTCCAAACTCAAACACTTTCAAGATCCAAACATTGAACACTTACATCCTTTAGGATACAAAAAATTTTGAAAGCATTTGATATACCAAGATTTATTCACCATTTTGGAAAAAAAATTGATTCACACACATTTCTTATTTGGATACTTATATTGATAGACCCAATTAAACATTCAACATATACCAAAATCAAATTCAACTTCAAAAACCAAATTAGGTTAACTTTAACCAAGGTCCAGTTACAAGTCAAAATGGGCCTATTTGTACCAAGCCATGTTAATTATAGATCAATCATCCAAATAATATCTTGTATTTCCATTCAATCTCTCACACATGTTGAGTGAGAATGACAAACACTCATAACACACATCTTTTATTCCATTTAAAAACAAATTTCAAATATAATTTTAGATTAAGCAAATCAAATCAACTTAACCAACTAAAACATCAATTTCCAACATCAAATAAAATCCATTTCGGCCAAATCAAATCAAAATAAATCAAAATGTTAAACCATATCAATTCAAACTAGTCCATTTTTTTTACCTATTTGGGGAAATTCAATCTAAGCCAACCTACCTTGTTTAGGGTAATTCCAATCCAGTCCAATCCACCCTATTTAGGGAAATTCCAATCTAGTCCATTCTACCCTATTTGGGGAAATTCAATTTAATCCAATCTACCCTATTTGGGGTAAATCCAAGCCAAGCCAATTACATTGAGCCAATCTTCCCTCCTTGGGCCCATTTCAATAAAAAACCAAAATTTCCCTCTTAGGGCCCATTTCAATCAAAAACCAAGTCCACCCTCTTTGGGCCCAATTTATTCCAATCCCATACCCTTGCATGTATCCTTATTTAGGGGAATTAGTTCAAGGTTAATATGATTCATGGCATCCTCTAATGTTAATCTTGTTATAGCATCTCTAGTCTTTATTCAAGAAGTGATGGAAAACTCCCTCAATTTAGATAAAAACTACTTCATTTGACATATACTCTTAACATTTCATCCTTTGTTTCAAAATCTAATCTGGTTTTATATCCATAATAAAGATAATAGTCTAGACCCATTATGTAATTTCCCCTCTAAGGGCTATTATCTATTGAAGACCCAAGTGTGTCCAATTCTGATAACTACTCAATTGGGATATGTCATGATACTCTTCCCATGTATGATTAGATACATCCACTTTGAAAGCAATATCAAGCTAATCAACCCATTTTCAAATCACCCACCTTTGAAAAAACCCAAACCATTATTTGTCCAACCTTATTTGATGAAGGACCTCTATTTGACATAAGACCCATCTTTGATAATCCCATCTTTGAAGAGCCCATTATTATTGAGAAACAACCCACTTTTTGTCCATTGATAAAAAACCCCCCATTTTATAAAATTACTTCATCCTAGATCCTTCATTTCCAAGAGAAAAGTGAATAAGGTACTTGTGAAAAATGTAATCTAATAGGACCTCTTTGCCTCTACATTTTCATCAGACACAAGTTCCATTTTAGAAATAACATTATTTTCAACATCATCTTCAAGTTCAATTTCCAATCTAGAACCAATATCAGATTTAGCATTAGAAGTCAAATTCAAATCCAATTAGAGTATATTAATGGATATTATGACATGGGCTATACAATTTTACAAGATCCAATTGAATTATAGTTAGCCTTAGAATCAACATACCTTAGTAGATGTCATGATGTTAGCTACACATTCCTTGCAAATCTACATGAAAACATTTGTGATCCTTCTATGATTGTTGAGGAAATTTTCTTTAGCATTGATATAAGTTATCTTAGTATCTTCTACGAGGACTATGTTACATTTTACCATTCCATTGACATTACATATCCTTTTAACATTAACCATTCTATCCATTATATTGCCATACCACCTCTCACAACCATTGATTGGGATCAACAAAATCATATATTATTGAAATTCCTCCATGGTGACATATCAATTGTAGAATTTTTGGTGATCTAAGACAACATTTAGGTAGAATAATAATATCCTACTAAAACATTATTTGAGGTGATAGAGGACAACCAAAGTTTAAATTCAACATCTTCTAGTGAATCCTTGTTTGAGGTGTTATATGATAATCATATTTAAAATTAAACATCCGTTCCTAAAGCCTTATTTGAGGTGTTGTGAAAAAATCAAAATTAATAATAATTTATTAGTGAAAACTTTTTCAAGGAAGCAATAGTTGATCCAATCAGTTCCTTGTTGCTTGATGAAGACATTATTGAAGCCAATATTGGCACAACTAAAAATCCAAAACATATTCAAGTTGTAGAATCTTTCAAGCCTAAACAACATAAAATTTTTGTGGCATTTTTGAGAGAATTTATAGAGCTATTTGGCCCTACCAAAACCAAAATCATGTTAAATATATAGTTAGAAATAATATGTGTAATTGAAAATTTCCAATATTCATTTGTCCCCCAAAACTTATACATTCCATTACGATCCTATTATTCATTCAAATCCTATATTACATTACCAAATTAGACCATTTATCCATTGCCTATCCTAATTTACCCTTTATGGTGGCAATCTTTTTTATAGAGGCTACAAAGACATCTTGTCTAGAGATTTAGAGGAAATAAAATCAATAACCAATGATGATTAGGATAATAACAATGTAGTTCACATCCATAACAACATCCTAGTAGAGAAACTATTTTGAATAGGTATTGGTTAGATATCAAAGGGTCCACCTTATGCCTTTAATAATCCTCTAGTGAGTTGAGATACTACAAATATAAAAATCAATTAAAAATACAAAACAATCAAAAGAGAAAGAGGAATAATTCATTCCAGTGGTGAAATATATGATTTTTGTGCCTTGGGAAAGTACCATAATGAGAACTAGGTTGAGATCATGTGTAAATAATTTTTTATCTACAAGTATCTTGACACTAGGGGAAACCTCATATATATTAACAACCATTCCATTCTAGTGATTTTGGCCATTCAATCCTATATAGCCCAACCCATATTATTATGATCATTAATCTTCCCATATTAACCTTGTTAACAAAATTAGAAGGTATATTGAGACCTATTTAGGAAAAATGTTGGTTGGTTACCTACATGACACTTTGTGACTTGACACATTTTTTTCTCACATGACATAGTCCTTTGAGACTCCTAGTCCCTTTCCTCATCATCATCCATTATTATCCAGGGTTATCTATTTATCCTTAATTCATTATTGTCTTTAATTTTAGAGGAACTATAGTGTATTGAGTGTTTTAAATTTGTCATTGATGTCATAAAAGTGTCCAAGTGAGTTGATGAAGTGCCTTGATAGTCTAAAGTGGCAATGACAAAGTGTGTAATGTGCTTATCCTAATATGATTGAAGTAGGCTTGGTTGATATTCAGAGTTTGAATATTTAAGGATGAGTCTAAAGTATTGATCTTGTGAAATAGGTCCTATAAAATGTCAAGTATTCATTGAGTGATAATGTGCATAAGTGTAATTCTTCTGGTAGTCCATAGTTTTCATCTAGACATTTTGAGTCGAATAGCAAAAAATCTGAGTAGGTAGTTTGATGACATCATAATCAATATGTGTGGATAAGTCATGGGGATTTGGTCATATGGTTGTAATAAAATTAGTCCCAAGTTGATATGGTCTAATAATAAATTCATATGATGAAGTGCATCCAAATATATGTGTGTGTAAATTTGGGCTCCCAGGTATTTTGATAATGTTTTCTATGTTTAAACAAAGCCAAGTAAGCAGTTTAGTGATGTCATATATTACACATATGAAAGTTTCAAGAGAAAATTTATATATGGATGAATTAAAATATGAGATAATATATTATGAAATAAATCTTAGGTCATGCGACTAAGTGTGATAAAATATATACAAGTGTAAAGTTGGGCTCTCAAGCAATTTGATAGTGTTTTTCTATAGCAAAATTTGCATGTGGCAAGAAAATTTGAGTAGGCATTTTAATGTAGTTATATTTTTCACATGTGTTAGTTTCATAATTATTTTATCATATGGGTTTATTAAATTTTATGTCTATTTTCTATGCACTAAGTTTTAGGTCATGCAATGAAACACATCAAAGGATATGCATGTGCAAAGTTGGACTTCCAAGTAGTTCTAGGTATAGTTGGCTCTATGGAAAAAAATATGAATGAGTAGATTAATGTAATTATATATTACACACAAAAATTTTATAATATCATATTGATATATGGTTATATTATCTTATGTGAGGAGATCATATGGTCCAAATTTTAGATCATGCATCTAAGTGCAACAAAAGTTATTGAGGTCCAAAGTTGGCCTTCCAAGAAAAATGTAATGGTTCCAATAATTAATAAATTTTGTAAGAGATAAATATTAGGAATAAATTAAGATCCAATGGTTCATGGGTGATTGTACAATTTGATCTAATAGTGTGTATCGAGTCAAAGAGGTCAAAGTGATAGTTGCTTAACAATAGGTAGAGGTAAAAATTGAGTTGTTTCTAAGATCTAGCAGTGAGTGGGTAGTCATACTAATCAAGATAAATGATGTATATTAAGTGAAATGAGTTAAAAGAGTCTAATGTTTAACATATATAAATATATATCTATGTGAAATAGATCGATGGAGTGTGTTTGCTTTAGGATGTCAGGAAGAAGTGAGATGATGCCAAGTGTTCAAAGTTTAATATTTGAGTAGTGGTGCAATATGAGTTAAAGTTGGAAGAAGATTGATGGTGAATGATTAATATAATATGTGAGGGTATGAGATTTTTTTAAAGTGACTAAGGTTTAACTGTGACTGTTTGGATTTAAATATTCAAATTTGGGAAGGAAAAACTAAAGCTTAATTTTTGTGTTATATCTTTCGATCTATGTAGAATTTTCTCATGGTGTTAAAAAAAAATTTGTAGAAGACTCCAAGGCACATTTAGAAATATATATTTTAATATCTTAAATTATGTATAATAAAATATATTGAGGTTTAAATTTTACTATGTGTTTGTGCATGTTCTGCAAGTAACCTGAGAAGGGTATTTGAGTTGTGCTTGTTGGTATATCGATGTTTAAAGCTGAACTAGATATTGGAGTATGTTTTATATTTCATGAGGAAAGTATGTGTATTATAAATGTTTGAAAAATAATATTAAACATGAAAAAAGAGTTATAATTTGAACATGTTTTCATTCATAATGAATTTGTATATAGAGAGGTGTTTGAGATAATTCAGGGTTAGCAAAAGTGTGCTATGATGGATGTTGGCACTTAAAGAGGACCTATAGATCATGTGGCATGGATATATGAGTTTTAAAGTGTTCCTATGTTCTTATTTTTCTTGATGAAGTGATAATTGTATTAATATGTCACCATGAGACCTATGAGAGCTACAAGGGCCTAATTGAAAGGTGTAGCTACTTAAGGGTGACCCATAGATGCTATGGCCAACCTATGAATATTATTTTGAACCATGTCTTGATGTGAGATATACCTTAATGGTTAAGAAATTCATAATGTATGATCAATATGTTGATAATCATGAAGGCTCTATAAATAATGAAACCAAATGAGTTGGTTTCTAGACTTGTGCAAGGCTTGTTGGCATAGAGTGAGTGTTGAAGAAAAGAAGAGAGGATAGGTAGTGTGTCGTTTGGATGAGTTGATGGGAATAATAATTTTTTGACTATGTGTATGACCTATAAGTCATATTTATGATGTCAAAATAGTGTTCTTGTAGTTTGAGGATATGCAAAGAGGTCTAAGTGTGCATATGAGGGCAGTTTAAGTGAAGGAGAGAGATTGTGGCAGGCCTATGTGAGAGGTCTATATGAGATAGAGAGTGCGTTTTTTAGGGGTTATAAAAATTAGATAGCCATCATAAGGTATTGAATACATCATTTCAAAGGTGGAGGTGTTATTTTTAAATGAGGGTCTAAAGGACTTGATCTTCCTTAGGGGTGGTTACTCTTTGTGAAACAAGGGTTTCACTAAGGGCCTTTGGTCAAAAGGACCTAAAAAAGGTTTTGGCTCAAAAGGAATTGATCAATATATAGTTTTTAATACCTTATAGGATAATTAATCCAAGTATTTGTAGGCTTGAGAGTGGGTTTTATTCTCCAAGAAGGTTTTTCACGTAGATATTATGTTGTGTGTGTGATCTTGTATTATCTTCATTATTTATTGCTATAAAAATATTGCATGATTCATAAATGATTGTATTGAAATATTAAGTGTTTGAAGGGTTTGTAAATTGAGTCAGATTGTTTTCCACCACTGATTCACCTCCCTCTCAGTGGCTTGTACCTCTAACATTGAGGTCTTTTTAGACTATGTAGGCAATGCTTAGTTTCTGAGGTCAACTCAACCATCCTTATTCCATGATATCACCATTTCACAAGTTAAAAATATGACAATCTCCCTATTTTTTTAGTTATCAATTCTACACTCTCACCATTTTACAAACCAATTCCATGCTCTTGACATTTTATATGTTATCAATGCCACAAAATTGAAAAACATTTATCTTATCCTAAATCTAGTCAACAATACTTAAATCCAATCAATCAATCTAAATCCAAGCTTGTATCTTCCATATTGTTTGGGGTAGGTCAAGCCTGCAACTTATTTGGTAAGTTTTATTCCCATTTCATTCCCTTACATGTATCCTTGCTTAGGTGCACCATACAATTGTCAATATCATTAAGACTTCACATATGGATTTTGACTTAGTTAAATGACAAGATGTTTTTTTTTACTTTATTTTTCATTTTGTGTTTGCTTATTTGTTTGCTTGCTTATTTATTTATTTTATGTGTTATCACCTTGACTTAGTCTATGGTGATAATGAGGTCATCATCATTGTGGGAAGGTACGATCATTTTAATTTCATGCATATGGCCTTCATGGGATGATCCAGGTACTTCACTTGTTATCCCAAGCTTTATATTCACTAGTTGGAGTCTCTTAGGTCATTGATTTTGATCATTCTTAGCCTTTCCCACTTATCTAGATTGTCTCATTACCACTAAGGATTTCCCCATCACCTGTGTGGCGGATTGCATTATTTATTTACATCATATCTTCCCCCAATATCCCCATGATGGATATTGATTTTATTTGATCACATTTATATCACATTATTATCACTTTGATGTCACTTGGATTTTAATTTGATATTTGCATTGTAAGACATTGGGTAATCAACTAGGCCTTCCTAAAAAACAACCACCATCCTTTACTTTCTACACCATCTCATTATCATCTTATTCATGTCATTAGAAGATTATTTTTTCCTAAATCACATAATAAAATAAGTACAAAGTTTGAGTTGTCATTATCTAGATTTTTTTGTGTTTATTTACCCATCATGTTCTTCTTTGATTTTTATGGACTTCACTTATCTTACACAAGACATTTTACATACATGTTTTTCATTATGTTTAAATTGACATGCTCATCTTACATTTCGAATTACATTCAATTTTTCAATCCTTTATGTTCACTTCATGTTTGTTAACATGAGATGGCATTTTAATTTACTTACATATCTTTATTTGATTTTTCGTTCATTGCTATTTCATTTACTTACAATTTTTTACATATCTCATCTTTTGTGGAGTGTTTTACATTCATTTATATAATTTTCACATATTTATTTTTTGTTGATTTTCTATCTACTTAAGATTTTACATTTTTATTTTTATTTTTATTTTTATTTTTATTTTTATTTTTATTTTTATTTTTATTTTTATTTTTATTTTTATTTTTATTTTTATTTTTATTTTTATTTTTATTTTTGACCTTGCATTTTATCACATTTGCTAGAAAGGAATAAAACATCCTTCATCATCTTTAAAATCATCATTATGAAGTTTTCGATTATTTACCATGAGATTCACTTCTTTTTTTTCCTATATATTTTTTTAGTAGGTAATTTTTGTGAACTGAAAGAAGCCTTGGATTCCTATCTAGATAAATAATTTTTAGGCATTAACATAAAAAGAATTGCAAAAATTTGGATTTTTTGTTGGAGAGTTATTAGTCATGGTGATGTCATGGAGGTGTCTTTATGAGTGGATGAAGTGTTTTCATAGCCTAAGTAACAATGACAAAGTGTGAAATGTTCTTGTCCTAGTGTGCTTGAAGTATGCTTGGTTAATATTCAATGTTGGCATGATTAGAGGTGTTCAAGGATGAGTATGGTGATTAGATCATGTACAAGAGGTCCCTAAGATGTTATATATACTTAGAGAGCTTGTGTGCATAAGTGGAATTCATTTGGTTGATCATAGTTTTCATATAGACACTTTGGGTTCAGTGATAGAAAATCTAAGTAGACAATTTGATGACATCACCATTGCCACATGGGAATGAGTTAAGGGGATTTGGTCATATATTTACAATCATAATAGTCCGTACTTATTATACACTATATCTCAAGTCATGAATTGAAGCATGGTCAAAGATATGAGGGTGAAAATTTGGCTTCTCAGTCAAAATTCATTATTTTCCCATACCCAAATTTGCATTATGGCCATAAAAAGTCAAGTAAGTAGTTTTATGATGGTCTATCTCACACATGTGGATGTTTCAAGAGAAGGTGATAATATGGGTTTATTTAGTTTAGACCTAGTTTATTTACTCTATTTTTTAGATCATGTGATGAAGTGCATCAAAAGATATGCTTATGCAAAGTTGGGCTCCTAAGAAGTTTGACTGTGTTTTTCCTACTTAGACAATTTTGAAATGTGGCAAGAAGAGTCCAGTGAGAATTTTGATGGTTTTATTTTATTCACGTGTGAAGGTGTCAATAAAAACTGATCATATGGGTTTCTTCAATTTTGAGCATAGTTGATTTGTGCTAAATTTGAGATCATGTATTGAAGCATGACAAAAGCTATATAGGAGCAAAGTTGGTCTCCCAAATAAATTTTGACATAGTTAGCTCTATGACAATATTTTGAGAAGGAATTTTAATGGTGTATCTCACATGTTTGAGGGTTCAGGAGTATTATGTCACATGGTTAGATTTTCCTATGAGAGGAGATCATCTAGTCCAAATTTGGCATAATGCATCAAAGCAAAGAATAAGTTATTAAGGTTTAAAAATAGCTACTCAAGCATATTGAAAGGGTCCCCATAGTCAATTTTGAAATATTTAAATCTCAAGTAAGATCAATGGTGCACATCGCTCCAAGAAGCTAGAAAGTAGTGAGATGAGGATCGGTGCACAATGTTTAATGACTGAGAAAAGGTATAGGATAAGGATCCAATGATCATTAGGTGATTGTATAATTTGATCAAATGATGAGTGTTGATTAATAAAAACCTAGTTGATTCATAGATAATCATGAAGCATGTTATGTCATCATTTCAAGATTACACGAGATGAGGTCAAAGTGACAAAGGTTTCATGTTTGAGCATTGGTGCTTATGTGTTACATATTGAATAAGATCAATAAAGTGTATTTGATCTAAGCTGAGAGGACACGAGAAGTGAACATTATGTTCAAGGTTTAACTGTGACCATTGCCGTTTGAATAATTGAATCTAACAAGGGAAAAACCAATGTCTGATCTTTGGGCCATATCTTTTGATAAAAGATGAATTTACTCATGAAGTAAAAAAGAAAAGTGTTAGATGAATCTAAGGTGCATCTAAAAATATGGATTTAAATATCTAGAAGTGTGTATAGTCAAAGATATTAATGTTCAGATTTGATTGTGTGTTCATACTTATTATGCATATGACTTGACAAGGGTATTTGAGCTTGTTTTGGTGTTATTTTGATGTCTCATGATGAATTTACTATTTAGGAGTGTTTTAGACTCCATGAGGATACTATGTGAGTAGTTTGGATGTGTGATAAATTAATCTTAAGTATCAACAAGGCTTAAAAAATTGATTGTATATTCGATAAAGGTATTCCTGTATATAAGGTCTACATTTGAGTTATTTAAGCATATGAAAAAGTGAGCGAAGGTAACTATGATCAATTGAATATGTAATAAGGGACATAAGGAGTGGATCTATGTATTTATAAATGGTCCTATGTTATTTTTATGATTGAAAGAAGTGTCAAAGAGCTAAGTGGGTCTCCATAGGACCTAAAAGTGACTTAGGCCTATTTAAAAGGGGATTATGCTTAAGTGTGACCCATATGAGAATCCTTAAGGGTGAAGGCATGTTTTGTGGTTGACAAGGAAATATTATGATATTGTTAATTCATGATTTCTATATATATATATTGAAACCAAATGTGTTGGGTTCTATATTTTATAAGCAAGAGACTTATGTTTGAGAGAGTTAGAGAGTCAAGGAAAGTAGAGGAAAGTGAGAGTTCCTACCTATTGGGTTGATGAGTAGAGGAGATTAAATAATGTGTACATGATCTATAGATCATGTTTCTAATGATGGTATAGTGTTATTGTAGTGTGAATTTGTGCAAAGATATCTAGGTGTGCATATGAGGATTGTTTGAGTGAAGAAGGAGAGAGATTGTAGCATGCCTATGTGAGAGGCTTATTTGAGAAAGAGAGAGAGGTTGTGCAGGGGTAAAATAATCAATAGGTCCATCATTGGGTGTTGAAGAAATAAGTTTTAAGGTGGAAGTGTTTTTCTCAAAGAGGGTCTAAAGAAATTGATCGTACTTAGGGGTTATTGCTCCTCGTGAAGTAGGGTTTCACTAAAGACCTTTGATCAAAAATACTTGATCAAGGTTGTAAGTCAGAATTACTTGACTGAAGGTTATTAATCAAAAGGACTTGACCAGTCTCTTATTTGTAATGATATTATAGGATAGTAGTCCATGTGTTTACAAGATTAAGAGTGGGTTTTATTCCCCAAGAGGGTTTCCCATGTAGATCTTGTGTTGTGTTTGTGATATTGCATTATGTTCATTATTCAATACTATGAATGATCTTCTTGCTTCATAAATGATTGTATTATATGCTAAAGTATTTACAAGGGTTTTTAATTGAATCGGATTATTTTCCACCACTAATTAACCCCCCTCTCAATGGATTGTACCTCTAAAAATTGGTATCAAACTAGGTCCTTCATGAAAAATTTAACCATTTGAAGGTGATCAAAGGTATAATGGTTGAAAAAGAGGCTATGGATTATATTCAAGACACTCTAGTTTGTGCTCTATCATAACTTAAGAGTGTTAAGACACAAGTCAAAATCTAGAGGTAATAGTCAAGAATCTATAGTTCATGATGAATAAAGATCTCAATCAAAATAAAGTCATGACTTACTCAAATGTGCTTTTTATAAAGGACAATAGGGATTTTAGCTCCACCCAAAAGATCAAGATTGAAAATCCATTGAGTGGTAATGGTCAAGATAAATAAGAGTGAAACATGAACAATGTCTTCAATGGCTATTATTTCTCCTATAATCAATTTGGTCATAGTTATAAGAATTGCTCTCTCTAGAGATCTAAAGAGATCTCATATGCTACAATTGTAACCAATAAGGTCATATAGCTAAAAATTGTAGAAAAGAATTTTGTAAAAGGATATACAAGTCATTGACACCATCAAATGGTTCTAGGATACTAAGTCTACAAAAGAAAAGAAGAAAAATTCAAGTAGACCACCAAAGGAAGAGTCATTTTTTATTCAAGTAGCATTGCATACTCAAGAAGATGAGAATAAGAGATGGTTCATAGATAGTGGATGCTCAAATCATATGATAGGAGACAATTTCAAGTTTTTATCTCTAAAGAAGACCAACCCATATGTAGTGATATTTAGTGACAACAAATCTACTAACATTGTTGGCAAAGGTACTATGAGTTTGGACAATGGTCATATGAAGACTGATAATGTCTTATATGTAGAAGGTTTGAAACATAATATTTTTAGTGTATTCCAAATGTGTAAACAAGGAAATGTTTTAATCTTTCATGATAATGTATGTTAAGTAAGAAAGGCAAAATCTAATACATTAGTTGTAAAGATTCTTAAAATAGATAAAAACATGTATGTATTCCATTAATCCCATAAGGATAAGTGCTTCACAAGTCATTTGGAAGAAAGCTAGCTTTGGCATAGAAGGTTTGGACATATAAAATTTGACAATATGGTAAAGATCATTTCAAAGGGGTTAGTAAGGCATATGCCCAAGATTTCTAAGATTCCTCAATCTCTTTGCAAGGCATGTCTTCATAGGAAGCAAACTAAGAGAAGATACAAAAACAAGGAATTATCTACTATAGAGCCATTGGAGTTGATACACACTGATCTATGTGGACCTATGAGAAATCAAAGTATTCAAGGTAATAAATACTTCATGCTTCTCATTGATGATTTTACTAGGATGACTTTGATATTATTTCTTAAACAAAAATTAGAAGATTTTGAAAATTTTGTGGAATTTAAAGCCCTTGTGGAAAATGATAAAGGTTCAAAGATCAAGTGTGTGAGATTAGATAGAGGAAGTGATTTTTGGTCTCATAAGGTTGATGGTTTTTATGAATAAAAAAGGATAAGAAGATAGTATTTTTCTGCTAGAATACCACAAAAAAATAGTGTTGTTAAAAATAAGAATAGGACTATTTTAGATATGAGTAGAACCATGATTCAAGATGTAAAATTATCAGATGGATATTAGGAAGAGGCAGCCAACACTTTTTTTTACATCCTAAATAGGTGTAAAATTAGAGTAAATGATGATAAGACTCCTTATGAGTATTGGAGAATAGATCATCTAATGTCAAACATTTTAGAGTATTTGGGACTAGGTGCTTCATAAAAAAAGATGAAAAAATATTAGAAATTTTGATTCAAGATTTTATGAGGGCATATTCTTAGGTTATCCCTCTATCATTAATACCTATATGTGCTTTAATAAGAGACTTCACAAGATTGTTGAAAGTTCAAATGTAAGGGTAAATGAGATAAGCAGAGTCAAAAAGCCAAAATTGTAGGTAAGTGATTCAATACAGAATTATGTTACAAAAAATAATGACTTATCCATTCAAATATATGATGAAGATAAAGAGGAGGAAGAAAGATAAGACTCTAAATCTTTATCTAGAATAATTAATAAAGATCGACCATTCTCTCAAATTATTATAAATGTTGGTGTGAGGTTGCAGACTAAAAGGAAAAGGTTGATCAATCAAAATCAACAAGACTCAACTATGTTATCCATGATTGAACCCAAAACATTCATGGAAGCTATAAAAGATGATAGTTAGAATGTTGTAATGAATCAATAAATTGATTAAATAGAAAATAATGAAACATGGGACTTAGTTCTTAAACCAAAAGATAAAAATGTGATAGGTATCAATTGGCTTTTCAAAAACAAAATGAATGAGAAAGGGGAAGTCATAAGGAACATGGATAGATTGGTGTGTAAAGGATATCCTCAGGTTGAAGGAATATATTTTGATGAGAATTTTTCTCCTATAACAAGAATGAAAGAAATTAGACTCTTCTTGGAATATGTTAGTTTCAAAGGTTTTTAAGTATATCAAATGGATGTGAAATCTACATTCTTGAATGGAAACTTAGAATAATAAATCTACATTGAGTTACTTGAAGGATACTTCATGTCAAGTAATCAAGATCTTGTGTGTAAACTGAATAAGGCTTTGTATGGTCTTAAATAAGCTCCTAGAGCCCAATATGACAGGTTAGATATGTATCTTTTAAGTCAAGTTTTTAAAATAGGGGTACTTGATAGTAATTTGTACATTAAGATAGAAGGCAATAATCAATTAATAGTTGTTGTATATGTTGATGACATAGTTTTTGGATCTGATAATGATAAAATTAGTAGAGAATTTTTAGACACTATGAATATTGAGTTTGAAATGTCAATGTTGAGAGAATTGTCTTTTTTCTTAGGATTGCAGATTAATCAATTTTATATAGAGATATTCATTTCAAAAGCTAAATACATCAAAGATATGATAAATAAGTTTGACATGATGGATTGTAAGGCAATGGGTACTCCAGTGATCATAGAATGTAAGATAAGTAAACTGGATGACTCACCAAAAGTTGATCAAACTTTGTATAGATCCATGATTAGAAGTCTTTTGTACTCTACAACTTATAGGCTTGACATCATGTAAGCAATGGGTCTTATAGGAAGGTTTCAAGATGACCTTATATAATCTCACTTGAAATCAATCAAAAGGATCTTGAGATATCTCAAAGGCACCATAGAGTATGGTTTATGGTATCCCAAGAGTAAATAATTCTGTTTGAAATCATATACTAATGCAAATTGGGTAGGATGTATGGATGCTAGGAGGAGTACCAGTGGTGGGGTCTTCTTCATGGAGGAATGTTTGGTGTCTTGGATAAGCAAGAAGTAAGCCTCAGTGTCTCTATTAATTACAAAATTTGATTATATACAATTTGCATCTTGTTGTACTCAAGTCATGTGGATGAAACAAACTTTGGAGGATTATAAGGTAAGATAAAATGGACCTTGTCCTATTTATTTTGACAATACTGGTGTAATTAGTATCTCAAACAATCCTATTATGTATTCAAAAATAAAGCACATTCATATTAGATATCATTTCTTGATATAAAAAGTAATTAATCAATGTGTTAAGTTAGATCATGTACCTATAAAAGAGCATCTTGTAGATATTATGACCAAACCATTATCAAAAGCTACATTTGAGTATCTAAGACAAAACTTGGGTGGCATTTCTTTCTCTATGAATCAATAGAAGGTCTATGGTTAAGGGGGAATAACAAGTTCATAAGATTAATCTAGAGGTTTGTAAAGAATCTATATTGCAGATGCAAAGTTGGTGGTTATGGAATGTCTTGAGAAAGAAGGCTGATAAGCCTACACGGTATGTGTAGATCTAAAGATGCTCGAAAGGTGAAATGGATTAGAGATCTTGGGGGAGTCCCTCTTAGATGTTTCTTGGTGAGTTTCATCAAATTTTTAGTATTTTGTGTGTTTTTTCTTCATTATTTTTTATGCTTGATTGAAGAGAGTATTGGCATGGAACAAGAAGAAGTTGTCAAGATGAGCAAAAGTAGGCTCAAGGTAAGGGGGAGTTTGTATCATCTTTTTAAGATGTTCCTTTCATATTTATGATATTTTTAGGCCCTCAAGTTTATTTTGTGCCCACTTTGTCATTGTGTCAAATGGGAGAAAGTTCCTATTGTGGGAGTGTTTGAAGAGAGAGAAGGTGAGTTGTATATTACTATATATTATGTTTGTTGAAATCAATGACAAAGGGGGAGATTTTTAGAGAGTTTTTACTATTATCATGGTGATGTCATAGAGGTTACCTTGTGAGTATATTAAGTGATTTGATATCCTAAGTAATAATGACAAAGTTTGTAATGTGTTTGTCCTAGTGTGCTTGAAGTATGCTTAGTTGATCTTTAGTGTTGGCATGATTAGAGGTGCTTAGGGATGAGTATGGTAATTAGATCATGTGAAATAGCTCCCTAAGATGTTATCTATACTTATATATCTTGTGTGAATAAGTGGAATTCATCTTGTTGATCATAGTTTTCATCTAGACACTTTAGGTCCAATGATAAAAAATATGAGTAGGCAGTTTGATGATGTCACCATTACCATATGGGAATGAGTCAAGAGGATTTGGTCATTTGGTTGAGATCATAGTAGTCCCTAGTTTTTATGTGATATATCTCAATTCATACATCAAAATTCGGTCAAATATATGAGGGTGAAAATTTGGCTTCTTAATCAAAATTCATTATTTTCCCATAGCCAAATTTGCATTGTGGCCAGAAAAAGTCGAGTTAGTAGTTTAATGATGGTATATGTCACATGTGTGGATATTTAAAGATAAAGTGATAAAATGGGTTTGTTTAGTTTTGTACCTATTTTATTTATGATAATTTTTAGATCATGAAATGAAGTGCATCAAAAGATATGCTTATGCAAAGTTGGGCTCCCAAGCAGTTTGACTGTGTTTTTCCATACTTAGCCAATTTTACAATACAACAAAAATATTCTAGTGATCATTTTTATGGTGTTATATCTTGTGCATTTTAAGGTTTAAAGAGAAAATGATCATATGGGTTTATTCAATTTTGAGAATAGTTGATTTTCACTAAATTTGAGATCATGTGCTGAAGCGTGACAAAAGTTATAGAAGAGAAAAGTTGGTTTCCCAAACAAATTTTGACATAGTTGGCTCTATGATAAAATATTTTGAGAAGGCATTTTAATAGAATTATATATTTCATGTGTGAGGGTTCTAGGATAAGTATGCCACATTGTTGGATTTTATTATGTGAGGAGATCATCTAGTCCAAATTTGAGATCATGCATCAAAGCACATAAGAAGTTATTAAGGTTCAAAAATAGCTCCTCAGGTATATTGAAAGGGTCCCCATAGTTAATTTTGAAAGAGTTAAAGATTGAGAAATATCAATGGTGCATACTTCTCCAAGAATATAGGAATTAGTGAGATGAGGATAGGTACATGATGCTTAATGATTGAGCAAAGGTAGAAGATAGGATCCAATGATGAGTGGGTGATCATATGATTTGATCAAATGATGAGCATTGATTACTAAATCCCTAGTTGATCCACAAAGATCGATGGAGCATGTTGAGTCAACATTTCAAGATTACATGAGATGAGGTCAAAGTGATATAGGTTTAGCATTTGAGCATTGGTGCTTATATTTTAAATATCAAACAAGATCAATGGAGTGTATTTGATCTAAGCTGAGAGGACACAAGAAGTGATCATTGTGTTTAAGGTTTTATTGTGGCCATTGCCATTTGAATATTTGAATCTAACAAGGGAAAAATAGTGTGTGGTCTTTGGGCCATATCTTTCAATAGAAGATGAATTTTCTCATGTAGTAAAAATCAAATTGGTAGAGAAATCCAAGATGCATTTAGAAATATTGATTTGAAGATCTAGAAGTATGTATAGTCAAATATATTAATGTTCAAAGTTGACTATGTGTTCGTGCTTATTTTAAAAATAACCGAAGAAGGATATTTGATCTTGTTTTGGTGTTATTTTATTGTCTCATAATGACTTTACTATTTGGGAGAGTTGTAGACTCCATTAGAATTCTCTGTGAGTAGTTTGCAGGTATGATCAATTGATCTTGAGTATGAAAAATTCTCAAGAAGTTGATTGTATGTTTGATAAAGGTGTTCCTATGTATAAGGTCTCTATTTGAGTTGCTTAATCATATGCAGAGGTGATCAAAGGTAACTATGATCAATTGATGATGTCCTAGGGGACATAAGGAGTGGATCTATGTATTTGTAAATGGTCCTACGTTATTTTTATGCTTAGAAGAATTGTCAAAGTGCTGAAGACCTACAAGTGACTTAGGCCTATTTGAAAGGGGATTGTGCTTAAGTGTGACCCATATGAGATGCCTGAAGGGTGAAGGCATGTTTTGTGGCTGACAAGGAAATATTATGAGCTTATCAATTCATTATTGCTCTATATATAGTGAAAATAAATATTTTGGGTTCTATATTTTGTAACCAAGAGAGAGTTAGAGAGCAAAAGAAATTAGAGGAGAGTGAGAGTGCCCAGCTATTAGGTTGATGAGAAGAGGAGATTAAGGAATATGTAGATGATTTTTAGATCATGTTTCTAACAATATTATATTGTTATTTTAGTGTAAATTTGTGTGAAGAGATTTGTGTGTACATATGAGGATTGTTTGAGTGAAGAAGGAGAGAGATTATGGCATACCTATGTGAGAGGATTGTTTGAGAAAGAGAAAGGTTGTACAGGGGTTAAATAATCAAGAGGTATATCTTCAAGTGTTGAAGAAATCAATTCTAAGGTGGAAATTTTCTTCTCAAGGAGGGTCTAAAGGACTTGATTTTCCTTAAGGGTTGTTGCTCTTTATGAAATATGGTTTTACTAAAGATCTTTGATCAGAAGGACTTGATCAAGGTTGTAGGTTAGAAGCAATTGATTGAAGGTTCCTGATCAGAAGGACTTGATTAGTCTCTTGTTTGTGATCATCTTATATGACAATAGTCCATGTGTTTTCAAGCTTGAGATTGGGTCTTATTCCCCAAGAGGGTTTCTCATGTAGATGTTGTGTTGTGTTTGTGGTCTTGCATTATGTTCATTATTCTTACTATGAATGATCTACTTGCTTCATGAATGATTGTATTATATTCTTAAGTATTTTCAAAGGTTTATAAATTAAATTGGATTATTTTCCACCATTGATTTACCCCCCTCAGTGGATTGTACCTCTAATAGTTTTATCTTATTTTTTAGTTCCACCTCTTGTTTCACACATTTAGAGCCTTTTATCATCTAATACACATGCATACTTCTCTACAATCATCAAGGTTAGTGAAGGTATGTATTTTCATTTTATTTATATTTGTATTTCATTTTAGTTAGCTCAATTATAGTGCTAATATGTTATTTATCGAAGCACCATCCCATGTTACACTATTGTGACATGTGATGAGATTGAGGTGGAGAATATGTATACACATAATATTTTTCACTTTATTATTTACAAAATATTTCTCTTGTATCAACTTGTCGATCATCAATCTGACTATGCATGCCTTAAAGGGTGCACTAAGAAAGGGGTGGGAAAGCTTATGGTGCTTTGAAAGATATGTTAATATCTATGTCATGATCATATCATTCCTAATACTACTATAGCTTCCTAATATTTTCCTACTACTTACCTCCTTCCATCCTATCCTAATGTAATTATGTCAAGTTACCTATATCCTATGGCATTAGCTAGGCTAATGTTGTTTAATGCCTTTTCACTTCCTGTATTGTATCGACCATTTTGATGTAATTTTCAACCTATTTTATGAAATTTATATTGTATCAGTCTAATCGATACCATTATATATCACATGATTTATATCAACTATATCGACTAGGATGATACCATCAACTTAGTGCTTAGGGTTAGTTTTGGGTATTCTATTAGTATATATAGGGGTCATATTTCATTCTAATCATATTATATACACTCTATTTTTATATTCTTTCTCATACTTATGTACTAAGTCATATTTGGAGGAGTTTTTATTCCATAATCTTGTCTTGTAGGAAGCTTGTCTTTTGGTATTTTTTGGATATTCAATAGGAGTTATTGGGAATTTTTTTAGGTATTTTAACAATCATATTAAGTCTTCAGCTGACAACATATCTTGCAAATATCCATTTGAGCCAAGGGTGAGATTGAGGCTCAATGGGTCCCCATTAAGGTAAGTATTTATAACCCTATACTATTTCATTTATTTATTTAGTAGATTAGATATTTCTTGTTTCTTAGTGAATGCATGTGTGCATATCCTTTTCTAGGTTCTCTCTACACTAAATAAACTAATGTGGCTATAGGATTGCTTAGCTTAGCCAATTCCATTTTAGGTTACCTAGATTCCCATTTAGTTTACCAACTTACCAATTATAAACATTATAACCCTTCCCCCTTTAGTTTATTTTATTTTACTTGCATACCTATTATCATTTATTGTGCTTACACACTTACATTGTTTACTTATAATCAATTACTTTCATATAGGACTAGTTATAGTTCTTTCTTTGTGCCATAGGCTTAGAATTTGGAACCTTTATTCTTGGAATTTGTGACATAGGAAACCCTCTTCTATATATGTATATCTATTGTTCATCATCCAAACATCCAAGTACCATGATCTCTATTTTATCCTCCTCTTAGTTTGATTCTATTAAGATAGGATAGTTGTAGGCTAATCCTAGCCCATGAAAACATATAGAATATGCAAAGTGTCATTGGTGTGTGATGTGTATACATTTATCATGGAAGGAACTGATTCCTCCCAAACTATAGGGACACAAATGAGGGATGGTTGGAATATTCACTCACTTGATGACTTCTTTAGAGATGAGATTCTTCATGCCACTATCATCAAGAATAACATATCTAGGTTGACCTTGCACCCACATTTGTGAATGTAATATGAATTATTATTTAACATATTTCTATGAATAACATTTGAGGCCATCTATTTTTACATGCACAAGAAAGCTATTCTATGCATGGCACTTTGTATTGTAGTGGTTTTTAGATTTATGTTTGTTACATAATTTCATTACCTTTAACAGTTTTGAACTTGTCTAAAGTAGGTGTCTTCCTTGACATGGAAAATGTTTTTTCTCACTTTTATTTAAGCTTTGACTCATCCTCAATTATTTATGCATATAATTAATCTTATCTCATCATCTTGAATTTAACCAACTTCAGTTTGGACTAAATGAATGGTCATAAGTGTTGAAGTACTTGAGGAATTTATGTTACTCTAACTCAAAGGAGCCTAATTTTTCATACAAGTCATGGAAGGAATAAAGTTAGGATTATAATAACTCATCATGTCCTTACTATACTTGTGACCAATGAGTATATAAATCATCATAGATATCTTTAGGATAGTATTCATCCTTGAAGGCTTACAATAATTTATCCAAGTTGACTCATACTCTTATTCTATCTTGTCTTTCTCTTATAGTGTGTGTGCTTTCCACCACTTATTGATGGGTGAAGAGAATTTTAAAATTGAAATATTGATCTTATCCTCATCAAAAAATTCATTCATATAAAATTATGAGTGTAATTGATATAACTAGTTATCTATTGCACCTTCATTTATTTTTCCCTCAAACATAAGAAGGTCTAGATTTAATTGAAACTAGGGGGACTCAAAAACTAAAATATTTACTTGATGAGTGATTTTATGGAACATATCATTTGATTATTGTAGTGAACTAGTGAAGCATAATTTTTTATTTATTGAAGATCCTTTGAATCTCTTTTTTTACCAATGGGTGGACATCATATTTTTCTATGTTATCTCTCTCCATCTGAACTTTTTTGAAACATCACATAAGGAATTGTGAGTGTTCTCATGGTTTGTGTATGTAATGGGAAATATAGAAGATATATAAATCAATCATATCTCAAAGAATATAAATCCTACTTATACTTCTGATTGGGGATACATTAGATAATTAGGGTCATGACCAAGATGGATCCTCTAGACCTAGCCAAGGGATATTTTACCAAAATAATGTCACTGGGGAGGGTTACAAATCCTATAGTCAAGGAAAAATATTAAATAACCCTAAATATGTCCTATGTTTTCATATTCACTAAACTAATAACAAGTAAAACAAAGTCTAATCTAGTTCTCACTAAATCTTATTACACAAAATGGGGTTTAGTAAAAAATAAAGGTAAACATGCATAAAAGAATCCTAATTAAGTTATGTATAGGTAAAAACCTAATGCATGGAGACATAAATATTATTAAAAATCCATTACTCATGTCACTTATATATACTAAATAGAGGAGCAAATTTAGAGATACTTACCTTGAAGATGGACCCGTCAAGACTCAATCTCTCCCTTGGCCAAAGGTACTTCACAAGAGGTTGTTTTGGTTTGTAAGGATCACTAAGAAAGGTGAAATCATCCAATATTTCTCCACAAGACAAGATTATTCTCCAAGTAAAAACCCTAAGCTAAGACTCCAGTTAAAATGGTAGAAGAGTAGATTATAAAGAAGCACAAATGAATATCAACTCTTGTTGTCTCTCTAAGAATGGAAAAATGGATGTGTTTATATAGGAAGATCTAACCCTAAACCCTTATAAAATTTTAGGAAAACAAGGTTTACCCACTTGACTTAGTATCATAATTAAAAAAACTAAACTATGTCATGGACTAGGTCAGTCAAGGGCCGATCTAGACCCTAATAAGTTTTGTTAATAAGAATACAAGGTCAATAGGCTTGAATATATAATGTATACTATCAAAAAAGGGGGTTTAGGTTAGGTAAAGGCTAATTAATGTGGTAAATGAGTAGAGGAGGGTGAAAAATAGGAGGCAAAGCTTTGGGTAATGGCTTTAGGAGACAAGTGCGCAGATAACAAGTGGTGAAAAGGGACAAAAATCTTGCGAAGCACCAATAGTCTACCCACCCCTTTCCCAATGTACCCTTTAGGGAGTACACTCATAGATATTGAGATTCAATGGGTTATCACAAGATATAAAGTATCATTAAATGATAAAGTTTGAAAATATTATGCATATACATATACCCCACTCAAATTGCATCGCATGTCATGCAAGTGTAATAGGAGATGGTCATTCAAGAAAGAACATAGTAACATATAATGTTGAAGCTAAAAAAATTTGTAGTATTTTAAATCATAAAATAATTGAAATTAGATGATGGAAAGGGAAATAATTAAAAAATTAAATGTATGCATACCTTGACTTACCTTTATCATTGGATGGTTATCTATTATGTTTGTATTTTTGATCATGGAGGGCATATAAATTGATTTTGATAAACCCAAGAATACAAAACTAAAGAGAAAAAACAAAAAAATAAAGGAAAGGCAAGATAAATGGTGCTATGTGAATGGGACATACTTTTAAATTTGGAAATTTTGGGTGACAAGTACTATGTTAGACCAAATTACCAAGTCAAAATTTAGAGTAAATTGGGTAACCAAAAATCCAAGGTTACTAAAGGCCAAAAAAATTAAACAAGTAAACCTTCAATAAGAAAGGAAAACTCACCAAGTGAAAATAAAGATACATGTCAATAAGGGTGGTGATCAAAAATTAATGTAAAATCAATAACAATCTTTGCTTAAATAAAGATGGAAAATAAAAAATGGTAAAACAACATTGATGAGAGAGAAGTAACAATACTTACTCAATCATGAATGGAAAAAGGTACATAAAAAGGGGAAACAACATGGATGAGTGAGAATTAACAAGCCAACCTCACTCAATAATGTAAAAAGGACATGAAAGTAGAAATGGATTCAGGTGCCTGCAAAAAGGGTGGTAAAAAATAACAAATGGTAAATGAAATCAAAGCATTTTTAGAAATTTAGAACCATGGTGTAAAGAAATTAGTCCATAATTTCTCAAGCATATTATTTTGTTCTAAGGATAGATAAAATTTAAATAAATTAATGTTAGCATATTTTTAAGATGTGAAGAAGAAGGAATATAGAAGAAGGGAAAATAGATTTAGAATCACACGTGCCTATCAAGGGGGAAATGAAATAGGTGGATGGGAGAATGAAAGAAAACTAAGGTAGTGGAACTCTTTATCAAAGTCAAGACACTAAAATCAGGTTTATCAAAACAAAATGACTTAAACCTTAAGGACTCTAAAGAAATTTTCCTAGCCACACAATTCTTAGGTCAACAAATGAAGCATGTAGATCATCCCATGAAGGCTATATGCATGAAAATTAAAATAGACTTACCTTCCCATAATGTGTTCTTCATTCCTTAGGACCTCTTATAGAGCTATTGGTCTACTGAGGATTGGGTACTTACTTGAGAAAATACGTAGAACCATAAAGTTTGTTGAAATATCCTATTCTAATCTACTAGCCTACCACACCCTAATAGACCTTGACTCTATCATGAGGCCAACTATGGATTTAAGATTAAATTAGAGACAGAAGATGTGCTTAGAATCATGTCTTTTGGTGTGATTTTGAGTTTTGAAATTTATATGTTTCCTTTTGTATATCATTGCCTTTTATTTCAAATGATTTATCTTTTAAATTTCTTGATGGATTTTTCTATTCTTCCTCTATATGGATTTGAAAAACTAAACATGGGTGCTAAAGATGACTTTCATTTGAATACTTTGGAATTGGTTGCTAAGATAGAGAATTCAAAGAGCATTATGTTTAAGAGTCTTCTAAATACAGGAAAAACAGAAGTGCTATATTGACTTTGATGTTGTTTTATCCAATATGGAGTGAAAGGAAATGGAATCAAGAGGAATGAAACATAAAATAATTTGAATGATTTCAAATTGAAATGTTATAAAGGGTGGGAAAAATAGAATACAATGATAATAGAGTGTGATTCCTTACCATAATAATGAGGGAAATGCAAGAAAACATGATAACATAGATTGTTGTGTAAATTTCATCTATCAAAAGAATCAAAAGCTAAAGTTGAGAACAAAGATAAAAACCTCATAACCAATGCAAAACACATTCTAGATAAGGAATGAAAATATGGTGATTTTATGAGGAATACTAGGTTATATCCATGGTCTTACACTGTAACTCATAAAACAAAAACCCAAGGGGTGCCAAAATCATGTGAAAAATAATAAAAGGATGGTATTTGTGAGGAAGGCTAGCTCTTATCCATGGTCTTATACTATAACTCACAAAAGATAAACCTAAGGGGCACCAAAATGTATAAGTTTAGAAAGTGAGAAAATAAAGGGTACAAGAAGTGGGAAATCATGAGGAAGATCGGATCCTATCCATGGTTTTAAAATTCAACTCATGAGGAAAAGGGGAAACCAAAAGATCAAAAAGGAAGGACTAAGGTCTGTGAAAAAAGAGAACTACTATAGAGGGTGAGATTCATGTAAGTATCTTGTAAAAAGTGCTAGGTATATAGAATATATAAATTATGAAAAGAAGAGAAAGATCTAGGCAAAAGACTTCTTGAGGAATTGTGAATTGGTGGGATCCTTGAAAATATGACCTTAATTGGTTTGAAGGTGATAGGTACTTGGACCAAGAATATCTTTGATTAAATAAGTGCCCCACCATTTTTAGGCATATTTACCTTATTTTTCATGAATGTAGTCTAATTTAAGGACAAGATCACCAACATTAAATGTGTGAACTTTAATTCCTTTATTATGTTGTTTGGTAATACAAGCCTTATATTGGTGATTATGTTGTAAAGTAGAAATATGGTGCTCATCAAAGAGATTGAGAGCATGAAGGAGAGATTCACACAACCCTCCATCAGGTATGATACCATGGATAGATATGTAGAGAGAGGGAAGCTCAAATTCTAGTGGAAGGAATAATTTAGGAACCATAGACTAGAGAGAATGGCCTAGCCCTAGTGGTAGTGTGTATGCTAGTGGAATAGGCCCAATGAGAAGGATATAGATGAAGGTGTCATGAATTATCTTTTGGAGAATTTTATTAAGAGTTTTGTTGGTGGCCTTAGCTTGGCCATTACATTATGGATTGTAGGGTATGGAGAATTTGTGATTGATGTTAGATTTAACAAAGATTTGTTTGACATGTTTGTTTTTAAAGTTACCACCATTGTCTGAAATGATAGTATGAGGGACACCAAAGTGGCAAATGATTTGATTAAGGATGAATTTGGATATGATGCTACCGATGTTATTGATGAGGGGCATAACCTCAACCAATTTGTTAAAAAATTATGTGTCTATGATTATAAATACATGTCCATATTGAGATCAAGGTAATTTACCTATGAAATCTAATCCCCACATGGAAAACGACTAGGAAGATTCCACGGTTTGAAGCTCAGAAAGAGGTGAATGAATTAGATCATCATGAATTTGGCAAGGAGCACACTTTTTAGAAAATTTGATGGTATCCTTTTCAAGAGTGGGCCAAGAGTATCCCATATGTAATAATTTTTGGGATGTAGTATTCCCACTATAGTGGCCAATATAAATGCCCCATGTATTTGTTCAAGAAGAGAAGGAACCTATTATTTTGTAACATGGTAGAGCAAGGTACCTGTTGACTATTTTGAACACAATTTAAAATAGATCAACCCCCTATAGTCCAAAAATTGTATAGGGGTTTATTAGGATCCTATAAGGTGTTTCATGGTCATAATTGATGTTATTTAACATGTAATTTACATTGGGCACATTCATCCTGAGGCCTATGTCACCTAAGGATCATATTTGGGCCATTTATGAAGGTGGTATAGTTTTCCTAAGTTTCCAAGTGTTACAAACTCTCTTTCAATGTCCCTAATGTTAATACCAAATAGATATGTCATTTTACAACTAAAAAGCTTGTAGGTGTTAACTAAAATTAAAAAAACAAGTGGAAAAGGAGGAGTTTTTATAGTTGTATGGCTCATAAAAGAGAGTAGAACATGGGAAAATATTATGTAATGGATTTTACACTTTCATGACTCCACTTACATGCTTGATCTACTTATAAAGTGTCAAAAATGGGCCAAAACCATTTCTCTTCTCCATCACTCCACTAAGCAAGCTAAATTAGTCAATATGTCCTTTTATGGTACAACCAGTAAGAGAGGTTTCAGGTCAAAAGATCTTGGTGGTGGATAGTAAACTTGGTTAGATTAAAATTCATGGTAGAATTTGGAATAATGGTTAGCTATGCTTTATAAACCATTCTTAAGAAGTTGATTATCTTGATTTAAAAACTAATCCCCACACCCTACAGGTTTTCATCTTGTATGAGCAAGTCCATACAATCTAATTATTGAAATTTATTATACAAGATTTTAAATTCCCCCTTTCATGTTTTCTATCTTGGTTTTCATGTTTGGATCTGTTTCATGAGCCAAACAGTTTAAGTTACAGGTTGATGTCACTAGTGGACTAACAGTCAACTTTCACCAACTATAGAAGGTTTATTTATATGAAATGGTTTCAAATTAATGTGATATTATGTTCCATGCATCTCATATTTCCTAAAAATCTCCTTATCCCTAATCTCACTCGTCAAATCCATCATCCATGAAGTTGCAATAAAAAAAATGTTTCACATAGTCAACTTCCTGTAGGTTACATATTTAGTCATAGTGTATAAAGGTCCTAAGAACATTCATGAAGGTATAATGGAGGGTTTTAAGGTGTTGGACATATTTTTAGAGCATGATCTAACAATTGAATCCATCTAATTGGCATATAACAAACTATTATGACCAATGCAAATTGCACACAAAGTCATACATTATTGGTGAGCACCTATAGGATGTCAACCACATTGAAATAAGGACTCTTGATATTATTTAAAGCATTTCAAGGTTGTAAGAATATATTTGAGAGTTTATGGAAGGTCTAGGACTAGTTACAAGCCCATACATCATGCACACTACCCATATTCACACTTACTACCTTTATATGTTGTTGTGTGTGTATATATAGGCTCCCACAGAGACCTGAGAATGTTGCACAAAGGTGTTGAACATGTTTTGAGACATTTTTGAGGTCTTAAGATGTGGAAAAATGTCATTAGAACCATGATAAAGTCATTAGGAAATCAGTAGGCTTGATATTCACATGCATAGTTGAAGAGTTGAATTCAAGGATAAATTCCCTAAAAACCCAAAAATGGAGCCCTGTGTGATTTTGATGATGCATAGAATGAGGTAACATGGTGCATAGTGTTGGAATAATTGTCATTGATGTTAAAGGAATTGTAATGGATATGAATGGAAATGTCAAATGGAATTGTTGATGGAAGTAAATGGAAGTGTTTGGAAGTGAATGGAATTATTGCCAAAAGTGAACATAATTGTTCCCAGAAGTGAACGAAAGTGTTGCCAAAAGTGAACGGAATTGTTGCTAGAAGTGAACGGAAGTGTTGTTGGAAGTGAATGGAATTATTGCTAGAAGTGAACAAAAATGTTGACTAAAATGTTAACGTAAATTTTGATAGAAATGTCAATGGTCACATCTTTTGGTGAAGAGGTGTCTCTTGGAATGGATGCCCCTCTTGGGAAAAGGTAACAAAGGCTATAAAAGGATAGATGAGTGGATGAAAAAAATAAGAAGAACAAGCACTTGAAATATATTTTATATCATTCAAGTCTAAAATAAGTGTGGGATAAGAGTTGAAAATGCATTAAAATCATTGAGAGAAGAAAGAGAGAAAAGAAGGGTTCCATTATTTGTTGAGTTAAAAATAGATCTACAGTGGTAAGAAGAATTTTGTAAGGGGTTGGTGTTCCTATGAATTAGTGCTCATGAATTAAAGCTGAGTTGGTGCTTGGTGGAAGGGGTTGGTACTCTTATGGGTTGGTGCCTATAAATTATAATTAGGGATTGGCGTCTACTATATATTGGTGCCTACAAATATTTAAAAATTATATTAAGAGAATTTCTTCATGGTATTCTCTCAAAAGGGTTTCCACGCAAATCTATGTCTATTATCATTGTGTGGTTTTGCATTGTATTCTTTGATTTCTTTGAATATATTAATTATGGAGTAAGTTGAGGTTTTAGATTTAATATTAATAGTCAAAATAAAAAATATATATCTTATACTAATTCACCCCCCTCTCAATATAAGCTTGTGCTTAACAATTGGTATCAAATCCAGTTCCTTCAGTGTTAGCACTACTAGAAGGTAGATCTTAAAAGCATATATGGTAGGATCTTAAATGTTGGATGGTTTCTCCACTAATAAGGCTCCTTTGTTTGATGGAATGAATTATGCATTTTGGAGCATAAGGATGAAGACTTACTTGATGGCCCTAGGTTTTGACATTTGGTAAGTAGTGGTAATAGGATACACAATGCCACAAATTGCACCAATGGATGCCACTAGAAAAAAGGCTAGTGAGAATAATGTGAAATATATGAATGAAATCTTATGCAGGCTTTTAGAAAATGAGTTTGTTAAGGTTATGCATTGTGAATCTGCAAAAGAGATTTGGGATAAACTCAACACTATTTATGAAGGTGATATTAAGGTGAGAAAAGAAAAACTCCAAACCCACTAGAGGTAGTTTGAAAATTTGAAAATGAAGAATGAAGAAAACATTGCTAGATATCTTATTCATTTCGATGAGATTGTTAATGTCATTTGAGGACTCAAAGAGAAAATTGAAGAATCTCTGATCATTCAGAAAGTCTTAATATCCCCACCATTGAGATTTGATGTGAAGGTCTCCACCATTGAAGAAATGAAAGATTTAGACACGATGAAAATGGATGAGATCTATGGAATTATTATGGCATAAAAAATGAGAATCAAATCTAAGAGACAATCGAAGAAGGAAGTATCATTCAAGGTCTCGAAGAAAGAGAAGATCAAAGAACTAGAATCAAGTGAAAATTCAAGTAGTTAAGAAGATGAAAATGAAGCTCTATTAATTCAAAATATAAAGAAAGGATTGGGCAAATATAAAGTAAAATTACCATTTAAATGCTTTAATTGTGGTAAAATTGGTAATTTTACAACCAAATGTCCAAATAAAGGAAATAATGATGATGAGGGAAACAAACCAAAGCATAAAATGGGATTCAAGCTAAACAAAGATAAGAAAAGATTTGAGAAACAAAAGAAAATCCTATACTCTAAGAGGTATAGTAACTCATTTGAAGAAAACAAAGAAATTGATGTTAAAAGCGATAATGAAGAGAGTCTATTCATGGCTACAGAAGAAAATGCCACCACCAACAAAGATATTTTGGAGGAAGATGAAGACATGGAAGAAGAAGGTGAAGTGAACCTTGAAGAAATTATTTGTGCATTGGAAGAAATGAAAGCATTTAAGAACAAGAATCAGAAACTAAATTTACAGTTCCAAAAATATGAAGAAGAGAATCGAGACTTCAAAGTGAAGACATCACAAGTCCTTGAGGAATCAAACAAGGTAATTGTTGATCTGAAAAATAAAATCAAAAAATTTAATCAAGTTGAGGAAGATTTGAGAAGTCAACTACAAATGAAAGAATAAGAATATACGAAGCATGAGAGTGAGATTTTTGCTTTGAAAAAGGACTTAGAGAGAATAAACACAAATAATCTAAAATGTGAAAAGAGAACTGAGGTTTTAGATAAGATCCTAGACCATCAAAGATCATTTTTCAATAAGTTATGTCTTGGTTATGGAGATGAACAAGAATGTACTAATAAGACCAAAAGCTATGTAGAAATTCCCAAGGAACCTATGAAGAATGAAAGTAGGAAGGAAGAAAACACCATAAAGACAATCATTGTGCATAAAAAGGGGAAAGAAGAAAACATCATCAAGAGACCATATGTTCCCAGCTATACAAAGGTGACCATGTTTGGAAGTTCCTTTCATGGTTATTGCTTTTATTGTAATCACTTTAGTCATAAGAAGGTAGACTGCAAAAAGAGAGTAAGAGATAATGCATCAAGGAATACAATCAAAGGCATTCATAAAGTCTTTAATGGAAACTATAATTCATTTTCTCCCCTATCATACTATAATGAGGATGTTATTATCTACTGTAATTGCAACAATTATGGACACATAACACATTTTTGTAGAAGTGGGTTTAAATTCTCCAAACAAGATCAAAGAAAAAAATCTTTAATTATAAAGGAAAAGAAAAAAGAACTTACGAAGATCTGGAAAAAGAAGTTAGAGGAAGCTAAACAAGATAAAGAAAAATCCATTCTTGTTCAAATAACATTTCATGAACAAGATGAACTGCAATAGTGGTACATTGATAGCAGATGTTCAAGACATATGACTAAAGATAAAAGCAAGTTTATCTCATTGAAAAAAGTGAATGAAGGTAAGGTGAAATTTGGTGATAATGCTAGAGAAAAAAATCACTAAAAAAGGTACGTTAAGTCTTGATAATGGTAAAACAAAAATGGATAATGTTTTATGTGTTGAAGGATTCAAACATAATCTTTTGAGTGTAAGCCAAATGTGTGATCAAGGACACACACTTAATTTTTATGCTAAAGGATGTGAAATAAGGAAGGTAGATATGGGAGAATTAGTTTTAGATGCTCATAGAACCACAAACAACCTATACATGCTTGGAGAAATGAGAGGAGAGAAATTTTGTCTGAGTCAAGTTGAAGAGAGTTGGCTATGGCATAGAAGGTTAGGGAACATAAGATTTGATAATCTTGTGAAAATCAGCAACAAATAGGCTATGTGAGATATTCCCAAGATAATAAAACCTTCAAGCACTTTATGCAAGCAATGCCAACATGCGAAGCAAACCAAAGCAAGGTTCAGAATGAAGGAATATTCAACCACCAAACCACTAGAGTTGATTCATATAGATCTTTGTGGTCCTACCAAAATTGAAAGCATGCAAGGTGAGAGGTACTTTATGTTTTTCATTTATGATTATATGATAATGTTGTGGGTAGCCTTTCTAAAAGAAAAAATAGAAGCATTTAAAAAATTTAAAGCTTTTAAGACATTAGTAGAAAATGAAAAAGAGTTGAAAATAAAATGCCTAAGGTCATATTGAGGAGGTGAGTTTATTTCAAATTAATTCATTGAGTTTTACAAAGATCTTGGAATTAAGAGACAATACTTAGTTGGAAGGACTCCACAATAAAATGGAGTGGTGGAAAGGAAAAATCGAACCATTCAAGATATGGATAGAACTATGTTGAATGAATCTAAGCTATTAGATAGATTCTAGAGAGAAGCAATTAATACAATAGTATATATGTTAAATAGAGGGAAAATCAAAATTAATAATGATAAAACTCCTTATGAATTATGGAAAGGAAGACTAACTTCAGTCAAACATTTCAAAGTGTTTGGAAGTAAATGTTTTATCAACATGAATGAAGAAAACTTGGGAAAATTTGAGTCAAGAGCTAATGAAGGAATTTTTCTTGGCTACTCCATCAAAAGCAAAGCCTATAGATGTTATAATAAAAGGCTATAAACTATCATATAAAGTGATAGTGTTAGAATAGATGAGATCATGAATCAAAAGGCAAAATAACCTTTAAAAGAGCCTCTAGAAATACCCAATATTTTAAAAGAAGGGGAAGAATAAAATGTAAAACAATTGAGTGAATCTAAAAGGTAGGACACCAAAACACCATCTTGTTTTGTTTAAAAGAATCATACTGAAATTTAGATCATTGGCAACATTGATGCTAGGGTGCAAACCAGAAGAAGAATTGTAAGTATACTTGAGCATGTAAATTTCTCTTTGTTATTTGAGGTAGAGCCTAAGAATTTTTATGAAACTAGTCATGATAAACATTGGGTAAAAGAAATGGAAGAAGAGTTAGATCAAATTGAGAAGAATGAGACTTGGGAACTTCTACCCAAGCCAATGGATCAGAATGTGATTGGCACTAAGTGGGTTTTTTAAAACAAATTGAATTAAAATGGCCAAGTCACTCGAGACAAAGCAAGGTTGGTATGTAAGGGGTATGCTCAACTAGAAGGTGTAGATTTTGAAGAGACTTTTGCTCCTATTGCTAGATTAGAAGTAATTCAAATATTTCTTGCATTTTTCAGTATTCAAAAATTTCAAAGTCTATCAAATGGATGTTAAATAAACATTTCTAAATGGTAATTTAGAAGAGGAAGTTTACATAGAACAACTAGAAGGATTCCTCTTATCATAAAATAAGGATTATGTGTGTAAGTTGAAGAAGGCTTTGTATGGATTGAAACAAGCTCCTAGATCATGGTATGCTAGGATTGATAAATACCTATAAGACCAAGTATTCAAGAGAGGATCTGCTAATAGTAATCTTTACATCAAAACTAAAGGAGATCACCAGTTAATTATTGTGGTGTATGTAGATGATATAATATTTGGAGGAGATAATGAGGAAATGTCAAAGAGATTTGTTGAAGATATACAAAAGGAATTTGAGATGTCCATGTTAGGCAAGTTGTCATTTTTCCTTGGTTTATAAATCTCTCAATCCAATAAAGGAATATTCATATCCCAAAGCAAGTATGTGAAGGAGATGTTGAAGAAATTCCATATGGTGGAGTGTGACCCTATTAGCACACCTATGGCTATACGTACAAAGTTGAGCAAAGATGATGAATCTCTGAATACTAATCAAACTCTTTATAGATAAATGATTGGGAGTTTACTATATGTGACAACATCTAGGCTAGATATCATGAAATTAGTAGGTATGGTTGTATGATTTCAAGAAGCTCCAAAAGAAACACATGAAAACCATGAAATGTATATTCAGATATTTAAAGAGAACCTTAGATTATGGGTTATGGTACCTAAGAGGTAAAGAATTCACATTGGTAGCGTACATGGATTCAGATTGGGCAAGTTGTGTAGATGATATAAAAAGTACAAGTGGAGGATCATTCTTTCTTAGAGATAACCTAGTATCATGGTTGAGTAAGAAGCAAAATTATATATCTCTATCCACAACAGAAGTAGAGTACATAGTGGTAGTGCTATGTTGTACACAAGTTCTATGGATGAAATAAACCTTGAAATATATCAAAGTAGAGTATGATCATCCAATCTTCATATTCTGTGATAATACTAGTGTGATAAGTATTTCAAAGAATCCAATTATGCATTCCAAAACTAAGCATATCCTTATACAATATCATTTATTGAGAGAATAGGTGGCCGAACAACAAGTAAAATTGGAATATGTTTCCACATCCAAATAGATGGTAGATATCTTCACTAAGCCACTTTCAAAGGAAACATTTGAGTACCTACGATAGAAGTTGGGAGTAATATCCTTTGCTTTTACTCATTAAAAATCAAGAGAAGCATTGGTTAAGGGGGAGATAAAAAAAAATTAGCTCCTTGAATGACCCTTTTCCATTGATGTCAAAGGGGAGAATGGTAGTATAGGGAGTTCTAGCAAGGGGTAGTTGCAGAAAAGAAGATGGGGAGTTACCAAAAAGATCTTTTTGAAAGTTTGCCATCAATGACAATGGGGGAGATTGTTGGAATAATTGTCATTGATGTCAAAGGAATTATAATGGATATGAATGGAATTGTTGTCAAAATTAAATGGAAGTGTACAGAAGTGAATGGAATTGTTACCAGAAGTGAATGGGATTGCTACTAGAAGTGAATGGAAGTATTGGCATAAGTGAACGAAATTGTTGCTAGAAGTGAATGGAAGTGTAACTAGAAGTGAATGGAATTATTACTAGAAGTGAATGGAAATGTTGACAGAAATGTCAATGGAAATTTTGATGAAAATGTCAATGGTCACATCTTTTGGTGAAGAGGTATCTCTTGGAATGGACACCCCTCTTTGGAAAAGGTAGCAAAGGATATAAAAGGATAGATGAGTGGATGAAAAAAACAAGAAGAAAAATAACTTGAAATATATTTTATATTATTCAAGTCTAAGAGAAGTGTGAGAAAAGAGCTAAAAATGCATTAAAATCATTGAGAGAAGAAAGAGAGAAAATAAGGGTTCCATCATTCATTGAGTTAACAATAGATCTATAGTGGTAAGAAGAATTTTGTAAGGGGTTGGTGCTCCTATGAGTTAGTGCTCATGAATTAAAGTTGAGTTGGTGCTTGGTGGAAGGGGTTGGTGCTCCTATGGATTTGTGCCCATAAATTGTAAATGGGGATTGGTGTCTCATGTATGTTGGTGACTATGAATATTTAAAATTTATATTAAGATAATTTCTCTATGTTTTTCTCCCAAAAGGGTTTCCATGTAAATCTGTGTCTATTTGCATTGTGTGGTTTTGCATTGTATTCTTTGATTGATTTGAATATATTAATTGTGAAGTAATTTAAGGTTTTGGATTTAATATTAATAGTTGAAAGAAAAAAAATATATCTTATACTGATTCACCCCCCTCTCAGTATAAGCTTGTGCTTAACACATAGGTGAGTTTAGATGTTTCCCTCTTATAGCCTTCATATAGGGGAGATACCTTACAAAATGATATGGATGTTTTATTCCCAAAAGTGATGAAAATGAGACTTCTAAACCTTACATTTGTTCACTATATAAAGGTAGTGTTTTCTATGAAATGTTAAATTTCAAGTGATCTCATTGTTCAAAGATATCAAGGTAGGAACATCTCTCCATGGTAAGTGATCTATTGAGCTAAAATGCATATTAGCAACTAAAGGAGAATAAATAAGGATTTGAGTACAAGGTTTTGACATTAATAACAACCTATGGGACCCTCTTTTGTCCTAAAATGCACACCTACAGGTTTAAAAAATAAGTGACATGTTAGAACCTAATTGTTGAGTACTAGTTTTAAGTTCTAGGTAATATATGAGTACATTTCACTCATTTAATGAGACCATAAGATTTGAAGAGAACCTAGACATGATAAGGACTATATATTGTTATCTAAAAGTGCCTTTTTAATCTAAAATGGTCACCTAAAGCCAACTGTAGGTGACAGTACACTAGTACCACAGTTTGGTTTTATCATGGTCTTTTAGCATGAAGTATATCCAATTGAATTTTAAAGAGACCTGAATGATTTTAAAGGGATAATATAATGAGTCAAGGTCTAAAATATACAAATTTACACCCATAAATATTTTATTTTGGGGCAAGTAACACAAAAACATAGTCAACCACCTATGTCAAATTAAGTACAAGTTATGTAATGAAGAAGATTAAAAAAGTTGTAAGGTGTTGATATGTCTGAAAGCACCTTGAAAATAATACTAACCTTATGAAACTCTCAAAATAGGAAGAACATAGTATAATAAGGTCCAATCTCCAAGGTACACCTATAGTTATAGTGCAATCATGTACAATCAATGTTCCTAGGAAGTTTACCTTGAGTTTTTAAGGAGTTTTAAGGTGCTAAGAGTGTAATATAACCTTTAAATTCAACATAGAGGGTCCCTAGAACTTGGAAAAATTCTTCATATCATCCTCTTATCTAGGGAAGTAGGGTAATTTCCTGTTGTTCTATCTTAGAAAGAGGGCACTCTCAAAAGGTCATTTCTTACAAGATCAATCATAAAGATGATGATAATGTAAACTGCAAGCTAATGAAACCTTGCAAGGAGAAGTGTAAGGTTGTGTTAGACATGAACCAAGGACCTTGATCAAGAAAATGAAGAAGGAGAGGAATCCATATGAGATATAATGGGTATTAAAGTGATTTTATATTGTAGAGGACTCACCAAGGCTCCTTCCCATCCACTTAGATTTTAACCTACTTATATGGATAGGGTGGAAAATGTATTTTATTGATATATTTATGTGTTTTGAAGGTGAAAAGGGATATAAAAGTTTGAAATAAAATTTATTAGAGATAGTGGGACTTAATATAGCCTCCCATATCCATTTCATGATTCATCTAAGCTCACAAGTGCCTTTACTAACACCTTTATCTTAGCCAGTTAAAACTAGCATAGTGAATAAGCAAGTGAGAAGGTGAAAACTCTAAGTGAGAGGAATTTTAAGGTCTATCTAATGAATATAAGGCCATGAGGGATCTTAAAAAGTGTCATAAACTCCTCTGTATGGATTGGATTAGACAACTAAAGTCAATCTTGGTGTCATGTGTGAGAGGTGAGTGAAAGAGGAGTGATTATAACTACAGGCAGTGATAGCTCATGTCTAAAAGAATCTTGATATTTGTGGATACCTATAATACATAGTGGGGCTTGTTTATAACCCCTCCCTCTTAGATAAATCATTTTATTTTTACCTAGTCTATTGTGGAGCATTCCAAGGAGGCCAAATGATGAAGGCAATTTCTAGGCAAGCAAATGAAGAGTCCTAAGACACATTTTAGGAATTTCATGCCTTTAATGGAAATTTGTCCACATATACCTTGCATGGTCTATCTTATAATTCATTTTATAGCAAATTTAACTCTTCCTCTAAGCTTAACAATGTTCCAGTGACTTTTGGACTTCATTCTTCCCACTTCTCTCTTAAATTTTATAAGTAGTAGCCATTTTGGCTATTGTAGCTAATTCCACTCCATGTATGTTGAAACCCTACTAGATTGACATTGTATTTTTACTTTTAACAATAAATTAAAATCTTTTTTTGATTTTATGAACAATTATCTAAGTCTGTAAAGTGATAAATGGTGATGTTGAGTGATAACCTTATATCCTTGCTTCTCCTTATCCTCTCATGTTTATGCAAGAGTTAATATTATATCAGGTCATATAGATTGTATATAGTGTGTTTGGATAATTTAAATTATAAAATTGTCCTTAGGGTGTGAAATCTACCCTCTAGTTCACTTACCTTATGTTGTCTCATACATATCACTTCTATATTGAAACACTTATGTTAAATTATCCTAGGACTTTGAAATTGGTTTGTAGGTCTTATTTATTAGTGAAATAAGTATGATGGTCTTGTGGAAATCCTTATAGTGTATCACCCTATCAGATTAGTTTCATTTCATTCAAATTTATATCTCTTTTCCCACAAGTAATTAGTTAAGTAGGTGATAATCAATCCAAGGTATATTTAGGGAGCTAGCCCATAAACATAGAGGTCTACTTCTATTATAGGTAAACCCACATACATATAAGTATTCCCATGTTGCCAAAATATGGAGGAGGCTTGAACACCCTCATATAGGGTGAAATATTTGGTCAAAATAGTTTTGGCACACTCAATGGAACCAAGGTCCAAGAAAGTGGAAAGATTGTTGGTGTGTCTTTCCTCTAATTAGATTTTTTAGTCAAGTAAGATAGGACCAATGGCAACTCCAAATGAAATATTATGGTTGTAATCATAATAAGTGTCATTTGTTGAATATTTTGATCAGTTATTGTGTTTTATTTGACTTATAAGGTTAATATGAATAGGTATGGTGAATATCCCTACTATGAACCTCCATATCAACCTTATTGTGAACCATGTTATACCCCTTAATATTTCTATCACAATGGCTACCAATACTATGAGCCGTGGCAGCCCTATGGTCCTCCATTTCCCTCTCCATATAGACATTATGTTGTTGGACAACCCTATGAGGAAGGCTATTAAGAAACCTATCAAGAAGTTTCTTCTTATCAATCCTAATATACCCTTGTAGATAATCAAAAATTGCACAATTTTAGATGTCGAAGTGCCTTAAACCCTTACCTGACTCTAAGACTACTCGACCACCTAGTTGACTTAGCCCATTTATTAATTTACTAACTTAACTTTTTAATTCACCCCTTTTTAACCCATTTTTCTCTAAAACCTCAATCATCGATGGTCAACCTAACTATCGATGGTTATCCTGACCATTGATGATCAGGTCTTCCAAGCCTACTTTAAAAGAATTACCATCTATATGAAATAATCATGACACATAAAAACTTTTGTTTTGCAATGCAAACTATCTTTAAAGCATTGTAATTAGAAACTTTTTCCTCTATCCAATTAGTGACTTTATCCTACACATTTAGAAACTTCATATTATAAAAAGAGATAAGTAGGAGGAGAAAAAGATCCATAAATCTAGTAATATGAATCCAAGCTATATTGCATACAGGTATCCAACATCCCTTCAATAAGTAATAAACATCAATGGAGACTCAAACCTCTATCATAATCACTTTCGAAATCCAAAGTATTGTCACTTTGGCCAAATTTATTCATCCTTCCACCATCAAGTTATAGGTATCTCTTACTTGTTTTCTTCAATTTTTATTCCATTTCTAACCTCCCTACCCTATCAGACCCATTAGTATATTATTTTCCATTTCCCTGATCCATAACAAACTTTTGTTTGCCCAATTATCTAATCTATAATCCTTTTTTTTATCATTTCCAAAATCACATAGGTAACCATCGATGGTTATCACAACCACATACGGTCACCTCAACCATAGACGATTATCTAACTGTCGATGATTAGACCAACCATCGATGGTTCACCCAATCAATGACAATCATGATGGCAAAAAATAACAAGTTATTTTCACCCCCTTGACCCCAACCAAACCCTATTTTTTGTGTTCTTTCCTATTCACAGAGACTTTTAATTTTTTAAACTTGACCCCAACTATCTTAACATTATTATTGACCCTCTTTTGCTATATTTAGTCATTTTGTTTAATAATAAATTTACTTTCATCTCATCTTACATGTATTTAATTTATATTTATTGAATTCAATTATTATTTCCTTTCGTTTATATCAACTTAATTGTTATAAATAATGGATTGACAACCTCCTAACAAGCATATGCTTCTTTGATCTAGATCACACTGAGTAGTCCACTCAACCATCCATCTAACAACCCCTTTTCTAGTGTTTTTACTATCTACACATTATTCCTTCCAAGCCAAAGAGGATTTCTCACCATCATTTGGATAATGTGTGCACTTTTACTAGGTATCCTTCTACACACCCTATTACTAATTTCATTACTTGATTCCAAATTAAGAAATGAATAGAAATTAAGAGAAACATTTTGGCACACCTAGTGGGACCTAACATCCCTTTTTATTCCTTTATTTTATGCTCATCGAATGAAATCTAAAACTTATTTTGGGCTTAAAATAAATCTTTTGTATACATTTATTGCTTTCTTGTTTTAGTTCATCTAGTAATTTAAAGGCATGATAATTAATCATAGCTTTTAATTTTATTATTACACACCATACCAAACTACATAAATAATTAACACATCAAAACATACTTGAGACAAGGCCCAACTAGGATTTCATCACCTAGCAGTAAACCTTACCCTTTCTTGACAATCCTACTTGAAGGTCATTACCAAGGGGAGAACCAACTCAACTCTCTGGTTGAGTATAAACTTTAAAATTCAATATATTTTGTCTAAGCACTTGATACCTTTATCATTGTGGTGTGTGAAGTGAGGGCGTAGGCTGAAATGGCAAGCCATATACTGAAGATCAATATATATTTTCTCTCTTGAACACCTAAACATAACTTGAAACCAACCTTAGATTTCCTCTTTAGTACCTGATCTACAAACCAAATTTCCTCTTCACACTTTCTAAGGCATAAACCAAAAGTGATTTAAAAATAACCCTAGGTTTTTAAACACACTTTAGTATGTGTTTTATTTCCTTGGGTTCTTTTCTTTTGCTTAATATTTGTTTGAGGTGTGAGTTTCACCATTTTATCTCCTATTTCCTCTCATGGTCTTTACTAGACAACAGTTGAGGAATCACACCCACCAAAAACCACCTTCTTCTTCCTCCATGGATTATACCTCTAACATGAAAGGGTCCCCTCATTTTTATCCCCCTCCTATCGAGCCTCTAATTGTTACTGAGGGTGATCCAAATTTCACCACCTTCCTCAATAACAACCCCATAAATCTTCATCATTTCTTAAACACCTTATCTAACTGTACCTATTTTACTTCAGTTCCTCTTACAGATCCTCTTTATGGTATGCCTTCCCATATTTTGGTAGGTGCTACCTCAACCCAACCCATGTTCACCCAAGCCTCTTATTCTTCTAATATCCCACCTACTACCACTCCCCAAACTCCATCCAACATCCCAACTAGTTACCAAACACCTACTACCCCAACCAATACCTCCAACATTAGATCCAAATTATCTCTTGTCACTCATACTCCTTCTATCATGGGGGTATCTTCTACCCCTATTTATACCATTACCCTTAGTTTGACTAACCCACCAACTTCTACTCCACTTCAAAATTTGGTATTTTCCATACCTCAAACACTTTCACCTATTAGCACTAGAGTTACCACCCACTACCAACTGATTAGAACTTTCATACCTCTAACCCAATCTATGTCCATTCCTACCATCTACCAATCCAAAGATACCTCTAACCCAACCCATATCAGCTCCATAACAAGCAACCATGACATCTTACCCATATATTTCTAACCCACAAGGATACATAACACCTTCTACCCAACCATTTGTGCCAATCAATCCTTATGGTGCATTATGCAAACCCTCTATAACCACATACAAATATGTGGCTTCTTCAGCACCCTTTCTCACTTATCCATTTCTATCACCCAACCTCAATAAATCTTACCATCTAATTATGTGGCTTCCCAACCTCAAATAGACTTGGTCAATATGCTAATGGACAAAATAACCAACTTAAAATCATCTATCTCTAGGTCTCATAACCTTTTATCCTATGATCAAATCTATAATGAACCCATTCATCACTAACCACACTTATCCTCCTCAATGGGAATTACCCAAGTTTTCCAAGTTCCAAGGTAAGAAGGACCCCCAACATTTGAGATCATTTCATCATTGTTGTTATTTGATCATGTATGATGATTCTCTCCTCCTTCATACCTTCCCCATGTCTTTATCAGGACCAACCCTTGATTGGTATATTTCTCTCACCAATCACTCCATCCTTTCCTTCTCCCAACTGGCCTAAGTCTTTTTAGAGAACTTCTTAGTAAATATATCATAAAAAGTTTCTATTACTAACCTCTATTCTATTAGAAAATTTGATGATGAATCAATTACCAATTTTTTAGCCACATGAAGAGGTATCATCAACTAAATTTATTTATCCTTACCCAAACTTGAGTTGATTAATCTCTTCTCTCAAGGCCATCCCAAAAATATTTCTCCTATTCTTCAAGTTCACACTTTCATAACTTTTGATGAGGCATTCACCATCTCACGTAAACTTAAAAATTGAGCTATTGATGAAGGGAATTGAAATTGTGGACCAACAATTCTAGCTTTAAATCCAATGACCCTCCCTCCACTAAAACCACTAACTAATATAACCATCCTAATACCAAGACAAAAACATCTATAAACTTAGTTATCCTAAAAACTACTCCACCACCAACTATCAACCAAGCCTATCAAACTAATTATTCCAACTCTTCCTACCAGTAAAACTGTAACCAAAATCAAGATCTTCCAAAATAATATAGTCGTATAGGGGAGGCTTGTGATTTAGTTTTGGAAAAATTGATCAAATCTAACCTCATCCAACTTATACCTATCAAACCACCCCAATAATTTTATGTTTCTCGCCCTATGCTTGGTTGGTACAATGAGAATGACCATTGTGCCTTTCATCAAGTTATTAGAAATGACATATGTAGATTCAATACCTTCAAAAGTATAGTCCAAATCTTAATTAATAGTGGAGAAATTATATTTGATAATACTAATACACCTCCTAATTAGTCCCTTGACATCTTTCATAAACATTTTCCCAATCATGCTCCTTCCACGCATCACCATGACATCAAACCAAAATCATCTCACTCTTATGAGGCACATACAATCAACATTATTATAAGTGATCCCATTATTGAGGAGACCATTACCTCAACCACTTCTTCTTCCATTCACTAATGGAATTTGTAGACTCGCCTTCTATTCCTTTGGATACCCAAATGAAGGAATCAACCACCCCTCTCTCTTCACTTTATGAGGCCTTAGCTTTATCTAACTCTCCTTTGATGGAAACACCAAAAGAGATAACCTTTGTTTTGACCATCTCTTCTTCTTCCACTCTACCCATTGAAGTGGTATAAGTGTCCACCATTCCTTTGGACACATAAACAAAGGAAGAAACCATGTCTACTCTTTCACTTGAAGACACTACACCTACCTCCCCTGTCATAAAACCATCTATTCCCTCTTTGGAAATAATCCCACTAGAGAAGGTTACCTCATCCACCCAACCATTAATTTTGGAACCTTCCATCAAGAACAAGGATGGAGGAACCATTAATTTTAGAAACCAATAACCAAGGAACCAAACCCATCTACAAGACCTTTTCTAGACTAGTCCAAAGTCTAGAGTTCACTTCTCAACCCAACTTTGATAGAGCCACCTTTTGGTATTGTCTAGGTCTCCCTTACCAAAACCAATTTGAATCCTCAATATCATTTGAATCCAAACTTAATCCCATTATCACCAATCTTTCTAATACCTCTTCTTCCAAAACCATATGTGAACCATCCCAACTACCTCCATCTAACATTACCAAATAACCCTATGCCTCTCTTACCAAACCTATCAAAAATCTAGGAATTCTTCCCACACCTAGTCAAACTCACCCCTATTTGAAGTTGGACTTAACTCCATCTTGTCCACCAAAGAAACCCCCAACCAAAAAAATAAGAAGGTAGAGTTGCCCAAACCTCAACCTTGAACTAGACCCATAGCACCTCCTTCCCACTTACCTTATATTTTAGGACCCCATCCTTCTACCATCCCAATTACTTGTTCTCCTCTAGTAAACCATCCCCCTTTTCTCTATCTACACCTATTCTCCTTCATTCTTAACTAACCTATCCACCTCTACCATCCCAATTACCTATTCTTCCAATCCTTCATCATCCAAATCTTCCACTTTCAAATCATTTACCCCTAAATCAACCATAACTAAGTTATCCCAACCACCAACTAAAACCAATCCACCACTTGTAACTTCTAAGGTGAAAACTACTTCTAAGAAGACTCCCATCCCTAAAACTATAAACCCATCACCTCTGACACCTTTGAATGAATTTTATTCAACCATCCTACAAAGGTTATTTCAAAATTCTTCCATTATATTACCACCTATAAAGCCATTCTACCCCTCCAATACCAAACCCACTTGGTTTAATGATAACTTGATATGTGCATACCATAGGGCACTAGGACATGATACAAATAACTACAAATCTCTCCAAGCACTTGTTCATAACATATATGATGAGGATGATATATTATTAGACAAACCTATTTTACCTCCATTACCAATCTAACCACCAACTCAACCTATCCAAAACTTACCTACTCCCCTACTCTCACCCAAGAGTGAAGAGGAAGAATTGAAGCAACCATCAAACCCAAAAAATTCCCCCATCCACACTATTCATATGTTTACCCATCTTGGGCCCAACATAAAGACAAGGGAAAATTCAAAGTTTTCATTCCTTAGACATACCCTTTAACCCCTCAACCTTATAACCTAACCTAAACACCTAAACCTTCACTTATCCCACCAACAAAACCCAAAGTGTCAATTTTGGGACCCTTTCCCTCCAACCCTTCTGACTCCATCCAACATATCATGTTAAAACAACTTCACCAAACACTGATGAAAATGAGACTTTATGAATTAATCAAAACCTCACCCCACTATTATTAAGCACTAATAGAGGCTCTAAAATCTATAGAGGTTTACCCAGATGACCCACAACCCCTTGCACCCTTTGTTAGAGCCCCCCAAAATTTTTGCCTTCATCATCTTTCAAGATTATAAAATACCTCTTATTTATTTTGAGAATCTCAATCCTCCATTCTTCATCACTATGTATATCAATCAAACCATCATCAAATGGGTGATGATTGATGGTGAAACTAACATCAACATTATATCCTCCCATTCTTATGACTAACTTTAGCTACCCAATAACATCATGTTAGAAAGCATAATGGTCCTTCGCTCCTTCAATGATACCATGGCCACTACCTTGGAAACAATTATCCTTCATATTCATTTAAGACCTCATACTATTCTTGAACTATTTTAGGCTATAAAGGGTGAGTTCCAATACAATTTATTACTTAGACACCCTTAAATACGTGCCATGAGTTGTGTCCCTTCTACCTTACATCAATGTGTCAAATTTGAGCATGAAGGTCAAGTTGTTACCATAAAATCTGACCCTAGTCCTTTTTCCTCTTGCAATATGATAAATCATCTTAATAATGTTCTTATTCCTCCCTCATCCACCTCACAATCAACTGCTAACAACACTACCTCATCACTAGCAAAAATACATAGCACTCCTACCCATACTATTGATGAGGCTTTTATTAGCTCATCCATCCCTTCATCCCAAATTCCCATAGAGGACCCCTTAGAATCCATGTTTTAACATCTCTCCCTTGGAGAATATTTCCTTTTAGCCTTGAATGCTTTCTTTACTCTGTAAGAGTATGGGAACCTCAAAAATAACCCTTCTTATGATCCCAACATCAGAACCATCATCCCTTTCAAGCTCCCCAACAATCAAACAAATTTCATCTATGGGGAACTTGATCAGCCACTTCTTGCTCCTACCAATACCTCATCCATCTAACCATTCACCTCTAACTTCTCTTACCTTAACAAACTAGCCTTTGCCAAAGCTTACCTTTATAGGTGTGTTTATAAGGGGTTTAGCCTTAGCCTTTATGAATAGGGACCTCATGATCTACCCATAATAAAAAACCAAAAACCTCATGAGTTATATGGCCTTGGGTTCATCCCACTAGAAAAACCCACCTCACCAAAACCCATCACTGCTATTGACAAGGATGTGTCATCCTCACCAACCCCATCTCCCTCATGGTTTGAAGACTTTGATATCATCCCATCTAACTTTTTTTATCAATACCATTAGTTTGGGCCCCTTGACCTATTGAAAGGATGGCCAAACTAAAACCCTTCCTCTCATTCATCTTAAAATGATAGAGTGAGATTCTCTTACCATCAACGCCATCCAACATCAAGATGATGATTCAATTCTCACCTACCTTAGTGTGGGGGATTCATCTATTCATAAATCCATTCCTCTTGAGAACCAAACCATGCTAAATGAATCTACTATTGATGTCAACTTGGGTACTCAAGATAACACCTGTATCATCAAAATTGGCCAATCATTAAATTCCATAGAATAATAAGATTACCCTTCTTTTTTTCATGATCATATCATAACATTTGTTTGGTCTTATCAAGATATGCCTAAAATTAACCCTTTTATTTCCCTCCACAACATTGTCACCCATCATCAGGTTAAGCTAGTATGGAAAAAGCTTCATAGGATGAATCCTCGCATATCCCTTATTGTCAAAGAAGAACTTTAGCTTCTCTTATCCATTGACTTCATTCAGTCCATTGAGTATTCATAATGGGTTTCTAACATCATTCCCATTACCAAACCAATAGGAGGACTTCACCTCTGCATCAAATTTCATTATCTCAACCTCACTTGCTCGAAGGATGACTTTCCTTTATCAAACATCGACCAAATTTTTGATCTTAAAATTAGCCACAAGATGTTATCTCTCATGGATGGTTTCTCAGGATATAATTAGATCTTGATTGCCCCTAAATATCAACACAATACTTTATTTATCACCCCATGGGGAACCTTTTTCTATAGGGTCATGCCTTTTGGTCTTAAGAATGCTATAAAAACCTATCAATGTGCCATGACCTATATTTTTCATGATCAAATCCATAAATTATAGAGGACTATATGGATGATCGCCTTGGGAAATTAAAACACCACAAGTAACACCTAGTTGTTCTTGCAATCATCTTCAATCAACTAATCCATTATCATGTTAAGATTAACCCTAAAAAATGATTTTTGGGATCTTATCAAGAAATCTTCTTGGCTTTATCATCTCTCTTTGAGGAATCAAAATTGACCCACCAAAGATAGAACAATATTGGAGAGGCCTCCTCCTACTAATCTTAAGCAACTCTATAGCCTATTGTGGAAGCTTCAATCCATCCATCACTTCATCTCCTAATCATCTGATAGATGTCAACCCTTTCATCATCTCCTCAAGAAAGACACCTCTTTTCAATAGACCAAGGATGGTCAATAAGCCTTTGATTCAATCAAGGAGTACCTTATTTCTCCACCTATCCTCATCCCTCCTAAAGAAATTAAATTTCTATCTTTACATATCCACCAGGGACCATTCCTTAGGGCTGATGTTCACTCATCATGATGAATAGAATAAATAAAAAGCCATATAATATGTTAGTTGCACACTTATAAAATATGAGACTCAGTATACTCATCCTAAGAAACTTTGCCTCGCTTTGGTCTTTGTGGACTCCATCACTACCTGCTTAATCATAAAACCTATGTCATCACTAACACTAACCCACTCAAGTACATTCACTCTAAACCATACCAAATCTAGTGTATGACTAAGTGGCTCATGTTCCTAGATGAATTTTATCTTGAGTTCCTTCAACAAAATTCAATTAAATGGCAAGTGATTGCTAATTAATTAGCCGAAGCTCCTCTACCAAACAATCAACCACTTCCTCTTGCTTTTCTTGATGATTCTATTACAACTCTTTCTTAGGAAGAACCCACCTACCAAATGACCATGTTTTTTGATGGCTCCAAATTCTAACATGGTGGGGATTCTAGAGTTATTCTCATTCCCCTTCATGACAAACCTCTTCCCCTTTCTTTTAAACTTGACTTTGAATGCACCAACAATGTGGCTAAGTATTAAGCCCTGGTCATAGGTCTCCAAATAACTCTAGTTTTGGGAGTCAAAATAATTAGTATCTTTGGTGATTCCCAACTCATGATCAATCAAGTCAATGGATCTTATCAAAGTAAAAATGATGTCTTATTGACTTACTTAATAACTCATGGACGTACTCTTAGCATCATTTGATCATTAACTTATCCAATTAATTCCTCAATATACTAATACATTTGTGGACACAATAGCTTCCCTTGCTTCCCAAATCCCATCTAAACCTTTCGAATCTAAACAATTTTTCATGATCGATTGATTTATCACACCTTCATCTATCCATTCTAACCTTCTTACCATTTTTAGTGTGGAATCATCTCCTTCTGACATTTGGTATGACCAAACTTTTAACTACCTTAACCTCAGCATTATTCCTCCCAACCTTTTAAGGAATGCCCAAAGAGATTTTATCCAAAGTACCTCTCATTACACCATACTAGGGTAAATCCTTTATAAATGTGGCTTCAATATCTTCCTTCTTCATTATCTAGCATAGTCATGAAGCTTCCCATGTTATTAAGGAAACACATGATGAAATCTATGGGGGATACTTTAGTAGCCTAGCTATTGTTAAAGATATCCTTCACCTCGGATACTATTGGCCCACCCTCAATCAAGATTGTTTTGATTATGTATATAAGTGTGCCAAATGTAAATAACACACTAATTTACATCATGCACCCACCCATGGCCTTTGAGTATCCTAATACTATTGGCCCTTCTTGCAATGGAGTCTGAATCTCATCGAGGAAATCCATCCTCATTATTCATAATGTCACCAATCCATCATTAATGCTACCAAATATTTCACCAAGTGGTGGAAGCCATTCCTCTTATATTGACCAAACCTAAAAACATTATCAATTTCATCAATCACCATAACATATAATGCTTTGGTGTTCCTCATAAGATCATCACTGATAATGGAAAATCTTCAAAAACAAGAAGGTCCAAGGTCTTTACAATTATTTTGGCATCAAATTAAGTTTTTCCTCACCCTATCATCCCCAAGAAAATGGATAGGTATAAGCCTCTAACAAAATTCTCAATAAAATGTTAACCAAAATAGTAAGTGCTTTGAGTTGGGATTAGCATCTACATATCCCTTTCACTTTATGGGCCTATCACACTAACATTTGAACCTCTATGTGTGCTACCCCTTTCTATCTCATCTTTGGAGTAGACGTAGGCTTGCCTCTTGAAGTCTAGATTCCTTCTCTTTGTAGATATTTACATGATGTCCTCTTTGAGATTGATTATCATCAGGAACATCTTTCTTAAATTGAACTCTTTGATGAACATCACCTCGCAACACTTAATCATCTTTGTGTCTATCAATAATGAATCAAGTGCACATACAACAAACACCTGAAAGAGTAAAAATTCAATATCAAAGACCTCATCCTTAAGGGAAACCAACATGTAATTGATATGAAGAAAATCAAAAGAGGTAAATTTGCTTTAAATTGGATTGGACCTACATCATAACCCATAACTATGGATCACAAGCTTATCATTTATCCTCTCTCAAAGGTAAACTTAAACCTAAGCCTCTCAATTCTTCACATCTACATCCTTTATATTGTTAAATAAGGGTCACATTTACCTTTTTTCTAACTTAAGCTCATCCTTTAGTTCATGATATTTTCATTTTCCTTATATATTCACCCTACTCCTCTTGGGGACAATAGGTTACAATATAGGACCATGTGATTATCCGTCATAGTTATAGCCTCATCCTAAGCATAGAGACCATATATCTACCCATGGAATGGTTCTCATGGATAATTTTCATCTCTAACCAGATGGAATCCCATGATCAATTATCTCTCAAACCACTTTTCCTCATCTATCATCAATATTTTGTGTTAAAAGTCTTATCTCGATAAAGGTAGACCTCTAAACCCAAATAGACTTGTCCATGTCTCAACCTTGCATTTAAAATCAAATTGGGATACCAAAATATCACTTAGGTCCCTATCTATAACATTTTAGACCACTCCCTTGAAGGATGGCTGCCCAAAAACTAAATATTTCTTAAAATATAGATTGTTCCCTTGAAGGATAGCTACAACATAAAAACAAATCTAAACTTAGACTAATCCCTTGAAGGATGGCTAAGACAAATTTTTCAATGTAATCATCTGAAGCTTCCTGCATCAATCAACTTCACCCTTTTTATCAACAATAATAAAAGATGAAAAAGGGGGCCCCATATCAAAGTCAAAGTGAGTTATCCCAAAAGGGCAGTAGTCGACTCTTTCATATATATTTAGTAGAATTCTTGCATTAATCAGTTTAAATTTTGTATTAAGACATGAGTTTGTCTATTATGGTTCTTAGATCACCTATAAAAATGGAAAACTAACCCACATCAAGTTAATGTATCACCCATTTCCCTTCAAATTACCTATCACCTACTTTCCCCTTTATACCCTCTAAAAATTAAGGGATTTTGAGCTTACTTGACATAATCTGATCAAGATACCATATTTTCACTCAAATCATGCTAATCTGAAGCATTCAAAAGGATTATTTTCATTAATCCAATCCAACTTCAGTTTTGTTAGATCCTTGTCAATGAACACTTCATTCCTTTTTCTTACCCTATCATTATTAGTTCATGTAGACATGTGTCTCATAATTATTATCCTTTCCCAAATTTAGTTTGTTATCTAAACTCACTTTATGTGTCTTCATTATATCTCCATTAATCCATCTCATATCCAAACATTCAAACCATTAATCTACCACACTAATCCATATATATCCTATCTATGCACCCAAACATCAATCACATCATCACACGTATCATAAACCACATCATCAAAATAAAAAATCAAAACCATCCTATATATCATCATGAACAAACACATCATCCCTCATATATACACAAAAAATCACCTAAAAATATCAACATATCAAACTCAAACATCTAATCACAAAACACATTTTAATTCCTTTGTCTCATCATCCATAATCTATACCTATCAAAACACAAGACAAAACATATTATCTATTTTACATATCCTCATATATAAACATCTCATCTCATAAAGAATGGGGCATGCACATCCTACCATTTATAAACCTTAAAACACACATCATACACATTCATAAATATCAAAACTCATGATCTAACTGTAATCCACATATCTATACTCCTATCCATAAATCACATCATGTCAACAAACCACATAAATCATGTCATCTTCCATTTCCCATATACATCATAAGCAATTATACTTAAGCCACATCATAACTATCATATATACATAAAATCATCTATCTCATATCCATAATCACATCATGAACAACATCATTCTATGACCAAACTCAAAATCCATCTTTGATCATATATATATATATATATATATATATATATCCATATAATGAACAAATCATATACATCTATGAGCAACATTGCTCATAGCATAATCAAATCAATAATCACATATCTAAAATTATACATACCTAAGCTCATGTCATCACTTATAAACAATGTCATCAAAAAATCATACTCATAAGTCCATCATCATAATACATCATATCCATCACATGAGAAAAATGTGAACTAAAACAAATAATCTACATATCCTCTCATGATCAAAAGTCCTCATATAATCATCATAATCATAATCCATTAATACATAATCAATAAACATCATAAACATCAAAACATAATCATCATGTCATCAATATAATCAAATGTCATCAATATAATCATCATATACATCAATACTATAAATACATGGAATAATGTATCAATCTCTCTCATATACATCTCACGTCATCAAAATGCAAGCTAGTATCAAAATAAAAAATATATACATCATAAAATCTCATCTATCAAGCCCTTAATACACCACTCCCACTAGCTCCATTAGCACTTGTGCCTACATCTATACCTATACTACCATCTAGTGGTGGTCCCCATAATATCCCTACCTACCCCACTATCAAGGTCTACTATCCTAAAGTAGTTATAGATGGATCCCCTTCTAAACTGGACCTGTACTCTTCATATCTCATCTCCAATGGCAACTACATTAGAACTATCACCTCATAATATCTCAATTCTGCAATGGTGGTTAAGTACCATGTCCTCAAAAATATGATAGGCGGTCCTCTTGCTATTGCTATGGCTGCTCCTACCCTCTATCTCAGTGAATCTCTCTCCCATGCCACTAACCAAGAGAGATCCTTGCCTAATATTGATCTCTTGTCAAGGTGGCCACCTGACCCTATAAGGTGATGATCTAACCCTATAAAGTGGCCACCTATCCCTATAATCTAGCAATCTAGGATTGTGCCACTACCAGTGCCACTGCTACCTATCTATCCTATGTCAGTACCTTTATAAGATCCACTTCTATGGGATGTTACCCCTTGTTACCCCATCCAAAGTTATTCTCTACATATATGTCTTGGTACCATGCTACGTACCCATTTGTAACCCTTACATCATCAATAGTGACCCTCACTGATAGCTCTTGATGGTCCAATAAGACATCTTATGGCTATGGCTCTAGGAGAAAGAACTCTGCATCTTCCCTCTTATATCTAGGGAAATATAGTGGGATTCCTTGAACAAGTCCAAATGATCTCTTCACTTGCTCAAATGAGATAAGCTCTATCTCACCATCTTATCTCCCATAAATCTAGTGATAACTCTATAAGGATAATGCATGGTATCTATATCTTATCCACCTTGACCAACTCACATATGACCTCCATACTATGTCACCAACCACCAAACCCTCCAAGGCATCCTTGAACCAATCAATGTCTCAGCCACCACCACCAACACCTATCAATGCATAGTCGCCTCTTCATTTGGTGAAACCAACTAGAAATGGATCCTGCCTAAATCCATCCTAGGGTGCCCCCATGGGCCTCAGTACCTAAATGTGCTCATATGCCCAATGATGGAGCATGAACCCAATGTTGATCCCATATTGCCTACATGCTTTGAAGGCCTAAAACTCTTTATAAATCTACACTAATAACACTAGGGCCCACCTAAACACTATCCTCCCTAAAAGCATCTCCACTAGTACTCCTAGTAATAGGTATGGGGAGTGGCCATTTCTCAAATTTGGCATCATGAGTATGCATTTATATGCAGGAGTCCTCTGGTATAGGGGTCTATAACTAAATCTACTTGAGTAAAATTGAGTATGTACTTAATTTACCCCATACATCAAATCCATATGATAGTCAATCTCCTCACTCTCAATATGGTAGATTAGCTCCCCATGAATGGGTATCCATGTGATACATTAAATTTCCTCCAAGAGAATCATCATCTTTGTCATCAATAGTAAAAATGTGTTTTTGTCTAGGTCCCATCTCTCGATTATGGCCACAATCATACCCACATCTCATGGTAGGTGTTAATAATGAATCACCATGCCTAGTCTAGCTATACCCATATGTCTCCACTCCTATACAATCATCACATCTCAAACCTCAATAAAAATCTAAGGGACTTGATCCCTCATCTGAATCTAATCATGTGCCTACATTATGATCATGTTGGCAATGGATACTTAGTTTTTAACATCTAACTAAATATCACACTACACCTATATTTTTCAACCTATTTCAATATACCCTTATTATGATCTACCCATTACATTTACCTCTGACACTAAAAGTCACCCTCTACCTTTATTCATATTAATAGATACTTCTATCACCAATAAGTACCCTATTTTTCATAATTTTTGCTAAACCTATTAAAACCATAGCACTTTATTTCTATACACCTAACATATTTTTCACCTCATTCTACCCACCACCCCTTTTCTAGACTTCTCATCCTATAACACCCACATTTGACCTTTTTCACCAATTAACACTACTTTTCAAACAACTTTCCACACTTTATCACACTTTTTATATATTTATGTACCTTTACACCACATAAAAACTAAAGCATATACCTTAAACCCTTCAAATCACATTCCTTTCACGACCTCTTCACCTTATTTAAACACAATTTTTACAACCATAAGCACTTTACCAAACCCTAAATAACCTTTAACCTTCCTTTAATCACACTTCAACAAGATTTCAATGTTATACCACTTTACAACCTTAACCCCATTACAAATTTTTATCCTAACCTACCCTTCAAACATCAACTACCAATGGTTCATTGAATCAACGATCCCTTTATGACCTTTTACCATGGAACTCGATCAATGGTGGTTGAATTTAACCATCAACAATCACTATGTGTGATTGTCAGTGGCACAACTCAAACCCTAAACCTCTCTCCACATCTCTAAACCACCTAAATTTCCCACATTAGCCTACATAAACTTAATCCACAACCCATTCCAAACCTAACACAACCTCCCTTGCTCAATTTCATCCACAACATTGACCAATTTCACCCAAAACTCATCTAAGGCATCATTTTCCCTGAGCCCTACTTGGAACCATTACTAAACCCTATCCTTATCAAACTCAACTCCAAAAAAATAATTTCAACTATAATATGAATTTCAAAACTTCCCCTACCTCATTTTGTGATCACTTGATGTGGTCAAAGGCCTTGTCCTACCACTTGATTGTACCCTCATCCACCTCCATTAAATCACCACTTAGTTAACCTTGCACACATAATCAACCAGTCAGTCAATTCCACCTTAGCATGCTAATGCAAGAAGACAAAAAACACATAAATTCACTTGAAAGCAATAGTTAAAAGTCAAAAGTGCTAATAACTTAGCACTTTTACATTTTATCCCTCAGTTTTTAGTGTTTCCCCTAACCATCAATGGTCAAGGTGACCATTGAAGGTTAACCATAGGTGAAACCCTAACCATCAATGGTTTGGGGTCCCACATTTTTTTCCAATGTTTAAACACCCTACCTTGGTGTTACACTTTTGGGAGATTACCCTATCTCCTCCAAACCAACAACTTGACCTTTCAAATCTTACATTTCTCTGATCAGCTTGTTTAACCATGTCCACCTTGACATTAGCCATTTTTGACCCAAACATTCACATGTTTTGTAATGACCTTACCTTGATCATTTTGACTACATCGACCAACCTTACCATGTTGAAATTTTATAATTTTCACCAATTTGTGTACAACACCAACCTTATTTAGATGACTTGATAGGAATGACCTAATTAGCTATGACCAATGTTGTGGACCAATTACCCTGTCATACATATCCCTAGAACTTGAACTTATTTTTATCAATAATGGTAACTTTAGTCTCTACACAATCTTGATTATTGCACTTAGTCACATTTTGTGCATGTGTTTGCATTTCAAATGCCTAACCCTTTTGTGTCACCTACCTTTTGACTCATATATCATTTATCAAACCCTAAACTAATTTCATTTTCATTCCATCACCTCTTGATTTGAGGGGGAACACCTCCTCTCATACTTGGGGCAATCAGACCATGACAAGCAATTTGTTTGTTTTTTTTGTAGCTTGTTAATCCAATGCTACATAACAAAAAGGGTTAAAATGTAGACACTCAAAAAATACATAGTTTTAGATGTCAAAGTTCCTTAACCCTTACTTGACTCTAAGGCTAGTTAACCACTTAGTTGACTTAGCCCTTTTTCTTCTAAAACCTCGATCATCAATGGTCAACCTAACTGTCAATGATTACCCTAACCATCGATGGTCAAGTCTTCCAATCTTGATTTAAAAGCATTACCATCTATACAAGATAAGCATGACACATTTAGTAACTTTTATTTTATGATGCAAACTAGATTTAATGTATCCTAATTAAAAACTTTCTCCTCTATCTAATTAGTAACTTCCTCCTACACATTTAGTAACTTCATCTTATAAAAGGATAGAAGTAAGAGGAGAAAAGGATCCATAAATATAGTAATATATGTCCAAGCTATCTTTCATACACGTATCTAGTATCCTTTCAATAAGTAAACAACATCAATAAATACCCAAACCTCTATCAGAATCACTTTTGAAGGCCAAAGTACTATCACTTTGGCCACATTACTTTAACCTTCTACCATCAAGTTGCAGGTATCTCTTACTTGTTTTTTTATGTGTATTCCATTTCCAACCTTCATACCCTATCAAACCCATCAATATCTTATTTTTCATTCCCTCGATCTATAAGAAACTTTTGTTTTCCCAATTATCCAATATACAATCCTTTTTATGATCATTTATAGAATCACACAAGTGACCATAGATTGTTAGTGCAATCACTAATAGTCACGTTAATTATTGATAGTTACGCAAACACTGATGGTTCACCCAACCATTGATGGTCACTGTGGTAGAAAATAATAGCAAGTTATTTTCACCCCCTTAACCCCAACCAAACCCTATTTGCTATGCTCTTTCCTATTCACAAAGAATTTTCTAATTTTCCAAACCTAACCCCAACTATCTTAACATTAGTATTGAATTGATTTTTCTATATTTAGTCATTTTGTTTAATAATAAATTTAATTTCATCTCATCTTACATGAATTTACTTTCCATAAATTGAATGTAAGTATTCTTTCCTTTCATTTATATTAACTTAATTACTATAAATAGTGGATTGACAACCTCCTAACAATACTTCTTGGATCTATCTCATGCTAGGTAGCCCACTCAACCATCCATATAATAACCCCTTTTATAGTGTTTTTTATCTACAAGTTATTACTTCCAAGCCAAAGAAGAGTTCTCACCATCATCTGGATCATGCACACACTTTTACTAGGTATCCTTCTACACACCATATTACTAGTTTCATTACTTGCTTCCAAATTAATAAACGAGTAGAAATTAAGAGAAAAAATATGAAAATTTACCCCTCAATAGTCCCATCATAATGGCTACCAATATTATGAGCCATGGTATCCATATGGTCCTCCATTTCACTTTCCATATAGACATTATGTTGTTAGACAACCCTATGAGGAAGGCTATCAAGAAACCTATCAAGAAGTCCCTTCTTATCAATCCCAATATCCCATACCAACCATACCATGATGCTTATCAACCTAAAGATAATTATTATCAATCTTGTAATGAATATTTAGATGATTCCATTAATTTTACACAAAGATAATACAAGACAAAATATGAACTCATGGTACTAAATATGGAAGCCCTTCATAATCCCCAATATCACATTACTCCTCCATTAACCCCATCTTATATCAAATATTTATTGGCACTAATATCAAAGATGATATTTAATGAAGATAATATGAGAGCATGGGATGATGAGTTTGATGTACTCTCTAACCATATGATGGAATTATTAAAACAGGTTTCCCAAAGTTGTATACAGGTGTTGGATATGGTTGAATAGTTAGAAGGAACTCAATGGGAGATCAAGGAGAAGTTAAACTTGGTAAAGAAGTGTTCCCAATGCTCAATATATAGGATAAGGATTTGGGAGGACAAATATATTAATAATTAATATGTTTCTATTGAAGGGCATCAAGAAGGCTATTGGCAAGGTGTAACTTCTATTGAAGTAGGTGTTTTTCCTTCTAACAAACCCAAATTGTCACTTCCTCATGAGCTTACTAGTGAAGTCCTCTTTCCTAAATCCAATCACAAACCCTCTACTAAACCTCATTACTCATCTTAAATTGATGAGACTATCCATCAACCTCCCACCCCACCCCTTCTTGAAAAGGAGTCCATTTTGAGGGAAGAAAGTAGCTAATCAATAAGATGTCATGAGTAGCTATGAAGATGAAATAATCATAGGGACTCCCTTTGGTGACCATAAGTATAAATCTGCCTTATTAAATGAGGATAAATACATTGAATAACCTATTGCAGCTATTGACATATAATTTGATGAAAACATGAAGGAAGAGGTGGTTGATAAGGACCCCATACCTACTGTCCATGATGAAGAAGCTCTTAAACATGATAGTCATAAAGGAGAAGACTTATGGAAGAAGTTTCTTGCCATAAAACAAGAGTTTGAGTAGATAATTGATTTAATTTATTTTCCTAATAATTACATACCTAATCATGAGGTTGTTGATGATCATCTCAAACATGAAGTTGAGTGTACTATCAAGAATGAAGGTGAATTTTAAGTCATTCCTAAAAAAGTTACAGTCGTAGGAGAGTCTCATAAGACCAAGGTAGGAGTGTAGTCCTTGAAGATTACTCAATATCTTGTCCTAATGTTGAATCTCCCTTATATGTAGTGGAACATAAATAATATAATATTGATGACCTCATACATCAAGAATAAAAATTTGAAGAAGTAGTGGTTTTAGATGATGAGGAGGAAAAAAATGATTGGTAGCAACAAATGGAACTCTTTTAAGAGCTTGAAGAGATTTTCCACATTGAATACCAAGTACATGATGAGGTAGATAAAGATTTTTAAATGGATGACAATGATGAAGATTGGGTGGACTATGCAAAGCTCCTTGATGACCTTGAAGAACTTGTATCTGAAAAGAAACCCAACCTTATTAAGGGCATCATGGGAACTAAGAAGGTATGTATTGTTAAACTACCATTGGATGTTGTAGTTAAAGATTCCTAAGATAAATTTTAGGATTTTTAGATGAATGAAGATTTCATTTCCATATCTAATCTTGTTGTAGTTATGTTTTCATTAAACATCATGCTAATGAGGTTGGCAAGCATCATGAAGATGGAGGCATCAATACCAAGGATAAACAATCAACATGCCTCATTCATTACTTCATTTTATATATCAAGAGAGGTTTAAAAATCCCCCTTTTATCTAAGAGGAAGTTTTTCCTTTAGGTTAGTTTGGGTTTGAGTTAGCTAGTTTGGTTTGTGTGTGTGTGTGTTCTATAAGTGCTCATGAAGCACAAGTGTGTGGTGTGTTGTTTTGTGTTTTTTTATTATTTTTTATTTGATATATTTTAAAGGTTGGTTTAGTATCATATTTGTGTATAGGTGACTCTATATCCCAATGGATAGGAAAAGGCTATTATAAATCATTAAGAATGTTGACTATTTTGACCACACCTAGAAATCGCTAAGAATGTTGACTATTTTGACCACAAGTCAAAATAGGTCATCCCCCTATAGTCCAAAATTTTTATAGGGGTTTATTTAGATCCCATATGGTGTGTCATGGTATTATTTCATGTTATTTAACATGTCATTTACATTATTCATATTTATCCTTAGGCCTATGTCACTTAAGGGTCATATTTGGGCCATTTATGAAGGTGGTATAGTTTTCCTAAGTGTTTAAGTGTTCCAAACTCTCTTCCAATGTGACTCATGTCATTCCCTACCAGATATGTAATTTTTTTAACTAAAAATCTTGTAGGTGTTAACTAAAATCAAGAAGATAAGTAGAAAAGGAGGAGTTTTTATAGTTGTATGGCTCATAGAAGAGAGTGGCATGTGGGAAAAGCTTATAGAATGGCTCTTTAGCTTCCATAACTCCATTTTAATTCTTGATATTATTTTTAAGTGCCAAAAATGGGCCAAAATTATTTTTGTTCTCCATCACTCCACTAGGCAAACAAAATTAGTTAATAGGTCTTTTAATGGTTCACCTAACAGTAGAGGTTTCAGGTCAAAAGATCTTGGTGGTGGATAGTAAACTTGGTCTGTTTAAAATTCATGGTAGGAGTTGGAAGAATGGTTCCAATGCTTTATGAACCATTCATAATAATTTGATTGTCCTGATTTGCATATTAATCCCCACACCCTGTAGGTTTTGATCTTGTACGATCAGGTCCGTATAATCTAATTATTACTTCTACAAGATGTGGAATTCCCCCATTCATGTTTTATATATTGGTTTGCATGTTTAGAGTTGTTTTATGAGCTAAAAAATTTAAGTTGTAGGTTGATGTCACTAGTGGATTAATAGTCAAGTTTCACCAATTTATAAGGTTTATTTCTTTGTAATGGTTTCAAATCAATGTGATATGATGTTTCATGTATATTATATTTCCTAACAATATCCTTCTCCCAAATCTCACTCTCCAAATCCATCATCCATGAAGTTGTAGTCAAAAATGCTTTACACAATCAACTTCAAGTAGGTTTACATCTATAATCATGACATATAAAGGTCTTAAGAGTGTTCATGGAGGTACAATTGAAGGTTTCAATGTGTTGTACATCTTCTTAGAACATGATACAATAATCCAAGCCTTCCAAACGGCATACAACAAATTTTGATGACTAATACAAGTGACACTCATAGTCATATACCATTGGTGAGCACCTACATGAAGTCAACCACATTGAAATAAGGACTCTTGATCTTATTTGAAGCATTTCAAGGTTGTAATCATCCTTTTGAGAGTTTATGTAAGGTCTAGGATTGGTTACAAGCCCATACACCATGCACACTTCCTATATTCCCACTTACTACATTGTATGTTACTATGTATACATCTATAGGCTCCCACAGAGACCTAAGAATGTTTCATAGAGTTTTGAACATATTTTAAAACCTTTTTGAGGTTTTATGATGTTGTAAAATGTCATGAGAACCATGGTAATTTCATCAAGTATTAGGCAAGCTTAAAATTCACATGCATAGTTTAAGAGTTAAGTTTAGAGATAAGTTCCCTAGAAACCCAAAAATAGAGCCCTATGTGATTTTGATGCTGCCATTGAATGAGGTAACATGGTGCCTAGGTGAATTTAGATGTTTCCCTCTTGTAGCATTTATATAAGGGAGATACCTTATAAATGGATGTGGATGTTTTATTCTCAAAAGCGATGAAAATGAGACTTTCAAACCTTGAATTTTTTCATTGTAGAAAGGCAGTGTTTTCTACATAATGTTAAACTTCAAGTGACCTCATTGTTCAAAGATAACAAGGTAGGAACATCAATCCATGATAAGTGATATATTAAGTTAAAATTCATATTATAGACTCAAAAATCATCAATAAGGAATGAAATACAAGGTTTTGACATGCATGACAACTTGCATGACATTCTTTTTTCCTAAAATGCACACTGGTAGGTTTCAAAGAGAAGTAACATATTAGAACCTAGCTATTGAGTACTAGTTTTAAGATCTAGGAAATATATGAGTACATTTAAATATTTAAATTAGACCATAATATTTTAAGATAAATTAGACATGATAATGACTATACATTAATATCTATAGGTGCCTTTTTTTTAATATAAAATGGTGACCTACAACCAACTATAAGGTGACAATACACTAGTACCACAGTTTGGTTTTATCATGGTCTTTGAGCATGAAGTATATCCACTTGAAGTTTAAAGAGACCTAAATGATTTGAAATGGATCATATAATGATTCAAGTTCTAAACTATACAATTTTACACCCACATATATTCTAATTTGGGGTAAGTAACATATAAACACAATCAACTACCTATGTCAAATCAAGTACAAGGTATGCAATGAAGAAGCTTGGAAAAGATATAAGGTGTTGATATGTATAAAATAACCTTTAAAATGATACTATCCTTGTGAAGCTTTAAAAATATGAAGAAAAAATTATAGTACGATCCAATCTCTAAGGTACACCTGTAGTTATCATGCAATCCTGTAAAGTCATCATTCCCAAGAAGTTTGTCTTGAGGTTTTAAGGAGTTTGAGGGTGATAAGAGTGTAATAAAACATTGAAATTAAATATATAGGGTTCCTATAACTTGGATACTCTCCTCATATCATCCTCTTATTTGGGTCAGTAGGGGAAGTGGCCTTTATTCTGTCTCAGATAGAGGACACTCCTAGAAGGTCATTTCTTACATGATCAATCATACATATGATGAGAAGATAAATTAGAAGCTAATTAAACCTTTAAAGGATATGTGGAAGGTTTTTTTATACATTAACCAACATGAGGAATAGTGCACAAGTGCTAGAATCCTAACATGATAGTCTAAACTCACAAAGATGTAGTCAAGTCCTTTAGGTCTAGTTTAGGCCTAAAGCCTAGTTGGAAGGTCAATACCATTTCTAAAGATATAGTAGAATTATAAATAATTGGGAAACATATTTTTGGAGATATAAAGTGTTTTAGAGTATTTGACATGTAGAAGAAATAATAGAGAATCCATTTCTTAGCTCAAACCAACTCAAACTTGTGCAAAATGAAGGGAATAGCTTGAATAAGCAAGTTTTAAAGCTCACCACAACATGGATATTTATCATGTGAGTTTGAGGAGTTTTTTTATTTTTAATGATTCCTTTAAAAAATACTTTATGTAATTTTTTCAAAATTTGGATGTCAAACCTTTATAAACAATCCTTAGAGGGTAAAGCCATCTAAAACCCTCTCAAACACTTATTAATGACATAATTTCAAAAATAAATAAGGAAATGAATAAATATGGGATATAATGGGTGGGAAAAATATTGGATCTTGTATAGGACTCACCAATTATCTTTCCCATCCATTTGGATTTCACCCTACTTATACGGACAAGGTGGAAAATGTCTTTTATTGATAGTTTTATGTGTTGTGCAAGCAAAAAGGGGTTTATAAATATGAAATATACTTTGGGATAATTATTGGGACTTAATATAGCCTCATATGTACATTCATGATTCATCTAATCTCACAAGTTCCTATGTTAACACCTTCATCTCAGCCAGTCAAAATTAGCATAGTGAACAAACAAGTGAGAAGATGAACATTCTAAGTAGGAGGACTTTTTAAGGTCTATCTAATGAATATAAGGACATGAGGTATATTTAAAAGCATCATAAACTCATCTATATGGATTTTTTTAGAAAACTAAAGGAACCCTTGGTGTCAAGTGTGAGATGTGAGTGAAAGAGGAGTGTTTATGACTACATGTAGTAATAACTCATGTCCAAAAGAATATTGTTTATTAGGGACACCTCCAATGAGTGTTTGGGATTTTTTATAACCCATACCTCTCAAATTAATCATCTCATATATCCCTATTATACTATGGAGTGTTCCAAGGAGGCCAAATGATGAAGGCAGTTTCTAGGCAAGCAAATGAAGAGTATTATGCCACATTTTAGGAGTTTCATGCCGTTGAGGGATATTTGTCCACATAGAACTTTCATTGTCTATCTCATAATTAATTTTAATTTTAATTTAACTCTTCATCTTATCTTTACACATGTTTTAGTGACTTTTGGACTTCATTCTTCTCACTTCTCTCTCAAATTCCATTAGTAGCCATTTTGGCTCTTGTAGACTAATTCCACTCCATATATGGTGAATCCATAATGGATTTACATTGTATTTTTCATTTTAAAAATAAATTCAAATATATTTTTGAGTTCATGAACATTTTTCTAAGTGTGAAAAGTGATATGTGGTGATGTTGAGTGATAACCTTCTATCCTTGGTTCTCCTTATCCTCTCATGTTTATGCAAGAGTTCCTATTCTAATAGGTCATATAGAGTGTATATACTTTTTTGGGATATTTTAATAAGTATAATTATATTTATATGTGAAATCTTACCTTTGGTTCACTTACCTTGTGTTGTCTCATGCATATCACCTCTATATTGAAAAACTTATGTTAGAACCTCCTAGGACTTTGAAGTTGGTTTATAAGTTTTGTTTCTTAGTGAAAGAAGTATGATGGTCTTGTGAAAATCCTTATGGTGTATCACCCCCTTAGAGTTGTTTAATTTAATGTAAATTTATATCTCTTTTCCCACAAAAAATTAGTTAAGTAGGTGATAAGCACTCCAAGGTATATTCAGGGAGATAGCCCTTAAATATATAGGTCTACTTCTACTATAGGTAAACCTACATACCTATAAGTATTTCCATGTTGCCAAAATTTAGAGGAGGCTTAAACACCTTCCTCTAGGGTGAAATATTTGGTGACAATAGTACCTTTATCATTGTGATAATATAGGATTTTATATCAAAAGACACTTAAAAATTTGTTTACAAATGTGAGTCTTTTCACCAGAATCAAGGTTTAGAGGATAATTTTGGTGTTCCATAGATTTAATGATATATTTGTACCATGGGCTTTTTCAAATGGTGACAACATCAATGTGTCATATAAGTGAATCTTTTGGTTAGATATAAAATGGATATTTTCTTATTTAGATAATAAAAATTAGATCAGTAAGAACTTGGTGCATATGAAATAGAGATGATGAAGAAGCAAGGGAATGTGTAATAGAATTTTTATCTTGAGGGATAAGCTCGATGGTAAAATAAATGAAATATTTGGTGAGGGTAGTTATGATTTGATGATAAGAAATGATATTCTCATTTTTGTTTTAGTAATCACCATTGACTTGGTGAAAAATGAGATAGGATGCACCTAAATGATTTAGATATTGGATATCTAGATCAAGGGTTGATCACATGTATAAGATTAAAGATTCATACTCTACCATGTTATTAGTGGCATTAAATATGAGGTAAAAAAAACTAATAAGATACTTTTTCCTAGAGGGGTCATAAGGATAAAACCTATCCTAGCTCCCTGAAGGCATTTAGCACCATCAAAATGAAAGGTCTATGTATATTTGTGTAAGTTGACATTAATTTTAGGAAGTTATTTAATAACCAGTTTTATTTTAGTAGTATTGGGAAAAATAGTGGACTCATCTAGATTACTTACTTCTAGGTTAGAAACGAAGTTGTGGAAGTAATCTTTAAGGGATATGGCTTGGTTGAGACCTTCAATGTATAAAATATTATCATCGAAGAGACTATCTTGAAGGTGGTTGGTAGCTGACACAGGAGCTATAACAAGTTGATCATCAATGATTTATCCTTTGACAACTTTTTGGGTAATAATGTGGAGATCAAATTCCATGATAAGGACCATCCACTTATCAATTCTATCTCTAGGAAGAAAAGCTTTAGAAAAGAAGTGACAAAGGGGATTAGAATGGATGATAAAGTAAGTGGTTTGATAAATCATATAATGTCAAATTTTTTCAACGGTAAAATATATGGTGAGGCAATCATGTTTTGATTTGGTATAACATTTCTCATAATCAATGAGGCATTGCCTAATATAGTAGATGGCATATTCCATTCTAATATCATCATTTTGAGTAAGCATTACCCCAATTGATATGGGTGTGGAAAAGGTATACAAGATCAAAGGTCGATAATTTGAAGGGGGATAAAGATTAGGTGGGTGAAACAATTATTCTTTCATATTATCAAATTATTTTTGATAGGGATCCATCCATTCTAAAGCATTACTTTTCTTAAGAAGATAATTGACTATATATATAACATAAGACATTTCAATAATGAAGATCTAATTTCACCAAGTTTACCAAAGAAAGTGCAAATGTATGTAATGGATCAAGGGATATGAATGTTAATGATAGAATTAATATTATCAAGGTTGACATTGATGTCATGAAGGGAGATGAAGAATCCTAACAATTTTCTAGATCTGACATTGAAAACACATTTGGGAGGATTTAGTCTAACTTTAAATTTAAGGAGGTAGTCAAAGATGATCAAAATATTAGAGATCTGAGTCCTCTAAAATTTATATTTAGCAATGAGTTCATCCACATAAGTTTCTACAATCTTATGAATAAGATCATGAAAGATGTGAGTCATTTCTTGTTGATAGGTGGCTTCAACATTTTTGAGGCTGAAGGGCATTTTAATGTAGTAATATATGCCCCATTCTATGGTGAAATTTATCTTATGTTGGTATTTTGGTGAAATGTGAATTTCATTATAACCCAAGAAACCATCCATAAGAGACAACATTTTATAACCACCAATGGAATCAATGATGACATTTATTGAAGGTAGAGGGAAATTATCCTTGGGACATGCAAGATTAAGATTACAAAAATTAATGAAAATATGAATGACCATGGTGACCCTTTTATGAATAGGGAATATGTTATAAACCCATTCAAAATATTCCATGATTTTTATAAACTTAGCATCAACAAGTCTGATAATTTATTAATGGCATAAAGTGGAAAAATTTGTTGCTTTTATCACAGGGGTTTGGCATTGGGATAAGTGATAATAATATGTACCACATTGCTAGGGTCAATAATTGGCATGTCCTCATAGGACCATGAAAATATTTCATGATATTTATTGAATAATAAGCTAAAGTTATCATGTTCATTAGGTTTGAGTTCACAAGAAACTATAATTGGTCAAGTGCATAATGGAGTACCATATTCAATGTGAGTAGTCTCAACATGGATTTTCCATCTTGGAAATGATATATTGCATTAGGTAAAGAGGAAATTAGATGTGATTTAGAGTCAAACGCTAGTGATGAAGTTATTCAAATAAGGGGATTTATGTTTAAGATTCCCAAGTTTGTGATATTATTAAGGAAGTTTAGGTTTTTGAGCATGAAGCAACTTAAGAATGGCTTCATCACTAGGCAAAGTGGGAAGAGGACCATAATACTCGGAATTTAATTTAAGAGCAAGAATTTGATTACCATGGTGATCATATTTAGAATGTATTTGATGAACATATATGGCCTTAGAATCTAATGTAATATTAGGAGTAGAAGGAGTAGGTTGATCAGATGAGATTGGTATATCACTAGTTTCATTGATGGTGGAAGAATCAGATGCAATGATGGGATATATAGGTGGTAGAAAAGATGTAAGAATTTCTAGATGTCTTAAAGGTAATATTTGTTCAACCACCCAAGGAGTATCAAGAAGCAAAGAATTAATGGGAGTACATGACCTTTAGGAGCTAATTCAAAATCCATGGAAATGGTGTGAACATCACGGTTAAAAGCATGTATTTAGGATAATTTTTTTTTATAATAATGAAGATCCAAGTCGTAGGATTGAGATTGGACCATGTTATAGTTATCATCATAGGTTGGAAAAATAATACATGCTTGAGATTCAAGAGGATTTTCAGAAGGGGAAATTCCAAGATCACTGAATTTGTGTGGAAATAAGATTAAAGGATCTTAAAATAATTTGGCCACTCCATAGTCATTTCATGTGAAGGCATATTATGGGTAATAAATTTCTTAGGCATTGCATGGAGGAGGAAAATTGGTGATCTCATTAATGAGAGTAATAGTGTGATCATGAGGTAATAAATAAGGAGAAAGCCACTCCAAGATATAAAGAGGTAGCTTAGTAGTGTTGTAAGTATGTTTCAAGTCATTAGGTTCATCATCATCCAAATTAGTAAGAGTGACCTATAAGTTTGGATTAATGTTGATAAATTTAGGTAAGGGAGAACAATTGATTTTTGGAATGGTAGGAATGTGATATTGATATTTAGGACTGGGAAGTTGAATACTCCAAGGGTTGGGATTAGTCTCATGTTTATACCATTTTCCATTATTTAAGAACTTGATGCATTATCTATTAGAATAGGTGATGGTCCTACTTCTATGAGTTCAAGAGTAACCTAGGAGTATGTTGTAACATAGAGGTAAATCAAGGACCATAAGTTTAGTTTGAATGTTCTTAAGTTCGATTGTAAGGGGAAGCCAAATACAACTAAGTGGTTTTTGATTAGTTTTATCAAATCCATGACATGTTAGGTAGGTTTGACTGAGATGATCCTTATTATAGCTAAGTTGTTGGATGAGCCATAAAGATGTCACATCAATACAAGACCCTTCATCAAATAACACTTTACGAATAAGGGTGGTATTAATGGTTATTGTAATGAATAGTGGTGGATCATCAACATAAAAAAGGATCTCATCATTAATCATGTCTTCTTCAAGGAATTTAATATAAGGTTTATAAGAAGGATAAATGGATTCAATAGTATGCATGTTGGTGGGTTAAGGCTCAATAAAGGGTGGTTCTTCATCTATAAAAGATGGATCTTCAATTTTTTATAATTGTTGCATGACTAACTTGAGGTGATAAGGGGTGGTATGAACTAACTCCATAAGGGGAATCTTGTAAGTCATGGAGTTAAGTTATTTGAGAATGTTCTATTGGGATTTATAAGAAGAACCAGTGTAAAGTGTAGAAGGTAAGGTAGATTTTAAAGGAATGGAAGTGGTTTGGGTTTTGAAAGAAGGGAAGGGTTCCTCATTAGCTTCTGAAGCTAAATGAGTGGTTGTAGTATCTTTGAGAAGTTGCTCTTCCAAAGATGGTTTCTTTAATTTAGTGATAAGATATTTGTGAGCTATTTTATGATGATAGTTGACCTTAATTGAGATAACATATTGATAATTGTTGTAATATTGGTCATAATCAACATTAATAGCATAAACATCCTTGGTATTTTGTTGATTAGTAGACATGGGAAAATATTTTTGGTTATTAGAAGAAGAAGCTTTGGGAACTTATCATTTTTTAGAAGTAGTATTGTATTCTTGATGATGAAGTTGAAACATGGCTTTGTGATTGAAGGAATCACCAAGCATATAGGAGATAAAAATTTGGTAAGCCCTCTACAAGCTTCATGGGAATGACCAATGTTAACATGTAACCAAAAAAAATGATTAGGGTCATACCATTTAAGAGGATTATCAGGATAATTAAAGGGTTTAAAGGGTACTAAGAATTGTTTCATTTGTTTCACAATTAGTGGTGTATGAGAATATGGGGGATTGTTAGCTTTGGCATCTCCCATTTTGGTTTGGGGAGTATTTTCAGTGATGGTACTAATAGAAGTTTGAAAATATCCCTTAATTAATTTGGTATTAGGTTTAAATTGCTTCATGAGTAAGTCTTGACATTTGGCTTGGTCAAGATCTTTGATAAGCGTTTGAGGGGAAAACATTTTAACCTTATATTAAAGTGAAGGAGTTAAAGTAATTATAAAGATTTTGAACAAATTATCATCAATCATGTTATGGTCATCCTTATGGTCTAGATATTTCCATCTTTTGATAAAATCATGAGTTGATTTGGTGGAATATTTATTAGCATTAATGAAATGGCTATGGCAATTTTAGGGGAGGCCATCGTGTTGAAACTCTTTAACTAGATGATTGACTAAATCCTCAAGTTGCCAAATGGAATGTTAGGGAAATTAGTTGTACCATTCTAATACATCGTTAGTGAAGGTTTTAACTATAAGTTTATTTATGGTTGAATTATTATTTTGGATCCACTCTTTATAAATATTGATAAATGCTTTAAGAAAAGATGCATGGTCTTTAATCACATCATACTTGATAGTTGGATAGATATTAACAATATCAATGGACATAATCATTTTGGATGTTTTGAAGCATTTTGTTATTTATCTCTAAAAATAACATTTCATGAGGCATCTTTAAGAGTTTTAGAAATAAAAATTGGATTAGTTTGAGGAATTAGAACTAGAGGTTGATTAGACATATTGATCAAATAACATTGTAATTGCATCATTTGAGAGGTGTTAGAAGTTTGCATTATGTTCATTTATTGTATGGCTTGTGAAATAAGTTGAGTCATATCAATTGGGGGGTTGGTTTTTGTAGGAGGACTTCCCAAATTGGTATTAGGGGGAGGGTTATTGTGTCATGCCCCCTTTTTCATGGACATTGACAGACTTGATGATTAGCCTATTATGCGACCTTCGTAGGCTAATAGGATGGATAGAGGGTCATAATGGAGCTTGGCTTGACTTTGATTCGCAAAATTTCTACATTTGGTTTTCATTCAGGTTATTTCAGATGCATTGAGCCTGAGCTCCTACTTTTTAGGGATATTTGATATGCAGCGGAGCACCTTTATTTTGGTATGGTCATGTGCGGATTCACTCCCTGATTCACCTGCTTTGATCGGTTTGAGGATCTGACGTATATTGAGGGAGATATTAATATTTGATTGATTTAATCAAATATTAATTATTTGGTCTCATTAATAATTAATTATTAATTATTAATTATTAATTATTTGGTCTAATTTTAAATTAGAAACCCTAATGCTAATTTAAGAAACCCTAATTAGGGCAAGCATATCTTTTGAGGGTATAAGGGTTTCACATGGAGGCCATTATTGATTATGTATGAATTGATTATTGAAATTAGAGAAATTCTTCTGTGAAGACTGCGCCAAGGGTTCCAGGATTCCATTGCAGTGGAGAACGTCAACTCTTCATTGTGTGTGATTTAGAGGCTATGAGATATCAGCTGATTTATTGCCAAATTAAGAGATAGCTTCATCCAGAAGTTATCACAGAGGTACAAATTTGAGAGATAGCTTCATCCAGAAGTTATCACAGAATTTCAGGGTTGAGAGATAACTTCACACAGAAGTTATTACAGATATTTTAGGTATTTATCTTTATTTAGTTTTGATCCAATAAATTATACAGATAGAGATATTCTGTATTAGAATAGTATATCTTCATATCAGGTTGTTCAGCAATCAGGGGTTAAGAACAGATAGGTTGGCGGCCGTACTAAGTCCGTACAGGTTCGTACAGAACCGCTCAGGCACCGACCTCGGCAGACAGAGAGCTTCCAGTGACCGACATCGGTCGACTAAAGACCGATGTCGATAGAAATCTGACTGACAGTGATCGACGTCGGCGAGATATCGACCGACGACGGCGTCTGTGTGTCGACACAGAAAAGTTGAGACCTTCCAGAATTTAGGTTTCACTACCAGATTTGCAAGCCAGGGTTTTCAAGACTGTATTTCATATTTTATATGCATAAGAGAGGACTATAATTGTAATAGTTTAGAAGGACATCTATTGTAATCATCTGGATGAATGATAAGATTTGTGATTTGTTTATGCATATTTGAATCTATTCTGCAAATTGTATCTTGTTCAGAGCTTTATGTGTTTCTATATTCCCTAATTGAAGGGGATATTATAGTTGCTCAGAGCATTTGTAGGAAGAAAGGAGCCCCTAAGTAAGGGACATCACAGTGGTATCAGAGCATTTGTAGGAAGAAAGGAGCCCCTAAGTAAGGGACATCACAGTGGTATTAAAGCCAAATTCCTGCCATCCTGTTGGGCACATCAGAACTAATGTCTTGCCATTCTGTTGGGTAGCTTGGGTATCAGTATGGCTTTAACAGATGTCAAAGATTTGGAAGAAAGAATGCACAATGTGAAGAAGAAGCTAGATAGTCCATTCTAGCAAGCAGATGACATTTTAAAAACTTTGGAGGAGTTAGAAATTTATTTAAGCAAGGTTGAGCAGTCAAATACTTATGACATGCAAACAGCGTTATCTCCAGCATTTAATTCATTGGTGAAGCCCCGATTATTGAGACATCATGATGAGGTGGTAAGTCTTACAGCTCTCTCTTGTATTAGTGAAATCATGAGGATCATAGCTGGCTTTGATTTTTATGATGATCAGATTATGAAAGAGGTACTTTATGCCATGGCAAAAAGCTTTGAAAAGTTGGATAACATTAGAGACCCTCATTTCTCAAGGAGGGCAAGATTACTTGAAACATTTGCAAGGTATGGGTTTGAAAACATTATGATGTTAGTAGGTTGTATTGGTGAAATTCGCATGATGTTTAAAATATTTTGGTATATTTTAGATGAGTTTCATTCTAGCAATATATTGGCATCAATGCACTCTATTATGTTCACAATCTTGTTTGAGGAGGAGGATAAAATTTCTAAACTTTTGGCAAAAGATTTATGGTATGTCTGGACAAAAGGGAGAAATGTCTCACCTAGAGCTTGTATGTGGTTAAAGAGTTTAATTAATAGGCCCAAGGATCGTAGTGCTTTCCCTATGACATGCAGCCACTTGCATGATGAGTTTGACAGTCATGCTGATCCAGTACATGGAGATATTAACACATCTTCAGGTAATGATTTCTCTGCATTATCTTCACAGGCAGGAGTAGTTGAGGATGTTGTGGATGAGCTTTGTCTTAAGGTGAGTTTAACTCAGGAGTTAGACAGTGAGGATGAGTCTGATGCTTGCATTCAGAATGTGGAGGTGTACTTAGATGTTAGTACACTGAGTGTTGGTGATGAGTATGTTTCTATAGCTGCTTATGAGGAGCATGTGGTTGAGGCTCACACACATATTCATGACTTGGGAGTACCTGATTCTGAGGAGTTTGGGATACCAGTGGAGTCGAGTCTCCAGATTGATTCTTCTCACACATTTGATAGTGTGGTACAGTTGGTTGTGCCACAGTTACAGAGGGATCAGTTATGGGATGGATTAACTCCATCTTTTGTAGATGGAATTTGCAGTTGCCAATTACACAGCCTACAGTATCGACACATCCAGGGCAGTTGTGATTTTAGAGATTGGTTGAGTTGTGTTCGCCAATTTGATTATGGGTTCCTCTTTGTTTTACTTCTGATGATATTATAGGTACTCACATTGATTCACACCAGCGCAGAGCATAACTACATTTGGGACCCAGGTGGATCGAGTAGTTCATTATTCCGAGATTGCTTGGGGACAAGCAATTTTTGGAGGGGCGGATTGTCATGTCCCCTTTTTCATGGGCATTGACAGACTTGATGATTAGCCTATTATGCGACCTTCGTAGGTTAATAGGATGGATAGAGGGTCATAATGGAGCTTGGCTTGACTTTGATTCGCAGAATTTCTACATTTGGTTTTCATTCAGGTTATTTCAAATGCATTGAGCCTGAGCTCCTACTTTTTAGGGATATTTGATATGCAGTGGAGCACCTTTATTTTGGTATGGTCATGTGCGGATTCACTCCCTGATTCACCTGCTTCGATCGGTTTGAGGATCCGACGTATATTGAGGGAGATATTAATATTTGATTAATTTAATTAAATATTAATTATTTGGTCTCATTAATAATTAATTATTAATTATTAATTATTTGGTCTAATTTTAAATTATAAACCCTAATGCTAATTTAAGAAACCCTAATTAGGGCAAGCATATCTTTTGAGGGTATAAGGGTTTCACATGGAGGCCATTATTGATTATGTATGAATTGATTATTGAAATTAGAGAAATTCTTCTGTGAAGACTGAGCCAAGGGTTCCAGGATTCCATTGCAGTGGAGAACGTCAACTCTTCATTGTGTGTGATTTAGAGGCTATGAGATATCAGCTGATTTATTGCCAAATTGAGAGATAGCTTCATCTAGAAGTTATCACAGAGGTACAGATTTGAGAGATAGCTTCATCCAGAAGTTATCACAAAATTTCAGGGTTGAGAGATAACTTCACACAAAAGTTATTACAGATATTTCAGGTATTTATCTTTATTTAGTTTTGATCCAATAAATTATACAGATAGAGATATTCTGTATTAGAATAGTATATCTTCAGATCAAGTTGTTCAGCAATCAGGGGTTGAGAACAGACAGGTTGGCGGCCGTACTAAGTCCGTACAGGTTCATACAGAACCGCTCAGGCACCGACCTCGGTAGATAAAGAGCTTCCATTGACCGACATCGGTCGACTAAAGACCGATGTCGGTAGAAATCCGATCGACAATGATCGATGTCGGCGAGATATTAACCGACGACGGCGTCTGTGTGTCGACACAGAAAAGCCGAGACCTTCTAGAATTCAGGTTTCACTACCAGATTTGCAAGCCAGGGTTTTCAAGACTATATTTCATATTTTATATGCATAAGAGAGGACTATAATTGTAATAGTTTAGAAGGGCATCTATTGTAATCATCTGGATGAATGATAATATCTGTGATTTGTTTATGCATATTTGAATCTATTCTGCAAATTGTATCTTGTTCAGAGCTTTATGTGTTTCTATATTCCCTGATTGAAGGGGATATTACAGTTGCTCAGAGCATTTGTAGGAAGAAAGGAGCCCCTAAGTAAGGGACACCACAGTGGTATCAGAGCATTTGTAGGAAGAAAGGAGCCCCTAAGTAAGGGACATCACATATTGGGAGGGGGATTACCAATGGGATTGTTGGATAGATGAGTGTTAATTGTTCCCACATTATATTGAGAAGTTTTAAGATGAAAATTGTCTTGATAGGTACAAAAAAAATCAGATCCACCTACTTCATCTTGGGGTGTTATTTCAGCCATGTTACAATCCATAGATGAAGGATGGGAAGAGGTGATCCAAGAGTAAGGGTTTTCTTGGGAGGTAAGGAAAGGGAGAAAATAATACCCCATATTGTGTCTAAATGGATTTAAGTTATCTAAAATATTATAACAAGGGATTTCATGATGATTTGAGGAAATAAATATAATTTTAAGCAATATGGAAGAGGAATCAAAGACACAAGCCTAAGTTAGCTAGATAGAGAAGGAATTCATCCAGACAAAGAACTAAATTAGTCAGATAAAATAACAAGGCCAACAATCAGATATAAGGTCGATAGGGTTGATATAATACTCCTAAAAAGGGGATACGAAGAGTAAAAAGTCAATTGGATTGATTGTGTATAGATGGATAAAAGGTATAAGAGTAAAAAGTTGATTGGGTCGAATGTGTATTGCTAGATAGAAGGTAAAATATATAGATAAGAGACACAGTGATATTGGTCGACTATGTACTTGTTGGTAGGAGGAAATATAAAGACTATATTGAGTAGAATGATAGTGTTCTAAAATAGGGTAAAATTTTGCATTATAAATTATGTAAGAAGTGAAAACAAACACACAAATAATTGGATCAATTTGAGTGATCTAATTAGGACACACAATACAAAACCTTGCACCAACACTGGTCAATGCAATTTTTTTCAATACAACACATAATGATTAGAGATAAAAAAATCAATTGAAAAGTAAATTCCAACTAAGTGGTCATACTAAATGCTATTAGATTATTATAAAGTGTCATTTTAAGTGTGATAGGAAAGTTTTCTGAAAATAGAGAACTAGAAAGTAATCTATGGATGGTTTCAAGATGTTTGTGCTGAAAGGGATCTGTGTTGGCAATGGTACTAGCTTGATATTGGGGCCTACCCCCTCACTTCATAATCCCACAATGATAAAGGTGTCAGGTGCTTTTCTAATATATAAAATTAACCATCTATTTATACTTGGCCAAAAAATCAAATTGGCTTCCCCTTTGGTGATGAAATCTAAGTAGGCAAGCCTTGGGAAGATAAATGTTAAATGCATTTTGAATATTATGTGATTTGGTAGTGTGTGTAAAAGAGAAAAATAGTGTAAATAAATGGTATTTTTAAAAACCACCTATTTAGACGATGTGAATTATTCTAAGCATGCAAACAACTAAAAATGTAAGTGTGAATTAATTATTAGAAAATAGTTGTTAATTCCTAAATTTAGAATAGTATAGAGTTAGTTCAGATGACACTATATGCAAATAGTATAGAATAGATTCAAATGGGTCACTATTGTTCTATAGAAGCAAAAGTATTTAAGAATAGAGATGAATAGGTTGACTTAGTCTTTTATATAAAAGATGGGCTACCGAACTAAGTCAACTAGGTCAACTTAGTTTTTTGTAGGGTTGTAGTTTTAAAGACTGCTAACATGCATAAAATAGAACTAAAATGAAAATTGAAGTGATAGAGAGAAAGAGAAGAACCTTGGCAGGTTGAAATATGATTAGGATTGAAAATTTTATGTTGAAGTGACTTGAATGTTGCTTTCAAAATTTTCAAACTAAGTTGATTAATTTGACCTAGTTTTACAAAACCCTATGTGCTAAAGAAGGATAAGATGACTAGGTTGACCTATTTGACCTAGTTTGTTGATTTGAATGCTAACAAAGAGAATAAGATGACTAAGTCAACCTATTTTACCTAGTTTATTGATTTGAATTTTGGTAGAGAGAATAAGATGATAGAGTCAACCTATTTGACCTTGTATTCTTATTTAGGACTGAAGAAGAGTATTGTGTCAACCTATTAAATCCAATAACCTATATATTATGAAGACCTACATAGACATAAAAAAGTCATTTTGATGTGAATGTGTGTTAAACCTACACCTGTAAAGTTATAACTATACTTATTGGTTTGATACAATATCATAAATATATAAAAATAGTAAGATGATAGAAATGAAGGCATGAAAGAAAACTTGAGAGGGTTGGATTTACATCAAGTTCACCAGAATGTATGCAATGGGAAATTTATTAGCTCTATAAATCAATCTTATATTAGAAAAGATAAATCCTACTTACACTTTTGATTGGGGATAGATTAGATAATCAAGGTCATGACCAAGATGGATCCATTAGACCTATCCAAGGAATATTTTACCACAATAATATGGAGGGTTCCAAAGCCTCCAGTCAAGCAAAACTACATAATAACCCTAACTAGATCCTATGTTTTCATATTCACTAAACTAATAACAAGTAAATTAAAGTCTAATATAGTGCTCACCAAAGCTTGTGGCATAAAATAGGGGTTAGTAAACATAAAGGTAAACATGCATAAGAGAATCCTAATTAAGTTATGTATAGGTAAAACCCTAATGCATGGAGAGAGAAATATTATTCAAAAGACATTCCTTATGATACTTATATCTACTAAAGAGAATAACAAAGTTAGAGATACTTAATTTGAAGATGAACCCATCAAGACTCAATATCTCCCTTGGCTAAAGTTGATTTTCAAGAAGTTTTTATGGTTTGTAAGGATCCCTAAGAAAGGCCAAAACATCCAAGACTTCTCCACAAGACAAGATTATTCTCCAAGTAGAAACCATGTGCTAAGACTCCTCAAGTAGAATGGCAAAGGAGCATATTGTCAAGATGCACAAATGAATAATTAACTCTTTTTGTCTCTCTAAGAATGGAAAATGGATGTGTTTATATAGGCATATCTAACCCTAAACCCTTCTGAAAATTTAGGTCAATAAGTTCAATCCAGTCAACCTAGTATCACAATTGACAAAAATAAACTAGGTTATGGATTAGGTTGATCAAGGGTTGATCTATACCCTAAAAATTTTTGTCAATAAGAATAAAAGGTTGACGGGGCTGAATATGTAATGTAAACTATAAAAAAATGGTTTTAGGTTAGGAAAGGGCAAATGAAGGTGGCAAATGACTAGAGGAGAGTAAAAAATAGTAGGCAAAGGTTAAGGGAATAGTTTTAGGAGATAAGTGTTTAGATAGTAAGTGGAAAAAAAGGACAACAATCCTATGAATCACTAATGGTATATCCACCTCTTTCCCGGTGTACCCCTTAGGGCATGCACTTTGAGATATTGAGACTCAATAGGTTTCTGCAAGATAGAAAGCATCAATAATTCATAAAGTTTGAAAATATTATGTGTATATAGTTTGATTCCAAGATTTAGAAACTTTGACCTTGTTTGATGAGACATACAAGATGATCAAAAAATATGGTACTAATGATTAAGATCCTAAGAGGTTTGAGGGATGACATGATAGATGTAGACATAGATGGGTTGTATGTGTATGTAGAAGCAATTTTGAATAAGATAGAGAATATAGAAAGTAATAGAACTAAAACATAAATTATATCAATATGTGCATTATGTACATAGCATACACTTGAGAAATATCTATGGATGTCTACTTTGTTATTGTCTTCCCAATATAATGTTACACATAAATGTATATAGATTACAAAGTTGTGAAGGCTAAATAACCATTATGGAAGTCAAATTTTTAAAACTTCCATATGTGACTCTTCATGTTTTGATAATTACATTGCTTGACCTTCATTTGTAAAGTACATTGACAAGTTTCTTCTTATGGACTGAACTATAGGAGTGTCATAAATTTTTATGCATGGGTTTGGATTTGTGCAGAGGTTGTTGGGTGTTAGGAGAGTTGATGGACCTACACGTATCTTACAAGTTTTCATGTTTGCACATTGTGCATTTTGGCTGATGTTTCATGTTACATAAAATGATGTGTTTCATGTAAAAGTGATGAAGGAATCATAGACTAAATATCCATATTTTTCATGAGTGAGATTTGAAACTTATGCACCCTATTCCTTTTGGGTGGAGTTTGAATTATTATCCTTGGGTCTATGTGACATGGTTTTAGGTGTTATGGGGAATACACATGATGATCAAATCTACTTGATGGTTCTTAAAGTGTGGATTTGTGTAATTTTTTTATCTATATTTTGCAAAATGGATCCAAGTAATGTACAAGATGCACAAATGTATGCATAGGTTCTCAAAAGTGTGAAGTTTTACAAAACTACACAAATATAAAAGGCACTCAAGGCAATGATGTGGGTTTACAAAACTATAAGTAGATAAAAAAGTGTCACAATATTGTATCACACAAAAATTATATTTATATTAGGGATTACATATATGTTTCATTTCTATTTACTTCTTTTTCTACATACTTGCATGAAAAGAAAACTTAAGCAAAAGACCATATAGTTTTATTTTATGAACCCACATCCCATAGGATCAAGGGTGGGTGTTTAAACATAACTATAACATGAAAAAAATTTCACTCAACTCCCTAATGTTAAGTTGAGGAAGCTTACATAATGGATTGGCTATGAATATGACTATGGGTTAGGTTGGTTGTTAGGTGGAATGAGATTTGGAATGAATGGTGATAAGGGGTTCTCATGATGGAACCAAAATACCTATGAAACATCTCATTTATCATTTAAATTGTTAAGTTGTGTGGAAGTAGGGACTGGAGGTCATTTGGTCTCTGAGATTATGAGGAGGTGAAGTTTTTGGTTGATATTAAGACTATGGAAATGAGGGAAGCTAAGTTGAATGACTTGTGGGATGAGATCAACTCTATCAGGTTGGTTATGCCCAGTCAATGTCATCCAAAAATGTGAATGATATATGATGAGAATAAACCCAAGGAGAATAAAAATGGGTTGGAGGTGAGGATCTAGGCTTGAATCATGTTATATTATTAACCTTTATTATATGGAGGGACAATGATTGATGGATCAAGAATTTGTTCTTATTCCTCTTAATCATTAAGAGAGTCCAAAAAAAGGTGAGAGATTGTCATGGAATGGAAAAAATATCTCCTAAGCTCAGTTTTTATATTAGATCATGTATTGACTATGGGATTAGGTTCCCTAACCCTAAGGAAAAGGTCTTTTCTAATAAGACCAATTATTTTGAGAAGTATTATCTGAAAGGGACTAGGTAAGGTGTAAGCATATGAGCTTATCTAGGTATTTGAGCATTTTAATGAAATTTTTGTGTTTTTAGAATTAATGTTTAAATTAGGAGGCTTACATAGTTGGATAAGGCTTCGACAAAAAAAATGGCTTATTTTTTTAAGGAATGTTTTTTTTTAAAAAAAAATGAAAATTAACTATTTTCTGAAATTAAAAATGACTTGAAATCAAAGAATGATAAGAAAATTGAACTTGAAAAAAGAAAACACATTTTTAAAAAAATATCCAATCAATTTTTAATGCATTCAAGGTAAGAGAGATATACTCTAATTAAGCAAATGTTGATTTTTCTAACGTTTCTAGACGCAACCTAGATGAAGCTATATGTGTTTTTCTTTCATTTTTTATAAATAAAGTATGGGAATACCTGTGTTCAAGATAAAACATATATTAATATTAAAAATGATTCAATAATATTTTTATATTCTAAACAATAAAATACTATTAAGCTCCTAATGCTTTTTTCTCATATGTAAGCAAAACAAACTTTTAATATTACAAGATTGGATGCACACTAGCTATGAGCAATATTTGGTCTTGAATAAAATGATTATCTAAATTATGGTTTTATATTATTTTGGGATAAAAATAAAATTTTTAGTTTGTTCAAAATAGAATAAATCAAAAATTAAAATAAGACCTTTTGTTAACCTAGGCTAATCTAGGGTTTTCTAGTTGCTAGTGTGTGAGAGAATGAAAATAGTTCATTTTAAAACATGTAATGGATTAAATTATATGTGTTATATTATTATATTCACCTATGTTTTGAATGTGAGGTTTATATACTATGATGAATCTATTGAATGCAAGCAAATTAAAAGACTAACTACTTTATTATTTATTACAAAGACTAGGAAAGGAAATGATTCTTTTACTATCAAATTTGATTTTTATGGAGTATAAATATAATATACCAAAATAATAATTTAACTAATATAATATAGTAATATAAATAAACTAAAAGCAAAGAGCCTCTAACCTGATCAAGGCAGAGATTAACTGAAAGCATGTAGTATGTATTGGTATAGTCCTCGATATGCTAGTTATCTTATCTAAGAAAATATTTGAAGAAATCTTTAATAAATAAGATGAACTAGTGGTTGTCACAATAAGGAGAATAAGAAGAGATGCACAATCCCAAAAAAAATTAGTTGATTTGTGTTTGATTGATTGTATTATTTGCAAAGACTAGGTTGTATAATCAATGACACTTCCTTGTTTGTAATTGTGTAGTCGATCAAAAAATAATAGAGATTCAAAAAAATAGTATTAGTTTATAGATGTGGAAAGATTAAAAAATAAAATATATAATACAAATTTTTAGATCCAAAATTAAGCCAAAATTGGCTTTCTTGTATAAGATAAATGAAGGTTACATGAAGTAGTTTAACTGAGTTAAACTATAATTAGAACTTCCAAGGGACTCAAAATGATTGAAAATAGAAGAGGGATTGGGATAGGATAGATTGGATGTGAAATTAAGGTGGAAAAATCAAGAAATGTAAAATCAACATGAAAAAATATGTAAAAGAATGAATCTCAAGAGCTGAATTGGAAGACAGCGAGGAGGTTACATAATCAACCCCTTTTTTAGGGTGGTTATACAACTACTGGTCCCTATAATGGAACCAAAACTTTAAGTTACATAACCACCCATATTTTAAAATGGAACCATCTTGTTAAAATATAACCACTATAATGGTTATAAAAACTAAGTGGTAGTCCTATAAAATTGAGCAACGGTTTCATCACAAAAGGTGAAAGTTTTATCATGCATGGAAGGATTTTAAAAAATTGAGTTGTCAAAGGCTATAGGGAACAAGAAAAAGAGGTTAGGATTTTGAAATATGAATAATAAGGAAATAGGTCCAAGTGGATAGATAGAACCTTGATCTAAGCATTTATTAGGAGATCACTACATCATCATCAAACATCATACTAGACATATCACACTATGAAATATCTAGGTACATACATATTTCCCCTTTTGGAAGACACCTTGTCATGAATTTACAAGGGTGTGGTCCCAATTAATGGCATGAAAAATAAAATATAAAGTTAGAAACACTTACCTGATTTACCTAAGTAGTGCAATGAAGTTAGTCGAGACTTCATGAAACTTGTAGATAAAATAAGGACCTCAAGTGCAATATAATGGAAAAATGGAAAACATGTTATTTAAAAAAAGCAAATATGATAATATGAACCATATTTTTATGGAAGGCCATATTACCTAAACCATCTAGTCAAAGGACTGAATCTGATGCCAAATTGATGTGTGCTTATAAAACTGTAAAACATGCTACAAAAGATAGAAATGCCATTACAAATGTTAGTTTTGAAATGTGAATTGTAAAATCCAAAAAAAACAAGGATTTTAAAAATGAAAATATGTGTTAAATAATAAAATATGCTAAAATTGGAAAGGTTTCAAACATAAATAGCTAGCTAAGGGCCCAATATTTTTAAAAACTTGCCAAAAACATATTCATTTATGCCAATTGGTTTGATATTTCTAAGATCTAGGCTACATGTGATAGATTTGATCCATTGAGAAGTCAACATATAGAAAATGGGATGAGGATGGTGAATTTATTAGTTGAAGGTGGAGTTGGGCAAGGCACGTAGATTTTTACTCATTTTTTCCATTTTGCCCCAATTTTGAAATTATGTCTAAAAATTACTATAAATCCCATGAAAATTGAAATTTTTAGCTTAAACATGCCTATGGGGGCGTAGACTAGGGATTTGTACTTATTTTGTGATTTAGACCTATTTTTAGGTGTTTTAGGAGGATTCTAGATAGATGCAAATGGCTAACAAAACTGTCAATCTTCATAGATTGATGGTTACATAACTACCATGGTAGAATCATAACCACTATTATCTATAGAGAAGGTGGTTATATAAATACCTCTAGATAATAGTTACATAATCATCTTCGTCAGTTATGTAATTTATTGTGAAAATTTAATAACTACCACCTACAAGTAGAGGTGATTCTATCCTTTTGGGAAAAAAGGAAAAAAGTCAAATTTTTAAAAGGTATAAATAATCTGATGGATGACTTGGGATATTTTATTATTGCATGGATTCTAAATATGCTTGAGTAGATCCTGGGAGTAGGAGTGGCTCCCTAGAGTCATGGCCCTTTTGATGTTGGATGAGATATTTGTTCTCGATTGAGTAGGCATTTTATAGATTACATAAGTGGGGATTATCCCTCCCTTAAGTAGGTTATTATGTGACTTATTCACATAGTGAGATCCTAACAAGAACACTTTTATCTTCCCTCAAGCCCCATGAGACTGGTCCATCACTCTCATGGATGTTTATAGGATCATTATAATATATATATATATATAATAAGTTTTTGTATGTCCCTCCAGGATCCCACGAGTATCATTAAGGTAGTGGGTAGGGCTAGCCATTTCATAGACATAGGTACACTCATTTTTGGTGTGAAGTTTGGAGTACATCTTATTGAGATTAAGAAATTAATGCTCCCCAATATATATAAGTTTATCATTATTATCCTTACTTCTTGATTGGTGGGGGACAAGGGTACTAACAATTTGTTATAAATATGTTCCTCTATCATTATTTGGATTGAGTAAAAGAGATCTTAGTTCTCATGGGGTTAATAAATCTTGTCTCACACTTATAGGGACTTATACCATGTAGATCAACTAGGAGCACCCTCTATTAGTCACCACACACTCATGATTTGGGTATTTAAGAAGGTGATCCCCCACTAGAGGGGAGTACCTATTTAAGATGCAGGGAACATTAGGGCCTTGAGATGGATAGATGTGGCACCCTTTCGTGCCCTTCCCTAGGCCATTGGGACTTTAATGGTAATAGGTATAGTACCCCTACCCTATCATAACATGGTTATGTAGTGGGATGGGAAGGCTTATTATCTTTTAATATCCATTTGGGACACATAGGTTTAGGACTAACTTTTCTCAGTTAAGGTACACCTAGTGGATAGGGTGCCTTAGCAGTTAAACATGCCCTACATGGGTAACCTTTAAATGATGGTAGTTATGTACAAAGGCATGTGATAGGCATGGGTAGGAGATTGTGGTGGTTGGCCTAGCACCCAAATGTGTAAGGGGTTCCTATTACCTAGGTGATTCATTTAGAATTAGTGTAGGGATCACCTCCTTAGCAAGTGATTAGAGGAGGAAGACAACAAAAACAAGTATTGCCACATCCACTTCCACACTAGGACCCTTACAACAAGATGTTACATAGCATCAATATAAATAGATAACATGTGGATATGGTGAGGACCTAGAGTACATTGGCTATATGAGGATTTGGATGTAGATGAGGGTAAGGTTTTAGATTATGACTTTGATCTTGACTAGCATAATAATGACCCAAGTAAACTATTAATTTATGTATTTCAGCTTATTACTTAATACTTTATCTTTAGATTTGATTACTTAGTTGATTTATTTATTTACATTTTATATAAATATATATGATGTCAATTCTTCTAATTTACAATTGTAGATACCTTGACCAGATGGAGGACCATGATTAGGGATACCATGATCAACCTTTTTCAATTGGGCACTAACATGACTAGAGGTGAGTTGCTAGTGGACCCTAAATTGCCTACTAAGATAAGATGGCATATTGATGTACTTATTCCCATATTAACATGAATATATGGTGGTGACTAGGTTGAGGGTGGATAGAAGAAATCTCAAGGCTAGATCCAGGAGGGATGACCTCATAAGGAGGCACTAACAAGAGGAAAGATAGGAGCCCTTGGGCTTGTTAGGTACAAATTAAGGTAAAAATAACCATGAAGTATAATTCAATGGAAATGTGTACAAATTATATTAGATTATATTTTTATAGTCTTTTAGATGGATTTGAATTTGTAATCTTAAACAATGGTATAAGAATGTGAAGAGTCTTTCCTTTTGAGTATATCAAAAAATTAGAATGTAAATAGACAATGCTCTAGAATTCTCTATATATAATGCTTAGATGTAATGAAAGATGGTTTTGATGTGTGATAGAGATTGATAGAATAGTCCTGATATGGTTATTTAATTTATCATTGTACTATGCATAGTGATTAATCTATTTTTATTTAACATATGTTATGCATTTAGCATATGCCATCTTGCTATGTATTTGTTGTTTCTATGATTATTTTATTCATAAATACATATGTGGTTTTAAGTAACAATCTATAATTATGAAGTATATATCATTATTATTTATATTCCTTTACTACATAAGTTATCCTTATAATAAGCATGTTTTGGAGTCTTCTAGGAACCTCTACAATAATGGTACAGTGAGTGTAAAGTGAACATGTAACCTTCAGATCTGAATGTATAGCAGTTTAAGGTCCAAAACAATGTAATTGTTTATGTTTTTTTTTACATTTATAAATGTATTTGAGGTTGATTGGATTAGTTAGAGTATAGATGTGGGAAGCTCTAGCAAGAGGTCATGGAGAGTAGGAGTATGATTAGTTTAGGTTCTCAAATGCATTTATAATGGATCATAATTGTAAAAACTTGATTTTTTAGGTCTTTGTGTGTCTCAGGGTGAGACACCTATTCGGTATGGGTGATTGTTAACAAGGGTAAATGGAATATTATTAATTATAATAACAAAGATAAAATAGATATGTGAAGTTTTAAAAAGAAGTAAAAATGTCGTAAGGAGTGAAGAGTCATCGAGGAATGTGATGAGTCATTTGAAAGCCTTTATAAACAATTGTATGAGAAAGAGTAAAGCAAACCATTTATGTGAATGAAATATATTATTTGTCTCTCACTCATTTATTTTCATGTTTTTTATTCTCCATATTTTTATTTATTATTTATTATCATTAATGGTTTATAGTTACAAATCTGGTTTTATATTCTTCCACTAAACTACAATCAACAAGGTTTAAGAGAAAATTTCCTAGGGTGGTATTAGTATGAGATGCCAAGGAGCCAAAAACCTCATCATTATTATACATCAAGTCCCTCTCATAAGAGCCAAAAACCTCATCATTATTATACATCAAGTCCCTCTCCTAGGGTGATATTAGTAGGAGATGTCAAAGAGCCAAAAACCTCATCATTATTCTACATCTTGTGAAGGTTGATGTCAAAGGTGACTACGTTATGCGACAAGGGGAATTGAGAGTGTTGTCATGAGAGAGTCATGTCATGATAGAAATAGAGAGAGAGAGAATTTTAATGAAATTAATGCCTTATATTTTCATGAAGGTACATTTCACTGATGTCAAAGTGCATAGGAAGCTTAGTCATGACATTAAGAGGTATGTGCATGAAAATGAATGAACTGAGCATGTGAAGGTTGTATGACATTATTTAAGCATGTATGAAAGGTATTAAAATATTTATGAGAGTTTCAAAGTGAGCCTATATGGGTATAACCTTAGTATAATTCTACACCTAGACCACTCTTAGACTCTACCTGGCCTAATGAGGTACAAAGATTTGATTTCAAGGAAAGTTGCACATATGAGCATGGACAGAGGTGAGATAAGTTGTTTTAGGAATTTTTACAAATTTTGAGGTCAATACTTGAAATAAAAGTGCATGAATCATTATTTTAGGCCTTCTTAAGCTCATAGAATGAGGTCTCAAACTTGACAAGCACTTTCAGATGTTCATTTGCACATGTAACCTCTACATCAGAATCTGAGATATTAAGGAGTAATGGGGAAGGGTTATTGCTATAGTAGTTCTTCATTTTTATTTAAATTAAATTATTTACTAAAAAACCAATGAAAATTAGGGTTTATGATGAATACCTAGAGATTAGGAGAGTTTGCACACCACTTGAATCCAACAATTGAGGGAGCTTCTTTTTGGTTGGGAAGAATAACCTGCACATAAATAAACAACTTAGACAAAATTGATTAATAATAGAGATGGGTGGATTGCCTAATACAAGATCAGTTTTAGGAAGTGGTACACTTCTTTAGAGGGATGTCAAACCATGTTTTATGTAATTAAGTGGATAAAATTGATAAAGATTATAAGATACATATGATTGATAAAAGATATTGCAAAATGATGTTTAAAAGATGAAAATCATATGAAAGATAGATTGATAAGATAAATGAGATAAATAGATGTAGATGATCAAGATTAAAAGATATGGATCTTTTGATTAAGATTAATTCAAGTTATTAAATCCATCTTGGGTTCTAAAAATAAAATATAGTGGATCAATGTTGATCCTAGTAGAATCGGTGTCGATTCAATATGAATCATCATTAATTCTATCTAAACTACACTAGGTCATCAATAGAAAGCTAAAGATAACTAAAGAATTCTAAGGTAGTTTAAGGATCTAAATAGAGTTAAATATAAATGAAGGATAAAAAGTATTAATATTGTAATCATAATAAAGACATCATTACCTTTTTGCACTCTAAGATTTTGATAAGATAATAGTTGATGAACCAAAATGAATCTCCTTGAGAGGCACCAGAGGCTAGATACTATAATGGTATTATGCTTATCCTCAAAAAGCTAAACAAAGTCTGTAGGTGGTCTACAAATATTTCTTTAGAGTTTTAATTCCAAGATGACCATCCTCGAGAGTATTCCTTTAGCGTTCTGGTAGAAAAATTTGCATCCTTTATAAATAGTAATGTGTAGTTTTATATAATTTATGTTGATTCAGGAGAATCAATACTGATCATAAATGGATCATTGTTGATTCACCTTTTTTAGGCTTAAGTGACATTTGATTGTTTATAACCATGAAATAAACAATCTAAATAGTAAGTTAATTTTTTTACACTAGTTTTGGATGGGAATAAGTTTGTTAAGGATGTATTTGATTAATTAAGGCGGCAAACCAGGGGCCAAACCCTATATAGTCAAAAAAGACAGGAAGGCTAGCAAACAAAAGATGCCAGCACCGAACCAACAACACAACCGAGAAACAAAGCTAGAAGCAAAACAAAACACTGGAAAGACTAGAGTCAAAAAGGATGAAACTACATAACTATATAATTAACAAGATCCTTAAGATTCTCATTGTCTGCATTGTCAGCATTCCCTAGATTACCCACCGCTTCCAACATAGTCATATTCAACAAAATGTTATTTCGAAGGCCTTTGGTGAAGACCTTTTCTAGCTTTTGAATGCAAAATTTCAAGGCCCCAATATCTAGTTTCCAATCATTCTCATTCTCTAAACCCTCACCAGCTTCTTCTACATGCATCTTCTCCTTATTATCAGTAGTTCCCCTAGAATCAACACCTTGCTCTTCAGTGACCTCAAAAACCTGAGAAGCCTGTTTCTCACCAGTGTCCTCCAAAACTTCTTGAATTTCTGGATCTTCATACCCCAATTACCACCTTGAGCTTCAAACAAGTAACAAGCCCTCGGTTTCATTTGCATTGAATGCAGATGTGAAGGCTCATTTTACAAAATGGCCCATCGTAGTGACATCTACTTTAATGCTTGAAAATAATTCCCCCTTGGTTTTCATGATGCAACTCTCACACCTCCACCTCATGATACAAGGAATTAATCATGACCATCAAGGATGTACTAAGGTTATCATTTTCCATGATCTGCAATGGCCTTCTCCATGTGGATCACCTTCGAAAGCTATCTTCATCATCAATGTGCATCATTCATGCTCCGTCATCTCCTTCTAAATGATCTCTCTAATGTTTGGGGGTATATGATCCCCTTGTCACCATACCCTCCATCCTGAGATTTGCTGACCAAGGTTGGCACAAGCATCAGCGACCCTGTTACCTTCTCTGTAGGTGTGGGTAATCTCAACTTTGAAAAACTTTTGTAAAATAAATTGGATGTCTGTAATGATGTCTTTTACATGGATACCAATGTTAGATGCTTTATTAACAGCATCTATGACCAACTTAGAATCTCCCTGAATATTCAAGTTTCTAATTCCTAGGGATATAGCTAACTTGAATCCCCAAAGTAAGGCCATAGCTTCAGCATAGTTATTGCTCTGGCAACCCATGCCACTAGCATAGATAGTAGACATCCCTCCTTTTTCATTTATTATTATTCCTCCTCCACTTGATTTACCACTCAACTTGGATGCCCCATAAAAATTGAGTTTCATCCAATTGTGTTTAGGTGGTATCCATTTAGTATGAAGTCTCTGAAGAATTTTGGAATTATCATGCTCAGGGATAAGGTTTCAAACCTTCCATTTGGAAGCAATTTGACTTTCAAATTCAGATAGGGGTTTCTCCACAACACTAATATGAGTTGTTGTAACACTTTCCAAGATGGTCCTAACAAAGGAGTTAAACACCTGAACAACATTTCTAGCAGTGTCCCTAAATTTTTTGAGATTTTGCTCTTTCCATAAAGTCCAGCTCAAGCATGGCAGAGCTTGCTTCCATAATTCCTTAATCTAGGGATGTGTGAAGGTTGAGTTCCAGCTGAGAATTACTTCTTTAAGGTTAGAATTGCAAACCCATTCAATGCCAAAGTTTTTAAGTATTGTGCCCCATAAATCCAAAGTAAACTCACAATGTATGAATAGGTGTGAAACTGATTCCTCTCTAGAACAACATAGAAAACATCTATTGACCAAAGTAAACCCCCTCTTTTGAAGGTTGTTCTGAGTAAGGATTTTGTTATGGGTAGTAGCCTACCAAAACAAGTTAATCTTTGGAATGAGTTTATGATTCCAAACCTTTTTCTATACCTCCTTATTCTGAGCTTCAAGTGTAAGAAGATGATAGGCAAATTTGATAGAGAATAATCCATTCTTATCCGACCACCAGTATTGTTCATCTTCTTGAGGGAAGAGCGGGATTCTGATCTCCTAAACACATTGTTGGATCTCCTAAATTCTTGGGATAAGCTCAAGCCTATGCACACAACAATCCAAAAGGTTTTTCCAGCTCCTTATCCCATTGTTATTTTCCATATAATCACTAACCCTATCACCAAAGAACTGAGTATTCAGGTCTATAATTTCTCCATAGTTTCCTTGGGAGATGAGAGGCTTGTCCCTTAACTAATTATCCTCCCAAAATTTAATTTTTCATCCATTTCCAAGCTTCCACCTAATTCCCTATTTGATAAGACTTCTACTTTTTAGCATTTTATTCCATATCACAGACCCCTGGGGTAATCTTGCCTATTGAAGAAAGTTGGAATCATCAATGCTATGCATGTATTTGGCATACATTATTTCCCTCCACTAACTATTGTTGTGAATCAGATTCCAACTAACTTTTGAGAGGAGGGATTTATTCATTTTCCTGATGGATCTTATTTAAGTCCACCATGAGATTTTGGGAGACACACTTTTTCGCGTTTGACTAAAGACATTCTCTATTTGTCTTCCACTCCCATCCATAAAAATTTTCTTTGGATCTATTCTAGCTTTTCATCAAAATATGTAGGAATTTTAAAAAGAGACATGAAGTAAGTAGGAATACCTTGCAAGGATGCCCAAAGAAGTTGTAGCTTACCTGCACTACTGAGTAGTTTCCCCTTCCACCCAAGAAGTTTCCTCTATGTACATTCCACAATACCATTCCAAAAACTTGAAGATACCTCTTTGACTAAGAGTGGGAGACCTAGGTAGGTATCTGGTAGGCCAGCCTCAGCACAATCTAAGATATCAATGATTATATGTCTAAGTTCATTGGGAGTGTTAAAGAAGTACACATTGCTTTTCTATAAATTTATTCTTTGTCCTGAGTCTCTGGCATAATTATTAAGTATATTCTTTCATCTTCTAGCTTCGATCATCTATGAGATGCCAAATAAGATGGTATCATCCACAAACTACTGTATAACCATAGGATGAAGGGAAGAGGTAGGTTTGATGCCTACTAGCTTTTTTGAAACTATATTAGCTTGTATGTATCTTCCTAGTGCCTCAACCATAATGATGAATAGGTAAAGGGAGAGAGGGTCTCCCTGATGAATTCCTCTCAAAGAGGAGAAAAACCCTCTAGGAACACCATTAACTAGCACTGAGAATTTAGCAGAAGAGACCGCATTCCATAATAAGCAAGAAAATTTATCATTAAACCCAAATTTTATAATCACTTGGAATAGAAAAGTCCATAAGACTCTATCATAAGCTTTGGATATATCAAGCTTGAGGGCCATCCGAGGGATTCTATCTTATCCATGGAGTGGATAGTCTCATGCATGGTGATCACAGCATCAAGAATCTATCTACCTAGGATGAAACCTTTTTGAGCAGGAGAAATAATTTTGTCAAGCAAGGGTTGAATTCTCAAAATCAGCATTTAGTACATATCTTATACATAGTGTTGCATAAGCTAATGGGTCTGAAATTAGCAAGGTGTAAAGGTTGAGATTTTTTAGGAACAAGTACAATGAAGGTTTTATTGACTTGTTTCAAAAGTTTTCCAGATTTGAAAAAATCACAAACTACAGTCATGAGGTCCACTCCAACAATCTCCCAACATTCCTAAAAGAATATAGGAGGAAAGCCATCAGACCCAGGGCTTTAAAAGTGCCCATGGAGAATAAAACAACATGTACTTCTTCATTGGATACAGGCTATAACATTTCTAGATTGTCTTTTGTTATCAAATAGGGGATTTTATCAATGAATTGACTCATAGATCTATCATTTCTATCATTATTAATTTCTTTTGTAAGCAGATTTTGAAAGAACGCCTTGGCTTGCTCCCTTATTTCATTATCCTCAATAATAATGTCTCCATTATCTAGGACAAGCTTAGTTATTGAGTTGGATTTTCTATGTTTCATAGCTGAGAGATGAAAAAAGTAGTGTTCCTATCACCCTCTTTAAGCCATTGAACACGGGATTTTCATTTCTAGAAAACCTCTTCCCTTTCCATCAGATTCTTTCATTTTGAAGATAGACTATTCTCTTCTTCTAAGGTGCCCTCAGAGTCATCCCCTTGATCAATCAATTGCTGAATAGCCTTGAGTTTTCCCATTATATTTTTCTTCTGCTGGAAAACCTGCCCAAAACTGTATCTATTCTAGCCATAAACTTCTTGTTTAATGTGCTGGAGTTTCTTGACTATTCTAAACATGGGAGTACCTTGAATGGGAATATTCCACCATTGAGCCACCATTTGTCTAAAACCTTGTGTTTAATCCACATAGCTTTGAAATGGAATGGAGGAGGTCCGTGATGTCCCTGATCTCTCCAATTGAGGATAATCAGTCAGTGGTCAGACATGGTTCTAGGTAGAGCCTGTGCCTGCATATTCTGATAATCATTCCAGTTGCTTGATATCAGAAATCTATCTAATTTAACTTGAATCATTTGATCTCCTCTTCTTCTATTGGTCCAAGTAAAATTTTGGTTCTGCAGCTCTATGTCCAATAATCCCCAATCATTGATGAATTTAGCAAAGTCAAACATGTCCGAGTAATCAATAATTCCACCCCATTTTTTAGAAGGGTATAAAGGTGTGTTAAAATCTCTGGCTAGCATCCATTTAGAATTCTAAGGATTATTCCTATAGCTACTCAGATCTATCCATAATTTTTGTCTCAAAGCTCTGTTATTCGGTGCATAAACATTTACCAGCGTCCAGTTCAAGGAATTCATGGAAAAATTGGTAATCAAAAAGTGCTTATTATGGGCCATAAGAGATCCTTGGATTTTAGCATTATTCCACATAGTGACAATCCCTCCTAAAGCCCCTTCAGCAAGACCAATACAAAAAGCCACCTTAGGCCATATATAGTCAGCAATTTTCTCAAAATTCTCCTCTTTCATCTTGACTTCTTAGAGTAATAGAATATCTAGTTTATTATCTAAAATGCAGTTTTTAACCTCAAACTACTGTGAGGGACTATTAAATCCCCTCAAATTCCATGATAATATTCTCATTTAGAGAGTTTGGAGGGTTGGGACTCCAGTGTTTTCTATTTTCCACTAGCAATCTCCCTAGCAATCTCTCTTTGTCTTGTTTCCCTTAGGGTTGGCCTCCCTTGTTTGGGCTCAATACCAACATCTGCATATTTTTTACCTTTCCATATATTTTTCTTTGGGGTAACCCATTCTTCCTATTCATTGCTTCCATCTTGTCTAACTACCCCTATTGCCAAGTAGTTTCCTACCTGGCCTCCATCTTCTAAATCATAGAAAAGGTCTATATTTGACTGTGGATCTGGTACTCATTGATTGTGGCTTTTAGGTGTTACTTCTTCCTATCCAATCCTTAAAACTGTGTCATCTTCATTGACTTCCTTTAGCAAAAGTTCCCCTCCTACCCCTTAAACATTTTAGTCTATTTTTCTAAAGTGTAGACTATGTTAAATGTGGCCTTATGACTGTCATCAGATACTATGTTCTCCTTTGGGACCTATTTTCCCTCACTACTGATGATATCCTCCTTTCTCTTCTCCTCCTCTCCTTTTATATCCTTCTGACTATCATCTAATCCTATTTTTTCCTTTGGGACAATTTCACATTCACTCTTAGGGGTAGCCTCCTTTCCCTTCCCCTCCTCTCCTTTTCCTGTATTGTTAGGAATTTACACATTATTCTCTATTTCCTACTTGCTGTTCACTTGCTCCTCCTCTACATTCTAGGAATCCTCTTTCATCCCTCTTTGCTTCACTTTGCATTATGTCATTAGATGTCCCTTCCTCTTACATATTTGATAGAAAGTGGTAGCATTCTCATAAGTAATTGGCTGAGTCTAGGTTCCATATTTAGAGTTTAGCTCAATGGACATAGGGAGAGTCTTATTTATTTCAACATTAACATAGAGTCTAACATACACACATTTGGACTTAGTTCTGGTTATATGATCTGAGGTGACATATTGGCCAATAGAATTGCCAATGGTTACGAAGATTTTTTCATCCCAGAATTCCAAAGGGAATCTTGGTAATCTTACCCAAGTAGGTGCTATCTTATTGAGGTTCAAGTTAGGATCAAATATTCGTTTCCATGAGCATAAGGCTAGAGAATGTGGTCCAAATAGCCAGGGACCTCCAGCAAGGGTATCGATCATGTCCTCCCTATTTGTAAATATAAAAAAGAATAGACCTCTAGCCATGGCTATGATTGAAACACTACCTTTGACTTTCCACATACACATAATCCATCTTCGAAGCATTTTAGTATTAGGACGGAAAGAAAAAAGTTTACCAACCAACATAAGGTCCATGGATGCCACTATTTCCTCCACCAGATCGTCTAGGATACTTAACGCCTTACCCTCCAAGAGAATAAGGAGGCTTGACATGCCTTTTGATGACACATCTTTTCACCTATGAGTGCCTTCTTCCATCCATTGGATGGACTATCCCCTAATAGATTCTTGGATAGATCCCCAGAGGTACTGCTACCCACAGTGACCTCCATTGGATCTGTGGTCCCGCCTATCGCACTCAAGGGGCCCAACCAGGTGGGAAAAAACTAGTTTCAAATATTGTCCACATGCTTTGCTCCTCTGCTCCTCCACTCCTATCAATCTAAATAGTTGATATTCGATTTGTTAAGGATGTTATTTACTTGGTTGTAATGGATTTTGCTTAGATATTTTATAATTATGAGTGGTTAAAAAATTACTATGGTAATTAGTAATTACCATAAGTGAAATAGAGAGTACATACATAAAATAAACATTCAATTATAATTTTACATTTATATATAGAATTTTAATTCCTTATACTTTAATTTATATTTTATGTATATACTTTCAGGATGTTTGAAAGCGGTTTTGGACCTCTAGGAGTTACGATGCAAATTATAAGTTTTGGAGGATTCTTCCACATTTTAGACTGACCTATTTTAGGACTTTAGGATACCAAACTTATTTGACATCCACATGTCATAATATAATTATGGTGCATAATTATATATTCTACATTCTTATCTGATATCTCAAGACATTAGCTTTGGATTCAAGTGGAAGTCCTTTATAAACAATCATTAACATTAAACCTATGTTAAACCTCCCTAAAAACCTAATAAGGATCCAATATGAAATATATTATTAAAAAAAACTTAAGATGGATTCAAATGTCTATAAAATCTATTTTAACATGTAGTAATCTCTCCTAGGTACCTCTGGGTGGTGGTGGTTAGTTTGATGAGAGAGAAAATACACAAATATAGGCTTTATTATCAAGAAACTATTTTAGATGTCAAATTTTATATTTGTAAATAAAATAAAATGGATGGGAGAATAATATAGAGTCTCATTTTTCATGTCCATGATGATTTTTTCATAGGTTATATAATCCAAGTTTTCTAATTTTGTCATACAAGTTAGCCAGTCACATACATGCATAATGGTGAGAATAATGTAAAACTTAGGCAAAGATGAAAAGATAGATTTGAAGGGATTTTCTTGATATATTGATGCATAAAAGTGCATAAATAATTTATTCATGAGTTTTAAGTTATTTTCATGCATTGGATAAGATTTTATGGTTAGTGTATATGGTGAAAACATTGCTCACAAAATGACCTGTCTAGTTCAAATAAGACTTTGTGATATAAAGTCAAGAAATTGGTCTACAAGACCAATATTTACCATTAGAATATATGACTTGTCTATATAAATATGTTATGTATATCTCATAGGACCATTTATATGTATTATTATTCATGAAAAATGTCTACATAGGTGTTAAAGGTCTAATTCACCATGACTAGTTTTTAAGGTAAATTGGCAATTTTGAGTAAGCGAGTTGCAAAGATGTTCTTGAGCCTTTATCTCCTGAGTGAAGGGTTAAAATAATTTGGTGATGACCCTAAGGCCATGGAGAATCTATATACATGTTTCATTTTTCATATTTCATTATATTAAGGGTGTTTAAACTTCATTTTTACAATACATACTTTTGAGGTATACAGGCCTAATAAGGCAGTTTGTCCCATACTTTTGAGGTATATAGGCCTAATAATGCAGTTTGTCCTAATAAGGAGATTTCATGGTATGAATGAAGGCTACATGTCTAAACAAGAATGGAGGAGATCATAAGATTCCATTGACTAATTTTTTTAATGATTTTTAGTTTTTGGATAAATTCATCTAGTCCCAAAAAGATAATTTTTTGGTGCTAAGAGGATACACCTAATGCAAATAGGTCACCATGAGGCTTAAAGGAGAAGTGCTAAATAATTTGTTATCAGGGAATAATTTAGTGGCAAATTTTAGTATTTTGGTGAATTTGAGGTTTTGCCAGTGTAATTTTTGGCAATTTTTGAGCCCTTCCATGGTTTCCTGGTCGCCAAGCTTTGTTGGGTTTACCTGGTTGCCTAGAATTGTAATCACCAAGGCAAATGTTACGTTTGAGTTTTTCCCTAGCGGTATTCACCTTTCACGCAGCTGACCAGGTAATGCTTATTATGGAATGTTCACCGGGTTTCAAGTTTCTATTTCATGCAGTATGGGAGAATTCGCCATCCCAGTTTCATTTTACTGTGGAGGAGTCGGCTCATTTAACCTTTTTTTTCTAAACCCAACAGTATATATATAAAATAAACATTTAAGTATAAGTGACATCTAGTTTCTTATACTTTAAGTTATATTTTATTTATATACTTTCAGGATGTTTGAGAGGGGTTTCAGACCGCTAGGAGCTATAATGCAAATTCTAGGTTTTGGAGGATCCTATCATATTTCAGAGTTAGTTAGATTCCAGGGTTTCAAACTTAGCCATATTTTAGGGTTTCAATATTCAAGGAGACATCATAGGAGGTATGAATGCTGCATGAAGGGATGTATGCGTGATAGAATAGTATGAAAATATCTCTCGCAAAGTGCCACAAGCCGATCCCACCCCATTCCCAGTGCACCCCTTAAGGCATGCACTCTGTGAGATTCAATGCACCAATGAGCCCTTGTGAGATAAAGTGTCAGTAAATGATAAAGTTGAAAAATAATGGGAGTGGCATTCATGATTTTGTGGGCAAAGTACTGGTTTATTGAACCAGTCACAAACAATGATGAACCACCAACAGAATGCAAGTATACAATTTGTACCTGGAAAACTAAAAGAGAGAAAAAGTTGCAGTTAAAGCTCAACACTATAGAAAAACATATTGGTAAGGTTTATGAAAAACAATGAAATGATTCGCCCAAAAAATTAAAATTTTACTATGATTATTATTTTTTGTTCACCAATGTATAATTTTTTTGTGGTTTTAAAATAACACAATTCACCCAGATTTTACACATTGTTTGAGAGACTATGAATGATTCGCCAATGGAGATTATTATATTTTCTTTGTAAACTATTCTTTTCGCCACAAAAAATAATTTTTTTTGTCAGGTGTTTTACACCTTTCGCCATTTTTTTACACCTTTTCTAAAGGAGGGGTTTCTTAAAGTATACCCTGGTTGTTATAGACCAAAAAGGGTTAAAATTATGTTTGAATCATGTTCATAAGATGTTATAAGACCTATTTTATGTCTTAACTAAGATATTTAAGGTGTGTGGTTGACCAAGTGGTTTGTGACCATGTGTCTAGTATATATACAAGGCAATTTAGGCCTATTTGAAAGTATGCAACATAAGCAAATAAAATATTACATGGTTAAGTAGAAGGAAGTCTTGAAATCAGGCTATAAAAGAAGAGAAGATGTGTGAATGTGATCAAAATTCATGAGGTTGATAAGTTAGTGCTAAATCACTCAGGGAGTTGGTACTTCTTTACAAGTAGGTGCTTGTTAAAGCCTAGTCAAGTGGGTGCTTGACTTTATTGGGGTTGGTTCTCCAAGTTGAGTTGGTGCTCAATATAATTTGATATTTTTTTAATAGTAATATAGTCCATTTTTATATATCATAGTGGGTTTTCTTCCCCTTGAGGATTTCCCACTCATATATGTGTTTTCTTATGCTATACATGTGAATGGTTCTTTGTGCATTGCTATATCACTACATTGATTTCATGGTTCAATAAATGTTAAATTATAATTGGAAAAAGTTTTCAAACACTTATTCAACCCCCCCTCTCATTTTTTGTGCTTCAAATAATTAGTATCAGAGATTTTTCCTTTGAAGCAAGCCTAATAGCTTAAAGGAGATCCCAGAAACACAAACATGTCTAATCATCAAGTACAAAGAAGTTTCTCAACCAATAAGGATCCTCTCTTCAATGGGACTAAGTATGCATTTTGGATCATAATAATTAAGACCTATATAATGTCCTTAGGTTATGACATATGGTAATATGTTTTTTATGGATTCACTCCACCTTCTACACCACCAACTAACATAGCAAGCATGAAGGCAAGTGAGAAAAACTCTAAGGAAATGAATTCCATCTTGTGTTGTATTTCAGAGGTAGAATTTTTGAAAGTCATGAATTGTGATATAGCCAAAGGTATTTGGGAAAATATTCAAAACATCTATGAAGGAGACACCAAAGTCAAGTTGGAAAAGTTGCAAACCCACTAAAGGCAGATTGAAAGTCTGAGATTAAAGGAGGATGAAAAGATTGCATCTTATCTGTTAAGAATAAATGAAGTGGTAAATGTCATCAGAGGTCTAAGAGAGAAGTTGGAAGAATCAAAAATAGTAAAAAAGGTATTAATATCCCTAGCATCTAATTTTGATTCAAGTGTCTACTGTGGAGGAGATCAAATGTCTTAACATACTATAGATGGATGAGCTTCATGGCATCTTGATTGCTTATAAAATGAGAAGAATTGACATAAGACCTTCCAAAAAGGAAGTGTTGATGATTAAAAATGCACTTTGCTTCTAACACCAACAATGGAAAGTTTCAAGAATGTGGGACTTGCAACTTGAAACGGCCTCCAGATTTTTAAGAAGCTAGTCTCTTCTTTATCTTAAGTGTTGGGAGGAAAAGGATAGAAAATTAAACAAAAACACAAATGTGAAGAAAGAAAATCTAACTATGGTGATACACCTGAATGTAATTTGACCCTTAATTTTGAGCATAGTGAAACTATATGTAAGATTCAATTACATTAAAGAGTGAACAAGGCATGATCAATGTAAAAGATAGAAATAATAAAAATAGAGGCTCACATCTTAGACTACTTTTGCAATGACACAACAAACACCAACAAAAGCACAAAACTTAGTCTTCTTATTAAATTTTAGGTTACATAAAAGGCACAAAAACATGCATAGTTACATAAACTTTCCAATTTAAGAAAATAGAACGAAGGCAAATGATATTCCTAATCACAGCTCTAAAAGTCTAAAAACTCTTGACAATAATCTCTCGCAAAAATTCTCTCCAATCTTCTGATGATGATTTTTGGTGATCTCTGCACCCCTCTTTATAGCATTGGATTCACTCTAGATTGTCTGTGTGTTCCCAATCTAACGGCCCAATTGAAACTCTAACTGAACTGGAAGTGTCTAATAAAAGATATTTCTTAGATTTTGAAATGCTCTATCTCTCAATAATTCATTGGCTAAAATAGATACACAAGATGCTCCCTTATATTAAACGAAAGAGGATACTTGGCTGATTTCCCCTACATTACTTGAAAACTTTCACATTATTTAGGGAGCACAAGAAAATGACACTTGGTGGCTTCCACAGCACTCACTGAAGACACATGACACTTTCTGCATTACTTATACTCTAACTATATCTTCGCTTAGAAGTGTTCAGTCCTTGACATCTGTCACCATCCACTTCTCCAAACTTAAACAAATTCTATAGAAAATGGGACCCAAAGCACTTCTCATCCAAGCAATCTTCAAAAGGGAACAGGGACATGTGGCACTTTTCACTTACTCTTGATGAAGGACACGTGGTGATCTCCACTGCCTTTAGCTACCTTTTGAGAAACTAGCAAAACATGACACATGTCCGTCTCCACATTGCCTTGTCTATACTATAGAAACAATCGAGCCTCATTTCATACTTACACAGACGGTGACACTTGGCAGCTTCCACTTGCTTTAGAATAAAAAACTTGGGACCCACCACAATCTTTGCTTGTCAATGAAAACAAATGAAGATAATTTAGAGGTTGACATGTGGTGGCTTTTGCTCTCTTTAGCTAGGGATATGTGGTGTCTTCCATTTCTTTTAGAAAATCGCATTGAAACCTTTTGCTATTACCACTTGGCACCTTCCACTTGATCTTGATACTTAGCTTGTTAAAACCTTCTACTCAAAAGAGATTTGAAATGCAGATGTTGACATGAAATGTGGATGCTAACACTTGTCGCATTTCATTGAGTTAATATAAGACACGTGGCACATCCCAACCAACTTATAGAAATTATGAAAGGTGCCTCAGCTGATGACACTTGGTAGCTTCTGCTAAGTTTTTTACACTTAGACAAAATTGAGGCAAAAATGAATTTGAGCTTGTGCTTTGAATCAAAACTCCATCTTCTCAAACCAAAGTGTACAGGGACAAATTTTGGATCATGCAACTGTGAATCAAAATGAAGCATAGAGTATTTTTTACTCTATAATTATTGTTGACCCCAAGGACTTTTGAGCCTACTCAAAAAGAAACCACAACTTTGACTTGATCCAAATGTCAAAAAATTACAGCTTCAGCAATGTTGTTTGATAGGTGGACCACTCATCATCAGATAACCCATGCTTATTCTATAATTCATTGAAGGCTAAATCAAGGTTGATAATATCCTTGTGTGAAACATTTTGCAAAATCTGAATCATAGCCTTCAATTTGAATTTGAGTTGAGAAACAAGAATCAAAATAGCTTCTACCTCAGCTACTGAGGAATCATCCCTTAAATATTGAAAAACTATTTTATCATTCTACTTGGCCAATAGCAAAGGTTTAATTTCATCAACCATGAGCACAGTATTATCATCAGGAAATGGAGAAGGAAGACCTAATTAAACTAGGTCTTTAATGTGCTATTTCATTTCACTGATTGCTTCTTTCATGACATCTAGGAGCTCTCTATAATTGATGGCTGTGGAGTTGCAACTGAGAACCTCATTTACTCACTTACCAGTAACCATTCTATTATCAATTCCTGTTGCTGACAACATTCCATCCATTGCATCATAAAGCTCTTGCAGTAATGTTTTGGAGTCTAAACTCTCCTAAAAACTGTAGCTAGAGTGTTTTCAATTGAATTTTCCACCTTTTTGCACAATTTCTATGCATTTAGCAGGAAGGTAAGAGAAGGCCTAAGCTGAATAATCTCTGAAGAGATTCTCTTCCACACTGATTCATACAGCTCCTTCACCATATTTAACACTCTGACATTCTTTGGCCTATCGGCCAGCTCTAGTGTCAATTGTGTTGCTCTTTGTTGCTAGACTTAAAATTGGACTTGTATAGCTATGGTATTATTCTATTCATCTAGCAGCCTCTATTGCAATTGGGTAATCTGTAATAGGCTTTCCTCACATTTTCCTTGTAATGTTACTTTTTCTCACCTTAGGGTTGTAATTACATCTTTTACCTACATTAGCCCTACTTTTAAAGAATCATTTTGGGCCTAGATCACCTGGCGAGTCTGAAGGGAAACAATATCTTGCAACTGTTTATTTAGACTCTCTATTTCATTGTCTTTTCTATCAATTTCTATGTTCAAACTACTACAATTGGCTTTTTCCTTAGCTAAATTGGCCTCCATTTTCTATATCCTCGATGTTTTTAAGTACTCTTCAGTAACTATAGAAGTGGATTCGGTTAGCAGCTCAATTTTGTCTTGTGGCCTAAATAGGGACATATCTATGGCCACTGCATTCATTTTGTAGTCTTTCAACTACATCTACTCACTTGGCTTGATTACATTTGGTGACAAATGAGTCACCGTCAATTATTGTTGAATTGGGTCAAATTGTGACCATAGATGTGATGTAGCCAAGGCCTTATTTTCCTTGATCCTTTTTTTCTCTCTTTAGGCTTCCCTTGCCTTCCTAGTAACGTTTGCTTGAGTTTGGAAGGTAGAAGGAGAGGCAATGTGCCCACCCACAAAAGGATGTCCTTGAGGCAAACCATATGGAATAGCCAATCGTTGGCTAGGGGCAATTTGAGGAGGTAGCTTCTTGGGAACAGAGGGAGAAAAGTGAGGCAATGTTAAGGCTTGAGTAGGGATAGATGGGGTGAAGTGAGAAATGGGCATGGTGGAGGTGGTAGGGAATGTCATTGGGCCAAATGAAAGAATCATGCTGACAGGAGAAGAAAAAGATTAAGGAGGAAGAGGAGGAATGATACTTACCTAAGGAGCAACTACAGTACTCTATAATTGGCATTGTGAGGGTTCTACCCTCTCCTCAGTCTCAAGTTGAAACCTCAGCCTTTTCTGTTTCCTTGGTGTTTTTTCTTCTAGCTATGCTTCTTTTTCTCTAACATCTACCACTGTTGTTAGTGGTGCTTGTGGGGAATTGGGAACTTTAATAATTGCTACCAATGGGGAAGATTTTGGTGGTGAAGGCACCACACTCTTTCGTCTTTCCATGACGCTAAGAGATTGTGGCCAAACTATTACAACAACTATAGCTACGATTTGCTATGGGGCCTATGACTCTTGGCTTGATCCTGCTTTGGCTTCCAGCTTTACACCTTGTGATGGAAAATTGCTTGTGTTAGGGCTAGATATAGGGGATAGATAGCACTCATCCCATAGTTCCTCCCATCTCTCATTTGAGTCCATGTTCCCAAAAGAATGAGTTGTCTAACAGATTTCTTGCCTATATTTCCAATAGGATTTTATTTTCTCAGCATACCAGTATTTATTCTTTAGTGTGCTTCTTAAGCCAGAATTCATTCTAATTTTAGGATCAAAATCCCTCTGTTTAGCATAGAAAGTTTCCCATGGTCTATTTTGTGGAAGGGGAAAATCTGTTAATTCAACATAAAATCCAAGAGTATCTTCTATAGGATTTTTAATGTTTTCCCAATAGGGATGGCCTTCATGTGCAATTCTATTTTCAACCCTATTAGTTCTTATCTAGGAAGATATGAAACAATTTGGGTCATATACCCATTTATCTTTGATTAGCAAGAAAACAAGGAAGGCTAGCTTTCTAAGCAGCACAATCTCAGCATCTCTGGCTTTTAATACCATGTGTTTGTCATCCATGGGAGGTCATACATTTTTCTCTTCCTCTTGCTTGAGCCATATTCATTATCTACTATAGATACCTGCCTGGTGACTTATAAGAATGCTAACCTAAGATTCAAAATCTTAGGTAGCAACATTGGTTCCCCACAAAAACCATGGACTCTAATAATTATATGGTGGGATCCAAAAAAGAAATCACAAGGAATTGGGCAATTGGCCAAAAGGTTTGAAACACTTGGAAATAGTCTATTTATAACTGGTTCGAGGCTGAGGTGACAAAAAATAGGGGTAACAAACAATTTTTAGAATTCATATGGGTCACTAGTTTTTGACAAAATATGTGTCCATGTAGACACATGAGTGGTTCTTTGCAAATCAAAACTTGGGTCATACATATCAAGATGCATATGTTGGGAAAAGATGTTAGAATTATGATATAGCATGAGGTGAAACAAATAAGAAGAGTACCTAAAAACTCCTTTTGACTTGAATTGGGCAAGTTATTCCACCATGGAGTATGCAATCTGCTCAAAAAAATCAAGCTGATACTCCTGATTCTTGTCGACAGTTTTCAACCTGAAGAGGATGGCCATTTGTTCTCCATAGACTGTCATATCATCTTTCATTCTGAAGATGAAAGCCATCATAGATAGTGCATCTTGGCTAGCTTGTGAAAATTGGGCTCTTGCTGCAGGGAGTGTTGGCACAGCAAAATCATCATTGCCCATTTGCAATTTGGATCTTAAGAATCTCAACCGAGTATTGATGTTTGCCCATGTTCTTTACATTTTAGAAATAGTGGGAAACATAGCTATCTTATCATGAGATAGTGTTAACATGTATCTGATAGCCTGTGGTGTGATCTGCATCATGAATGGGCCCTATTGAATGGTGTTTAAGGGTGCATGTAACAAGTTTGTGCATAGTTCAACCAAGTCAAGGCATGAATGCACACTTGGGACAATGAATTGTGCCAGTTGTGAAGTCCATATCCTCATTGCAAATTTCTCATATTGTCCCACCTTGGCCCTCTGAAGACACCTTTGATGTGCCCCTTCTCTGAGAGTTTTGATATTAGCTCTTTGAAGAATTGGGTCCATGACTCCATCTGCATAATCTCTTATCTTTGTTGGGTCACTTTCTTGACCAACTGTAGGGATTTTGGTCTGTGGGTAGGTCTTCAATGGTTGCATGGGAGTTGAAGCATATGACTTGCTCATAAGAAACTTATCAAGGGATTCATACATCCTAGCTCCTTATTGTGAAGACTGTGCTCCCTCCATCTATATATCTATTCTATGATAACTGGTATGAACTTTTGAAAAATAGAAAGCTCTTTCACTCAAGTAGGTTTACAAGGAACTAAAAATACAAGTAGCAAGAATTTTCTCACATATGCAGGAATGTTTGAGAAACTTGTAAGCTTTAACCCTTGCTATGAAGCATTTATTGACCCATCAAGTCTCAAAATGGCATTAAACTCAGATAACCATTAGCAAATCTTATTCAATCTTCATGGGATAGTGGTATAGACATGTTATGCAAGTGGCAGTGCAAGGTACCTTGGGGATTTTTAAAGATTTGGGAGATATTAAATGAATTGAGATTTTTAAAAATTTTGAAAAACTTTGAGCTGCTGCAATGTGTTCACAGAACACTTATTTAAAATAAAGTGGGAAAACAAAATGAGAAAATAAAGCAACTAAGAAAGGGGAGCTATCTAACTAAAATACAACAAGGAGACAGCCTAATTAAAATGTTTCAAATAGATTCCATTCACCAGAATCTCTTCAGGTTCACCTTCCATTGTTTCTAGCTCAAACAATTTTTTCTATTTACATGCATGAATTTTATAAGGGCTTGTCCATAATGCTTCAAATTTTGTGTGTTGACCCAGCTTGGCAGCTATTGCATCCCATTTCAAAATAATTGAGCCTATTTCGAAATGGGGATTTGAAGTACTTTTATAAAAATAGTCTTTAATTATTTTCTGATGCTTTACCAATGAATCATGGGCTGCATCCCTCTTTTCTTGAACCTCCAAAAATTTTGCAAGTCTGATCTGCATGGGACCATTTTCTTTAATTTCAATCTATTTGATCAGTTGGAGAGTAGGAATCTCCAAAATTAGTGGTATTACAATAGATTTTCCATATACCAACTCATATAGGGACATTTTGATCACCTATTTAGGTGTGATTCTATCAGCCCACAGTGCTAAATTAAGTACTTTATTCCATTCTTTATGATGGTCAGCCTCTATTCTTTTGATAAGTTTAATCAGGTTCTTGTTAGTTGATTCTACCAAACCATTACCTTGAGGGTAATAATTGGAGGAATTTTTCAGATATATTCCATGCTTTAATGCAAATTCAGATACTTTAGACCCTAAAAATGCTTTAGCATTATCTAAAATTATGGTGCGAGAAGCCCCAAAGTGGGTAGTGATACTCCCTAGAAAACCTAGGATCACATTTTTTGTTGCTTCTTTAAGTGGTATGCCTCGGTCCATTTGGTGAAATAATCTGTGGTAGTTAATATCCATTTATGATCCATACTAGACACTAGATTTATCATTCTAATGAAGTCAAGACCCCATTGAGCAAAAGGTTCATCCATAATTATACGACTAAGGGGCATTGCTGCATTCCTTCTCATCCCCACATAATATTGATAGGATTGACATTTTTTAACTCGCTGATAACAATTTGCAAATAAAGTAGGCCAAAAATAACCTACCTCACTTATCTTTATAGCTGTGGTCTTTGAAAAAAAAATGTCCACCTAAAACTCCATGATGCATTTCATGTACTATTTTCTTAGCCTCAGCCTTTTCTACACATCTTAACAATTTTCCATCAGAATTTTTCTTGAAAAGAACCTATTCAATTAAAATAAAATGAACTCCTTGTTTCCTATAGTATCTTCTCTTCTTTTGAGAGAGTTATCCTAGATAAATTCCATATTTCATAAAATGAATCCTGCTTGTGACCCAAGATTCCTGATCTACCTCTTATATTCTTAATACAATTTCTTTTTCTTCTTGAGTTGCATTTGTCTCTTCAGGGATCATCTTTTCAAGCTCTTGAGTCATATATTGGCACAAACCCCTACCCCTAACTAATTTAGTGGGTTTGACCTCTACATCATATTCAAATATCTTGGTTATCCAATTAGCTCTTTTTTTAGTAATTTCTCCCTCCATGATGTATTCTTTGACACTCGGGTGAGCTACAAGTATCAAAATTTTGCTTTCTGACACCATATGCCTAAATTTCTTAAGGGCTTTTACCATAGCGTATAAGTTGTATCTGGTCTCATACTCCCTGAGAGTTCTTGAGAAAAAGGCTATTGGGTGTTCTCCTCCTGTCTATCATCTTTTTGTGTCAAGATAGCAGCAATACTCAACTCTCCTCCATAGACATACATTACAAAAAGCTTAGAAAAATCTGGGTTTCTAAGTACTGGGGCTATTGAGATAGCCTTCTTGACCTCTTCAAAAGCTTGCCTTCTTTCTGTAGTCCACTTTAAAATCAGGTCTTTCTTTAACAAGAGTGTTATTGGTCTCACTAAGCCTACAAAATTGGACATGAACCTACTGACAAAATTAATCTTCCCTAAAAAAGACTGGACTGCCTTTTTATTTACTGGAAGAGGTAAATCCATTATAGCTATAACTCTTTTAGGATCTATGGAAACTCCTTCTTTAGATACTATATGCCCCAATAATTTGCCTTGAGGGACAACAAAGATACATTTCTTAGGGTTCAAGGATATTCCAAATTCTTGACATTTCTTAAAAATAGCTTCTAAATGATCAAAATTATCAACAACATTTTTTGAAAAAATAGTAAGATCATCAAAATAAATCAGGATGATTTTATTTATAAGTTCCCCAAATGCAACATACATAGCTCTCTAAAAAGTGGGCTCCAGCATTTGATAGGCCAAATGGCATCTTAGAATATGCAAATGTTTTCCATTTGGTAGTAAAAGTAGTTTTGTATTGGTCTTCATCAGCCAACCAAATTTGATTGTATCTGGAGAAACCATCTAGCAAAGAAAATATCTCTGATCTAGCCATAGTTTGTAGAATTTGTTCCATGGAGGGCAAGGGATAGTGATCTTTCAAGGATGCTCTGTTTAGATCTCTGAAATCTACACAAAGTCTTATATCACCATTTTTTTCTAACTAGTACTAGATTTGATACCTAGGTTGAGTGTTTGATTGGAAAATTTATTTTAGAATCTAAAAGCTTCTGTAACTCATCTACCATTAGAGGCTCAATCCTTGGATTTACTAGCCTCTGTTTCTATCTGATGGGCTTAGATCCTTCAGAGAGTTCTATTGTGTGTTGAATAATGTCTCTGTTATATCCATGAAGTCTTCATAGCTCCAAGCTATGACCCTATCATATTTTTTGCACAATTCAATTAGTCTTTCCTTTTCTTCTTGAGTTGTAGAATTTCCAAATTTTAATTTTTTCCCTTCACTCACCTCAATTTTAGAATAGTCTGCTTTGTTTACTTGGAACCTTCTTTTCTCCAGACTTACATCTTCTGGATCAAATAGATTCTCTAAAGTAATCAAGCCTTTGGGAATCTTATTAGTCTTTAATTGTATGACTTGATCTCCATATGCTTCTTCAATTTTGGTTTGCAATTGATCATTAAACTCATCTAATTGCTTTAATAATGAGAGTACTTGAGAATCATTTTCAAATACTTTTCAATTCTCATCATTATCTGAAATAGTTGGCCTCACTATAACCTTTACTGACTCATTGTTAATTAATAGACCAGTTGCCAGATCAAACTGTGAGCCAATCTGGGCCATCCTATCAGCTTCAAAATTTTGAATCCTAGGGACTAATTCAATATTGAAAGTTTCAAAATCTTCTATTAAGTCCCAAATCCTATGTTTGTAGGATCTCATCCTTACATTTTTGGCTATTTCCTTTTCTCTGATTTGCTTTACTACTAATTTTGAATCTCATTTTACCATTATATTCTTTATTCCCTTTTTCTTGGCTAATAGGAGCCCATGTAATAAAGATTCATACTCAGCATCATTATTTGTACAAGCAAATTGGAAACAGATAGCCCTTAAAATTTTCTCACCATTTGGAGCAGTAAGACAAATTCCTGCTCCATCACCATTTTTACTTTTAGCCCCATCAAAATTTAGGGTCCAGATTTTTGAATCTTTTTTAGATTCTTGATTAGTTGGTGCCTCTTGCCTTAAAACATTAGGGATTTCATGATCCTCATCAAAAATGACATAAGTTCCTGGACCAGTAGAATCATAATTCCCATATGGGTCACTATGCATCATAGCTAACAACTAGTTATTTTCTTCTTCTTGATCATGCTCAGTCTAGTCACCTAGCTCTTCCACAAAAACCTTTTCTTCCTTATTTAACATAGCATGATCTACCTCTAATTTTGATGTTGGTTCATTGGTGATATGATCTTTTGATAGTGGTTGAGACAGAATTTTCATCTTTGAACCATATTTGGTTCTCAAGATGAGGTGAGACCAATCAAGAGACATATATCCTCCTATTTTGGCTGTAAAGTCTCTAGATAAACATAAACCAAATACAAGAGGTATATCTATGACTAATACATCTTGATTGACAATTATATTAGGACAAGTATATAATTGCAATGGGAGTTGTTTAATTCTCCTTATTGTTTGTACTGTTTTGCCATCTAGCTGCATAACTCCTTTTGCAAGAGGTTCATACTTTATTTTTAAAGCATCAGCTATTTGCTTAGGCATCACTATAGTAATAGATCTTAAATATATCAATGTGTTATGCAAGAGTTTATTTCTAGCTATCAGAGTCAAATAGAAAGGCTTTGGTTTGGATTTACTTACCTCTGCTGCATTGTTTACAAAGGTTGTTATCTTCAAAGGAACTGTGTCCTTGAGTTTTTCTTTATCAGCAAGTCCTTCTTTGGTGCCATTATTCATAGGCATTAATTGGCATTATATAGCCTCTTGTAATAGCATCTTTTGTTTAAGAATAGCTAGTATGTCCCATATTGATACTTGTGCTGGAGTCCTCTTTAATTGATCTACCACATTCATCGGTCCCAGAGTTTGGGTTCTTGGAAACTAAGGATACCTTGTTTTCTCTTGAACCTATATTGGAAACACTTGATTTAGCATTGGTTGTGGCATTTCTTGTCTAACAGCTGCATTTATTTGACTTTGGAATGGAGGATTCTCCATAGCTTGACTATTTGCAACTTCAGGCTGTTCCACCATTCTTCTCTTCGATCTCGTATAGTAATTTGATTGCACCACTAGTTTCTTGGAAGTGGAAGCTTCATTCAAGAATACTGATTCTTCATCATCAACCCATGATAACAAATCATGTTCCAGGGCTATTTCTTCCTATTTTTGTAAAGACATTCTTTGCATTTGAGCCATTAGGACTAAATTTTGCATACCAAGAGATTGGTAGGCTTGATTGTCACTAGTACTTGCAAATTGTCCATCCATTATTCTTTGCTCTACCACCTTTTGTTGTAGATTACCCATGGGAAAATCTCTAGGTGTATGAGCATTATTACAAGGAAAACAATAGGCATTAGTGTTATCCACATAATTATTTTGCCCTAGAATAATCTCCCTATTTGAATTGGGGGGAATAGTTTGTGAGGGTGTAGGGACTGCAACTAATTGCTTTGCTGGCTGAGGGTTATTTTGCCTTTGAGGACCCTGGTATTGGTTTGGCTATGATGAAAATATATTTCCTTGATAGCCTTGATATGGAGGCCTAGGGTAAGGATTTTGCTGTCTCTTTCTGTTAATCAACTCATTAGAAAATGTTCTTAAGATATTCTTGATATCATCCTTCTCAGATGAATGAATAGGGATAAGTTCTTTAGCAGGTGGTTGAGGATATTGATACATAGACATAGGTGAGGCTATGGATTTAGGGGCTTCTTGAGGTAATGGAAAGGTAATTTATAGAAACATAGGCATGGGAGGCCTTGGGGGTAACTTTCTAGCATCTATCAAATTATTTTCAGCTCTAACTACATAGTCATAAGCCTCTGGTAGAGTCTAACCTCCAAGTGACTAAATCATAATAAATATATCTAAATTTAAAGCCTTAAGATAAAACACTATAGCCATACTTGGTAATGGTCTAGTGGTAGTAGGAATCCTTTTCTAAGTCTTTTGAAATCTGGAGTTGAAGTCAATCATTGCTTCTTATGGTGCCCTTTGGATGGTAATCAATTTCTGTAACAAAGAAGACTTATCACCCTTTTCTTCAAATCTTTCAAAGAAAAAATCTCTGAGCTAATCCCATGTAGATATGGTATTTGGGGTCAAGGACCGGTACCATTTTAGAGCCTTCCCTTTAAAAGAAGCTAGTAATAACCTTATAGCCACATTCTATTATGTGACAACATGTATAGCACAGACATTTGATACATCTTGAAGATGTTCTTCAGGTGTTTTAAAATATTTCCCACTAAATTTGGGTAGAGCTTTCAATGCATTTATTGGAACAGGATCCCAAGTGCCTGGTGGTATTGGGAGAATCAAAGGACTAACAGTGTTCCAACTTGCATAATTTCTTGGGGGTATAGGGGCTCCCATATTTACTCTTGGTATTGGTAGAAACGGATTGACTCTTCTTCTTGGACTAGTTACCAAAGGTGGCAAAATAATACCTAGATTTACAATAGATTGTGATCAAGTTACTGGTCCATAGCTCTGACTCCTTGTAGTAATTTGGTTCATACGGTCTTGAAAGAAACTTCAAGACTTGTCCCACCAGGCATGCCAAAAATTGTTGATGATTAAAAATGTGCTTTGCTTCTAACACCAACAATGGGAAGTTTCAAGAATGTGGGACTTGCAACTTGAAATGACCTCCAAATTTTTAAGAAGCTGGTCTCTTCTTTATCTTGAGTGTTGGGAGGAAAAGGATAGAAAATTAAATAGAAACACAAATGTGAAGAAAGAAAATCTAACTATGGCGAAGCGCCTTAATGTAATTCAACCCTTAATTTTTAGCACAGTGAAACTATATGTAAGATTCAATTATATTAAAGAGCAAATGAGACATGATAAATGTAAAAGATAGAAACAATAAAAATAGAGGCTCACAGCTTAGACTACTTTTGCAATGACACAACAAATACCAACAAAGGCACATAACTCAGTCTTCTTATTAACTTTCAAGTTACATAAAAGGCACAAAAACATGCACAGTTACATAAACTTTTAAATTCAAGAAAATAGAACAAAGGAAAATGATATTCTTGATCACAGCTCTAAAAGTCTAAAAACTCTTGGCAATAGTCTCTCACAAAAATTCTCTCCAATCTTCTGATGATGATTTCTGGTGATCTCTGCACCCCTCTTTATAGCATTGGATTCACTCCAGATTGTTTATGCATTCCCAATCTAATGGCCCAACTGAAACTCTAACTAAACTGGAAGTGTCTAACAAAAGATATTTCTTAGATTCTAAAATGCTTTGTCTCTCGATAGTTCATTGGCTAAAATAGATACACAGGATGCTCCCTTCTATTAAACAGAAGAGGACACTTGGCTGATTTCCCCTACATTACTTGAAAACCTTCATATTGTTTAGGGAGCACCAAAAAATGACACTTGGTGGCTTTACAGCACTCAATGAAGACACACGACACTTTCTGCATTACTTATACTCTTACTGTATCTTCGCTTAGAAGTGTTCAGTCCTTGACATCTGTCACCATCTACTTCTCTAAACTTAAACAACTTGTATAGAAAATGGGACCCAGAGCACTTCTTGTCTGAGCAATATTCAAAAGGGAAAAGGGAAATAAGGTGATTTTTGCTTACTCTTGATGAAGGAACGTGGTGATCTCTTCTACCTTTTGAGAAACTAGTGGAACGTGACACGTGTCCATCTCCACGTTGCCCTATCTATACTATAGAAACAATCGGGCCTTATTTCATACTTACATGGATGGTGACACTTGGTGGCTTCCACTTGCTTTAGAACAAAAAACCTTGGACCCACCACAGTCTTTTCTTGTCAATGAAAACAAATGAAGATAATTCAGAGGTTGACATGTGGTGGCTTCTGCTCTCTTTATCTAGGGATATGTGGCATCTTCCCTTGATTTTTAAAAAACACATTGAAACCTTCTATTGTTGCCACCTGGTGCCTTCTAATTGATCCTGATACTTAGCTTGTTAAAACCTTTCACTCAAAAGAGATTTGAAATGTGGATGCCGACATGAAACATGGATCCTGACACTTGTCGCGTTCTACTGAGTTACTATAAGACACATGGCACATCTCGAACAACTTATAGAAATTATGAAAGGTGCCTCAGTCGATGACACTTGGCAACTTCCACTAAGTTTTTTACACTTAGACAAAATTGAGGCAAAAAGAAATTCAAGCCCACACTCTAAATCAAAACTCCATCTTCTCAAACCAAAGTGTATAGGGACAAAATTTGGATCACGCGACTGTGAATCAAAATGAAACATAGAGTATTTTTTACTCTATAGGAAGCAATATTCAAAGCTGAGAAAAAGACACAAGGTAAAAAGGTCAAGGATGAAGTTGATACAGACATTGATGATGACAAGATAGAATCCATTTTTTTATAAAATTAAGGAAAGGATCAAGTAAGCACAAGGGCAAGTTACTATTCAAGTGTTTTAACTATGGTAATATTGGTCACTTTGCATCTAAATGTTCTAACAAGGATAATAATGAGTATGATGGAGATCATGATGAACATCATGGTTATGATAATAAATTATATAATCCTGACAAGAAAAAAAAGAGTTTTAGGAAGTATGAAGGCAAGAAAGGGTCATTTAAGAATAAGAGAAGTTTTTATACCCAAGAAGATAGTAAATCCTCTAATACAAGTGACACAAGTATATTTGATAGTGATGATGATAGCAATGAAACTTTATTCATGGCTATAAAAATAGATAATGAAGGTTTTTTTAAAGGAAAATGTCTTATGGATGATGAATAATCAAGTAAAGAAGAGGTTGAAGTGAACCTTGAGGCAAAATTGGTGAGTGCTCTAGAGGAGTTGAAGTTTCAAAGAAGGAAGAATAAAAAATTGAGATCATTAGTTAAGATTTATGAGAAACAAATCAATCTCTTTGAATAGGTACTAAGTAACAAAACTAATGAACATGAGGAGATCATCAAATAGTTGGAAACTCATATTGAGATTGTCATTGCAAGTCTTAAGACTAAGGAAGAAGAATGCATCAATAAATGGAGTCCTTGAAGGCATAATTGGACTAGGCAATAGTCAAGTTGAATACACATTATAAATTTGAAAAGATCATTGAATTCCTTTGTGATAATTTGAATATTTATAGGTCTCCACATGACAAGATAGATCTTGGGTTGAAATAAGATGAGAAGGAAAATAAGGAGAGTCAAACCTCAAAGGATAATGGACTATCAATAAATGAGGATTTGGATAGAGTAAATACCTATGCATAATCTCTCAAATATGAGACTCAAGTTGATCATCCAAAAATCAATAAGAACTTGACTTCTTGAAGAGACAACAAAGGTAGAGGTGCATCATTCAACATTAGATAGACAAGGTATGTTAATCCTTTAAATGGTTATTTTTTTCCATGTAATCAATATGGACATAGGGTTTTGGATTGTATACATCATGCTATAATAAATTCCTCATGGATAAATATGATTAATATGTGATCTAAGAATGTGAATCAAGAGAGGATGGTTAGTATGGTGTTAGTTTAAGAATGGAAAAAAAAACACACTAACTAGCATAATATCTCTAGGCTTAGACACTAGGAAGAGATTAGTTAACAAACATGAATAAAAAACACAACTCAAATGCAAAATAAACCTCTTTTACCTTTCTTGGATGCTCCAAAATGCTTGTTGTAGTGGCTTGCTAGGCTTGTACTCATAAATTTTTCATCAAAGGAGGCTTGGCTATCTCCTCTTCTCCTTAGCACCTTGCAGCTTTGGCTTGGCTTGGCTTGGAATTAATTTGGCATGGTAATACTAGTTGTTTGAAGCTTTTGGAACTATTTGTGCATTATAAATTTGCATAATCAAGACTTAAAATTCTTGTGGTGAGGCCTCTTATTTATAAATTTTTGAGAATGTCTAAAATCAACCTAAACCATCCATCTAAAGATTGAGATGTGTGGTTGAGGATTAATTCAATTTTTAAAATCAAGTTTAAAATTATCCTCATCATGAAATTAAAAGAAGGGGAAATTAAGAGGCATGGAAGGCATCATGTAAGGCATTGATGAGGCATGGAGGGCATGAATCTTGATATTTATGGCATTTATGGCCTAGGGATGTCTTCTCAAGAAATGAGGTCACATGATGATGCAAATACTCAATATTCATTTTCAAAAAAAAATATTTGACAAGTTTCTATGGAATTCTTAATTAGACTCTAACTTGGATTAAGTATCTCTAAGCATGATTAAGCACTTTGTGCACAAATTACTCAAATTGATTAGAATGCCTTGTTATTGGTCCAGAAATTGATTGGGTTAGAATTAAAAGTCAATGTCAGATGTGTTGGAACCATTATCCCATTTAGAATGTTACCGACATGAAATAACAAAGGCATGTGTCTCATGCAAGAGATTTTATAGGAAAGAGCAATACATTGTACCTAGGTGCAAAATTGGCATTTTGACTCGAAATGATCTGATCAAAGTTAACTGGTCCAAAAATTAAATTTCTCCATTTAATGATACCATTGCCAAAATTGGCACTTGAATATGTCCGTTTCTCATCATTTAACATGTTTTAGTGTTTTTAAGCCAAATTGTGAATTTTGAGTGGAAATTAGCTAAAAGCTTGATTGGAGGTTATTGGTGGCCAAATTTAGGTGTCTATAGTTTACCCATATTTGGGAAGGCATTGTAAGCTATAAGCATAGGAACGTCTTCTCAAAGAATGAAAAGGTCTTGTATGCCTACAACTGCAATGATGATAAACTAACTATATGATGCCCCCTCGACAGAATGGTTGACACAAGTAGGTTAGCAAATGGTCCCTTGAAAAGAAGTGAAATGAGAGGACCAAAGAAAAGAAATATGATGGGGTGAAAACATAATGATATTGAAAAGGTAGTCAAAATCACTGAGAATGCAAGTGGGATGGTGTACAATGGTTTGTCCAAAGGTATTTATAAGCATTATACCCTAATAGTGGTAATGTTGTATGATAACACAATGATTTGCCCAAAGGTGGTTATAATCATTAAAAATATGGAGCTGCCCCAGCTAGGATAGACAAATAAGATAACAACATGCCCCTATATGGGTAAAAAATTAAAGTGGTGATAACACAATGATTTGCCCAAAGGCAGTTATAATCTTTAAGAAATGCAAGTGGGATGGTGTACAATGGTTTGTCTAAAGGTAGTTACAATCATTGGACCTTGATTATGGTAAACTTGATAAATTTGGCTGAGGATGATGATAATTTAACACAAAGGGTAATGATGAATTGAAACAACCTACTAGTAAGGAGATGTTCATCCAAACTAATAAAGGTTGAAATTCTTTCATGTTTAATTACTCTATTTGGGATATGATTAGGATTGAATTGGCATGTTGATGTTGAAGAGATGCCACCATTACTGAATAGACTTCTTGAATTTGAGGTTTTTTTTAGCATGTGTTAATAGGCATCATGGTATAACATCATGAGGACCTGGCCAAAATATGCATAAGGATTGACTTCCGTAATCCAATACTCAATAGAAAATAATACACCAATGATAGAAACCATGATGACAATATAAACATATGACTATGGATGGATTAGAGTATAAGTGTGAGCAAGGAATCACCTAATGAACACACATACAATGAATCAAGGCAATAGTGTTTAAATCAAACAAATAGGTAGACAAACAAACAAAATAATCAGAGACAAACAAATAAACAATGCAATAGAAACCACACAAACATTGCCACTAGAAAATAGATGACAACTTAACAAATGAGAAAAATGGGGGAATAAAAGAAAAGGAAGGGGGTAGCTAAGTTATCTCCATATGCACTAGGCAAGTGGACATTGCCTACATTGTTCCATGGATGTAATATCCAATAAAAAAACTTCAGGCCAAATGTAGTTCTCCCAGGGAATGGGAAGAATGTGATAACTGGTGCAAATAAATAGAATGGATTTGAAAGAAGAATATGAATTGTCTTGAAAAATAGTAAGTGCATGAGAAAAAAGGCCAAAAAAATAGGAAAACTAAATGATAAGTGATTTGCTTGTAACTTAGTAAGGGTTCCCAGTATCCTTAAGGCAAAGAAGTGGTCAATGTTTTTGTTGTTCTTTTCTAAAAAAATTCTAAATGTTTTTTAGAATTATTTTGGAGTATCTCAACTCAATCAAGAATGATGAGACACTAAATGGTTCTATCTCATAAAATGGTGAGAGCATTTACACTTAGGTTGCTTAAAAAATGGTGAGAGCATTCAAACTTAGGTTGCTCACAAAATGGTGAGAGCATAGCAAGGGAGTGACTGAGCTAACCTTAATAAGTATCAAGTGCTACCTACATTGTCCCAGAGTAGGACCTTAAGCCACTATAGTTATACCCTACAATGAAGGAATTTGAATAGTGTAGCAATTAATTCAAACAAAATAGGCATAGTTCATAAAAAGACATAATATGACATAGGAAGTGGCAAGTTGGTATGTTAAGGCTTAATGTTGCTCATAGTTTTCCCATAGGTAGTTATAACCAGGACATAATGGCATAGATCAATGGTACTAATTTACCTAAAGGTGGTTATAATTAGTATAAATATCGGTGGTAAGAAAGGAATAACAAACAAATGATGTAACTACCAAAAATTCTATCATACTATCCCAAAATATGATCTCTATCTGAAGTACTTGAACCAACTGATGAAACTGCTCATATAACTTGATGTTAAAAATGCATAACAAATGGTAAAAACCAAGGTCAAACAAGCTAGGCTTTAGAACACACTGGGTTCATAGGACAGAAGTGAAAAGTGGATAAGGATAAGAGTATGCATAAAGATGGTATTTATACAAAGAAGAATAGTGATAAAATAACATAACTAAAATGGTCCTTATAGAGAATACACCTTATCACTCAAGCATAGTACTACTTGAGATGAATAATATTCATCAGCTTAGAAATTTCATCTCTATCTAGTGTGGCAAGCATGTATGCTCCTAATCCATAATCTACAGTAATAATGAAAGTCCCTATCTAGTTTGGTTTGAATTTCCCTTTATGATTCTTCTTAGTCATGGTATTCTTTTGGTTTTCTTTAAGAACAACATCACCAAGTTTTAATGTTATATACTTAACACGATGATTATAGTGGCCTTTGAGTTGGTTTTGATATGCTTGAATATTTTTGAGCATAGATGTGCATTTTTCATCAAGTAGGTCTAGCTCTTGTAGGTGAGCTACTTGATAGTCATGATCGTCTAGGACATACTTAAAATAGATGCATAATAAAGGAAATTTGACCTCAATGGGAAGGATGGCTTTAGTAATATAAAAAAGTGAGTATGGAGTGGATCCTATAGGGGTACGGTGATTGGTATGGTATGTTCAAAGGGCAGGAATATTTGTAAGTGCCAATCACGATTGGCATCATTAACAATATTTTTGAGAATATTGAAAATGGTTTTGTTTGATGCTTTAGCTTTGACATTACCTTGAGGGTAATATGTTGTAGAAAATTTTTGTGTGATATTATATTTCGTACATATCAGGTCTACATCCTTGTTCTTGAATGATCCTCTACTATCAGATATAATGTTAGAGGGGATACCATAGCAAAAAATGAGATGTTTGAAAATGAATTTAGAGATTTGCTTTCTAGTCACGTAAGTGAGGGGTATAGCTTCAACCCACTTAGTGAAATATTCAATGGTGGTAAGGATATTTTTATGGCTATCAGATGAAGTGGGGTTGATCTTCCCAATGAGGTCAAGTCCCCATGTACAAAATGGCCATGGTGTCAACATTAGTTTCAAAGTTTTTGCTAGGGCATGAATTAGATTAATATGTCATTGACATTTGTCACACTTTTTTACAATACAATGGCATTTGCATCCATTATGGGCCAATAATAACTAGTATGAAAGAGATTTTTGGATAGGATTATCCTACTAGAATGAGCTCCACATACTCCTTCATGAACTTCTCTTAACACTATGTAGACTCTAACAAAGTTAAAAAATGAAGCAAAGTTTCATCAAAACTATGATAGTAAAGGGTGGATCCAAGTAGATTATAATGAGTGGAATGATGAATGAAGGATTTGGTTGATTTTTGAGATAGGTTAGGTGGTATAAATTGGTCATAAAGGTAGTTTTAAAGGTCTCAGTACAAGATAGAATTAGGATCAACAATATCATAAATCATTACAGCATTTGAAGGTTCATGAACTGGTGCTAATAAATTCTTGATGAGGAACTAATACTTTATATCTTCATCTATTTGTTGAATCAGAGATCCAATAGTAGCCATGGCATCTATAGTTATATTACTAGCTTTTGGTATGTGCTCAAACTAAATATTGTCAATTTATTACTTAAGAGTTTCAATCATGGCTTTATATGGAACCATCTTGTCATCTTTGGTCTGAAAATGATCTGTGACCTAATTGATGATTAATTGAGAATAACCATAAACTTGGAGATGTGATATATTACAATGCACTACTTGTTGAAGTCTTGTAACAAGTGCTTCATACTTGACCATATTATTTATACAAGGAAAGCTGATTTTGAATTATTTAGGGATTAGATCTCCTTGTGGTGTAATAAATAATAGGCCTGCCCTCAATCCATGTGCAATAAATGAACCATCAAAATACAGCTTCCATCACTACTCCTCAAGGGGTGTGTCAATGATGGTCATTATGGATTCATCAGGAAATTGAAACATGAGTGGTTATGTGTCTGCGAGAGGTGTTTTTGCAAATTGATCTGTAAGAACTTATCCTTTGATTGCCTTCTGATTGACACACTCTATGTCAAACTCACTGAGAAGCATGATTCATTTACCCATTCTTCCTTGTAAATTTGTTTTAGATAGTAAATACTTGAGTGAATCTACCTTTTAAATGACCATGGTCTTATTATTCAACATGTAATGGTTTAGTTTCTAAGCTATGAAGACCATAGCCAGATAAGCTTTTTCAATAGGTTCATAGTTATGTTCATATGTAGCCAAGGTACAACTTAGGTAGTATATGAAATTCTCTTTTCAATTTTCACCATGTTGAGCGAAGAGTGCTCCCACAGCATGGTCAGTAGCTGATAGGTATAACAAGAATGGCTTTCTTGACATAGGAGGTAATAAACTAGGTGGATTATCAAGATAGTCTTTGAGTTGTTGAAATTTTGTTTAGTAGTGATCATCTCAATGAAATGCAACTCCCTTATTCAAAAGGTGTGTAAATGGATGGCACTTGTCTACTAATTGAGAGATGAAGCATCAGATTGACTAGGTTTTAATTTGTAAACTATAGAGTTTCTTAAAATTGGTTGGTGGTGGCATCTTGGTTATAGCATGGACTTTAGCTGGATCAACTTCAATACCTCTATGAGACATGATAAAGCCAAGTAATTTTCTTGAATTTACACTAAACACATATTTCTTTGGATTGAATCTAACTTTGTAATTCTATAATCTTTTAAATATATTATGTAACACTGCTAGATGGTTAGCCCTAGTTTTGAATTTTCCTAATATGTCATCGACATAGTCTTCAATAATATCATGCACATATCATGGAATATGATAGTCATGGACCTTTGATATGTAGCTCTAGCATTCTTAAGGCCAAATGGAATTACCTAATAACAAAATGTTTCCCATGGAGTGGTGAATGTTATTTTATATTGGTCTTTCAATGTTATTATAATTTGGTTGTATCCTGAAAAACCATCTATGAGTGAAAGAATTTTATAACCTACCATGAATTAAATGATCATGTCAATATTAGGTAATGAAAAATAATCCTTAGGACAAGATTTTTTGGTCTCTCAAAAATTAGTACAAATTTTGATCCCTTTAGGCTTTTTACTAATAGGTAACACATTAGAGATCCATTCTGAGTATTCAATGGATCGAATACATCCTACTCCTAAGATTTTTTCTAACTCTTTCTTTACCAATACAACAATGAGATGATGCATCTTACATAGATTTTATTTTACCAATTTGGTGTCACGATTAAGCACAAGGTGGTGTAGAACCAAGGTGGGGTCTAAACTTGACATGTCAGAATAGGCCCATGCAAAGATATCTACAAATTCTCTCAACAAAGTTGTAAATAATTCATGTTTATCATTAATGAGGGATGAGCCTAATTTTATCCATTTCAAGTCTAATTGAGTCCCAATATTTACCTTTATTGTATCTTCAACTAGAAGGGTCAAACTGTCTTCTAGGATAGTAGGTAATGACTTGAATTTTTGGATTATGTTAGGGTCCTCTATTTGTGCTCCTGATTGAGTATTATAAGAAGGACAAGAGTCCATTTCATAAGAAACATTATCCATATAGTGGTCTTTCATAAATACATTACTAATCCCTAGATTGTACATGAGTCCACTACAAGTATAGGAATACATGTTGGGATCCCTAGTTAGTGCTTTACAATAAAAGGTCAAAGATTTTTTCAAACTCTAAAAAGACAATGTCTAAAATAGATGATGTTCCAACTTAGTCTATAATTGTCAAAAGGATCAAAAGGTTTATGAAAATATTTGTGAGGAAATAAGCTAGCATGAAGTATCTAACATTTCACTATTCACATAAATATAAGTAAGTAAATAGACCAAAAATCAAAATGCCAAACTCTAAGATCGAAGTGTTTCAAATCAGTCTAATCTATATATTTAAAAGTTTCTAGGTCTTTTATCCAAACATGGTGTCAGAAGCTAGGCTCAAACAAGGCATGTGTTAGGACCCTTGGCCAAATGGTGTCAAAAGATAGACTTTGAAATAGATGAAAGATTTAATCTAATGGATTTGAAACACTTCTAACAAACACTAGTAATTTGATTCTTTGACATGAACTTGATCAACTAGGTATAAGGTATGAAATAAAAGGCACTTTAGAGATAGTTTATTTTTTCATAAATAATGGTATAAAACTTGGTTCCTTTGAAAAATAAGATAGAGATAAGTGATAAATATAATTGTGCTATAGATAAAGGATCACAAAAGTACACTTAGATTAGTATGAAAAAGTAGGAACAAATTTGAATTCTATGAAAGAGGATCTATGAAATAATATTTGAAATGTTTTGGGTAGTGTAATGATGCTACACTACTCAAAAGGTGTGAAAAAAAAGTTTGTTTCAAAAAATATCTAAGGCAAAGATAATTTCCCACAATTTTGATAGCATAAAAATACTTTTATTGACTCAAAATATCATGGTACATAGACTCAAAGTGCAAGTGTTTAGCATAAAATGGCTTAATTCTATCAAGTGATGACAATGATTATGAGTCTTAAATAGCCTTCAACCCTGGAAATTAAACCTAAGTTCCCTCAAGTTTAGTGAAAATGGTGAACCCACTTAACACATCAACCATATGAACTTATAAAGGTGAAATTTTTAATTTAGATTATAAGTGAAGGACTTAAACAACTTTAGTAAAGGTCTAGACTCAATTGGGCAACATACTACGCCAAAGTGGATGATATGACTCCCAAGATTTTGATGAACTTTGAACAAGGAAATTTGAAGTTTTCACATGGGTAGAATAATCCTCTTTGTTCAAAGGAAAATTAGGACTATGTGTTTTGGTTTAAATTATTTGTTTACACTAAGTTTTGACTTCAAACAAGACTTTAATCTAGGATAAGACCAACTAGTTAATTTCTCTTAGATCCTAAACTAACAAGGTTACTTGGTATTGTTGGAATCAATCAATATACATCATTTGAGATGATTTTATGTGTTCATCCAATAGTAAATACACATTATATAGTAGGGTTTTTACACCCCCCCTTCTCTTAAATGACAATACTATGACATATACCTTGAGGTGCACCTTGCACCAGCAATACTTCCATGGTAAGTGGGGATTTGTCTAAAATCTAACAAGTTTCCAAATGTTCTAGGGGAATAAATTGCAAAATGACTTTCACACCAAACAATACAAAATAAAATCATGGATTTTGGGTCCATATCACTTGGCTTGTTGTAAAAAAGTCTATTCCTTTTTGCAACCACTACATCATACTGTTAACTCAGTGTAGTGTGATGTCTAGAGTGCCAATATGTCCCATGTTCAAATCCAATTAGGATCCAAATTAAGTCAATGTTGGGAGGTGAAACCCCATGTCAAAGCTTCCTTAAAGAACTCACGGGAGGTGATGAAGTCCCCCTCACAATCTAAGTTTGCATAAAAATAAAGAAATCATGAAAGTAAAAAGATTTTAGGGTCATTTTCAAGGTCACCCAAACTTTGATGGGTTTTTGGGGAGTAATTTAGATGACTTTCCTTCTAATCCTTGGACTAGGATACTTTCAATAGGAATGGCTATTTTGATTCCAAGGATTCCCTAAAGGGGATAAATGGAAGAGCATACACGCAACATCCCTCTTTTTGCCAAACAAAAATTTAACTTAAACAACTAATTAAATATAAAAACTTGGAAAAATAAGTTCATGTTTAAGCCCAAATGTAAAATTAGGTGGTGTTCATTTGACCCCTTGGTCTTAGTTTCAAACTTTAAAAATATTTACCATAAACATGTAAATTTTTTGTTAAACACCAAAATAAGGTTCCTAATTATTTTTAAGCATGCAAAAGGTGATCTAAAACATGTTTTTATAAAATGTTAAGCTTGGTCTTGTAACAAAAATGTTATCATGTCCTTTATCCTTGAAGCTCTTTTAGGTTTGAAACAATAAACTTTAAAAAAAAATCTCTCAAGTCTATGTTTTAAGAAAAACATAGTGATCAATATCAATTATATAACCAACAACATTTACATTTTTTAACTGATGATGGTTATCTAACTAACATCAGTTATACCAATATGAATAATTAAAGGTATCAAAATAATGTTATTTTTAATAACTAACATCGGTTAAGCTATTCAATTGATGTCGGTCTTACTAGCTGACATCAATTATTGTGTAAACCTGTGGCAAACAAAAATGGCAAAATAAAGTTAGAAAATCAATTTTTAAGATTTTTAATGGTCCAAATGAATATTTTAAAGCTAAAAAATTATCTTATTCATGTGTGGGATGCACATAATCCCACCGGGTGTGCCATATGTGATCTAAGAATTTAACTCAAGAGAGGATGGTTAGTATGGTGTTAGTTTCAAAATGAAAGAAACACACTAACTAGCATAATATCTCTAGGCCTAAACACTAGGGAGAGATTAGTTAACAAACATGAATAAAAACACAACTAAAATGAAAAATAAACTTTCTTTTATCTTCTTTGGATGCTCCAAAATGCTTGTTGTAGTGGCTTGCTTGGCTTGTGCTCATGAAGTCTTCATCAAAGGAGGTTTGGCTATCTCTTTTTCTCCTTGGCACCTTGTGGCTTGGCTTGGCTTGGAATAATTTTTTCATGGTAACACTATTTTATTTAATATTTTGGAACCATTTGTGCATTATAACTTTGCATAATCAAGACTTAAAATTCATGTGGTGAGGCCTCCTATTTATAGATTTTTGAGAATGTCTATAATCAACCTGAACCATCCATCTCAAGATTGAGATGTGGTTGAGGATTAATTAAATTTTTGGAATTAATTTAAAAATTATCCTCATAATTACATTAAAATAAGGGGAAATTAAGATTCATGGAGGGCATCATGGAAGGCATTGATCAGGCATGGAGGGCATGAATCTTGATATTTATGGCCTAGGGATGTCTTCCCATGAAATGAAGTCACCTGATGATGTAGATATTCAATATTCATTTCCAAAATAAATTATTAAACAAGTTTCTATGGAATTCTTAATTAGGCTCTAGCTTATATTAATTAGCTCTAAGTATGATTAAGTGCTTTGTGCACAAATTACTCAAATTAATCAGAATGCCTTGTTATTGGTCCAAAATTTGACTGGATTAGAATTGAAAGTCAATTTTAGATGCATTCGAACCATTATCCCATTTAGAATGTTACCAACACCAAATTAAAAAGGCACATGTCTCATGCAAGAGATTTCATAGGAAAGAAAAATCAAAAACACCTAGGTGCAAAATTGGCATTTTGACTCGAAATGATCTGATCAAAGTTGGTCCATAAATTACATTACCCCATTTAATGATAACTTAGCCAAAATTGGAACTTTAATATGTCATTTATCATCATTTAATGTGTTTTATTGTTTTTAGGCCAAATTGTACATTTTGGGTGGAAATTGGCCAAAAGCCTGGTTGGAAGTTATTGGTGGCCAGATTTAGGTGTCTACAGAATACTCACATCTATAGTAGAAGAAAAATTATGTGTTATAAGTGTGGCTAGAGAGGACATATTACAATGGATTACAATATGAGGCATATAAGGAAGATCAATAAAGATAAAAGGGTATACAGTCATACCATTGAGAAGTGGATCAAGAAATTAGACCATGTGGACAAGATGAAGGAGGAAAAGAAGACTAAAGGAGAAGAATCTATGCTATCTAAAATTGATTTTCACATCTAAGATGAAGGCATGAAATGGTATATAGATATTGGTTTCTCAAGCCACATGATAGGGGACATGAGCAAGTTCATTTCATTTAATAATAATGCTTCAAGGATAGTGAGATTTAGAGATAACACTACTACCAATATTATTGGTAAGGGTATCTTAAGTTTAGACAATGGGAAGACCAAAATAGAGAATGTGTTGTATGTGAAAGTCTTGAAATATAAATTTAATAATGTGATTAAAATGTGTATCCAAAGACACACACTGACCTTTCATAACAAAGGGTGTGATATAAGGAGAGCCAAATCAATAAGACTAATTGCCAATGCTAAGAGGAATTAGAACAATGTGTACATCTTAAATGAGATTAAGAAGGAGAGATGTTCTATGATCAAGATGGATTAATGTTGGTTATGGCACATAAGGTTGGACCACCTAAAATTTTACAATATAAACAAGATAAGCTCCAATAATTCTATGAATAACATGCCTAAAATCACCAAACCTACAATTTTAAGGCATGTCAACATGGTAAGTAGACTAGAAGAAGGTTAAAGTCCAAGGATTAATTTAATACAAGACATTTGGATTTAATACACTCTAACCTCTATGGGCTTAAAATAATTCAAATTATTTAAGGAGATAGCTACTTCATGTTACTCATAAATGACTACACAAGACTGACTTGAGTAACATTCTTGAAAGAAAAGTCAGAAGTTCTTGATAACTTCAAGGCATTCAAGCCTCTAGTTGAAAATGAAAACAATGGGAAGATCAAGTACCTAAGATATGAAAAAGGAGAGTTTTGGTACAATGAGTTTGATGACTTCTATGAGGTCCATGGAATATGGAGATAGCTCTCAGTAGCAAGGACACCTTAGTAGAATGGGCTAGTTAAAATACAGAATAGGACAATACAAAAAAATAATGACTATGTTAAATGAATCAAGGTTAGTTGATGGATACTAGAGAGAGGTAGTAAGAACTATAGTCTACATATTAAATAGAGGATAGATAATGACTAATAGAAATAAGACCCCTTATGAACTATGGAAAGGAAGACCTATTAATGTAGAATAAATTAGAGTGTTTAGAAGGAAATGCTTCATCAAAAGAAATGAGGAAGACTTAGGTAAGTTTATTATAGGTCTAATGAAGGTATATTATTTGGATACTCATCAATAAGCTCAGCCTATAGATTTTATAATAAGAGGTTAAAAAATATAGTGGAAAGTACCAATGTAAAGATTCATGAGACAAGTCCTAAAAATTCACACTCACATTCAAAGGACACATCAGAGAATTTGGACTTCAATAATAAATAAGAAATAATAGAGATAGATGAGGAAGAAAAAGAAGTTAAGGAAAGACAAGATTCAAAAGGTCCTTCAAGATAGATTCATAGAGACCATCATGAATCACAAATCATTGTCAATAAGGATGTAGGTATGAAAACAAGGAAAAGACTGATAAGTAATCTAAATCAAGAGAATGTTTCTCTATTGTCTAATATTGAACCTAATAATCTTGTAGAAGCAAGAAAAGATAAGTTTTGGATAGGTGTATGAATGAAGAGTTAGACCAAATAAAAAATAATGAAATTTGGGAACTAATTCCTAGGCCTAAAGATAAGAATGTCATTGGAACAAAATAGGTGTTTAAAAATAAGTTGAATGAATATGGATAAGTCACTAAGAACAAGGTTAGATTGGTATGTAAGGGGTATGCACAAGTTTTAGGGGTAAATATTGAGGATACCTTTTCTCTAGTAGAAATATTGGAGGTTATTACATTATTTATAGCATATGTAGGGTTCAAAGGATTCAAGGTGTATCAGATGGATGTCAAATTTGCTTTTCTAAATGGGAACTTGGAAGAGGAAGTGTACATAGAGAAACATGAGGGTTTCTCATTATTAGGTAAAAAGGACTATGTGTGTAGATTGAAAAATGATCTTTATGGTCTAAATCAATCTCCTAGAGTTTGTTACACCAGATTGGATAGGTATATATTAGACTAATGATTCAAAAGAGGAGTTGTATATAGTAATCTATATATAAAGATAGAATATGACCATTAGTTGATAGTAGTTGTCTATGTGGATGACATCATATTTGGTGAAAATAGTGAGAATATGAATAAGGCCTTTACATATGTGATGAATAAGGAGTTTGAGATGTCCATACTAGGATAAATATCATTATTTCCTGGGTTACAAATCAATCAATCAAAAAGAGGTATATTCATTTCATTGCATAGGTACATAAGAGAGATGATGAATAAATTTGACATGGAAGATTGCAAGGTATTGAGCACACCTATGATCATAGGGTTTAAGTTAATCAAGAATGATGGATATCCAAAGGTCAATCATACATCATATAGGTCAATGATTAGAGGTATGTTATATACTACTGCCTCTAGACCTAACATCATGCAAGAAGTAGGTCTTGTGGGAAGATTTTAAGCAGACCCAAAGGAAATCATCTACACGTAGTCAAAAGGATACTTAGGTATCTTAAGGGGAATATGGATTTTGGGTTGTGGTATCCAAGGAGCAAGGATTTTGACTTGACAATCTATACAAATATAGATTGGGAAGCGAGTCTAAATGATAAGATCACTAGTGGAGGAGACTTCTACTTAGGAGAGTGCCTAGTATCATGGATAATCAAGAAGTAACAATCAATAACATTATATAATTGTGAGGTTGAGTACATTGAAGTATCTTCATGTTGCACTCAAGTCCTATGGATGATATGGACCTTAAAAGACTATAAGGTGGAGTATGATAGTCCTAACCCTATCTATTATGATAATGCAAGTTCTATAAGTGTCTCAAATAATCATGTCATTCACTTAAGAACTAAACACATTCCCATCAAGTATTATTTCTTAAGAGAGTAGGTAAGTGAAAAAAGTGTTAAACTTGAATATGTTTCTACAAAGGATCATATTTTATACATTTTAACCAAGACACTTCCAAAGGCAACATTTGAAAATATAAGATAGGAATTTGGTGTAGTTCCTAACCCTAGCAATCATTAAGGATGTCAAGTGCTTAGGGGGAGACAATCAAGTAGTTAGTTATCTCCAAAGGTAGGTGAGTAGTGATAATAAGGTATGCATGGAGATAGGGGATCATGTTTTTACAATGCCTCATAAACTCATAATCATGTGTGTTGAGTGTTTTGGTTGCAAGAGGTGTTATCCAAAAAGTAGTAGGTATCTTTGTCATTGATGTCAAAGGGGTAAAAACTTTAGAATGTGGAAAAAATAACATAATGAGATAATTTTTTGAGAGTGGTTTCTATCAATGAAAAAGGAAGAGATTGTTGAGTATTGTCATTGATGTCAAAGGTGACTAAGCTTAGTTGGCAGTGTGTGATGTGACAAGGGGAATTGAGAGAGTGTTGTCATAAGAGAGTGATGTCATGAGATAAAGATAAAGAGATAATTTTAAGGCAAATAATGTCTTATGTTTTCTTGAAGGTACAAGGTCATTGATGTTAGAGTGCATAGGAAGCCTACTCATGACATGAAGAGGGAAGGGCATGAAAATTAATGAGCATAGGCATGCGAGGGTTATATGGAACTATTTGAGCATGTAAAAAAGGCATTAACACATTGATAATAATTTTAGGGTGAGCCTATAGGAGTAGAACCTCATTTTAGGCCTACAACTAGACCACTCTTAGACCCTGCCTGGCCTAGTGAGGTATGAAGATCAAATTTCAAGGAAAGTATGCATATATGAGCATGGACATAGGTTAGATGAGTTGTTTTAGAAATGTATACAAATTTTTAAGTCAAGAATTAAATTAAAATTTCATGAAACACTATTTTAGGACTTTTTGATCTCATAGAATGAGGTCTCAAACCTAATAAGCACTTTCAGATGTTTGTTGGCATGTGTAACCTTTGTATGCAAATCTGATTTGTTAAGGAGAGATGGGGAAGGGTCCTAGCTAAGATATCCAATAATTATTTATGGATTCAAGTGTCATTACTTTATTAACAATTTTTAACACCAAAACCTATGTTAAACCTCCATAAAACCCTAATGATATGAAAGATCTTGTTCAAAATAGCTTAGGATGGATTCAAATGTCTAAAAAATCCATTGGATCATGTAGTCAACTCTCCCACGTACATCCAAGTGGTCACGATTAGTTATATGAGAGATAAATTTTGGGAATGTGTTACAAGATATGAATGAATTTTCCATTGATGACATGAAAGTGTCATTGATTTTATTATTGTTCTTGATGTTGAGTTCATAAAACCTTTTTTGAAAGACCTAGTGAAATGGCATAGACTAGTAACATGATGAGTTGATCCATATGAGACTTGTGTGAGAAAGTTTGTAAAAATTTGAGCATGGTATGAGTTAACATGACATATGTATGAGGTTTTTAATATAGTTCAAGAGGTTTCAATGCATGATCATAGTCTAAGTATGACTAGAAGTATAAGGCCTAGTATACAAAGTGACCTATAGTGGCCCAATGATGGGTCAATATCATTTTTAAAGGTATAATATCTTTTTAGAAAATTTATATATGTGTGAGAGGTCATTTATATTGTATTTATAAAGTTTTACGTTAATACCTGAAGGAGAAAGCATGAAAACTAGTGATAGGGTTTCTTATGTGTACAAAATGGTGTAGTATAGACCTAAAAAGAGATTTATTATACTATTTGGCACATTTAAAATTTTAATTATAGCCTAATCACTTCATTTAATTTATGTAAGGTCCCTATATTTATTATCTTGGCATTGGTTTTGAATATAAGGGGCAATCCTTTATGAGTGATTGCTAAGAAGTGAAACTAGTCAAAAACCTCTCAAAATCTTTGTAATGACCTACTAGTAAATATATAATTAATTATGGATAATAATTGTCCTATTTACCTATTTTATGTTTTTAACATGTAAATTAAATTTTCTCAAATGGTTTTTTTTTCTTGACAGTGAGTAAAAGCTATAGGAAAACCCTTCTTTTCAAGAATTTTAATGTAGTAGGTAGGATTGACCAGGTCAAAGCATATAAATAGATAGAGGATGATGTTTAAGACTTATATTTTATTCCCATGAAAATTTTTGAGTAGGTTTCAGACCAAAAATGTGCTAAAATGGTCATGGAATTTGGCATATCGCTAGACAAGCCTAATGAGCAAAATAGTAAGAAAATTAGGTGAGAATGAGAATGAGATTAGGGATTGGTTGTAGAGGAACAAGGATGGATCATAATTAATGGGTTAATTATTAAATACTTATTAATTCCATCCCCTTTGTGTATAAATTTTTATTATGCCTATACTCAAGCAAAAAGTTGTCATCAAACTAGTCTGTTTAACACAATGAAGCCTGTGTAGAGTGAAGTAGTGAGATTGGTATGTAAGAATAATATTGATATATAACCATGAAATATATATTTTAAAATATTATATAATGATGATAAATGTTCACACAAACCCATTATAATATCATAGAAGTGTTCCCATAGGTGTTCTAAGATTTGATTTTCTTGACTATGTTTTTGATGCTACAGGCAACTTTTTGTGTATGTGAAAATGATGTTTTCGAGTCATTTTGCACTAATTTGAATAATAAAATTCCATTTAAGGTGTTATAAAATTATAATATGATAATTTTAATTTATTTTTATTCATTTTAAGTCCCTTTTAAAGTATAGAGAGTCAAATGTTTTTAACTTTTTGTTGACAATGTTTGGTGGTTCTAAGTAAGCCATTTATAGGAGTGTTCTTGAGGCCTATTGGGCTATGTGGTGAAAAAAAAATCATATATGGAATTAATTTAAGTCATAAAAATCCTATTAATATTATTTTATATGGAAAATTTGTGTATATGGTTCAAATTTTCAAGACAGACTTTCTGGCAATGAGAAGGCCTAATGGTGAGTAAACCTAATTGGATGGTTCAAGGAGTGAAAAGAGCCAAATGGTATTGAGGACATAATAAGAGATTATTATGGGTATATTAAATTTAAATATGAAGTGTTTCATCCATTTTTTAAGGATCAAAGTGTTAAAATGAGGTTTAAGTGAAATGTGTGCTTAAGGAAGGCCTAATTGCATTGGGTCTCTATTAGGCCTAATGGTGGTTTTAACTCTTAAGGGTAATAACTGAACTATTTAATGTTTGTTTCAATTTTTAAACATGTGTTTTGATATATTTAAAGTATAATATAAGTGTTTTTAGGTCCTTATCTAACCAATATGGGTAGAGAAAGAGTCAAGTATAAAGACAAGACCTAATAGGCCTATTTTGATGAGTTAGAGTTTTGAGAAAGTAAGCGAAGGATATAGAGTTTTGGAGAAAAGGTTAAGGATTAAATATTATCATATGATTTTTTTTAATATTACATTAGTATATAAATTTATTTTTATAGGTGTTGATCAATGTCATTTGACCTAATTCTGCTGAGAGGGCTAATTGAGAGAAAAGGCCTAATAGGCTGTTTGAGAGAGAAAGAAGTGTGAGAAGAGCAAAAAAAGAAGGTCATAATTAGTTTAATAAGAAAAAATTGTACAATATTTATCTAATATTCAAATTATATGAGTTGGTTTTTGATTTCTTAAGAGGTTGGAGCCTCCTTATAGGTTAAATCTTGTTAAAGATTAGTTAAGTGGGTGCTTGATTTGTAAGGGGTTGGTGATCCTTGTGGGGTTGGTACCTCACTAAAAGTTTGATTCATTGTTTATATAAAAGTAGTCCAAGTTATGCATCAATGGATTTTATTCCCTTATAGGGTTTTTGACATAAATATTGTGCTCATGTGTTGTTTTTTCACTTCTTGCTTATATGAATAATTGTTTATGCATTGTTATATCTCTAAATTTGTTTGATTGATAAGTGAATGATATATAGAAATTAAATAGGATTTTGTACATTTATTAACCCCCTTGAGTGAATATATCTCCAATAATTTGTGCCAGACCCTAGTCCCTTGAGTAGACCTAATAGTCTAAGGGAGATCTTTGGAACATAGATATGGATCTTGGCAATGAAAGTGTTTTCTATGATTGCCATGAGAATCTACCCATAGTAAAATAAATTGTGAATTTTGTTCAAAAAATAAGGATCACATGGAAGAATGTACCTATATTAGATTTATAATAAATACTTTAGAGGCATAAGTTAAACAAGATGATATCAAGTTAAGGACTTACCAGAAGTATGAGGAAAGTACTAAAAAGCTTAAAATAATCCTAGATAGTCAAAGATATTTTCATGACATGAGAGGTCCTAGCTTCAGATAAGAACAAAATGATTTCAATAAATTTTAGACTCCAATAGACATTGATCCTTCAAAGAGTGATGACACTAGTGTTAGTCAGTTTGGATTACATATCAAGCTTCTACCTGGGTACACTGTAGTGCCCTAAAGATAAAAAATGGAGCAAGGGTTGAGCAAGTTATGGATGGAATGAGAGGACCTAAGGGATCATGTAGCTTTCAAATATTTTGAAGTACTTTAATTACTTTAATTCCACTTAAAGTGTAATTTGTCAATTTCTAAGGATAGAACTAGAGTTGTGGAGACCCCATGGGATGTCAAGATTGCCTGGAATAAGTATGGAAGTGCATAGCATTCATCTAGTTCATTATTGTGTTCATCTAGACATCTTGGGTCTAGTGTCAAAGATTTTAAGTAGGCACTTTGTTGACATCATAATTATCACATGTGGATGAGTTAGGGATAATTGGTCATATGGGTTTGTTTACATTAGTCCCAAAAAAATATGCACCAAGTTTTTGGTCATTTAATAAAGTGAATCAAAAGATATGAAGACCCAAAGTTGGCTTCTGAAGAAAAATCTGCTAAGTTTCCATACTTATCAATTTTTGAAGAAGCTCAAACAAAGCTGAGTGAGCATATTGATGAGGCCATATCTTAGAGTGTGGAAGTCTCAGGAAAAAGTGAGCATATGGGTTTATTCATATTGGTCCCTAGTTTCTACACACTAAGTTTCAAATCATCCACCGAAGTGTGGTAGAATTTATGCATGTTCAAAGTTATCTCCTCAATTAAATTTTGCTAAGTTTCCCATACTTAGCCAAATGAACTAGACTGACATCAAGACATCATGTGGGAATTAATGGACTAGGAAACTTGAGCATTTTGTAGACACACTTAGAAGGTTATTTAGACTAGTGGATCAAATGGGTTCAATCCTTTTAGCCTCAAGAACATCTCTTAAAAATTTAGTACCTCCATGACTTTTACACTTCAAGTTATAGGTCTTCAAATTTGGACCTAAAACATAAAATGTTCATGCTAATGTCAAAATAAAGACATTGTAAAAATCTATTTATGCTTAAATTTGATGGTCTATGGGACGTCAATTTTAATATCCATAAACTAACCATTGGGGTTCAAATAGTGGGTCCCTATTGATTTAAAAGTCTATGTTACATCATACATTCATATTTAATAATAAGTAGATGTCAAAGGGGTCATTTAATCTTAAGAGAAAATTCATGCACGACAAGTGTCAATAATGCATTCAATTGGTAGAGGATCAATGACTCATGAGCATTCATATAGATCAAAATCAATAAAGTGAGATGAGTCGATATATCAATAAATTGAGTCTAATTTTGATGGCCACTTAGAACAAAGGCAAGCCCAAGATTTTTGATAGAGTTTAAGAATCCATTTTAAACCAAGGGCAACAAGGTTTCTTAGGTTCATCCCAATTCCATTGAATTTCATTAAAATTCCATGGAGTGATGAATATGATGTAGTCAAGTATTAAGAACATAGAGGGACCAGCCATGGAGTCAAATATGGACCTTTGGCTCACAATTTTTCATCATAAAAAGATATTTATCTAATTGTGTTCACCATTACTAGAAGAAAGAGATAACATTTCAAAGTGTTCCATGAAGGCATATAAATGGACCCCAATATTTCATCCCTAGGACCAACTGCATGAAGAGGACCTCTTATCTTCAATATGCACACCACAATGAACTAATTAGGAATAATTAAAAACAAGATAAGATCCTAATAGACTAGCCTAGTTGTTGTAACTGCATGGATGGCATAACAAATCTTAGAGCAACTTGACTTCACCATTACAACAAGAAGGAGCATCAGTGTAACTATACAACTACTTGAAGTAGCTTGAATCAATCAAAAGGGTTTGAATGAGCTTAATTTGAAGAGGTAATTATAACAACATTTCAAATGGGTTTGATCTCATTTTATTCCCTTTTGAGTGATAAAACTCCTTATATCTTGTTGCCTTTTTTCTATAAATATAGTCTTTGATTCATTGATTTTCATCCTTCAGGCTAGTATGACTAGACTCTACTAGAATTGTATTTTTTACCTCTTGGAGTAGTGAATAGAGTATTTTTTAGTCATTTAATAATTTGTATTTAGTGTTTTATGTTTTTTTAATATGAAAAAGTCATTGTTATCTTCCTCTTGCATGCCCAAGCTTAACTTAGGTGCTAACAACTTTCTTTGTAGGTCACATAATGTGTCCTAGCATAGATGTCTCAAAGATATAGTGGATAGCCAAATTTAAATGTCTTCAAATAGACCTTATTTTCATTTATTCCTATTCTAAGTGCATAAAACTAACCTCTATATGAAATATTATTACCTATATTCTATAGTAAGCATTTCATTAGCTTCTTTCATTTTCCATTAGTGTGTTAAAGAGTCTGAGCTTAAGAGTGGATCTAATAAATTTATCGTGCATCACCACACATTATAATAGGTTTTAATTCATGCAAATTTCTTGATGCTTTTCACCCCAACTAGTTTTAGGTTTTAGAAATAAAGTTCCAAATTATAAGATTTGAGGAGATAACCTCATAAAAAACCCTAGAGATCTAATCTAGTTATAGGCATCCCACAGCCTTAAATCATTCCCATGTTAGTCCAAGTATGGGTCAGACTTGAATAAATATGACCTCTATTAGGTGTTATCTAGATAGCTTAAAAATTTGGCATGCCTAGTGGGACACCCTATTTGCATAATTTTGCATATCTGAGTATAGTAGTAAATTCCATAGTTTCATTTCCAAGATTTGCATATTTTTCATGCCCTCAAGAGTTATCATAAGATCCTATACAAAAGAGAAAGGGATAGATTTCTCTAAGCTATCTTTCCAATCAACAAAGAAAAAGAAATCCTCTTAGTCAAATCCTACACCTACACCTCTTGTTCCTTCTGTTCAGGCCAATATTGTTTAGCCAAACATTTTTATAAATCTCATACCTTAGATGGTTGTCCCTATGAGACAAGCCTTTGTGCTATTCAATGGTGGTAGTCTTCTAAACCTTACCTAATGGGATGATATTCTAGTCTCAGCTTTAAATGCTCTTTCTTATTTTACAAGGGGAAATCTAGTCAGTCTTATATAACATATTATAGATATTTCTAACCTTTGTTCAATGCATCATGTAACTCAATAAAATGTAGCAATAATATTGTGAGCAACTTCTTTCAAATGGAAATCACTTCAATGGTATAAAGGATTGGCTCTTGCATCAATTAATAGTTGGGATGAGTTTGGATAGGTCCTATGCAATCACTTTGAGGACAAGTGTGATCATCTTTCCCTTTTGGAGCAACGTAAAAAAATAAAGAGATTCAATCATGAATTCATGGTGGATTTCAACTATAGATTCTAAAAAACTTAGGATAGAATTTCTGTAGTGATCAAGCCTACACCCAACTATGATTTTTTCAACTATTTGAAGGCTCTCAATTTAGATGTAAATGTGATGATTCAATACATGGGAGGGAACACTCTACTTGAAGTTTTTGAAGTAGTAATTAAGGCTAAAAATTACCTTATACAAGCAAGCAAGTTGGCTCCAAGGCCACCAATGCCTCTCTTTCTAGAGATACATCCTCCTTCTCTAACTATTGCTCTAGTTCCAGATTCAACCAAGTTTTATCAAATAGAAGGTGATCAAACTGATAGATTGGGGAAGATAGAGAGTCTTATCAAATCTCAAAACAATAAGTTGGTTGCAATTGAGAGGCAATAATATCCACCATATAGGCCATATCAAAATACTAATCATAATTATCAGTATAATAGGCCACCCTATCAGTCCAATCATTAAGGACACGGGTAAAATCTTTAGTCAAGGTAATACAATCCTAATGCTCTAAGTAATTCTAGAGTTGTGCCAACTCAAAACAACTATTCTCAAGAAGGTCAATGGTAATCATGGATAGTCCAATGAGATGGTGATGGCCACTACTAGAGACATGTATCAAGACCCTAGTTGGAAACATGTTCCTTCATTCTAAGGTCATGATATGATGCCTCCTCCACCATAATCCCACCAAATGAGTCAAGAAAACATGCCTCCCATGTCATTATTAGAAGCTCAAAACCAATAATAATGGAGTATGGGTAAAGCACTAGTTGATACCACATGCATGAATTTTCAAGAAGGGGAACATGTGTTTGAGTATGTAACAACTAATATGGGACAAGCTTCATAAAGGACAAATGAACCAATTTCATCTCAAAAAAGAGCTAAGAGGATGTTAGAGGACAACCTGGGGTAATCTAATATTTCTTCATCATTTACATAGATTAGTCAATAACCTACTTCTTCAAATGTAGCTGCTAAAGCTCCTACAAATCAACAAGTTCCCCAATATCATGGACAATAGTACAAGTACCTCTTTGTTCCTCATATTACTCAAATGGCAAGTGATGCTTATACTTCTAAGGTGCATTCCAAAGATACTAATATTCCCTTTAATATTGTGGATCATTTGAAGAAGGCTAATGTAACTATGTCTATGTATGATGCTTTTTCTATCCTAAGGCAAAAGGAGATTCTCCAGTAAGAGCTCTCCAAACTTTCTCATGTGGAAAAGATAACTGATAAAAAAACTATTTTCATCAATAATAGTCAGCCTAACCAAGCCCCTAGCCAAGTCCCCAATCAAATTCCAATTAAAAGTCAATCTCAAAATGTTTTTCATCCTTCTAAGGTTGTGAAGCCCCCCACCATTTTATTTTTTAGTCATCATAAGAGACTATTTAGTATACAATTACATGATAGATTCAGGTGCTTCAACTCAATTATGACAAAATTCATAGCAGATAAGCTTGGGCTCAAATATGTGCCTAACAAAAAAGGTGTTCTCCAATTGGATGGATCCCTCACTAAGATAATATGCATATTGAAATATTTGTATATCACATTAGCAACCTATCTAAATTGTGTCATTAATCAAGATCTAATGGTGGTAGACCTACCTCCATATTTTTCCCTATAATTGTCTATGGATTTTAATACTAAGATTAGAGGATATTTATCATTTGATTGGTCATACATGGTTTTTAGAACTAGTTATGGAACCAAAGTCACTATAATAACTTAACCTATCTCTAGGTTCCACCTATAACCCTATATGCTTAATATTGCAAATACCAACTATGCCATATTTGAAGAGGTTGAAGAGGTTAATGAAAAATTACCCCATGATCATCTTGAAGGCATCTTAGATCAATACTTGGATGAGTGGGAAGTTGATAACCATGGATTTGATCCATATATCAACATTGAAGATACAAACTTAGGAGTGTACTCCATGTATGAGGAAGGTGTTGCTATACCTTGCTTAACTAACATTGCTCAAGAAGAGGATGGTATATGAAATTTATTCTTTGATGGATCAAGGTCAAAGAATGGAAGTGGAGTGGGAGCCATGTTGATTTCATCCTCAATTCAAAATTACCATTCTACTACAATAATCTAATTTAGTTTTACCTCAAATATAATTTAATATGAAACTCTTTTGCATGGTTTGTAAAAATCAAGAAAGAGAGGTGTCAAGCTCCTCCAAGTCAAGGGTGATAATGAGATTGTAGTTTAATAAGTAAGAGGCCTAAGTATATTCAAAAATCACCATTTTAAATCCTATAAGCACTAGGTATGGGACCTTAATATCTAGTTCATACCAAGACAAGCAAAATAACATGTAGATAGGCTTGCTTCCATTGGTGCCCAATATGAGATAGTAGAAGGATTCAAAGGAAACCAAATCCAAGATAAGTTCAAGATTATAATAATACTAGTTATAACTAAAAATGAGGTGATTTGTTAAGTCTTTGACAATGATGATCAAATCAAATGTTTTCTAATGCAAGAGGTAGAATTATACCATATGAATCAAGATAAGTTCCAAAATCAATATGATGATTAGATAGTACAATTGAGGTCCAATAAGCTATATAAAAGGCTTGTGACATTATAAAACATCTTTAATGAATATGACTAAGTAAGAAAAGAGAAAACATACATTTCAAACAAGGAAGAACACTATGAAAAGATAGAGATCTGTAAGGACAAATTACTAAAGCTAGGAAAGGTCAATACAACAAAGGAAAGAGTTGTATTTTTTTTCTTTGTGCCAAGAATTTTGTAATATATTTTCTTGGGAGTACAAAGACTTGAAAGGGTTTGACCCCAATCTTTCACAACACACCATTGAATTATAAAGCAATACCAAGCCAATCAAGTAGAAACAAAAGCCTGTCAACCCAAGAGTGGAAGACCTTATGAGAAGGGATGATATGATTAAAATATTCAAAAATACCCTTAAGGTAGGGAAAAACCATATAATACTCCTTTAGGAAGGAATAACTCCACAATGTCTCTTCGAGGGGACAACCTACAATATTCTCTTACAATAGAAGACTCAATGCTTACTTGATATCTTTACCATGATAATCATCTCCTATATATAGACATATATCTAACCCATAGATGGGTAACCTCATAATTCTAATGTAGGTTGACCATTACCCAATGTACTAATTCCACAAGTTACTCCATTATCCTAATATATTGTACCCATATAACTAACTATGGGGATGTGTGCCACATGTCGACATCTCCATCAACCCATAGACATTAATATATCATATCCCTAGGTATATAGCATTACTTCCCTCCTTGACATGTTTCATCCATAAAACATAGGAAGAAACCAAATAATGAGTGTGCTTCAAATCATTGCACACTTGTCTCCAATCTCAATCATCAAGCCATCCATACGTGATCTTGGCAGGTGATAGCTCTCCAAGCTTGTTTCTAAATTCTATTATGCTCCTTTGATTTTTTTTATGATCATAATTATATAGCTTTGGTGTCCAAGCATAATTATTTCTCTTTTTATTCCATGTACTATATTCTATTGTGCTACTTTGATTCCAACCATGACCATAGTAGGTATTCTTCCATGAATAGTCATAGTGATTTCCCCATTCATAGTATTTTTTCTTTGGACTCCATGCATATACATAATGATTGGAAATTTTATTTCTTATATAAACAAAATTATTGTTGTTATGACACTTCCTCACCTAGTTCCATGATTGTTTCCTCTCATGATGATTTGGGTGTCTATATACCTCAACTTTTTCCAATATTTTGACCTTATCCACTTTTAATTTTACTTCTTCCACCTTTTTCTTCTTTGTCTCTTGAGTAGATGAAGTGTTCATTTATAGTGTGTCTTTATCTATATCATCTGAATATTCATCATGATCTTTATCACCTGTTTCAATCTCATCCTTATGATCTACCTAGATTGTTATTGGTGCCTTCTTCACTATGATATCTTGTAAAGTGATCTTATTTTTCCTATACCAAAACTTCATGAACTTTTTCTGAACATTAATATTCATTATTCTCAAAGTCTCTAACCATGGATATCCAAGAAATATATCCACATCATCCATATCCAAAGCATAAAAATCTGAATGCAAAACATATTTTTCCATAATGAGCTTCAAATCTTTAAACATTGAAATATTATTACCATCTACTTGAACCTCCTTGATATTATTTGTTTAAACATGTAGATGCTTGGCCACATTCATGTTAATGTAGTTATACTTGTTGGTAGGGTTTATGGACACAACCACCTTCTTCTTTTGAATGCATCCATGAAATTGAAAAATTGACTCAGATTTCTTTGGAGCCAAATTCTTCTTCTTCTTATTCTTCTTCTTCTTCTTCTTCTTCTTATTTTTATTCTTCTTTATCATCATTATTTTCTTCCTCTTCTACATCCTTATTTTCTTTTATACCCCATTGATCTAGGAAGATTTGGTCCATTGCTTCCCATGAAGAAAATTGTTGCACAAAGTTTAATTGATTACACCACCAATGTTGCGTAGGCTCAAACAAAGAAAGAGATAATTATATTTTCCATAAAATTTGTTTAGTATTATTCTCCTTAAAATTGAGCCACCATTCTCTAGCATCAACATCATCTTCCCTTGAAAAATTTTACAACTCCATGATCCACAAAAAAAATTAGGGTTCATGAAACCCTAAAATGTCAATAAGTCCTACAAAAATGATCCAAAAATTCATAAATTTTTAATATATCTTCCTATTATGATATTGGAACCTCAATAAAAATTTTGTGAAAAAATGTCACAAATTTTGACCTTTAAATTGAATATACGAAAAACCATAAAATCACAACAAATCACTCAAAACAACTTCAAAAATTATGAAATTCTGACTGTACTTCTCTTCTATCTTATTACATCTCAAATAAAAATTTAGAATGAAAATTCCTTATATTTTGGAAGATATATCAAAAATATTATAAACTCTAAAATAGCAATAACTCCCTCAAAACTAATCAAAAGATCTCAATTTTTTTATTGTTACTTATTTAAAATATTTTCCATATCTAGTAAAACATTTGTGTAAAAATTCACAACCAATCAAAATTTATTGATGATTCAAAAAAGCTAGGGTTTCACTCCACACAAATTTCCCAAATCAAAGCTCCAATACCACTTGATATGATCTTGATATGATTCAAATATTTATAAATACCCTTCAAGTAAGGAAAAACCATATAATACTCCTTTAGGAAGGAATAACTCCACTATGTTTCTTCGAGGGGACAACCTCCAATATCCTCTTACAATAGAAGACTCAATGCTTACATGATATCTTTACCATGATAATCATCTCCTATATATAGACATCTATCTAACCCATGGATGGGTAACCTCCTAATCTTAATGTAGGCTGACCATTACCCAATGTACTAATTCCACAAGTTACTCCATTATCCTAATATATTTTACCTATATAACTAACTAAGGGGATGTGTGCCACATTCAACATCTCCACCAACCCATATACATTAATATATCATATCACTAGGTACATAGCAAGAGAACTCTATAAATTGATTGAGTCAAGGATAATATTTCTAATTAAGCATTCCTCTTGGGTGACAAACCTTTTGCGAGTAAGGAAAAAATGGAGAGATTTGTTTATGTGTTTACTTCAAGGACCTCAACAAGGTGTCCCTAAAGGACCATTATGCACTACCCTCCATGGATCAAATTCTAGAAAATGTGGCAAGTTCTCAAAGGTTCTCATTGTTTGATGGTTATTATATATATAATCATATCATGGTCAAAGAGGAAGATAGGCATAAGATTTCCTTCACTACAAAATGGGGCACCTATGCAAATTGTAAAACGTGCTTTGGACTCTCCAATATTGGAGCCACCTTCTAAAGAGTAATGGATGTTGCTTTTCATGGTCTTTTGAATGATATGGTTTTAGTTTATCTTGATGATATAAAAATATTCTCAAAGAATCCTAATGATCACCTAACACATTTGAGAGCTATTTTTGATAGATGCAAACAATTTAAAGTTTTTTTGAATCCAAATAAATGTATTTTTTTAGTGCCTAAAGGAAGACTTCTTAGACATGTGGTGTCCAAAGCTAGTCTTTCCATTGATATAGAGAGGATAGAAGCAATCCTTGCTCTATCATTTCCAAAACATAAGAAAGGATTGTAGAGCTTCTTGAGTAAGATCAACTTCATCAAGAGGTTCATTCCAGGCTTTGCAGAGATGGTTAAGCCTCTCACTCATATGTTGAGAAAAGGAAAATAGTTTACATGGATAAGATAAGGCAAGATAATATTTGAGGCCATATCTCATGCCCCCACACTTCTAATTCTATATTTCAATAAGGAATTATATTTGTATGCCTTCTCTACATTAGATGCAATTTTAGCCATGCTTATGTAGCAAAATGATGAAGGTCTAGAGCAACCCATTGCTTTCTTCAGTCAATATTTGGAAGATTATAAGGAAATATATAAATTTGTTTAAAAACATGTAATTTTTATTGTAATAAGTTTGAAGAAATTAAGACATATGGTTTTAAACAATAAGATTATACTAATGGTAGCTCATCCGAGTGTGAAGGATTTTATCCTCAACAAAGACTTAAATGAAAAGAGAGTTGGATGGGTCCCTAAGTGCATGAAATATGACATTTAATTCAAGGTCATAAATCTAGTCCAAGGTAAAGGATTGTGTGATCATCTTGTAGAAGATGTGAGAGAAGAAAAAGAGATAATCTTGGTAATTTAGGACACTTAACATGGACCTAAAAATACTCCTCCTACAAGCTAGACATAGAATATTAATATATTTATTTAAATAGGAGAGTGTCCAATGGGTTTCAATGCATCAAAAAGAAGACACTTCATGTTGTAATCAATGTCATACATTTTGATTAATGGAGTGTTCTTCAAAAAATACATTGGGGGTATGCTCTTAAGATGTGTTGAAACTAACCAATATGATAAGCTTCTCAAAAAAATTCATGATAGTCCTTTTGGAGGCCACTTTGTATCTAGAATTACAGCTAAAAAAATAATTAGAGATGGATAATTTTTTCCCAATTCATTTAAAGATGCACATTCATGGGTTAGGAAGTGTTCAAAATGTGTAATGTTTACAAGGAAATAAAAACTAGTTGTTATGCCACTAAAGCCTATTCAAGTTAAATAGCCTTTCATGCAATGGGATTTAGAATTTAGTGGCATAGTTCATCCTCCATCTAGTGTTAGCCATAAGTGGGTCTTGATAGCTATAGACTACTTCACCAGGTGGGGATTTAGAAGCAGTTCTATTAAAGGAAGCAAATGAGAACTCTGTGCTTGAGTTCTATGAGAGCCTAGTCAACCATTTTAGAGCACCTTCCACTATAATATTAGATAATGATTTGCTATTTAGTAGTATAAAGGTATGTGAGTGGGATCCTGAGTATGGTATATATCTAAAATCTTCATCAAATTATTAGCCACAGGGTAATTGACTAGCTGAGTCCACTAATAAAAACTTGATTCAGATTATCAAGAGAATAATGAAAGATAATCAGAGATCTTAGCATACAAATTTGAAGACTACCTTATGGGATAACAAGATCAAACCTAAGAAATACATTTTTCATTCACCTTATCTCTTAGTATACATAAGAGAAGTAAGGCTACCAATTTTATTGGAGCTTCCAGCTTTGGAGATTGCACAACAACTAGAGCTTCTAGAAAGTGATGCAATGGAGGTTAGGATGAATGAACTAAGAGAATTAGAGGAAATAAGGGATGATTCCATGCATACCATATGGTCTAACCAACACCAATTGAATAATTAATTTGACTAAATAACTTCCTCAAGGACATTTTAATAAGGTGGCATAGTCTTCAAATGGGATGAGGACTATTCCAAACTAGGAAAACACTCCAAGTTTGACAGCCTTTAAAGTGGACCCTATGTCATCACAAGTTGAAAAGAAAGAAATGAATTTGATCTTTCCAAATTAAATGGAGAGATCCTTCCTATCCATTTTAATGGGAGGTGTTTCAATTTTTGCTACTAGTTTCATATCTTGACCCTTGTACATAGACAGATAGGTTTGTCTTTTCCTCTAAGTACTTTTGCACATTGCTATTTTTAGTTATTCTATTTGTTTTTTAGGTTATTGATTTTTATTTTTTTGCTTTGTTGTTGTCCTCCCCCACATCACTCCAAAATTGTTTCTAGAATTAAATCAGAGTCTCTTTGTAAGTAGTTTTTCATTTGATTAGTCATCACAAGCAAGCTTGATCAATTTCAGGGTTCCATGACTAATAGGCTGGTCAACCAGCTAAGTCATAAAAAATGTTAGACATTTTAGCCCACATATCAAGATTTTTCTTGGATACAATGCAGTGTCCTGAAGATAAAAAATGGATCAAGGGTTGAGCAAGTTTTGGATGGAATGAGAGAACCTAAGGGATCATGCAACTTGTAAATCTTTTGAAGTGCTTTAAGTCCACTTAAAGTGTAATTTGTCAATTTCTAAGGACAAGAATAGAGTTTTAGAGACCCCATGGGATGTCAGTAGTGCCTAGAATAAGTATGTAAGTGCATAACATTCATTTGGTTCTTCATTATGTTCATCTAGACATCTTGGGTCTAGTGGCAAAAAATTTGAGTAGGCACTTTGCTGACATCATAGCTACCACATGTGGATGAGTTAGGTATTGGGTTTGTTTAAATTAGTCCTAAGAACATATTTTCCAAGTGTATGGTCATCCACTAAAATGAATCAAAATATATGAAGACACAAATTTGGTCTCTCAGGCAAAATTTGTTAAGTTTCCATACTTAGCCATTTTTGAATAAGCTCAAATAGATATGAGTTAACATATTGACAAGGCCATATATCACACATGTGGTAATCACAATAAAAAGTGAGCATATGGTTTTATTTATCTTGGTCCCTAGTTATTACATGCTTAGTTTCAAATGATTTTCCAAAGTGCGATAGAATTTATGCATATTCAAAGTTGGCTCCTCAATCATATTTTGCTAAGTTTCCCATACTTGGCCAAATGAACTAGATCATTGTTAGGAGTAGGAATGAATGGACCAAGCAACTTGAGCATTTTTTAGACACACTTAGAAGACTCTTAGGACCAATATATCAAATTTGATCATTCCTTTTAGCCTCAAGAACATCTCCTAAAGATTTGGTACCTCCATGAATTTTGCACTTAAAATTATAGGCCTTTAAATTTGGACCTATAACATAAGACGTTCACGCTAATGTCAAAATAAAGACACTACAAAAATCTATATGAGCTTAAATTTTATGGTCTATGGGACATCAAATACGTTCTATGGGATGTCAAATATGGTCCATGTGACATCAATTTTAAGCTCCATTAACTAATTATTGGGGTTTAAATAGTGAGTCTCAGTTGATCTTATGATCTACATTACATCATAAATTTAGATCTAATGACAAGCAAAGGTTAAAGGGGTCAGAAAATATTAAGAGAAAATGTGTGCATGAAAAGTGTCAATTATGCATTCGATTGGTATAATATCAATGACTTGTAGGAATTCATACATATCAAAATCAATGGATCAAGGTGAGTCAATATGTCAGTTAGTTAAGTTAGATTTTGATGGCCAATTAGAATAAAGGTGAGCCCAAGATTTTTGATGGAGGTTGAGAAGCCATTTTTCACCAAGGGTAAAAATGGTTTTATAGGGTCATCTTGATACCATTGAGGCTCATTCAAACACCTTGAGGTGGTCAATATGATGTAATTAGGTATGGAGAACATAGAGGGACTACCCATGAAGCTAAATATGGACCTTTAACTCACAAGTTTTCATAATAAAGGGATCTTTATCTGACTATGTTATCCATTGCTAGAATAAGGAGTTAAAATTTTAAAGGGTGCCACAAATGCATATATATGGACCCCAATAGTTCATCCCTAAGACCAACTACAAGAAAAGGACATCTTTTTACTATGCATGCCATGATGAACTAGTTAGGAACAATTGACAATAAGATAAGATCCTAACAAACTATCCTAGTTGATGTAACTACATAGATGGAAAAATAAAGCTTAGAGAAAATTAAATTCACCTTTTCAATAATAAGGAGCATCAATGTAATTGTGAAACCACTTGAAGTAGCCCAAATCAATCAAAATGGTTTGAATGAGCTTAATTTGTGGAGGTAGTTGTAAAAACATATCAAATGGATTTGAGATCATTTTATTCCCTTTTGAGAACCAAAAATCCATCTCTTATTTCCTTTCTTTTTATAAATATAGCCTTTGAGCTATTGATTTTCATCCCTCAGGTTGGTATGACTAGACTCTAACAAAATTGTATTCTGCACCTCTTGGAGTAGTGAATAGAGAATTTTATAGTCATTTTCTAATTTGTAAGTAGTGCTTTAAGTTTGTTTAATATGAAAATTTAATTTTTATCTTCCTCTTGCATGTCCAAAATGAACCTAATTGATAACAAATTAATTTCTAGGTCATATAGTGTGTCTTAGCATTGATCTCTCAAAGATATAGTGGACAACCAAATTTAAGTGTCTTCAACCAGACCTTATTTTCATTGCTCCCTATTCTAGGTGCATAAAACTAACCTCTATATGAAATACTATTGCATAAAAACTATAGTAAGCAATGCATTATCTTGTGTCATAGTATATTAGTGTTTTAAAGAGTCTGAGATTAAGATTGGATTTGATAAATTCAAACTACATCACCACACATTAGAATAGGTTTTACTTCATGAAAATTTCTTGACTCTTTTCACCCCAATAAATTTTAGGTTTTAAAAATAAAGGTCTAAATTATAAAATCTAAGGAGTTAGCCTCATAAAAAATATTAGAGTTTTGGTCTATTTATATGCATCCCAAAGCCTTAGATCATTCCCATGTTAGTCTAGGTATGGGTCAAACTTGAACAAATATAACTTCTATTGTGTGATATTTCGATAGCTATCAACTAGTAGAATCAAGACCTATCCAAAAGATACCAACTTTTAAGTCAAGCATCAACAAGTCAAGAATCTCCTTGCTCCACCAAAATATGTCAAAAACAATAACGTATCATCCTATCTTCATCAAAATACAAACAAGGTCAAACAATCATAGTATGTTGGCTCCTTCATGGGTTACTATTTCTCTTGAGGTAAATTTGGACATAAAGTTGTTAACTATAGATTGAGAAGCAAAATTCTATGTTATAGTTGTAACCAAAGAGGACACATTTCAAGAGAGTATAAGATAAAATATAGTAGGAAAACCAGTCATGTTGAAAAGTTATGTAGTCATGACACTAAAGAATGGATCAAGAAAGCAGACCCTATAGAAAAGAAGCACAAAGATAGAGGAAAATAATATGTGATGTCCCAAACTATTTTTCACACTCAAAATGAATATTTTAAATGTTACATAGACAATGGTTATTCAAGTCACATGATAGGAGATAAAATCAAATTCATCACTTTGAATAAGAATGCCATTAGTTTAGTAAGGTTTAGGGATAACACATCTGCTAATATAATTGGGAATGGTGCTTTGAGCTTGGACAATGGGAATACCAAAATAGAAAATGTGTTATATATAGATGGATTAAAACACAACTTACTATAGAAAATGTGTTATATATAGATGGATTGAAACACAACTTACTAAGTGTGATTCAAATGTGCACCCAAGGACATACTCTAACATTTCATGAAAAAGGATATGAGATAAGGAAAGAAAAATTAGGAAGATTGATTGCCAAAGCTAAGAAAATTGAAAACAATCTCTATGTACTAAATGATATCACAAAATAGAAATGATGCAGGAGAAAGGTAGATGAGATTTTCTTATGGCATAAGAGGTTAGGTCATATAAACTTTGACAATCTTATCAAGATCAGCTCTAAGGGATCTATGAATAATATGCCCAAAATCTCTAAATATATAGATGCTCTTTGCAAGGCATGTCAACATGTTAATAAAACTAGGAGAATTCAATTCTAAATAATATTCCACTACTGGACCTTTAAAACTAATTCATATTGATCTATGTGGACCTACAAGGATTCAAAGTATTCAAGGAGATAATTACTTCATATTGTTTATAGATGATTTCACAAGAATGACTTGGGTAACATTCTTAAAGGAGAAGTCAGAAGATATAGCAAAGTTCAAGACCTTAAAAGCTTTGTTTCAAAATGAAATGATTATGAAGATCAAGTTTCTTTGGTCTAACAAAGGAGCAGATTTTTGGTCAAATGGTTTTGATGAGTTTTATGAGGTCAATGGAATAAGAAGATAGTTCTTAACTGCTAGAACACCTCAACAGAATGGGGTGGTTGAGAGAAAGAATAGAATAGTCCAAGAGATAGAAAGGACCATGTTGAATAAGTACAATATATCAAATGGTTATTGGAGAGAAGCTGTGAGTACTATAGTTTACACTTTGAATAGAGGTTAGATTAAGATCAATGGTGATAATAATCTATATGAATTATGGAATGGCAAACCTACAAGTGTTGAACATTTTAAGGTTTTTGGGAGTAAATGTTATAATAAGAGATATGATGATGACTTAGGAAAGTTTGATTCAAGATATAATGAAGGTTTATTCTTAGGATTTTCACAAGTGTTACCTACTAATGTTATCACAAAATGTTGTAAAATATAGTGGAGAGCACGAATGTGAATGTTGATGAGACAAAGAATTTGTATTCTTAGTCAAATAATGATGAAGGAGAAATAGAGATAGATGAGGATGAATAAGAGAGTGAGGAAAGAAAGGACTAAAAATTTCCATCCAGGCAAATTCAAAAGGATCATCCTAAATCTCAAATAATTGGAAACAAAAGTGTAGGTATACAAACAAGGATAAGAATGGCGAGTGATGCTAATCAGTGGAATACTACCTTTCTTTCAAACATTGAACCTAAAAACTATATAAAAGCAATTGAAGATAAGTTCTGGTTAGATGTAATTAATGAAGAGATAAATCAAATTGAGAAGAATGAAACTTGGGAGTTAGTAACTAGACCTAAAGATAAAAACATCATTGGTACAAAATGGGTTTTTAAGAAAAAATTGAATGAGATTTAAGAGGTCACCAAAAAAAAGATAGACTTATGTGCAAAGGATATTCGTAGGTAGAAGGAGTGGAATTTGAATAAACCTTTGCTCTTATAGAAACGTTAGAGGACATTATGATGTTTATTGCCTATGTAGGTTTCAAAGGATTCAAGATATACTAGATGAATATTAAGTCAACATTCCCAAATGGGAAATTAAAATAAGAAGTATACATTGAAAAACTTAAGGGTTTATTATTGATTAATTATAAGGACTATGTTTGTAGATTGAAGAAGGCCCTTTATGGTTTAAAACAAGCCCCTAAAGCTTGGTATGCTAGACTTGATAAGTACCTTTTGGACCAAGGGTTCAAGAGAGGAGTTTCAAATAGTAACCTGTATGTCAAAACTAAAAATGATCATCATTTGATATTTGTAGTCTATGTGGATGATATTATCTTTGGTGGAACTAATGAAAACATGACCAAGGATTTTTTAGAGGTGATGAAGTCATAATTTTAGATGTATAAGATGCTTGAAGAACTATCCTTTTTTATTGGACTTCAAATTAGTCAAACTAAAAAAGCTATGTTCATTTCATAGGTCAAGTATATAAAATAAATGTCAAATAAGTTTGAAATGGAAGATTGTAAGGCTGTAAGTACACCTATGGTTATAGGATTGAGGCTAAGCAAGAAGGATGAGTCCTTAAGGGTTAATCAAATAAAATATAGATCCATGATTAGGATTTTGTTGTATACTTATGCATCTAGACTAGATATCATGCAAGCAGTAGGTCTTGTGGGAAGATTCTAAGGAAATCCACCTACAAGCAGTCAAGAGGATACTTAGATATCTCAAAGGAACTTTGGAATATGGTTTATGGTACCCAAGGAGTAATAAGTTTGATCTAGTAGTGTATATAAAAGTAGATTGGGTTGGGAGTATAGATGATAGAAAAAGCACTAGTCGAGGATCCTTCTTCTTAGGAAAGTGTCTACTCTCCTAGTTAAGCAAAAAACATTTAGAAGTTTTATCTACATGTGAACTTGAGTACATTGTAGTAGCATCATGTTTTACTCAAGTGTTGTGGATGAGACAAAAACTAAGAGACTACAAGGTGGAGTTTTATGTCCCTATTCTTATTCTTTGTGATAATACTAGTTTCATAGTGTTTTAAAGAATCTTGTATTGCATTCAAGGACCAAACATATTCCTATTATTGACCATTTTGACCACAAGTCAAAATGGGTCAACCCCCCTATAGTCAAAAATTTATATATGGGTATAATATAATGTTAAAGGGTATATCATAGTTAATTATATGTGATTTGATGAAATTTTAGCCTTGATCATGATATAATTAGTATTTATGCCATTTTGAAACATTTAGAGATCATAAATGAGCATTAACTACAAGTAAAGGATCTAGTAGGTTTCCATTGTGTTTGAACATTTAGGGGAATGAAAGAGGTTTGAAAAAAATCTTAGTTGTTCATCAAAGCCTTGGTAGGCCAAACAGTAATTTCCTACATCTATATGCATAGTCAGTTAAGTGAGTCATTCACCATGAATGAGCACCTATAGGAGATATGGAGAAGAGCATCATGTTGAAAAGGAGTAATTGCCTAGATTCAATCACTTCATGGTTTAAAGATCTTGTTTAAAGAAGATGAGGAAGTTCCAATTGAATTTATTATCACCAAGTGTTAAAACCTCACTCAATAAAATCAAAGATCAACAACACATGGGTGATTACCAAAAGTTATTAAGTCAAAGTCCCCCAGATCAAGATCAATGGTGCATACTCTTACGTATAAAATTTGATCAAAAATCCACGTTGAAGACTAGGGTCAATAAGTCAAGATAAATCTATGACACACATTAAATAATAAAGATGGAGATCTAATGGTGAGCATGAAGTTAATAGGTCAGAGGATCCTAAGAATGAATGTGATGGTGCCATGTGTGATAATCATGGTGAATTAGCATCATATCAATGACCTGTGTTTGATCACCCAAATCAAGGATCGATGGTGTATGTTCAACCATGTAGATGGAGATCAATGGTGTGAATCAAGTCAATAATTAAATAAACCTAGAAGGCATGTAGGGCTACCAAGTGTCACAATCTTGAAATCCTAGATCAAATATTAATGACCAACATTGAAAGTTAAGGCTAGGAGACTCCCTAGGAGATTGACAAAGTGAATTTGATCAAGTTTTGAGGGACACAAGATGAAGAAATGTGTCCAAAGTGACAATGGTTATACTTTAAAATTAAATAAATATCATGGTAAGGAGTCGACACAAATGGATAGGTCAAATCAAAAGATTTTTTGGACTTAATCACATAAATATATAAACACAAGATCAAAATATGATTTGGTTTATCAAAGAAAATACTTAAAATTCATATACGACTATTAAGGCTCAGTAAAGATAACCTCATAAACCCTATAGTCCCAAGAAAACACATACAATAAGTTCATCACAGTCATGGAAGGTTCATGATGAAAATCAATCTTATAATAATAGGGATCTCTTTATACTAGTATATATAAATGACCTCATCAATCATATAATAGATGCCTCCTTAGTTCAATCATCAATTATGTCCCCATTCAGTGATGGGGCATTCCAAGATGGCCAAATGATGAAGGCAGTTTTTTAAGCAAATAATGAGGAGTCTTACACCACATTTCATGGAGTTTCATGCCTTTTAGGTCCATTTATCTTATCAGACCTTACATGGTATATATCACACTCATTTTACTACATGTATAACTCCTTTTCTCATCATGACACATGTCCTCGTGACTCTTAAACTTCACTCTTTTCTTCTCTCTCTCCAATTCTATAAGTAGTAGCCATTTTTGGCTATTAAAGCTAATATCACACCATGCACGGTGAAGCCCTAATGGAATGAAATTGTATTTTGAATTTTAAAAATCAATATAAGTCTAGTTTTGAGTTCATGAATAATTTTCTAAGGGTGAAAAGTAATGTATGGTGGAGTTAGTGATAATTATTTATCCTTTCTTCCATTATCCTCTCATGTTTTTGCAATAGTTCTTATTTTAATAGGTCATATAGAGTATATTCAAGTGTTTTATAATCCTTTAAAGTGTGAAATTGTTCTTAGAGTGTGAAATCTTCCCTCTAGTACATTTACCTTATTTTTTTGCATGCATCTCACCTCTATATTGAAACATTGATGTTAGAACCTTTTAGGACTTAAAAACTAGTTTGTGTGCCTTGTTTCATTGTGTTAGGAGTATGATGGTCACGTGTAAATAATATTTATATATCACCCTTTATAGTAGGTTCATTTCATTTAAATTTTAAACTATTTTCCCATAAGCAAGCACTAGTTTAGGTAATAATAATTTCAAGGTACATTTAAGGAGCTAGCCCTTAAATCTAGAGGCTTATTTCCTCCATAGGTACACAAACATACCTAGAAATATTCCCATGTTTCCCAAATATATAAGAGGATTTAACAACCTCTTCTAGGGTGAAATATTTGGTGACAATAGTTATGTCATGCCTAGTGGGACCAAGGTTCAAGAGAGTAGAAAGATTGTTGGTGTATCTTTCTTCTAATCAGCTTTTGGAAGCAAGTAAAATAGTACCAATGGTGACTCTGAATGATAAATTATGATTGTAATCATCCCTAGTATATCTCATTAAATATTTTGATAAATTTTTACATCTCATTTAACATATGAGGTTGATATGAATATTTGTGCTGAATACCCCTATCACTAACCTCCCTATCAGCCTTGTTATGAACCACATTTTACTCCTCAACACTCCTATCAAAATGCCTATCAATCCTATAGACCATGTTATCCCTATTATCCTCCATTTTAATTCCCATATATAAATCATATTTTTTGAAATCCTTGTGAGGAAGGTTACTAAAAAACTATCAAGAAATGCCTTTCTATCAACCTCAATATGAACCCTATCATTCATACCATGATGCCTATCAACCTCAAGAGTACTCTAATGAGTCTTGTCATGAGGAATCAGATGATTCCATGGATTGTAAACAAAGATACTATAATACAAGGTATGAATACCTAGAAAATCAAATCTAATAACATAGTGTTGGCCTTAATCCTTATCATTACCCTCCTCCTCTTTTATCAATCCCATCTCATTTCTAATCTTTTTTGGCACTCTTACTAGAGCTAACAGATAGTGAAGACAATATGGGAACATGGGATAATAAGTTTGATGTGCTTCCCAATCATCTCATGGAATGGTTAAGAAGTTTTGTCTAAAGATGGATGAGTACATTGGAGGTGGTTGAAGATGAAATATAATAAGATATCAAAGAACAAATGGACTTGGTAAAGAATTACCTTCAATGATCAATAGATAGGATTAAAATGTGGGAGGACAAAGATCTCAAGAATGAACATGATACTATTGAATACCCTCAAGGAAGCTATTGGCACATTACAACACCTACTTAAGGAGATGTATTTATTTCTAATCATCCCAAAAGATCACTTCCTCATGAGCTTACTAGTACATTTCTCTTTATTAAATCCATTCTCAATCCCTCTCCTTCACCTCACACTCCCTCTCCAATCTATAAGCCCTCCATTAGTCCTCATATTCCATAGCCATCTCATGAGCCTATCCATCAACCTTCCACCTCATACCTTATTGAGAAATAAACCTATCTTGAGGGAATAAAGTGAAGAGGAAAGATATTAAGTCATAGATGATCAATAAGATGTCATAGGGACTCCCCTTGATGAACAAAAGGGTAATCCTACCTTATTGAGTGAAGAAAAACATATTGAAGACTCTATTGTATATGTCCATGAAGAATGTGGCTAAGACTTGAAAAGAGAGGTAGTTGAAGAAGAATCCATATCTAATCATGAAGTTTTGGATGACCATATAAAGTATGAATTGTAGTGTGTTATCAAAGATGAAGGTGAACTTCAAGTCAACGCTTAAAAGGTTGGAGTCCTAGAAAAGCATCATGAGACCAAGGTAGAAGTGGTAGTCTTTGAGGAGAAATTAATATATTAGCCTACTATGGAACCACTTTTAGATGCCTTAGAACATAAATAACACCAAATTAATGACCTCATACATCAATAAGATAAAATTTAAGAGGTAGTGGTTCTAGATGACAAGGATGACAAAGATGAATATCAACTGTAAATGAAGCTTTTTCAAGAGCTTTAAGATATTTTGAAAGTTGAGTCTTAATTAATTGAAAAGGTGGAGAAAGAGTATTCCATGGAGTATAATGGCCAAGATTGGGTAGACTATATAAAGATCCTTGATGAGCTTGAAGAGATTGCAACTAGAAAGAAACCCAATCTTATTAAGAGCACCATGAAGATCACGAAGGTATGTCTTGTTGAACCATCATTGGAGGTCATACTTGAGAAGTCTTATGAGAAATTTGAGGTTATTAGCTGCAAGAGGAGTTCATTTCCATAGCTAATCTATTTGGATTTGTTCTATTTTATTGAACATTATGCCAATGAAGTTAGCAAACACCATGGAGAAGATGGATGCATAAATGCCAAGGGTCAAAAGGCTACATGATTCATTCATTCCTCTATGTCATGAAACAAGAAAGGTTTCAAACTTACCCTTTGATCCTAGAGGAAGTGTTCATTTTAGGTTGGTTAGTGTTTGAGTTAGTTAGTTTGGTTTGAGTGTTTGTGTTCTATAAGTGCTCATGAAGCACATGTATGTTTCTTGATTTATATCTTGTTCTTGTTATTTTATGTGTTTTAAAAGGTAATTTATGTGTCAAATCTAGTGTATAGGTGACTCCATGTCCCAATAGATAGGATTAGTCTACTGGTCATGGCATAGCAAGCATACCACCCTTGGGAAATCACTAATAATGTTGACCATTTTGACCACAAGTCAAAATGGGTCAACCCCCCTTAGTCAAAAATTTATATAGGGGTCTAATATAATTTTATATGGTGTGTCATACTTAATTATATGTTATTTTAGTCTTGGTCATGGTCTGATTAGTCCTTATGTCATTTTGAGACACTTAGAGATCATAAATGAGCGTTAACTATAAGTAAACAATCTAGTAGGTTTCCATGGTGTTCAAGTACCCAAGGGTATGAAGGAGGTTTTCACAAAGTCTCAATGGTTCATCAAAGCCTTAGTAGGCCAAATAGTCATTTCCTACATCTCCATGCATAGTCAACTGAGTGAGTCATCCACCATGAATGAGCACCTATAGGAGCTATGGAGAAGATCATCACATTGAAAAGGAGAATTTTCCTTTTTTCAATCACTTCAGGGTTGAAAGAGCTTGTTTGAATAACATGAGTAAGTTCCAATTGAACAAATTTTTGCCAAGTGTAAAAACCTAACTCGATTAGATCAAATATCAATGGCACATGGGTGATCACTAGAAGTCAATAAGTCAAATTCCCTTGGATAAATATTGATGGTGCATACTCTTACATATAAATTGTGATCGATGATCCACGTTGAAGACTAGGGTAAATAATTCAATAAATATCTATGGTGCACATTCAATCATGTAGATGGAGATCTAATGGTGAGCATGAAGTTAATAGGTTAGAGGATCCTAAGAATGAATGTGATGGTGCCATGTGTCACAATCATGGTGAATCATTAGTAGATTGATGACCCACATTTGATCACCCAAATAAAGGATCGATGACATGTGTTAAACCTTATAGATGGAGATTGATGGTGTGAATTACTTCAACAATTAAATAAGCTTGGAAGGCATGCAGGGTTACCAAGTGTCACTATCTCAAAATCCTGGAATAAAGATCGACAACCAACATTGAAAGTCAAGGCTAGGAGACTACTGAGGAGACATATGGAGTGAATTTGATCAAGTTTCAAGGGACATGATTTGAAGACACATATCCACAGTGATAATGGTTATACTTTAAAATTAAATAAATAGTGTGGCAAGGAGATGACACATAGACAAATAGGTCAGATTGAAATATTTTGTGGACCCAAACACACAAATGTATAAACATAAGATCAAAATATTATTTGGGTTATCAAGTAAAATACTTCAATTTTTTATGCCACCATTAAGGCTCAGTCAAGACCACCTCATAAACCATATAATCCTATGAAAACACATAAAATAATTTTAGCATAGTCATGGAGGGTTCATGATGAACATCAATCCTAGAATGATAGGGATACTTTTATACTAGTTTATACAAATGACATCATCAATCATATAATGGATGCCTCCTACTCAGTTCAATCATCATTTTTTTCCCCATTTAGTGGTGGGGCATTCCAAGAGGGACAAATGATGAAGGTAGTTTTTTGAGCAAATAATGAGGAGTCATATGCCACATTTCATGGATTTTCATGCCTTTAAGGTTAATTTATATTATCATACCTTACATGGCCTATATCACATTCATTATCCTACATGTATACTCTTTTTCTTAGCATGACACATGTCCTAGTGACTCTTGGATTTCATTCTCTTCTTCTCTCTCCAATTTGATAAGTAACATCCATTTTTGGCTATTGAATCTAATACCACACCATGTATGGCAAAGCCCTGATGGAATGAAATTGTATTTTTCCTTTGAAAAATGTATATAAGTTTGGTTTTGATTTCATGAACAATTTTCTAAGTGTGCAAAGTGATGTATGGTAGAGTTAGTAATAATTCTCTATCCTTTCTTCCCTTATCATCTCATGTTTATGTAAGAGTTCATATTCTAACAGGTCATATAGAGTGTATTTAAGTGTTTTATGCTCCTTTAAAGTGTGAAATTGTTCTTATAGTGTGAAATCTAATATTTGGTTCATTTACCTTGTGTTATTTCATGCATCTTTCCTCTATATTGAAACATTGATGTTAGAACCTTCTAGAAATTAGGAGCTAGATTGTATGCCTTGTTTCATTGTGATAGGAGTATGATGGTCATGTGGAAATAATCTTGGTGTATCACTATTTAGATTAGGTTAATTTCATGCAAATTTATAATTACTTTCCCACAAATAAGCATAGTTCAAGTAATAATCATTTCTAGATACATTCAGGGAGCTAGCCCTTAAACTAGAGGCTTACTTTCACCATAAGTACACCCACATACCTAGAAGTATTCCCATGTTTCAAAAATATAGAAGAGGATTGAACACCATATTTTAAGGTGAAATATTTTTTGACACCAATTTTGACATGCTTGGTGGGACCATGGTCCATGAGAGTGGAAAGATTACTGGTGTGTCTTTCCTCTAATCAACTATTGGAAGCAATCAAGATAACACCAATACCGACTCCAAATGATAATTTTTGGTTGTAATCATTCCAGGTATATCTCATTGAATATTTTTATTATTTTTTGTATCTCATTTAACATATGAGGTTGATATGAATAGCTATAGTGAATACCCATATCATGAGCCTCCTTATCAGCCTTGTTATGAACCATATTTTACTTTTATCAATCCTATAGATGATGTTAGCCCTATAGTTCTCCATTTCAGTTCCAATATATACATCATGTCATTAGACATAATTATGAGTAAGGTTACCAAAAAAATTATCAATAAATGCCTTTCTATCAACCCCAATATGAGCCCTATCATTCATACCATGATGCTTATAAACCTCAATAGTACTCCTATGAGTCTTATGATGAGCAATTAGATGATTCCATGGATTGTACATAAAGATAATACAATACAAGGTATGAATTCTTAGAAACTAAAATCCAACAACATATAGTCAACCTTAATCCCTATCATTACCCTCCTCCTCCTCTATCAGCCTCATATCATGTCCAATCCTTCGTGGCACTCCTACCAAAGCTACTAAATAGTGAATACAATATGGAAACAAGGGGTAATGAGTTTGATGTGCTTCCTAATCATCTCATGAAATGGTTAATAAGTTTTATCCAAATATGGATGAGTGCATGGGAGGTGGTGGAAGATGAAATTCAATGAGAGATCAAAGAACAAATGGAATTGGTAAATAAGTTCCTTCAATGCTCAATATATAGGCTAAAGATGTGGGAGGACAAAGATATTGATAATGAACATTATGCTATTCAAGAGCCTTAAAGAGGCTATTGGCAAGTTAAAACTCCTTTATTATTTAGATTTATTTCTTTCTAATCAGCCCAAAAGATCACTTCCCCATGAGCTTACTAGTGCAATCCTCTTTCCTAAATCCATTCACAAGCCCTCTCCTTCACCTCACATTCCCTCTCCAATCCATAATCCCTCCATCACACCTCATATTCCATTGCCATCTCATGAGCCTATCCATCAACCTTCTACCTCACACCTTATGGAGAAAGAACCTATCTTAAAGGAATCAAGTGAAGAGGAAAGAGCTCAAGTCATAGCTGATCAAGAATATGTCATGAGTGACTATGATGAATAAATCACCATAGGGACTCCCCTTGGTGAACAAAATGGTAATTTGACCTTCTTGAGTAAAGAGAAACATATTAAAGTCCATACTACATCTATCCATGAGGAATGTGGCCAAGATTTTAAAAGAGAGGTATTTGAGGAAGACTCCATATCTGATCATGAAGGTGTGGATGGCCATATCAAGCATGAAGTGGATTGTGCTATCAAGGATGAAGGTAAACTTCAAGTCACCCCTTAAAAGATTACATTCCTAGAAAATTCTCATGAGACCAAGGTATAAGAGTTAGTATTTGAGGATCACTCAATATCTTAGGCTAATGTGAAACCACCCTTAGATACATTGGAACACAAAGAACATCAACTTGATGACCTCATACATCAAGAAAATAAAATTGAAGAGGTAGTGGTTCTAGATGACAAGGAGGACAAAGATGGTTGGTAACTACAAATTAACCTATTTTAAGAGCTTGAAGATCTTTACCAAATTGAGGGTTAAATACTTGAAAAGGTGGAGAAATAGTCTTCCATGAAGGAAAATGAATAATATTGGGTAGAATATGCAAATATCTTTAATGATCTTGTAGCTAAAAAGAAACCCAATCTTATTGAGAACACCATGGAGATCAAGAAGCTATGTCTTGTTGAACCATCATTGAACATCATAATTGAGAAGTCTTATGAGAAATTTGAGGTTGTTGATTTGTAAGAGGAGTTCATTTCCATAGATAATCTATTTGGATCTACTTTGTTTTTATTAAACAGCATTCTAATGAAGTTGGCAAACACCATGAAGAAGATGGAGGCATCAATGCCAAGGGTCAAAAGGCTACATGTCTCATTCATTATTATATGGCATGAAACAAGAAAGGGTTCAAACTTCCCCTTTGATCCTAGAGGAAGTGGTCATTTTAGGTTAGTTATTGTTTAAGTTAGTTCATTTGGTTTGTGTGTTTATGTTCCATAAGTGCTCATGAAGCATGTGTGTGTTTTTTTATTTGTGTCTTATTCTTATTGTTTTATGTTATTTGGTGTGTTATCAAAGATGATTTGTGTGTCAAAGTTGGTGATATGTGACTCCATGGCCCAATGGATAGGATTAGGCTATTGTTCATGGCATAACAAGCATACAATCATTGGGAAATCACTAAGAATGTTGACCATTTTGACCACAAGTCAAAATGGGTCAACCCCCCTATAGTCAAAAAATTATATAGGGGTCTAATATAATGGTATAGGGTTTTTCATAGTTAATTAGATGTTATTTGATGTCATTTTAGCTTTGGTCATGGTCTGATTAGTCCTTATGTCATTTTGAGACACTTAGAGATCATAAATGATCATTAACTGCAAGTAAAGGATCTAATAGGTTTCCATGGTGTTCAAGCATTCAAAGGCATGAAGGAGGTCTAAAAAAAATCTCAGTGGTTCATCAAATCCTTGGTAGGACAAATAGTCATTTTATTCATCTCCATGCATAGTCAACTGAGTGAGTCATCCATCATGAATGAGCACTTATAGGAGCTATGGAGAAGATCATCACGTTGAAAAGGAGAAATTGTTTGGTTTCAATCACTTCATGGTTGAAAGATCTTGTTTGAAGAAGATGAGGAAGTTCCAATTGAACATAGTCACCAAGTATCAAAATCTTTCTTGATCAGATCAAAGATCAATGACACATGGGTGATCCACAAAAGCTAATAAGTTAAATTCCCTTAGATCAAGATCGACAGTGCGCACTATACATGCAAATTTTGATCGATGTTCTACATTGAAGATTAGGGTCAATAATTCAAGATAGATCTATGGTATGTATTTAATCATACAGATGGAAATCTAATGGAAAAAACAAATTTAATAGGTCAGAGGATCTTGAGAATGAATATGATGGTGCCATGTGTCATAATCATAGTGAATTGACAGTAGATCAATGACCTATGTTTGATCACACAAATAAAGGATCAATGATGTGCATTTAACCATGCAGATGGAGATAAATGGTGTAAATCAAGTCAACATTTTAATAATCTTAGAAGGCACATAAGGCTACCAAATATCATAATCTCAAAAACCCAAATCAAAGATTGACAACTAATAATAAAATTCAAGGCTAGGAGACTCTTGAGGAGATCAACAAAGCAAATTTGATCAAGTTTCAAGGGACACGAGATGAAGACACATGTCTAAAGAGAGAATGGTTATACTTTAAAATTAAATAAATAGCATGGTAAGGAGATGACACATAGATAAATAGGTTAGATCAAAATATTTTATAGAACCAAGAATGTAAATGTATAAACATGAGATCAAAATATGATCTGGGTTATTAAATAAAATGATTAAAATTCATATGCTTCCATTAAGGCTTAGTCAAAACTACTTCATAAACCCTTCAATCCCAGGAAAATACATATAATAAGTTTAACACAATCATGGAGGGGTCATGATGAACATCAATCCTATAATGGTAGGGATCTCTTTATACTACTCTATACAAATAACCTCATTAGGCATATAATTGATGCCTCCTAAATTCAATCATCACTTATTTCCCCATTCAATTTTCAGGGTGCGAAACACTGGAAGCACACAGTTGATTACCAAACCAAGCAACTTAATATGCGGAAATTAACCAGATTCAACAAGTAACTAGAATTCAGAATAACATAGAATATGAGAGACAATACACAACTTGTATTAATAACTCTTACAGAAAAGAATACAATAAAGAAGATGCCACTTCTTCTCCACCACCTCTTCAGAGGTTTCCCACACCTCAAGTGAACAGTAATTCTTTCCTCAAAGCTCTGTCTACTAGGTCCCAACACCCAACTCAAACGCAGAGTTGGTGTTCACCTTACACCTATGCTCCACACACTCCACAAGTGCTCCACGCACTCTACAAGTACTCAAAGTACTTCAAGTAGATCTCCCATGAACCTGCAATAACTTGCACCTCAACAGACCATACTTATGGAAGGAAATGCCTTGCCTTCTTCTTAGCTCTCCATGTACTCCACGTACATACCAATGAGTACACACCGTACTCCAAGTAGATCCTGCCTGATCCTGCTCCCTGTTGTGTTGCTGTCCTATCTGATCTCCAACCTATAGATCAATACTGGTTCTGCACACCTGTGAACCTTGACCTTGCACACACACACACACCTATAGATCAATGATCTTACTTACCATGTAGATCTCCTATAAGGGCCATGCTCACCTGATGACCAAGATCATACACTCCTGAAGAATCCAGCTGACTCTCCAATCCAGCACCAACACAAATGGTACTGTGGCACTAGGAGGAATGCACCATTGCTCTACCTCACACACCGAAGGAGCTTATAATTATGCTCTCTTACTCCCTAGCACTAATTTACAATACAACCATGAGTCTATTATATAGATCTCATCCAAACAATAATTAGACGCCTAGTACAATAATTAGATCCGCAGCTCTCAGTCTATAATTAGCACTCATCATGCAAACACTTGGTTCATTAGCTAACTGCCTATAATAAACTCGCAGTCAAACCACACAGGTGATCGACACCAGTCCCTGTCTGCCTGGGGGTCACCAACATCGGCCGATATCTGACCGATGTCGGTTGCTTCCTATCTCCTTCCTGCCAACGTTGGTTGGCCTGACCAACACTGGTGTCCGTGGCACTCAACAATCCTTCTGCACCCTCCTCCATGTCTACATCAGTGAAGCTTTTAGCTCCACAACTTAACAATCTCCCATTTGGAGATAAACAGCTGCACTGTACCTATACCTGTACTCTGTCTAATCTATTTCTTGGTTTGTATTCCTCTTCAAGCTCAATCTTGAAGACAACCCACCACACATCCCGTGGTGCACCACCTATCATCCGAGTACCCTGCCACATCTGAACCTACAAAACCATGTAGTGAAGTCCTGACCCTGCATAGCATGAATCCCTGCTACTGGTCCCTCTCAAATACCTGAGAACCCACTTCCTCGAATTGGCTCCTAACTCTCTGACTACTCCCACTGCATGGGAATACTCAGGTCTATACTAGACCTCATGTGATTTCAGACACTGTACCTGTCCAGCCCTTAGTGTGCTCTGGCTTTGCATCCTGTGTAATGAACCTCACCAACACTTGAATCACATCAGCTCCCACTAGAGACAAAATCAACCTGTGATCTCCATGCCTCCCATGTCAAAGAATTTTGCTGCTCCAAACTCCTCCTGACATGCCACTGAACTAATCTTACCCTTAGCTCAGTAAAACCCTGTATGTACAAACCTTGCTAGCAAATATACCATCCACATATAGCAACAGAATGATGTCATGACTCATCATCCACCTGGTAAGACAAACCATAGTAGTTACCCTGACATTGACTGAAGCCATGCTCCGTCCTCCACCTGTCAAAACCTGTACCACTATCCTGCAGCTTCCTCAAGACCATATGCCTGGCCTTCTGTCTCATGTGTTCGTTCTCTCTATTCTTCAACTAAGGTATCCATTCGTCTCTATGCTTTCACACCGGCTGGAAACCCTACCAAAACTCCCATTTGGTTCTGCATCATATCCCTGCCATGCTCCCACCTATTTCCTAGATCCTTCCTGCTCTACAATCAGCAACAAGTATAAAGAAGAGGAACAACGAATTTGAGGGCCTACTTACGTCTTCAGTCCTCTGTATGGGTGTTTGAGACTCCTTGATAGCATGCTATCCACCCAAAATCCGTTACAGTGACCGACCTTGGTCACTCCACAGTCTGCATCTGACCGACGTCGGTTCCCATGCGTCTATCCCTGACTACCAACCTGCCAATGTTAGTGTCCTCCTGCTGCCGACGTCGGTCCTCGTGACTGACATCGGTCTTACTACCGTCGACATCAATTTTTTGCTAATGCCAGTACCTGTGTTTCCTGTGAGTGATGACTTTTTACCCGTGAGCTCCTTTGAATCAAAACCCATGTCCAAACTGCTCTGCTCAGAAGTATCCAGCACCATCCACTGGTTTCTATCCACCATCTCCTCCAAGAACACCAAAGCTTTCCAGTTCTTAAGCCTATCAAATATATCTATCTTCCGCTTAAGAACATGCATCTCCTTCCTGCTCATGTGACCAAGCCTACAAAGCCACGTCTCCGTAACAGAAGAAGAATCAGTAATATAAACAAGTAGATAAAGAGTACCTATTTTCTTACCACCAGCTAATTCAAGTGCACCTATTGTGAGAGTTCTTGTGCATCTCTCATCACCCAATCTTTCTAAAGAAATTAGCCATATCTCCAAACCTGGGACCTGCATGACCTTCATCAACACCTGTGTGTTGGCCGCTTGCAATTTTAGCTTCACTTCCCCTTTGCCAATTCTTTGGAAAGGCTCACCAGCTCCTCTACCTAGGGCTGCATGGAAAGAGGCAACCGAATCTTTTATCCAAGATTCAACTTTATCCAAGAAACCTCCCAGAGCATCCTGTGCAACATCCCCTGCAACATCTGCTTCTTTAGTTCCTTCTTGCTGATCTTCCACAAACCAACAATATTCTTTTACCTGCTCTTTCTTTCCATGGGACCTTAAGTAACCATCTGTGCTTTTCAACTCCTCCATTCTTAGCTTACTTTCATCTGCCATTGCTCTGCTCCCACTCAATCAGAAACCCCTGAGAGTGACCTGTAACCAAACACAAAACCTGCTCCCTGCAACCTTAGCTCTGATACCACTTGTCAGGGTGCGAAACACCGAAAGCACACAGTTGATTACCAAACCAAGCAACTTAATATGCGGAAATTAACCAGATTCAACAAGTAACTAGAATTTAGAATAACACAGAATATGAGAGACAATACACAACTTGTATTAATAACTCTTACAGAAAAGAATACAATAAAGAAGATGCCACTTCTTCTCCACCACCTCTTCAGAGGTTTCCCACACCTCAAGTGAACAGTAATTCTTTCCTCAAAGCTCTCTCTACTAGGTCCCAACACCCAACTCAAACACAGAGTTGGTGTTCACCTTACACCTATGCTCCACGCACTCCACAAGTGCTCCACACACTCTACAAGTACTCAAAGTACTTCAAGTAGATCTCCCATGAACCTGCAACAACCTGCACCTCAACAGACCATACTTATGGAAGGAACTGCCTTGCCTTCCTCTTAGCTCTCCATGTACTCCATGTACATACCAATGAGTACACACCGTACTCCAAGTAGATCTTGCCTGATCCTACTCCCTGTTGTGTTGCTATCCTATCTGATCTCCAACCTACAGATCAATACTGGTTCTGCACACTTGTGAACCTTGACCTTGCACACACACACACACACACACACACCTGCAGATCAATGATCTTACTTACCATTTAGATCTCCTATAAGGGCCATACTCACCTGATGACCAAGATTATACACTCCTGAAGAATCCAATTGACTCTCCAATCCAGTACCAACACAACTAGTACTGTGGCACTAGGAAGAACGCACCATTGCTCTACCTCACACACTGAAGGAGCTTATAATTATGCTCTCTTACTCCCTAGCACTAATTTACAATACAACCATGAGTCTATTATATAGATCTCATCCAAACAATAATTAGACACCTAGTACAATAATTAGATCCACAGCTCTCAGTCTATAATTAGCACTCATCATGCAAACACTTAGTTCGTTAGCTAATTGCCCGTAATAAACTCACAGTCGAACCACACAGGCGACCGACGTTGGTCCCTATCCGCCTGGGGGTCACCGACGCCGGTGTTTGTGGCACTCAGCAATCCTTCTGCACCCTCCTCCATGTCTGCATTAGTGAAGCTTTTAGCTCCACAACTTAACATCAATGGTGGGGCATTCCAAGAGGACTAAATGATGAAGGTAGTTTTCTAAGCAAACAATGAGGAGTCTACCAAATTCATGGAGTTTCATGCCTTTGAGGGTCATTTGTCTTATCAGACCTTTCATGGTATGTATCACACTCATTCTTTTGCATGTATAACATCTTTTCACAGCATGACACATGTCTTAGTGACTCTTGGACTTCATTATCTTCTTCTCTCTCTCTAATTCTATAAATAGTAGCCATTTCTAGCTATTAAAGATAATACCAAACCATGTATGGTGAAGACCTATTGGAATAACATCATATTTTGCCTCTGAACAATCAATATAATTTTGGTTTTGATTTTGTGAACAATTATATAAGTGTGAAAAATGATGTATGGTGGAGTTAGTGATAATTCTCTATCCTTTCGTCCCTTATCATCTCATGTTTATGCAAGAGTTCCTATACTAATAGGTCATATAAAGTATAGTAAAGTGTGTTAGGCTCATTTAAAGTTTTAAATTGTTATTAGAGTGTGTGATCTATCCTTTACTTCATTTACCTTATGTTTCTTCATGCATCTCACCTCTATATTGAAACATTGATGTTAGAACCTTCTAGAACTTAGAAGCTAGTTTGTATGCCTTGTTTCATTATGATAGGAGTATTATGTTCATGTGGAAATCATCTTGGTGTATCACCCTTTATATTAGGTTAATTTAAAGTAAATTTATAACTCTTTTCCCACAAGAAAGCACTAGTTTAAGTAATAAGCATTTCAAGATACATTCAAGGAGTGAGCCCTTAAATCTAGAGGCTTACTTCCACCATAGGTACACCCACATACCTAAAAGTATTCCATGTTGCCCAAATATGGAAGGGGATTAAACACCATATTATAGGGTGAAATATTTGGTGACAAAACCTATTAAGTATCATTTATTCAGAGAACAGGTGAGTAAACAAAGCTTTAAGCTTGTATATGTGTCTACCAAGGATCATATTATACTTAGGGGGATCTGATGAGGAGGTTTTTTAGCTCTAAGAATAGAATTGAAGTGCATATACTATGAGGTCAAAGGGGGCATCATATCATTCTATAAAGAAGAAGCTATCTAAGATATGAAATATGAAAGGGGGCGTTTTCTTGCATGATATTTTATTTTTAAGTATTATTGTATGGAAGTTATTTGTCATTAACAAAGGGGGAGATTGATCTGCATTAAGAAGAGGTTTCCCAGTAAGAGAAGTCTCTCTGAGTAAGTTCCATCAATGAGTTATTGTCATCAATGAAAAAGGGGGATATTATTGGGAATTTGTTACACAGTATGTAATAAGTTGTCATTAATTTCATGAAAATGTCATTGATGTCATTCAATGGTGTCATTTTTGTTCTTGATGTTGAGTTCATAAATATTTATTTGAAAGACCTAGTGAAATGGCATAGACATAGTAGCATGATGGGTTGAGCCATATGAGACCTATGTGAGCAAGGTTGGTATAATGTGAGCATAGTATGAGGTTAGATGACATATAGATGAGGTTTTAAAGATAGTTCAATGAGTTTTAAGTTATGATCATAGTCTAAGTAGGACTTGTAGTATAAGGCTTAGTAGACAAAGTGACGTATAATAGCCTAATGAGTGGTTAAGATCATTTCTAATGTGGTAGAGTTATTGAGAGCATTGATAGAGGTGTGAGAGCTCACGTTAAGTTTATGTATAATGTTTGAAGTGAATACCTAAAGGAGAAATCATGAAAACTAGTGATAAGGTTTCCTATGTGCATAGAATGGGGTATTACAGACCTAAAAAGAGATTTCTTATACTCATTGGCATGTGAAACCTTTGCATGAGAGCTTGAGCACTTCATGAAAGTTGCAGAAGGTACCTAGCTTGATTTTCCTAAAATTGGTTTTGAAGATGAGGGGAAATCCTTTAAAAATGATTTAAAAGAAGTGAAACCAGTGTAAAACCTTCCAAAACCCTTATAATGACCTAATAGGAAAGATCTAATCGATTATGTATCATAATGGTCCTATTGACCTAGTTTGATGTTTGGAACATGTAAAGGACTCTTCAAGGTTTCTATAATCTTACTTCCTATGACCCTATTCCTCCCTGTAATCACACATCAACTCACATGTACACTACTAACCCTAGTTATCCCGCTTCAAGGTATTTGTCACTCATATGGACGTTTCCCATATCATATATCCATCCCATATGCATCCTTAACATCTTACTTCCCTTTTGCACACTAGACATATCCTCTAGATGCCTCTTGGTGTCCTTCCAAAAGCTTGTTGACCACCTAGAGTGGACATTTGACCTAGGTCATGGCTTAGAGAGGAAACCTTAAAGCTATGATGCATGTTTCCTTCATAAAAGTTGTGTCTTAGGCCTCAGCCTAGGCAAAACATGCAAACAAGGGACCAATTTTGCCTAAAAGGCTAGAAACAGCTACTTTTTTGCCTTTAGTGGATTAGGGTTGACATATATGATTATTCATCATTCATTTTAGCCTGTCTATCCTATATTTTTGATCTGATATTCTCTCTTGATCATCATTCTCAAAGCTTGGCTACCATCTTGAATCTCACCTAGTTCATTCTTGGCATACTTAGCTTTCATTGTGATAGGGGATGCCCTAGTATTTTTTAGTTCATCTTGGTGATTCACATTGCTCTTAATAGTGCTCCTAAAGCTTGTGGGTTGCACTTAGGTCCCTCAAAAATCCATTTCACTTATTCTTGTGTTTTATCTTTTGGCTCTATTTCAGTTTGTAGATTTTACTTCACCTCTTGCACTACTTTTGGCTCCCAGTTTGGACTCAACTTACACAGAGCTTGATCCTCCTCCTTCATTGCTTCCTAGCTTGGATAATTAGTTGGTAGAAATTCTAAACAATTATTTTGAGTTTGATATGAGATAACTTTTTAATACAAATGTAAATTCCTTTTTGTTTATAGTAGAATACATGCTAAGTTTTGATCGTTTTAGTGATTTAGCTTGTTTAGGGCATTATCTAAGATAGTTTCTAAAGTTTTATGCATTTTTATATGGTTAATAATATATTTCATTTCTTAAAATATCTTCCCTTACATGTCATGTTTACTTTAGAAACATCTCTCATTGCATGGTAGAATTCTAAATGCTCAAAACAATCTATATAATTTGCATAAATAATCTCCTTTCTTGCTAAACTAGAAAATTGCATTATTGGGAAACAATAGTGTTGAAAGTAAAGGGCTAAATCATAATTATATTAGGTATGCTATTTCACCCTTGCATGAATACTTATTTACTTCCTAAAACATCTTTTTTTTGGCTTGAAAGTGACTCTTCTTCTAAGTTTATACTTGTTAGCTCTCTTTATTCAACATTGTATTTTTCCACAATTTGTATGCAAACAATTTTCTATCCTTAGCTACTTACTCAGGTGTGGTTATACCCATTAGATATACTTGCATCATTTGTGTGCTTGATCATGCTAGCCCTAACCTAGTTTATAAGTATTTATATAGCTTGGTGTAAGCTAGCAAATTGGATAGCCTCTATATATTGCTAGTAACCCATAAAAGCCTTGGGCCTTCCACCCTTATAGTTATTTAAGTACCTTGTGTATCCCCCTACCAAACACTAGTGGCTACATTCTAATTATTGGAGCTACATTCTAGAACACCTAGTGGGACCTCGCATATGGTCTCATGCTAGTTTTATCCCATTTATAACTCTCCTAACCAACTCCCCTCTGTTATCTATTAGGATTTTCTTTTAGTTGGGTTTCAGCTCTTGTCTTGGTTATTTTATACTATTGTGGTTTTGTGTCATTATCCCTAATGATTCTTCATATTTTTTCATTTTATATTATTTCCCATATTGTTCTTATTTCATTGCATCCATGTCTAGCCTCCCACCCTTCGAATGCCAATCCCATTAGATTCAGGGACTTATCCTTGGGCTCACTCATGAGTAGGTTGTAGTTACAATGGAATGCCATAGATACCATAGGATCCAAGAGGTTCCCTTAGCCCAACATGGTGGCTTAGACCCTCTCACATTCCATATGGAATAATATTGGTAGGTCTATAACCAACGAACTCAGTGCCCTTTTCACCAGTTTAATCTTCATTCATCTTAAGATATTTCCCCTCGACCTCATGTCATGATTCATTCACCCATTTTAGGTAATGAGGACCCCCTTTCATGACTGAGGGCTAATGAGATAAATGTGATCATTGACAATTTCTATAGATTCCTTTAGGTGAATGAAGTGAACCCTTCTCCCCCTAGGAGTAGGCAACATGCTTCCTTTGGAGATAGAGCTTGCACCTATTTAGTTTCAAGTGCCTCAACTAGTTATCATGTGATTTCCCCACCTATTTCTTAGCATGAAAATCTACAACAAGACCCCCCTTGTATCCATGTTGTGGGACACGGGTGCTTTCATCACTTTGAGTCCTCCCATCCTCCTAGTCTATCATTTAGAGTTTCAAATGAGTGTGTTGATTTTGATCACCACTTGTAGATTAGAGATCCATGGGATGCCTATCTCAAGCATCAACACACTTAGGTTGACCCTCATCTAATGGCATGTGACCAACATCATATAGACCTAGGTCACCATAACTCTTTCCATGAGTATTCCTCATCATCTCATCATCCCCATTGGGAATGGTACCCTTCCCATGGTCATTCCCCACCCCAAGCTAGGGATGATTTCTAGCATGAGCATCCTCCATATTATGAAATTATTTAGCATTGTCCCCTCTATGATCAAGGCTATGATGAGGTCTATTGGCATAGGCAACATCATAACCATCATTAGCTTCCTTCCATATCTCATCATCAACCTACTATCAATCATGCCTACAAAGATCTTTGTAGGAATCCTCTAGCCTCCTAATTCTGTGTTATTCCCCTTCCTAATCATATCCCTGAACTACCTAAGTTCAATGGGACTCAAAACTCTAGTCCCATGGCATTTATGGATTGATAACATGATGAAGGCATGATGTTGAAGATCTTTGATCATTCTCTATGAGTTGAATCTCTCATTTGGTTTTAGAATCTACCTCCAAATTCTCTCTCTAGGTTCTAGCTCCTTTTGGATGACTTCCTCTAGTACCTTGATATCTCCAGACCATTTAACCTTGGCATCTAATCCCTCACCTCCATGGTGTAGGCCAAGGGTGAGTGAAATTTTTATATTGTGCATAAGTGGTGCTTAGTCATCCATACATGCAGAACAATGTTCTCAGATGAATAGATTTATGACATGTTCATACAAGTATTGAGGTAAGAGGTTCACCTTGAGGTCCTCAAGAGTGATCCCACCTTGTATGATAAAGTTGTTAACAAGTATATGAAGCTTGAAGTCTTTGAGGTGTGTGAAAGAATACACCTTATGCTAACACAAAAGTCATCCTCTTCATGTGATCATAATCACAACATGACTAGTGATGGTGTCACTTATTCTCTTATTGATAAGGACAAGAAGGATAGCCATGAGGTGAATTTTTTGATTAAAAATCTAGCTAAAAATTAGGATTTTGAATCAAGCACAACAAAACCATAGATGGTGTTTCCTTATGACCCTACCAAGTTTTGAGATTTCCATTAGATGAAGGGCCATGATGATGCCACTTATGCTACCTAAAATTCTAATGTGCAAGCCTCTCTTCCATCTAATAGTTCTCTTGTAGAACCCAACCTCAAGTTGAATGTGTTCAAGGAGCCTCTTCCTAACCATGACAAGGAAAAGCAGAACAAGAAAAACAAGTAGAATAAGTCCAAGGCTAAGGCCCATCATTCCCCTTTTTACTCTTCTACCTCTTCTAAATCTTCTTCCCACATTGACTCAAGAGGAAAATACAAGCACGAGAGTAGTAAGGTTGTTGGTGCTATTGACATATCCTATACTAGGTATGAGTTATTTGTCAACATGCATTTGGGTCAGATCACTATCCCCATTGGATAGACTAGTGGTGTTTGGCCTCTTATCTAGACCACAAGGGTAGGGAAGGTCAAAGTCAAATTTAAATTTTAATGTAACATCCCTCCCTAGGATAGACAACATCCTTACTCCTTCATAAACGAGTTATAAGGCCTCTCAACTGGGATCTCCATTTAAGACCTCGTTAACCTTTTCCCTAAGCAAAGGGGCCTCATCTTTGATGAGCTTGGTATCTCTTGTGAGGGCCTTTTGTGGGATGATGTCAAAGTTTTTTTCAAATCTAATACATCTAATCACCCTCATCTTCCCATCTTATCTTTCGACCCTACCTCTTTGTTAGATGTTTCAGTTCTTGTAAAGAGGGTTCATTTCCCTCTCTATATTGAGACATCTATTGATGATTATCATTTTAAGAGATGCATCATTAAGGAAGGAGATACATTAAATATCATGGCCTTGTTTGTGTTCAATGAGCTTGGGATCAATCAGAAGAAGCTTTTTGGTTCTTGCCAAAACTATGTTGGTTTCAACAATGACATGGTTACACTAGTGGGAAACATGAAGTTCCAAGTCAAGTTTGGCCCCAAGATAGTTAAGATTAATTTTTGTGTGTTAGATTTATGTATCTCATACAATATGATTCTTGGTCATCCTTGGACCACTTCCATGTAAGTCATTATATTGGTCATGTTTTTCATGGTGCAGTTCATGCATGAAGGTGAGGTTCATACCATAGAGGCTGACCTAGATCCCTAGGCATGGCTTTACACAAATACAAATCCCTTAGGTGAGGCTTTAGTTGTCTCTTCATGGGGCTTAGTGGACTCCCACACACCCCAAGCTTTTAAATCTTGTTTTCTTAAGGATGAACATTATGATCCAGTTGAGTATTGATCAACGTTCACTCCTTCAAAGTTCAACACACATCATCCAACTCCCTCTTCTACTCTACTATGATAGGTTAGCTCTTCCATTTCTAAATACCTCTTTTAATATGTCTCCTTAGATGTTGAGCTTCCCCTCATGTCATATTTCTCCCATTAGAGTATAGGCTTTCTCAATACATATCTTATAGAGACTGCTAGAGTAGCTAAGTCTGATTTTGAGTGTTATTTCATTCATGTTATAACACACAACCTATTCAAGGCGAGAAAGGCATACATCAAGATCATGAGAGCATATCATAAGTACTATTATCCCATTGATCAAATAGGTTTGGATATCTCTCTCTGATATCCAAACCCCTATCATCCCTATAGTGCATGTCTTGGTGGTTGAGCCTAAAGAGTTAGACCAATCAATCCTTCTCCCACCTGAGTGTTTAGAGGAAGAAAATGCTATGGATGTTGAAGTATTTATATACATCAACCTTGGCACTTCCACAAGGCCAAATATTATCAAGATCAGTGCTAGCCTTGCTCCAGAGGAATGGGATGTCTTGGTGACTTTTTTGTGAGAAGTTTTGGATGTATTCACTTGGGAATACACTAATATGAAGGGCATGGATCCCAACATCATTGTTCATAACCTAGTTATGGATGATGGGGTTTATCTTGTTCACCAAAAGAAACAATCAATGGTGGTCAAAGTCTCTCAGTTAGACAAGGCTGAGATTTAAAATCTCATTCGAGTTGGTTTCATCCAATCCATTGATTGCCCATGATGGGTTGGCAACATTATCCCTATTCTCAATTATAATAGATCAGTTCACATCTAAATTAACTTTTGAGATCTCAATTTGTCTTATCCAAAGGATAATTTTCCCACTCCTTTGATTGACCAAATTATGGACTCCATAGCTAGTTTTAAGATCATGTCCTTCATAGACAGGTTCTTAGGGTACAACCAAATCCATATTACACCCAAAGACCAACAAAAGATGACAATCAATACCCAATGGGGTACCTTATATTATGTCATCATGCCTTTTGTCCTAAAGAATGTTCGGGATACATATCAACATGCCATGACCCACATTTTTCATGACCTCATCCAAAATATTATGGAGTGCTATGTTGATGACCTCCTTTACAATACTACAAGTGGGATAAGCATGTGTGAGACATAAAGATCATATTTTATCATCTCAGGGAGTATTACATTAGTCTTAACCCTGAGAAGTGCATTTTTGTCATATCCATTGAAAAGATTCTTGGCTTCCTCATTTTGTAAAGAGGCATCAAGGTGGATCTCAATAAGATCAAGGAGATCCTTAAGATTCCTCCCCCATGTAATCTTGTTCAATTTTAGTCCTTCCTTGGAAGGATCAACTTCCTTAGATGTTTCCTTGAGGATTATGCTCATAAATCCATACCCCTCATGCATCTCTTATGCAAGAATACCCCATTCTTGTGGTCTCCTAAAGTCCAAATGGTTTTTGAGGAATTGAAGTGCATGATTCATAATCTTCCCATCCTAATGGCACCCATCAAGGGTCATGGGTTCATATTGTACATCTCCATCACTAATCTTTCCATCAGAGGCATGTTATGTAAAAAGAACAATGCTAGTAGAGAGAGTTATTTGCTACATCTATCGCATGCTAGTTGGTCCTAAGCTCAACTTATCTCTTGTTGAGAAACAATGCCTCTCCCTCATCTTCACCATAAAGAAGTTTTGACATTACATTTTGGGCCAAACCACCAATGTGATTTTCCAATCTGATCCACTTTGTTATTTACTTGGAAAGACACACCTTTCTAGTAGGACTATGAGGTGGATCATGGTTATTCAAGAGTTTAATCTCTACATTGTTAACCAAAAATACACAAAAGGTTTAGCCATAGTTGAACAACTCATTGAATGCCTATTACCCAATCCTAATGTAGAATTAGTTGATGATGCCTTACCTAATGAGATGGTCTACTTAGTCAACCAAATTTAGATATCTAAGTGTGATTGGTATCGAGACATTGTCTGTTACCTTGAGACTCAATATTATCCCATTAACACTCCTTCAAAGGAATGTTATTAGATCTAAAAGCTCACCACTCTTTATGTCATCATAAGTGGCATCTTGTTCAATAGAGGTTTTGATTTCATTTTTATGTAATGTCTATCCCCCAAAGACACCCTTATTGCATTAGAGGAGTCTCACAAGAGTGTTTGTGGTGGCTAACTAGGAGGGCAAGACACTGATCAATTCTCAAGATGGGCTACTATTGGCCCACTCTTGTTAAGGATTCTGTTGAATATACCAATAAATGAAAGATGTGCCAAGTTACTAGGGATGATATCAATGCCCCTAAAATCCTCCTGTATTTAATTTTATCCCCTTAACCCTTCTTAGTTTGGGCTCTCAACTTTGTCAGTGAGTTTAAACCCACCTCTTCAAATGGCCATCATTGGTTCATCACTGCCACTAACTATTTCATGAAGTGGGTTGAGGTAATGCCTCTTAGTATCATGTATAGGAAGACCATTTCCAAGTTTGTTCTAAACCAACTCATTTATAAGTTTGGGGTCCCCACTGTGATTATGATTGATAATGGCTCTGGCTTCCAAAGCCCTAAGATGCATGAGCTCATTAAATGTTTTAGGTTCAAGCTCCATTTTTCCTCCACCCATTACCCCTAGGGAAATGGGCAAGCTAAATATTTAAACAAGACTTTGAAGAAGATGCTTCTCTACACTGTTACCTAGTCTAAGTGCAACTGGCATCTCATGCTCTATCCTACCTTTTGGGCCTATCAGACTAGCTTTTGGATGGCCATGGGGGAAACCCTATATGAACTCACATATGGGTCTGAGGCTATTCTTATTTAGAGGTGTTAATCCTTTCCTTGTGGGTTAAGACATTTGGTTCCCTCTTCGATGAGAAAAAACATTTTGCTTGACTCATCAAGCTTGAACAGCTAGATGAGTATTGTATTGATGCTCTTGAGCATAACTATGTTTACTAGTACCATTAACACCACCAATTCAAGAATTTGGTGTGCTTACATCCATTAAAGGTAGGCGATATGGTCCTCATATTTGACAAGGAGAACCAAAATAAGGGTAAACTCATACACAAGTGGTTTGGCCCCTTTGTTATCACTCCCTCTCTAGAGAATGGGGCTTATCATCTCTTAACCCTCAAAAGTAAGACCCTGTGGCACCCAATCAATGGGTCCCACCTCAAGACATTTCACATTTAGGGCTTGTGTGGCCCTCTAAGAAAGTTGAATATGGTGGTAAGGCAAACCTTTCCTCTCTTCTCACATCACTAACCTCCATACCACTTGTCTATGTGTGTGCATGTGGGTTCTTTATTAGTAGTTTCTACTATCTAATCATATGTATCTAGTAGTCTATATCAGATGAAGCATACACATCACACATAAAATCATATACACATATGTTAATAATGAGAAATGATTGTATATATCACAAAAATACATGTTTTTCTCTAGGTACATCATATGGCTTTCTCTAAGCCTGGGCTTGTAGTCCCCAAAACTTCCACATGCATGGATACATATATGATACTATCCCAATTAACTTATGACTAGGATCTATCCTAGTTGGTCTACCCTCTCTCTAGGTGTATCCACTCCTCTAGTCTACTCTTGCGTTAACTTATCCTATAGCTAATTGATCTTGGCCTCCATTCTAGCTAGTTGTGTCTTAGCTAATATTGCGTATATATCATATTGTGCCATAGTTACCTCATGCCATGTTAACAATACCTCAATACATTATATTTGGTGTCATATTATCACCAACTTAAGTGATTCTCACACACCCACCCACCTAAAGTGATTATGTGGCTCTACCCCCACTGGTATATGTGGCACCCACTCTGTGAGTGGTATCACTACCACATCAGGGAATAGTTCCCTCAGTAGTAGGTCCACCTAAGGTCTAGTCTAGCTAGGATGGTCTCCTACACACACACATAGAGTACATATGTTATTCACATATCATCTCTCATTAAAGGATAAGTACAAAAGATAAAGTGATATCTAATGAATACACTTTTCTTACCTGGTCATGCTAATGGCCTCTATGGCCCTCTGACAAGTCGTGCTCCTCTTGGTGGTAGTGGTCCTCATTGTGACTACATCTATACTATCTCTAGAGTCTTGCACTCTGAAGGAAATCATGGGCCTCCAAAGGTAGAGTGTCTACCTCCTCATCTAACCATGATGGGACTCTTTCCTAATTGGTTACATCACATGGTCTATCTCTCTGTGTTGGTTGCTCCCTCACTTGTGAAGGGTCTCCCTTTGTTGGTACACTAACTCCTCCATGTGTCTACAAAACTAAGAAATAAGAAAATAAATTAGTGTCATTGGCCATGAAATAAGAAAATCAAAGTTAAAAATAAATGGTTTGAGCTATTTGTCTATTTCTCCTTCCCTCAACCTATTCTAGTCCCTTTTGGGCCTTCCCAAGCTATCCTTAGGGCCTATCTTGGGGTATTTATACCCTAAGCCACAAATTTTTGGGAAAATATATGGCCTAATAGTATCCCATCCCATGGTCCACACATCTTGATAGTGTGTTAGGCCATGTCTTTGCCTAGCAAGGCCACAAACTAGGGTGTGACCCTTGGGAAGCCCTAGGGCTTCCCATTTATCTCTCCCAAGAGTCATCATTTAACTCCCCATCTTTTTTGATGTATCTTCCTCAGCTTCCTAATCATTTTAACTAGTTAGTCCACTCAATTCATCAATTTAATCATTTAGATTTAGTTAAAATGGGTTTTGGGCTTCCCAAACCCTAAAAATGAACAAAACTTGCAAAAAAATTTATCAGAGGAATTACCTGAACCATCTTTTGCACTTTGGTGTACTCTTGCATCTTTATTTGCTCTGCTTGGGCTTTGGTGGCTAGTGGGCTCACTTCAAGCTCTCTTAGAGTGAAAAGAAGTGTGAAAGTGATTCACTTTTCACTCTTTTTTCCTCTTTTTAGCCCTTTTTCTTGTTTTTTGTGGGCCCTTTTTGGGTGTTTTTCCCTTTTTTGCATTCCAAATCATGAAACCTCCATCTTAAGGGTTTGAACCCATTTTAATCACATTGATGGAGTATATTATTTAATCTAATGCCTCTTTGGGCCTATTTTGGCCCCATTTTGGTTGCCAAGACTCCCCTTGAGTCCCCATTGACCTCCCAGGCCAGTGTTCCATCTCATGGGCACCCAAGGATAGAAGTTGCTTGTCATGCTTCTTCTATATAGTCATTTCTTTTCTTTTCTTTTCTACATTTGATCCAATCTAACTCCATTTTCTCCTTTTTCCATTATTAAAAGTGGGATCATTAGCTATTTATGGAAGTTTAAGACTTGCTTTGGTCTTGCTAACTAGTCTTCATCATTTGCAAATTTCCCCCCACTTTCCCTCATTACCTCTTACCATGACCGGCATTGGTTAATTACTTTATTTGTGACTTGGTTTTGTTATCCATTTACCTCATGCAACTCACTTATCTTACCTTGCTTTGAGATCACCTTTACATAGTTACTCATCTCATGTCCTTGAACCCTATCATGGTGTACTTATCAGTGGTGATTCACATAGATGGAAGTAGTCAAGGAAACCTAGGACCTATTATTTTGGCCTAGGTTATCGATGATCTATGGAGCTATGAGCTTATTGTATCTAGTTTCTTTCTTATCGGTGAGATGAATAACATCACTAAGTATCACATAATCATTGGTGCATTGATCAATGCCTATGGGTTAGGTGTGTGTTATGTGTAGTTATTCTCTAACTCAGTCTTAGTTGTGTCTCAACTAATTTTGCCTAAGTTGTCCTTAGGTCTGAGTTACTCCCCATCTTTGAGGTGGCAATAGATTTGTTATCCTTCTTTGAAGATGTCCAAGTCACCCATATCCCTCATAGGGATAACACTAGGGTTGACATCTTAGTGAATATCATTATAGATTGTATGATTTGATTTGATTTCACTTGTGTCCCTTCTTTACAAGATCTAGAGCTAGATCTGGAGTTGGATTTGGATTATGTAGCATTTTCACTCTCACCCATGGATCATGCCATCAACTTATTCCACTACCATCCTTATCTAGTAAGTGTAGGTAATGTCCTCTTTTATCTTTTTAGTTCTTACTTTATTTTTATTTTGTGTGGTTTCTAAGTATTACACATCACTCTTTATTTATTCAAACATCGAATCTTTATGCCTCGAGGGCATATGTAATCATACTTTCTATGACCCTACTCCTCCATATGATTACACATCATCTCATGTACAAAATACCTACCTTGTTTATCTTGATTAGAATCATTTCCCACTCATATGAACCTTTACCATATCATATATCCATTCCCTACATCATCCTTAGCACCTTACTGCCCTTTTGTGCACCAACTAGGCCTTCTAGATGCCTCTTGAGGCCCTTTCAAAAGCCTATTGACCACCCAAAGTGGCCATTTGACCTAGGCCATGGCTTAGGTAGGAAATTCATGGCCTATGCCACATTTTTCCTTCACAAAATCTATGGTCTAAGTTGCGTCATAGGCAAAATGTGCAAAAAGGGCTCAATTTTACCTAAATGGCTAGAAATTACTACTTTTTGGCCTTTGGCAGATTAGGGTTGACATATATGATGCTTCATCAATAATTTTAGCCTATATCTCCTACATTTTTGCTTTGATATTCTATCTTAATCATCACTCTCAAATCTTGGTTGCATTCTTGAATCTCACCTAACTCGTTCTTGGTATACTTAGCTTTCATTGTGGCATGGGATGCCCTACTATTTTGTAGTTTATCTTGGTGATTCACATTGATCTCTATAGTGTTCCTAAATCTTGTGGGTTTCTCCTAGTTCCCTCAAGACTCAATTTCACTTGTTATTTTACTCTATCTATTAGCTCTCTCTTATTTCATAGATTCTCCTTCACCTCTTCCACTACTTTTGGCTCTTAGTTTGGACTCAGCTTACACACAACCTAATCCTCCTCCTTCATTGCTTCCTAGCTTGGATAATTGGTAGGTATAAATTATACATAGTGAAATTCTTGTTTGTTTTCAGTACTATACATGCTAAGTTTTGATCATTTTAGTGATTTACCTTATTTAGGGCATTATCTAGGATAGTTTCAAAAGTTTTATTCATTTATATGTGGTTAATAATATATTTAATTAATTGAAATATCTTCCCTTGCATGTCATGTTTGCTTTGGAAACATCTCTCATTTCATGGTATAATTCTAAATGCTCAAAATAATCTATATAATCTACATAAACAATCTTGTCTCTTGCTAAACTAGAAAATTACATTATTAGGAAACAATAGTGTTAAAAGTAAAGAGTTAGCTCAAAATTATATTGGGAATGCTCTTACACCCTTGATTTAAAATTTCTTTACTTCCTAAAATGTCTTTCATTTGGCCTGAAAGTGCTTCTTCTTCTAAGTTTATGAATTACTTGTTAAATCTCTTTATTCAACATTGTTATTTCCATAATTTGTATGTAAACAATTTTCTAGTCTTAGCTACTTGCTTTACTATGGTTCTACCCATTAGAGATACCTGCATCCTTTGTGTGTTTGATCATGCTATTCCTAACCTATTTTACAAGTCTAACTATAGCTTGGTGCAAGTTGGCAAACTGGATAACCTCTATAGATCTCTAATATCCCATAGAGGCCCTGAGCCTTCTACCCTTCTAGTTAGTTGTTTAAGTACCCTATGTACCCCATACCAAACATTAGTGGCTCCATTTAGATTCTTGAAGCTAAAATTTCCTCATATGCTTTTGATTTATCTTGATAGTGAGTAGAATTTATAGGAAAACCCTTATTTCAATAATTTTGATGTAGCAAGCAGGGTTGACTAGGTAAAACCATGAAAATGGATAGAAGATGATGTATAAGACTTATATTTTATGCCCATGAAAGTTTCTAAGTGGGTTGTAGACCAAAAATGTGCTAAACTAGTCATGAAAGTTGGCCTATCACTAGATAAGCCTAATGAGAAAAAAAGTGAGAAAACTAGGTGAGAATAATAATGAGATTAGGGATTGGTTGTAGAGGACTAGGGATGGATACTAATACATGGGTTCATTATTCAAGACCTATTCCTCCTATCCCCTTGGTTTAGAAGTGTTGATGATTCCTATACTCAAGAAAAAATTTGTCATTAAATTGGTTTTTCTAACACAATGAAGTCTTTGTAGAGTGAAGTAGTGAGATTGGTCTATAATATCAATATTTATATATTATCATGCAATATATCTTTTCAGAGATGATATAAGGATGTCAAAGGATCACATAAACCCATTATAAGATATATTTGAAGGTTTGTACATGATAAATTGGTGTAAAAAAGTGCATAAAGAAGTCATTCATGACTTTTAAGTCATGTTCATGATTTGGAGAAGCTTTGGTGGTTAGTTTATATGGTGAAAAAGTTGCTCGCAAAATGACTTGTCTGGTTTAAATAAGACTTTATGATATAAGGTCAATAACTTAGTCTGAAACATGATTATTTTCCATTATACCATATGAATTTTATATCTAATTATGTTATTTATATCTCATAGGACCATTTACATGCATCAAGAGTCATTAAAAGTGTCTACATAGGTGTTTAAGGTCTGATTCACCATGTCTAGTTTTTAAGGTAAATTGGCAATTCTAAGTAAGCGAGTTGTAGAGATGTTCTTGAGCCTTTATCTCCTAAGTGAATGTGTTCCAAGAATTTGGTGATGACCCTAAGGTCATGGAGAATATTTATACATGTTTCATTTATCATATTTAATTAACTTAAGGGTTTTTAAGCTTCATTTTTTCAAGATAGACTTTTGAGGTATATAGGCCTAATAGGGTAGTTTGTCCTAAAGGAGCCTTCATGGTATGAATAAAGGATAAAGGTATAACAAGTCATGGAGGAGGTTAGAAGATTAAATTTAATAAGTTTTTGAGTGGTTTTTATTTGTTCGTTAAAGCCATCTGGGACCAATAAGATCAATTTTCGGTGTTAAGAGGATAGACCTAATGCAAATAGGTCTCCATGAGACCTAAAAGAGAAATAAGGCATAATTGAGTTGTTGAAGACCAAAATGGGTTTATATTACATTTTAATCATGTTCATAAGATTTTTTAAGACCTATTTCATGGTTGAACTAAGATATTGAAGGTGTATGGCTGACCAAGTGGTGTGTGACCATGTGTTTAGTATATATACAAGGCAGTTTAGGCCTATTTGAAAGTATGTAACATAAGCGAATAAAATATTGCATGGTTAAGTATAAGGAGGTCTTGAAATGAGACCATAATATAATATTATAGGTGTGAATGTGATCAAAATTCATGAGGTGGATGAGTTGGTTCTGAGTCACTTAGGGAGTTAGTGCTTTCTTGCAAGTAGGTGTTTGTTAAAGCCTAATCAAGTGGGTGTTTAACTTTATTGGGGTTGGTGATACAAGTTAATTTGGTGATCAAAAAAATTTGATATTTTTTTATATGAATATAGTCCATTTGTATATATCATAATGTTTTTTTTCCCTTGAGGGTTTCCCACTCATATATGTGTTTTCTTGTGCTATACTCATGTGAATGGTTCTTTGTGCATTGCTCTATCATTATATTGATTTCATGGTTCAAGAAATGTTAAAGAATAATTTAAATAAAGTTTTTTAACACTAATTCACCCCCATTTTAGTGATTGTGCTTCTAACAATATGTATTATTCACTTTTGATTCTTTTTGGTTTTAAGATCTTGAGACACGTTGGCCCTTTATGGATGTGTTTTTATTGGAGATTCATGTTTATACAAACTCAACAGTTATTATGATATATATAGAGAGACATTTGGTTTAACTCCTAATTAATTTTAATTATGTGTTATGGGTTTTTATTTATATGTTGTGGTTTTTAGTATGGACTCTAGATGACTAGGCATGTGATAATATATCATGTGTCTCTATGATTTTTGATATAATGCTATGGAAAATGATTATATATGTGAGAACAAAATGTATTTATATGATGTAATGTGATGGATAAATATATGAAATTTTAAATGCACTAACAGTTGTTTTTTCAAGTGATGACCCAATTTTACACACACAACACATGACCTTAGATTTGTAGCAAGGAATGAAAAAGGGAATAAGATAAACGTGAGATGATAAAAAATGAAAACCTTAGATCAAAATTTTACAAAAAAAGGGAGATGGCCTAATCCTTATGAACAAAGAATAAAAATGTACTTATTTTTAAAATTATAAAATATTAACTTTCTTGTCTTCATCTAGATATAATTATTCTTGACAAAATCGATAAGTGGAATAAGTTACCCTTTTTAACATAATCTTGGAGGTAATTTTCTAGAATAACTCTTAACTTAGACACTTTCTAATTTAATAGTGTTTATGAATTTATCTTTTATTTCTATTTGTGACCCCCTACGCTTTGTCTGGTGTGACTTATAAGACACATGGGCTCATCACCAAAGGTTAGATGTTGGTGATTAAGGGAACCTCTCCCTAATGTTAACCCCAAGCACCTAATAAGATGCAAGGGCTCAACACCAAAGGCTATTAATGGAAATAACTATGAAAATTGACTTTTAATTTTTATAATATTTTGATATTCATATGAGTGTCTACTTTTCTATTTTCAATGCCTTTACGCCCAAATCTTGGCCCCACAAAACTATTAAGATTCAAGCACTCATCACTGAAGACCAAAATAGGCAAGTAAAGTTACATATTTTTTAGCATGCTAATTTTTTACTTTAGAATTAACCATAATGGGATATTTTTCCATGACCAAGCTTTTAGACTAGACTGTAGACCAAAATTTTATAAACTGTGAAAGATAATGTAGGGAGAAGATATGTACTCTACTCATAAGAACTAAGGAAATAACCAATGTAATGATAATTTTCAGAATTTTTATATGAGATAATAGTAAAATGTGAGAATGGAATAATATTATATGTTTTAACCTAAAAGTTTCATGTTATGAAAATTAATAACCAAATGATCATGGAACAAAACATCAGATGTGCAACCAAACACACAAACTATGAAAATAATGTAAATGAGGGCAATGTGATATGCAAGAACTAGATGTATAAGTATTTTAGGTTTAAAGAGTTCATATATTCTTGAATATTTGCCTTTTAGGGTGAATATTTGATAAGTAAATCTTCAGTTACTAGGTAAGTGCCTAACCACTTAGGTCCAAATTTCTAACCTTCTCCTTTCTTTTTGTTAATCCAGCTATTAAGCCTAAGGACAAGTTTTTGTACATAAATTGGGTACCCATAAACATTTTTATTGAATTATCTTCCCATACAACTATCATATGCAATATGATTATTTACAATAGTAATGTGATGTTCATCTAAAGTCTCTAATTTAGCTAGTCATGTCTCTATATATTATTAATGATTAAAAAGACCTTGGAGAGAAACACAAAGGCTATGTATCTCTACCTCTAGGGGTAAAATAGATTCAAAAATAAAAATAAGAGAGTATGAAGTTTCCCTCATTTTAATAGTTATCCTATAAGCCCAAAGTGCTAGATAAATCTATAAGTGCCAATCTCATTTAGAATCTCTAATAATTTTGACTAATATTGACTTCAGGGTTTTGTTAATGGCCTCATCCTGATCGTTAGATTATAGGTAATACAAAGAGATTGAGTGGTATGATATATAAAATTTATTACATAACTCACAAACCTCAAGGTTTTTAAAAGGAGATTCATTGTCAATAATAATGACCCATGGGACCCTAAATTGACAAAGTTTTTGATTCAAAATAAATTTTGTGATGACTAAACCAATGAGAGTTGTTAATAGCATAGATTCCACCCACTTAGTAAAATATCATTGGAAATGATAATGAAATGATGACCATATAAATAATTAGGGAAGAGCTTGCCTACAAATTCTAAGCCCCAAGTGTAAAAATACCATGGAGTGACTATGGGTTATAACACCCTTGTGGGAATATGTATCACATGTGAAAAGTTTTGACATTTCTCAAATTTATGCACATACTTGATGGCATCATGGCATAAGATGTTATAGAAATATACCATCCTATGGATTTTATGAGTGGTCATGTGGCCACCAAAGTGTCCACCACAAATGCCACTATGGCAATGAAAGAGGACCCTTTATGACTCCTTCTAGTTGACACACCTGAGTAACATGCCATCAAAGGCTTCATGATAAAGAACCATGTCTAGAATAACATACTTGGATGTGATGATTCAAATTCACTATTTATACTATGAATTGGCACCTTCAGGCTAAGTTTGGTTGATTATGTATTTAATGATATCCATAAACCAAGGAGAGGAACTAGAAGTAAGTTTGTCTATGTAGCAGATCAATTCATTAAGAAAATCAGTATCAATTAGATCTCTAATATCCAATAGAGAATAATATAACCAATTAGTGATTATTTTTTACCTTAATAAATTTTTGGTTGATGTAAGTGAACTCAAACTTACCCAGGAGTGTGATGAAACATCCAACTATCCTAGATAAGTTTGGATAGATTAGAAAAGTATACAAGGCTTGAAATCTCATGATATCTCTTATTTCTTGATTAAGCATATAATGTTGCAACCAATTGGTCACAAATAATATATCTAAGAATTCATATTTCACCTGAGGATATCATGTCTCATAATTGATGATGGTGTGGTTAATGAATTAAATGGCATGTTATTTACCAACATCATCTTCTTGGGCCAACATGTAATCAAGGGACACCTCAATTTCCCTAATGTAAAGTATCAAGGACTTATCTAGATTGGAAGAAATAAGAGTAGGGAGGGACGTGAAGAATATTTTTATCAATTCAAATTCCTCTTGTCAATCATATATAAAATTTTATCTACTTGTCTTCTTAATCAAGTTTTACTAGATGGAATAGATATAAAATATCAAGAATAAAACCATTGAATATCTCCCAACTTACCCAAGACTATTAAAATTCCTTATTCATCTATGGTGGGAACACTTCCATGATCACAAAAATATTGGCAAGGTTGGTATCAACCCCATACTGAGAGATGATACACCCTAGGATTTTTTCACCTATGATTCCAAACACAAATTTTTCAAGTTAAGATTAACACCATACTCGATCAAGTGCATCAAGATGGTGTGTAACAACTCGAGGTGATCAATTCATTGTCTTATTTTTCCTATAAGATCATTTATGTAAACCTCCACTAAATTTTGAATAAGACTATGAAATATATAGGTTATTTCCCTTTGATATGTTACCTCAGTAGTTTTAAGACTAAAGTGCATCGTGACATAATAAAGGTTACTCATGGTGTAGTAAAGGAGGTCTTACTTTGATATTCATCATAAACGTGGATTTGGTTGTATCCCAAGAAGTCATCCATATTTTATAACAAATCATATCCCATTATTTCATCAATAATGACATCGATGGAGGGAAAATGGAAGTCATCTTTTGGACATGCTTAGTTGATGTCTCAAAAATCTATACATATCTTGATCTTACCATTCTTCTTGAGAACAAGGGTAATGTTAGACATATACTTATAATAGTCCATTAGTTTGATAAATCCAACTTTTATAAGGTTTATAATTCCTCTTTCACCATTAATATGAACTTAGGATTGATTGGCTTAAGCATTTATTTAATTAGATTTGTGTCAAGAATAATAACTAGGTTGTGAACAACTACATCAGGATTTATGCCTAACATATAAGTGTAAGAGAAAGTAAAATATTTTGAGAGCTTAGTGAGTAGTCACTTTTGGTATTCTAATTCTTGTTGGGAGAGCAAAGACCAAAGTTTAAGAATTTTGGGATGCTCCTCAGTCCCAATGCCAATGTCAATGGTTTCTTTAATAAGGGAGTCATTGCCCTCCTAAAACATGTTAGGGGTTGGGATAAGATCACTATATTCACCCTTTATATTGAAAATGTGGTGTCCATTATCAAAGTAAAATTAATCCTCAATTTGGTAGTAAGAATCATATTATTCATCCCCAAGGGTTGATGTGGGATAACATGTGAGGGGAAAACTCCTCTTGTGGTGGAAAGATGGGAGGTCATCATAAGCTCACAATAACTAAAGAATAGCCTCATCATTGTCATGTAAGTCAAGGACTAATGTACTATCATCCTTTCTGACATGGGAAACATTTTGATCACTATAAGTCATACATACAATAGGTTATCTCCTAATTGATATTATGAACTTAGATTTTGGTATAGTAGAATGAGAGTTAAATCATGAAGATGAAGTAACCATGGACTTATCAAGTTGGTTTCTTTCCCTAGGAACTTCCTCTATAGAAACAAAGTCAAAGTCTTTATCAATTTTTCACATAGTGGTTTTATACAACAAAAGATGTTCAACTTTAGTTTGATATACCTTGGAAACTAGGTTAATAACCAATTATGAGTCACCTTAGATACTTAAGTTCTGAATGCCCAAACATTTTTTAATGATCATTCTAAATAATAGGGCTTAATATTTAGACCCATTATTTATACACCCAAAGTCTAAATTGAAACCAAAATGCATGACTCATCCCTTGGGAGAAATTAGAATAACTCTTACCCCTACACCTTGATGACACTTGGCCTCATCATAGTAGAGGACCCATTGATCATGTGTGGAAGAAGGATTATCACTTAGCAAGGTCTTATAGTCCTATGATAACTCAACCTTATGAATAAAAAGCATATATTTTAACCCCTCTTGAGTTTCTTGTTCTCGAGAATCAAAAAAGTGATGAGTCATTATCTATTGTAAGATGAATGGAAGAGTCTATAGAAATTCAATAGGTTGACTCTTGTGATATGATTTAAGGGAAGGAAACACATATAATAATTCAAAAAGCTTACTTCTAAGTTCTATATTGAGATAGTTAATCACTTCTAGGAACTCAAAAAGTTTCTTACTATGCCTTCTTTTTGGTGTGGGAAGTATGCCAACATAGTTATTGCTAGAGTAGGTTATTTACCTAAGCTCATGTTTCCTATGTGTTTTACTTATTTAAATAATTATTAGGTTTTACCACCCACTTAGATGTAGATATTATTTGTTTTTTATATTTTAGATATAGTGGGTTTCTATCCCTAGGTTATCTTTTAGCTTAATCTTATGACAATGATTGACCTTGCTTGCCTATATAAGCAAGGCACTTTCATTGTATTTGCATGAAGTTTTGGAGATATTATATGATATTATTTTTCATTTTTTCATATCAATTTATAAGTCTATGTTGTTATATTCTCTTTGTGAAGTTTTTTTGGTTAACATTTGAGATATTTGTTACTTGAGATGCTTTGTTTTCCATTCCTTTCATGGTAATCATATTAGTAGGTGTTGCATCCATCCATTGTAAATTTGTTGAAAATTTTTTAATCTAAAATTTCTTCTTTTTTTAGAGTGCACCATTGTATATATGCATCATATAAATGGATTAGTTTTTTAAGTGAGAGAAGAAGAGGTTTTGTAACTACATTTTTTTCTTCCTTGTTAAGTGGAAGGGTTTAGTTGGTGTGAGAGGAAGAGGTTCTACTATGAAAAATCCTTGATCCACTTTTATTTTGGTTGGGGGAATTTTTATTGCGTAGTAATTTATTTCATGTCAACAAAGTAGTGCACTTTCTAGATCGGTCACACATAGTAGATCATCAAGAAGATTGATATATTTTTTAGATCTCCCACATGCTATAGATAGAGATGACCAACAAGACATCAATTTCAGACCATTAGACAATGATGACCAGTAGGATGTAAATTTTATATTAGTAGGTAGGAGCACTATTCACACCTTTTTTCTCTCTATTTTGGTGTGATGTCACTTGAACATCAATCAAATCAATCAAAAGAGGGATCTCTCAACTTCACCCTTATCCACTTGGTCACATGGTATGGTCACATGGGGGCACTTAAATTATATCTCTTCAAAGTTTTTTTTCCTCTTCAATAAATTAATTTTTTCCAAGTATTTATTAATTTTTTGTGCATTTTTTATTTTTGACCTATTTATGATGGGGAAACTTTTAAAAATTATATATATATTGATTGGTAACTCAAAATTGAGTGTTGTTTTTATCAAAAGTGTATGTTTTTGATGCTAAATCTATTGGTGTCATTTATTTTATAAAAATGCATTAAAATATAAAATTCCAAATTGGGGCAGGGTGGGGGGGTGGGGGCTCCATACAAAGTCTATTAGGGGGTTATCTCAGTGCTAATTTGTGCACCTTTTTTGCATTCCTTTTCCCTTTGATGATTTTTTAAAATGGATTTTTCTTCTGCATTAGATTAATGTGAGCCATTAATAACACATAATTACTACACATGGAGACCAAGAATGAATGAAATAATTAAATGTAAAGTATTAAGGGCTTTAATGATTAAAGCACAACCAATGTTCACTAGATAATATGAGAAATTTTAGCACCAATGCAAATTTTACGAGTGTATGGGTTTGATAGGAACTTATGTAAGTGATAGTATTTTATTTAATTTAGAAGGATGTGAATCTCATTTAAAAATATGGGAAAAATTGAAGGTTTTACTTGGTACATTGGATCACATGAGAGCCATGAAGCTTTAAGTAGAGATCACTTCTCTCAATCCTGAAGATTTTCCATCCATCATAGACTATCTTACTAAGTTCAAGCACTTGTTGATATAATTAAAGGGGAGTGGAAGAGATAATAAAGATTAAGAATGGGTTTACCAAATTCTCTCCAATTTGAGAGGTAAATTTCAAATACATTGGATCACATGAGAGACATGAAGATTTAATTAGATATCACTACTCTTAATCCTAAATATTTTCCATCCATCTTAGAGTATCTTACTAAGTTCAAGCACTTGTTGACATAATTAAAGTGGGGTGGAAGAGATTATAAAGATTACGAATGTGTTTACCCAATTCTCTCCAATTTGAGAGGTTCATTCCAAATATTTTATTATACCTTTTTATCTAACATGGATGCCTTAGTTTCCACATTCAAAATGATTGATTTATATTTATTTTATGAAATAATCACTAGGGAAGAATCCAAAGTGTCTAACCTTGAGTCTTCCACCACTCAAAAGGCATTACTAACATCTAATCCTAAAATTAAGGGAATATAAAAAATTAAATCCAAGACCACTTCTTCTCCATCTCAAATTTCCACTAAAACCAAAGACATTAACTCTAAACCCAAGGACTCTTCTAAATCTGAGAATAAGTCTAGCTTTTCATGTTCCTTTTACGATGGGATTAGTCATGTAGAAACTAGGTGTTATAAGTGAATGCAATCCTTAGATTATGTATTCAAAAAACACAAGATCTCTATCTCCACTCCACCTCCTTGAAATGATCATTTCAAATCTCTCAATGTTGTTGGGATATCTCAGTCACCTATTTCAGACAATTGGGTTATAGATTTTGGTGCTTCTCACCACATGAATTCTTATAATGAGTCTTTCATATCTCTTAATTTGAGTTCTAATTCTAACATCAAGGTTGGATATTCTTCATTTATTTATATTAATGTAAAAGGTGATGTACAAACATTAATGATACATTATATGTTCCTGACATCACTACCAATTTATTTTTTATTTATCAGATTTGTCATTCTGGTCAGGAAAAGATGATGACTTTCACACCATAAGGGGCTAAAATTTGAACCTTGTTAGATGCCAATTCATTTATTACACAAGGTTTTTTTTATCATAATTCCTAACTATATCACTTTGAGAGCTTTGATTACACTTACTTTATGGGGACATGCTTAGTTTCTCATGAAAATTCTAAGAGTAAACTTTGGCATAAGAGATTTGGACATCTTAATTATAGATATTTGAAGGAGTTGAACACTCATGATATGTTTGATGGTCTTCCTATATTTTCTTGTCTTGATGGAGTTTGCCTTAGTTTTACATTAGGGAAATAAAAACAATATCCATTTCCTAAGGGTATGTCCAATAAATATTATTCACCACTTGAGCTTGTGCATAGTGACTTGATGGTTTTTTTACTCCTTATTTCAATGGAGCTAAGTATGCACTTAAATTTATTGATAATTTATCGAGATGTACTTGGGTTTATTTTCTCAAATACAAGAGTGAATTTTTTTCATAGTTCAAAGTCTTCATTACTTTGGTAAAGAATAAATATTATAGTTGTATAAAGAAGCTTCACATTGATAATGCGGGGGAGTAATTCAATAAAAAGTTTTTTAAATTTTTGGCAGTTTATGACATTGTTCACTAACATTTTATTCATTACATATCAAAACAAAATAACTTAGTATAAAATAAGAATTGAACTTTGAAGGAGATGGTTGATTATGGGATTAACCTACTATATACTAGGTATAAATAGTTAATTGTGCAAACCATATTTAGGTTCACACACCACATAGAGCACTTGATTATTTGACTATATGAGGCTTGGTCATGAACTAAACCTAATGTCTCATTTTTTTGAGTTTTGGGAGCCAAACTTGGGCTTTTATGCCAAAGAAGAAAAGGAAATCCTTGGATTAGAAGAGTAAACCCTTGATATTTTTAGGGTATTGTGAGGACATTAGAACTTATTGAATTTAAGATTTGGATTATCATGATTTTCTTTTTTGAACACATGTTCATTTTTATGATCATTTTTCTTCTCATGATTCTTCTGTAGATTAAAAATCTAAGAGAGGTTAGTCAAATGGTTAATGAATGAAATGAAAACAAACTTGAATAACTAACATATCATGCCCAATCCCTAAGTTGAGCTATAAGGAAAAAAAAGCAATAAATGCACTTTGGAAGAGAAAAATAATGTTTCTACCTCCTTAGAATATTTGCTTGAGAATTTATTTGAAGAGGTTGACCTTGGATTGTAGGATATGGAGTCTTTGGAAATGTTTTATTCTACATGTGGGAAGTACCTCTCCTTGTTTACACTTGATTCTTGGCTTGGCTTGGTATGAGAATTAGTTGAATCTCCTTATATAATTTAGTAGAGTAATTTTACATGAAGAATTTTATCTATAATGGCCAAAGTATCTTGTATTTATAGACTTTATAGATGTTTATGAACTATTAATCTGAAATCAAGATCAATGGTGGAGGATGAGTCCTCAAACTCATTATCACACACATAGAATGTGTAAGATATGTCAGTTAAGACCATTTTAGAGAATGGAAGGCATGTTAGAAGAAAAGTGTAGTCATTAGTCCACTTGGAATGTGTAAGTTAGGTGTAAGAGGAAGAGTGTGTAAGAGAGGTGTAAGAGCTTACTTGCACTCCTTCACTTTCCAATTGACTTTCTTGAGTAACATCACCTATGTGATGTAGTAATTCAATTTTGATTCTAGGAAAATGGATAATTATAAATTCATGGAATTTTCCATTAGAGGAATGATTAGGCTAATTAATCAAGGTGATTAATTGATAATTAAAAGAATGATAGAATTCATAATATTTATTTTTCAATCAAGTATTCAATTAATTTTCCTATAAAGATATTTGTAAATGATTGAATTGATTAGGGATGTGCTAGATAATATTAATGATGTAATACAATCCATTACCCCAATCAAGTATGTGTCATTAGGATTTTGGGTTAAAATAGTAGTTGTGTAGGTAGATTAGGTTTATTGTTAATTTTCAATTAAATTTACATGTGATTATGGAAAGTTGTTTTGATTAAATTTTAGACATGGAAGTAGTTAAAATGAAGTGTTTACATTTTCCCCCTATTTGAGAAGGCATTATGAGACACTAAGAATAATAATATATTTTCAAAGAATGAAAAAGTCATTAAGAATAAAATTGATAATGATTGAATAATGGTGTATTCACTCTTCTCTTTTAGAAGTAGGAGTTCATAAACTCATATTTATGCCCAAAAAGGGTACTTGATTAGACCTGGATGCCCCCTCAAGGGAACGATTAGGGAAGAATTTAAAATGGATGGGCCCTCAAAATGAATAAAAACCCATATCCATTGGTATAGGAGGTCGATAAAAAGAGGAATGTTGAATAAAATGGTACATAAAATGGTCAAAGGAGCCAAAAATGGGACTCCAAAGAAGAATATAATGGTATGATATGATTTGACCTATTAGAAATTTGATACATTTGGGCATGTGATATGGATTATGAATAGCATATAGATTAGCCATGGGTTTTAGGGATCAGGTTGGAGGATAATAGATAAGATCTCTTTTAATACAACATTATTTTTGAGACTTACAACACTTGATTTTTGATATAGCATCTAATAGTATGTACCATGATATAAAACACCATGGTGACCAGGTTATAATGTGTATAAGGAGTGACCCCTGATCTAATAGACAATTAATAATAACAAACCAATGATAAAAACTATGATGTAAATGCTGAAAAATGTCAATGGAAGGACTTGATTACAACTAAATGATAAGAAGCACCATGATGATGACACTACTAACATAGTGGACTAAGTTTTGGTGACAATAAGAAAAAGGAAACAAATAAGCAAGTAAAGAAGCAAGAAAACACAAACTAAAAATAAAAGCAATAAAAAAACACACTAACAATAATAAAAAAATAATTATTATTAGAAAACACACAAATACACCATAAAATGAGCAATTAGAGAATCTTTTGTGCATGTGTGAAATTAAGACATTATTCTTGGAGAACTTGCCCATAAACTCTAGAGGATAATTATCGAATCAAGATAGTAACTTTTGGATAGGAGAGGAAATTGAATAAAAAAGGAAGTGGTGTTTGAGCTATCTCTAAATGGCATATGCAAATGGATGTTTCTTACATAGTCTAATGGACTTCAGGCCAAATGTAGTTCTCCTAGGGATATGAGAAAGAATAAAAATGATGACAAATAAGAAATGTATTATATAGGAAGAAAAAGAAAGGTATACTCACAAAATTATGAGAGTTTTTACGTAAATTAGGAAAGATAGAATGGTAATAAGATTGGCCAAGTTGACTTGAGATGCCCTATGCATTCAAGCACTGCTTACATAATCTATGTGGATCTTAGGCCAATTTAGTTCTCCTAATTATGTGTAAAAGAATGAAAATGATGAAAAGTAAGAAATATGATTATAAAGGAAGAAAAGGAAAGGTATACCCATGAATTAGAAAAATGGAATGGTAATAAGATTGATTGAGCTGAATCGAGATGCCCAATATATCCAAGTGTTACCTACATAGTCTATGTGGACCTCAGAACAATCTAGTTCTAGAAATGGGAGTGAAAATTAAGGAATGGCAATGGTAATTTATAAATGATCATGGTTGTATAAGGGGTTTTCAATTGGTAAATGTGGTAAATCATGCCATCCAAAATAGGGTCAAAGACCATTATTGAACAGAATGAAAAAACAAGCAAATATTATGTGGCTTAATATCTCTCATGGAGATTTCAAGCCCTTTTTTAACTTTTTTTATTTTTATGTGGTTTTGTGGATTTTCAAAATTTTAGGGTTATTCAGACCATTTTGAATGTTTTTGTCTTTTGGCATCTCAACTCAATGGAGGATTACGAGTTGTAAAATGTTTTGACTCATAAAATGGTGAAAGTGTGGCTAAAGGGTGATGAAACTAACCTCAAAAAGTGAGCACTACCTACATAGTCCAAATGGACCTCAAGTTGATGTAGTTTAACCTAGATCAGATGATATTACAAATAAAAAACAAGGTATAAAATAGGAATGGCACATGAACATAATCAAATAGTACAAGATAATGAATGACAATGAGGGAAAGGACTAGAAGTCTCTAAGGACCATGCCATGTGAGAACTAAATGTATCCATTTGTCAAAATATCATGTAAATAACAGGCTAGAATGTTTCCCAAATATATCTCAATATACCTTTAAATTTTGTAACAAGGTAAACATGGGAAGACTAATGGTCACAATAAGATGGGTTGGGATGAATAGGATTGAATGCCTAAAATGGCTTGAATGCATGGAACTGTAATGGTTCATAATGAAAATAGGACTAACCTAAGTATCAAGATACTTGAAGATAATAAATTACTTATGCATAATGACACAAACCTACTTTTCATTATGGTACTTGCCCAAGGTGCCATATGCATGGTTTTCACTTTTGGATGAATTATTTCCCTTTCTATGTTAATTGTTTTATATTTTTTTAATTGATTTTTTTTAGCATATCAACTCAATGTAATATTATGTAATACATAATGTGGACCCTTTGATATCTAACTAATACCTACTATGAATGGTTACTCTAAAAGGATATTGCTACTGTTATGAATGAGATTATTATTATTGACATGATCTTCATTAGTTGGTGATTTTGCTTCCCCCAAACCTTTTAAAAGGTGTCTTTATAACCTCTTTGAAAAAGAGTGCTACCAGGAAGGATAAATAAGGGTAGCCATGGGATAAGTGATATGATTAGATAATTTAATATAAAACTAGAATGGATAATAAGATCATAATTAAACATATAATGGTTGGGGGATAAATTAAGACTAGGATTTTTAGTAACACACATTGTTGTTGCTTCCAAATATAACATTTTTTTAGTTGTGGTGGGATTGATATTGACTTTAATAACTTCTTAATGTATCAATGAAGAACTAATTGGCTCAGTTATTTCCACCTCAAAGAGGTTTTCACCGACAAAGTCTTCTTGATTATTTTGCCTTGGATTGTCCATTGATGCTTTGAATATAGTTTAACTAAGGGATTTTGATATTTCATTTTGATTTTCCCATAGTGCCTTAAGCAAGGTTTCACTAAAGGATTATGATTTTTTAATCTTGATTATCATTGAGTGCTTCAAACAAAGTTAAACTAGAAGATGTTGAGTTTATACTTTGATTGTCCCCTAGCACCTCAAATAAGGTTTCACTAGGAGATTGTTCTTCTACATGAATGTTATATTGGATCCCTAGATATTTTTCCATTGAAATTTTTTCATGGAATAATTTCAACATTACATAATTCTATCAATCATAATCAATGTTTATGGGTGGATGGATCTCAATACAATGGCTAGGTTGGTTAATGGTAAAGGAATGGGTAATGTCAATGAAGGGTAAAAGGAAACATAGTTATCATAGAGGCCACTAGGATAACTTGTGTTTATGATGAAAAACAACATTCTAAAAAAATGTATAAAGATCACAAATATATTATCTTTTGGTCTTCAAGAAGCACGTAACCAATGTCATAACACCTACTAAGGTATATTGATTCTAAATATGATTCAAACTCAAGTGGATCTAGATCTGATGTTGATTCTACTTATGATGATAAATCTTATATTGGGTCCAAAATAAAACCTAATTCTGATATTGGTTCTAAAATGGAACCTGATTTTGATGTTAAAGTAGCCATAAAGAGGGCCTATTGAATTACATTATTGACAAGTACCTTGTTCACATTTCACTTGGATATGGATGTTGTGGGATTAAGGGATTTTCATAAATTGGGGAATTTGGGTAATGGATGAAAGATATATTATTTTTCAATTATAGGTTCTTCACATATGGGCACATTGAAGATGAGTCCTATGTACAATAAAGGTTCTTTGTCAAATATAGGTGGATCATGAATGGTTTGGATTTGGTTAAAGATGGATGATTCGACAAAAATGTCATCAAAGAGTTGATTTATCTTAATATTGTCTTAGAAGTGGATGTGTCTGATCATATTTGGAAAATGGATCATGATATATACTAATGGAGTATTTATCAAATAGATTGGCAATAGATAAGGGCTCTTAGATGGGAAATTGTTAAATAGATCTAGACTATTGGATTTTATTGTGGTTGTAAGACCAGATTGGCTTTTAAACCAATGGATTAATCTTTCAAAGTATATTCAAAGTGGTCTAATTGTTGGATAAGCTAGGTGAGTTGATCTATCTTTTTTGATGTATAACTAGCCATGCTAGAATATATTTAAGATCATGATATGTCATAACTAGGCTTAACCTTTGATTAATACCCCCAAGTAAGGATACATGAAAAAGATATTATTTGGAATAAATTTTCCCCAAGGAGGGAAGGCTTGGTTTCAATTAAAATGGGCCCAAAGAGGGCAGTCTTGTTATCAATTAAAATGGGCCCAAAGAGGGTAGTCTTTATATTAATTAAAATTGTCCCAAAGAGGGTAGTTTTTATCTCAATTAGAATAGGCTTGACTTCACTTGTTCCTAAAAAGGGTGAAATAAACTTGATTGGAATGGATTGCCCCAAACAGGGTAGATCAACATAAATTGAAATTGGTCAAAATGGTCTTGATTTAATTTACCCCAAACATGGTGGATTGGCATAGATATGATTCAAATGAAAGAAAGGATAGATGATATGACCTCATCGTTCCCAACTGACATGTGCAAGAGATTGAATGGAAAATAATAATTGGTTTTAAATTGGCATGTGATAGACTTAGAATAATTGGATTTGGTCAAAATACAACTTAAATTAGCATTAGATCATGGTTTGAGATGAACTTAATCAGATTTAAATATGGTTCAAGATGAACCAAATCAAAATTGGAATGGGGTTCAAGATAAACCTGACTAGAATAGAATGGCTTGGTATATGGTTTAAGATAACCTTGGTTTGGCATTGACTCGATTAGTATATAAGTGGTTTGGTATGTGATTAAAGATGAATTTGATTTAGCTTTGATTGGAATAGTCCATGGTTAAAGATGAACTATATTTATCTTGGAATGGTTGACTTTGAGTGTTTAATTATATCTATCAATGTAAATGTTCAAATTGAATAGTTCAATCAAAGTTTGTTCATGTAAGTATTCAAAAAGGAAAGGTGTGAAAATCAAACTTGTTTCCAAAGGGGTATACAAATTTTGGTACATAAAATACTTTTAACATGTTTTATTTTAGTTATGGAAAAGAGCTAACTTTGATTTACTTATAATAGTCCATCTAGAATTAGAATTTGGAACAATTTGACTAGAATTAGAACTTTGCTCTTGGAATGGGAATTTGGTTTGAATTTGAAATTAAATATTTTTAGAATTGAAACTTGGATTTGAGCTTAGTCTTAAGTTTATAAAAAATTAGATGGCATAATGACACAATTTGGATAAAAATTTGGAACTTTGGTCTTGAGTTGGAATTGGATTTAGACTTAGAATTTGGCTTGAGTCTAAAACAAGATAGATGACACAACGACAATGTTTTAAAAAAGAATTTGTAAATTTGGTCTTGAATTGGTATTATAATTGGAAATTTAAATTAGGAAAAGGCTTTATTTCAAATTAGACAGCCTAATGGGGTGGTTTGGATAAGAAAGGTAGGTACTTGGACCAAGTTTGACGTCATTTTTATTGACCCAAAAATTTGGCAAGTAAAACCTTGTTGGGTGTGTATAAAAATTGTTTGGATTTGGAATTTTTTTTTGTTTTCAAATATAAACAAGTTTTCAACAAAAAAACAAAGCAACAACACATAAGAATTACAAGGCAATTCTAATAACTGACATAGGTTTACATCACATTCATTAGAACATTTGATATGCTTGCCTTGAGATAGGATTTTAAAATTTAATATTATTTAAATAAATAATTATAATTATTGGTGGTGTTTTAATCCCACTCTTCTCTCAAAACGTTTGCATGAGCAAGGCAATCTTCAGGGTTGTTACTTTTATATCCCTGCATCAATGTATGTTTTACAATAAAATAAGGTCTTAAATTTTTTTTACTTAGATTTATATATGGTCTTAATATACCTTACAATACATGGGAAAAAAATATCCATTAATTAGATGTCAATATTTAATGGTCCATTTGCTAAAGGGTCTAGTCCCTTTGCTACCATTTCATTTGTAAGATTTTAGTGAAGTGCTACTAGAAAAATCAAACTTTAAGGGACCTTTTAGATAAAATACCTTTAACATAACCTCAATTTGTATACCCTATTAGATAATGGGGTTGGTATGATGCTAGGATGTGACTTCCTAGTCAACACACCCTTATGACCTATAAGAAGGTGATGAAATCCACTCTGTGTGTTAGATTTACAAGATGACTTAGAGGGGCGAGGGTGAATCAATCAACCAATCTTTAACTTTTAGGTCACTTATCATTCATTCATTGAAATTAATGAATCAACACAATAAACATATGCAACAATATTTCCATCAAATCATGAATAAAAGAATCACATCATAACACAACATCTAATGTTGGAAACCCTCATGGGGAATAAAACCCACTTTCAAGCCTAAAAACACATGGACTAATTGTCCTATAAGGTATTATAAACATGAGAATTTAGTGGAACACCCATTTCATAAAGATTACCTACCCCTAGGATGGTCAAGTCCTGACCTAAATATATTAAAACACTTGCTTCATAAAGAGCACCTATCCCTAAAATGGTCAAGTCTTTTTGACCTGAATTTAGTGAAACATTTATTTCATAAGGAGCACCTGCCCCTAAGATGGTCAAGTCCTATTAACCTATATGTTGATCACCCTCCCAAAACCTATGATATGAACATCCCCTGATCACTAACTGACTACCAATCTGATGGAGACACCCTACAAACATATCCCCCTTCACTTCTTTAAAAACTCATAAACATCATAACCACCTTTAAGATCACTCTACACTTCTTAGAAACAACATTTTTACAACCTCAAAAACATGAACAAATGGTCATACACATAGTCCACACTTTTATATGCCTCTAAAATCAGCCACCAGTTTCACACAAACATCATCTATCCTTCTCTCACACTTAAGGCATCCAAAACATCCTTTTGGATCACTCTAAATCTCTTCACTCATCCTCAATATTAAAACCTAAAAGATCAATTTATGACATTATAAATATAAAATATAGGTAAAAAACATAGTCATAAAACTATTATTCTCTATAAACCATCCATTGGTCACACACTGTTTCTTCTTTTCTTCACTCTATAACTCTCACACATACCTCTTCACACAAGTTTAGAAATCATTTCCTTTTATTTCACCTTTTATAGAGACATCACGATTATTATCTTATAGTTCAACCATAATACTTATTTTATGCCTTAATACATATAAAATATCTCAATAACATTCACATAAGTCGGCCATATCAACTATGGATCACACTTAAGCATCTACAGCTCTCAATTTGGCCTTAGTAGCCCTTATAGGTCTCGTGGAGACCTATTCACCCATTTATCACTTCATCAAGAAATTTATAAACATGATACTACTTTTAAATGCATATTTCCACTCTAAATTACCTCTTATACATCCTCAAATGATTAAATTTATCATTACACACCTTTATTTATGTTCAATCTACTCAAACATTAGCCTTGTACACAAAAACAAAATGAACAAACAAAAAATCAAATTATAAGCATTTTTTCATATTGAATATGGATTGTTCAAACTTTAAAACTTCATAAAGATGACCCTCATAGATTATACAACAATCTCCAATAGCTCAATCCCCTTGAAACATCCAAATACAATCAAAATGGCTCAAATATCCTTCTTGAGTCACATACAGAACATGGTCAAACACATAGTCAAATTTGAAATTAATAACTTTGATTTCACAAATAGTCATACATTATAACTAGATTCACTAGATGAACCTTGAATTCCTCTAAAACTTTTCTTTTTATTTCATCAATAAATTCATCTTGGATCAAAAGTTATAGCTCAAAAACTAAGCATTGGTTTTCCTTCATTAATTTGAATATTCAAATTCCAACAATCACTATTAAACATCGAACACTTTGTCATCATCTCATTCCCTCTCATTTCTTGAATTAATATGCATCATTTATCTCCCTTGAAATTATTTTTATCTTTATCTATACTAAACATATATCAATTTTACGTCATCTTGTGCTCCCTATAATTTTGACCAAATACATACTGTCGATCTCCTTAGAAGTTGCTCGATCTTTACCTTTGTTTATTTTTAAACATTGATCACTTGTCATCATCACATTACTTATTAAAAATGTGGAAAAAATGCACTCCAATTTCTTCAAGATTATCTTGGACTTTAACCAACTTAAACATTAAATACTTTGACCTCTTTGACTCAATACACATCATAGATTTGCATCTGTATGAACACCCGATCACTGTTAGATCCTTATCTGGTCCTGATATTTACCTTTTAAAATTTTTGATAAGTATGGGAACCTATAAAATCTAATTGTAATGACAAATTTGACTCTTCATAACTTTTTATATGCTCAATATCATGACCTAAAATTTGAACCATATGATCTTCTTTCCTACAAGAATCCATCCATATATCAAGCTACTCCTGGTACCTTCACGTGTGTGAAATATGATGACATAAAATTGATTACTCAAATCTACTTGAAAGTAGACATTAATCTTAAATTAATTTTTTTCTTAGATCTATGATGTGATTAAATGTGCACCATTAGATCTCCCTTTGCAAATTTGGCTAAGTATGGGAAAACATTGCAAACTACTTGGGAAGCCAACTTTGCACAGTTATATCTTTTGTTATACACAACCTCACGACCTAAAAATTATAATAGATAAACTTAGGAATATTGTGATCATACCCATATGAAAAAATTCCCCTATCTCATCCATATGTGGCAATGGTGATGTTAGTAAACTTCCTACTCATATTTTTTTGCCACAAAACCAACTATGCCTAGATGAACATAATGAAGACCTAGATGAGCATCATGCATTCCCATAAGAATTTTAATAGATATTGACACCCTATAGGAAATTTTTAACATTATATCATAATATATAACATTCGTCAACTTCATATCTAATCATATAATGAATATCGATGCTTACATACTAGGATACCAAGCCTGTGCCAATACACTATTCACATGCTTGTCTTCTCTCCTTGACCTAAAACCACATCAACATAATAGATATAATATGATAAGCCTAAAAATATAATTATTTTAACTCATATGAATGCAAATCCTACTTACATAACTTTAGGCTCAAACTCATCATCATTATGCCATCACCACTTTGTCATTACCTTTGACATCAATGCACACATGACATCAATCTTTAACATTAATAACAACACTTGCCAACAATATCCCCATTTATAATTGATGGAAACCTCTTATTTTATTTCTCCACATTCTCCATTAATGAAAAAGTGGAATAAACAACCACCAATCTCCTCTTAACATCATGATTATATTCAAATATACTTCTAAGTGCTCAGGATACTTCCATACCTCATATGAAATAATTGTTCCCCCTTTGACATGTATCAAATTAACTTGGACATATCTAATCCTTGGACCTAAAAAACTACTCACAAAGATTATAAGTCTCCCCCTAGCATCATGCTCCATCTCATGTCATTTTTTTTTTGACATACATCAATCTGAACTTGGGTTATTCTGATCCTTGGACTTGATTACCTACAAAATTCACAAGCTCCCTTTGCTTATGCATGAAGATTCAAAAAAAATCACAATTATGACTAGGTTTGATCAAGTCATCATATAAAACTTATTTAACTATCATTTGTATTATATATCACCACATCTTCAATATGACTGAAGCATCTCACATATGCTTCCCCTCACATCATGCATAACTTCTCAAACCATCTAAGTTAGCTCCCCCTAACTCCATTCTCCTCTTTATTCCAACCTGAACTACTCCCCCTTGATATTTATAACCAAATATCACCTATTTAACTTATGATAACACCTTCATGGACTCAACAACATGAAAATATCAAACTCAAAACATTGAGCTACTTTGGGTCTTCAAATAACACCATTTTGCTTTCATACTCTCACTTGCAAGCCACCTCCAAGAATAGCAATATATCTTAAAGCCACACACTAAATAGTAAATATGTTCTAAATTAACCATATAACTTACATTGAAACACTCATATCATGATCTATTGGATATATTTATCAAAAATCACTCTTCTTCACATTAGGCATGTCTAGACTCCGTGTAGTCCTACTTGGAACTTGTAGAGCCCATAAATTTCAGTAGACACATATTCAAGAACTAAAAATTCATATATAGATCACTCTCATATTCCCCCTCTATCACACCAATTTTCATCACCTAGATCATCTTATGAAACATACTTACTTCATAAATTGATTAGCTAATTAGGCCTCCATCTTGACAAAAAATTGAATAATTTGAAAACCACAAAATCTAAAATCTCTATGAAGATTTATTTTAAAACCCATTTGGCCCATTCAACTTATTAATAATCCTTATAACTCAATTCATAAGGCAAACCACTTTTCTAGCATAGCCTAAAACTCTAGAATCTCAAAATAAATAGGGTTAAAAAACCTCCTTCTGGTCAACACCCACCTCTGAAAATTCTTTCATAGCTAGAGAAAACCATCACACACTTATAGAAAAACTTTTGAGCTTTCAGTGTTTTGGGAACCCATACATCCTATAACCCATTTTAGGCCTACTTGCCCTTAAGCCAAAATTGAGAAAATCAAGATCACTCAAAAATCTCTACTTTGACTTCAACATACCTTCAAACCATAAAACCAGTTGGAATATACTAGAATAAGGTCAATAAACCTTTATATGCAAAAATATCATCTTGAAAACTCACAAATCATTTTTTACCACTTGGAAACCTTTAATTTAACCCTCTAGACTACTCTAACTAAAAACAACCTTACAAGACCACATGCTTCTTAAAAATAAGAAATGCATTCATGAATCACAACAAAGACATCTCTACTTCACAAGGACCTAGAATAGAGGAGCATATCAGTCCTCAACACAAGATTGAATAACCTTCTTATTCTTCTTCCTTTTTCTGACTAAAACAACTTGCTTGACATCCATCTCTTATTTGGCTTCCTTGACAATGTATGATGAAAACATAGATTCTTATCATATCTCTTAAACTAAAAACTTCTCCTCTTTTAAAATAGACAACAAGAACTCTTCAAAATCATAAAACTCCTTCTTACCTCAAAATTATTCAACTACAACAAATAAACTATTAGATTGAGATCCTTCTTTCAAATTCTCCTTGGCCTTAAATGGTATAACTAACTTGATTCTTGGATCATCCACCTTCTTATACATTTGTAATAATATCTAAATTCCTTAGCACTCTTGAGACACCTCCAAAACTGATTCCTTTTCTACAGTATCAGAATTTTGATTCTTAAGCTCAACAAGACTAGCCTTCACTACCTTAGGTCTCCACATCATGTTTTGACTTTTGATATTCTTTCTAGGAGTCTCTCCCTTCTTTAGATGACTTGAGGGCTTATCAAATTTACTAGGAGAAAGTCTAGAAATATGACATTTCGTATCATAAATGAAACAAATAGCATCATTTGTACCTTTTGACAAATTTGAACTGTGATCAATATTTGGCTAAAAAATATTATCATAGCTTCTTGAATGTCCATACTTGACTGACCTTCTATAGTACTTAGCTTTATGACCATACTTGTTACATTTATAACAATGACCATGGAATAAACTAGAATAACTTGAAGCATTTGGTTATCTAACATACCTTCTTGCATTACTTTTAGAGGTTGCATTCTCCTTAGCTTGCTCAGGATTTGCATGTTCCTTTTCCATCTTATCCAACTTGACTACAACAAGCTCATGCTCACTCTTTAATGACTCCATTTCAACCTTGAATTGTGTACACTCATCACCTTTATTTCTCAAACTATAACTTGTAGCCTCTAACTGAAATATGAGATCTTTGAATTGTCTCTTTATCCTCCTTGGCTTATTCAGCCAAATCATTCTTCAATTTATAAACTTGATCTTCAAGAGACTTTAATAACTCTTGATTCTTCTTCTCATATCTCTTGGTCTTACCTAAAAAACTTCCCTCAAGAAAATTGACTTGTGCTTCAAAACCTTTGATCACATACCTCAGCTTGTGATTCCTCTTTATGATCTTAGATTCTAGATTCACCTCTTCTTCCTCGCTATCATTTCTTCTTCTCCAGTGTCATGGCAAACATCTTCATAAACTTTCCTCTTTTGAACTCAAACTTGTCTTTGCATCTTCTATCTAAACCTTGAGATAATTAATAACTTTCTCATACTCTTTGGCATATTTATTTAGAGTACATATTTTCTCTTTAAGTGCCTTGATCATAGCCTTGCACTGTTGATTCTCTTTCTTCAACTGCTTAACCATCTTGTGCTACTTAGGATCTCCTTCAAGTTGTTAAAATTCCTCCAAAGGAACTAATTTGATACCAATAATTAGAGGTACAAGATGACTAAGAAGGGGGGGTTGAGTGAATCAATCAACCAATATTTCACTTTCAAATCACATATCATTCATTCATTGACATGCATGAATCAACACAACAAGCTTATGCAATAATATTACCTTCAAATCATGAATAAGAAAATCACATTATAACACAACATCTAATGTGGGAAACCCTCATGGGAAATAAGCCCCACTCTCAAGCCTATAAACACATGGACTACTTCTCTTATAAGGTATTACAAACATGAGACTTTAATGGAACACCCATTACATAAGGAACACTTTCCCCTAGGATGGTCAAGTCCTTTTAACTTGAATTTAGTAAAACACCTTCTTCATAAGGATCACTTGCCCCTAAAATGGTCAATTTTTTTGACCTAAATTTAGTGAAATTCCTATTTCATAAGGAAAACCTACCCTTAGGATGGTTAAGTCCTTATGACCTAGATGTTGAGTACCCTCCCAACACCTATGATATAAACATCTCCTGATCACTAATTTCCTATCAATTTGATGGAGACACCCTGCAAACACAACCCCCTTCACTTCTTCACATACTCACAAACATCTAAAACCACCTTTTAAATCACTCTATACTTCTCAGCAACAACTCTATTACAACCTTAAAAACATGACCAAATGGTTATACACATAATCCACACTTTGATCTACCTCTTAAATCAACCATAAAGCTCACACAAACATTAGTTATCCTTCTCTCACACTCGAGGCATCCAAAACATTATTTTGGATCACTCTAAACCTCTTCATTCATCCTTAAACTTCAAACCTACAAGAGAACTCTTATGAAATCAAAAATATGACCTATAGGTCATACACATAGTCATCAACCTAATCTATTCTACAACCCATCCATTAGGCACACATCCTTTCTTATTTCCTTTGCTCTACATATCTCACACATATCTTTTTACACAAGTCTAGAAATTACCACCTTTGATTTCACCTTTTATATATCCATCATGATTATTATCTTTTAGGTCAGCCATAATACTTGTCTTATCCCTTAATACATCTAACATAGCTCAATACTATCTACACAGGTTGACCATAGCAACTAAGGGTCACACTTAAGTAGCTACACCTTTCAATTTGGCCTTAGTAGCCCTTATTGATCTCATGGAGACCTATTCACACATTTAGCACTTCATCAAGTAATTTAGAAACATAATAACAATTCCAAATATATAGGTCCACTCCACATGACCTCTTAGACATCCTTAAATGACTATATTCATCATTATACACCTTTGCATATGTTCAATCTACTCAAGCATTACCCTTGCATATAAAAACACCATTAACAAATAAATAGTCAAATTTTAAGCATTTGTTCATACTAAATATGGATTGGTCAAACCTTTAAAATCCATATATATGATCCTCATGGAGTCTAATACACTCTCCAATAACTCAATCCCCTTGAAACATCCAAATAGCATTAGAATAGTTCAAATATCCTTCTCAGATCACTTACAAAACATAGTCAAATACACAGTCAATTCTAGAGCTTAATAAATTTAATTGTATAAATATTCACACATTCTAACTAGATTCACTAGATGTAACTTGAATTCCTCTACAACTTTTCTTTTTATTTCATCAATAAATTCATCGTGGATCAAAAGTTATAGTTCAAAAACTAAAAATTGGTTTTCCTTCATTAATTTGAATATTCAAATTCCAATGATCATTGTTAAACATTGAAAACTTTGTCAACATATCATACCCTCTCATAACTTGAAAAAATATGCATTAGTTATCTCCCTTGAAATTAGACTATTCTTTAACTATGCTAAACATCTATTAGTTTGATCTCATCTCGTGCTCCCTGGTAATTTTGACCAAATATGCACCATCAATCTCCTCAGAAGTAGCTCGATCTTTACCTTTGCTTACTATTAAACATCGAGCACTTGTCATCATCTCACTAATTATTGATAATTTGGAAAAAATTTACTCCATAAATCTCTTCAAGAGTAGCTTGGACTTTAACCAACTTAAACATCAGACACTTTGACCTCTTTGACTTAATATGCATCATAGATTTGCATTTGTATGAACACCCACTCACCGTTAGATCCTTATTTGGTCCTAATCTTTAGCTTTTTAAAATTTGGATAAAGATGGGAACCTCTTAAATCTATTTGGAAGGCTAACTTTGACCCTTATTAACTTTTTCTATGCTTAATCTCATGACCTAAAATTTGAACCATATGATCTTCTTTAATAGGGGAATCCATCTATATATCAAGCTACTCATGGTACCTTCATGTGTGTGAAATATGATTCCATAAAAATAATTACTCAAATATAATTGAAATTATACATTAATCTTAGATTAATTTCATGTCATATATCTATTATGTGATTAAATTCACACCATTAGATCTCCCTTTACAAATTTGGCTAAGTATGGGAAAACATTGCAAACTGCTTGGGAAGCCAACTTTGCTTAGTTATATCTTTTGTTATACACAATATCACAACCTAAAAATTGGAACATATCAAATTGGGACTATTTTTATCACACCCATATGACCAACTCCCCTTGACACATTCATACATGGTAATGGTGATGTCAGGAAACTGCCTACTCAGATTTTTCTACTATAGAACCAACTATGCCTAGATGAACATAATGAAGAACTGGATGAACACCATCCATTCCCATAAGTATTTTAATAACTATTAACACCATAGAGGACCTATATAACATTATTTTATCATCTATAACATTCATCAACTTCCTATCCAATCATATATTGAAGATCAATGCTTACATACTAGGCTATCAAGCCTATGGCAACACACTATTCCAATGCTTGTCTTCTCTCCTTTACCTAAAACCACATCAACATGATAGATACAATATGATAAGCCTAAAACTATACTTACCTTAGCTCATATGCATCCAAATCCTTCCTTGCACAACTTAAGGCTCAAGTTCATCATTATCATGGCATCACTACTTTGTCATTACCTTTGGCATCAATGCACATATGACATCAATCTTTAACATCAACAACAACACTTGTAAACAATGTGATTAAAATAAAAATAAGGGTAAAATTCAAATAGGAACTTTTCATTTCTGAATCACCCATAAAAGGAGAGTATACACGTAAAATAACCCCATAAGACACTCAAATAAGAAGCAAAAACTTGTACAAAAGGAAAATAAACAAGTTTTTCTTATAACCCAAATGAAAATGTGAATTTATTTTAATCACAAATCAAGATGTTTATAAAATAAATTATTTTTATTAGAACTAAAAAACACACTTTTTTATTAGGGTAATGTAACACAAATGATTAAAATTTTGAAAAATATGGTTTTGAGCTAACAAGGAGCTTGAAAATAAGTTTTTTTAAAACTCAATTTTCTTTTGCCACAAAATGATTTTGTAATTCTAAAATCTAATTTCACTACTTAGAGAATAAAATTCATTGGTTTTCAAAATAGAATACATAAAGATCAGAATTATTTCACTATTGTGGAATATAATTTCACTACTAGTGTCCATGATTTCTCAAATGTTGACCTACACAAAAAGGCATAAAATGATTTTGCACTGAAGTTGATGCTTTTGCTAAAGTTAGTTACAACTTTTTAAATATTTTTATAATGATTTCACTATAGCAAAAATTATTTTTTCAAAGTTTCTTACAATTTTTTTGCTATGTAAAACATCTTTAAAATAGTAAAACAAAGAGATCGAGGCAAGAAAAATTGAATTTAAGCTATCAAAAAGCTAAACAGTGAGGTAAAAAAAACACAGAAATAATTTCATGAATCTCCAAGATGGTGAAAAACTTATCATTGATTTCATGATTCTACATAAAATACATTTAGAACATAAAATGGTACAAAAATTATTTTTATAATTGTAAATAATTTCATTGCAGTGAAAATGATTTCACCAAAGTTGCTTGTTATTTCATAATTCCTTAAAAAACATAAAAACTAGGGTAAAATGATTTCACCAATGTAATTGATGATTTCAATGAAGATGGCCTTGATTTCATACTTAGGACTTGCACAAAATATAACAAAATTAGAATTAATAATTTTTCCACTATAAGTGATGATTTTGTTGAAGTTTGTGTCAACTTTATAGTGTTATAGTTATGAGTTCATAGTTATGTAGAATGATCTCATGATTATGACCTTCCATAGAAATTAATGAAATTTGAAAGAAAAAGGAGTGAATTAACTTGTTTTTGAGGATAATTATAGTGATTAGAGGAATGTAAATGGTCTAGAAGAGTTTATGGGGTGGATCATATCCTTTAGGTCCCACTAGGCATGTCATTATGTAGATTAGGAATTCAAGAGAGGTTAGTCAATATTTTAGTTAACATACTAAAAATGTACTTGAAGAATTAATATCTCAAGCCTAATCTCTAGATTGAGATATATGTAAAATAATCAATAAATTCACTTTGGAAGACAAAAACAATGTTTATGCCTCGTTAGAATATTTTCTTGATAACCAGTTCAAAGACGTTGAGCTTAGATTGTGGGCTATGAAATCTTTGCAATATTTGATTCCACATGTGGGAAGTACCTCTCCTTATCTACACTTGATTCTTGGCTTAGCTTGGCATGATAATTAGTTGAAGCTCCTTGTTTAATTTGGTACAGTAAGTTTGCATGAAGAAGCATGTCTATAATGACCAAAGGCCCTTATATTTATAGGCTTTTTGTATGTTTGTAAACCGTTGATCTGAGATAAATATTGATGATGGAGGATGAATCCTCAAACTCATTATCACACACATGGAGTGTGTAAGATATGTCATTTAAGACCTTTTTGGAGTGTGGAAGGTATGTTGGAAGAAAAGTGCAGTCTTTGGTCCTCATGGAGTGTGTAAGAGTAAGAGTGAGTAAGAGGGGTGTAAGAGCTTACTTGGACTCATTCTCTTTCCCATTGACTTTCTTGAATGACATCATCTATGTGATGCAATAATTAAATTTTGATTTTATAAAAATGGATAATTCTAAATTCATAGAATTTTCCATTAGAGGAAAAATTGGGCTAATTAATCAAGGTGATTAATTAGTAATTATAAGAATGGTAGAATTTGTAATGTTTATTTTTGAATCAAGCATTCACTTAATTATCTTGTGAAGACATTTACAAAGGATTGAATTGATTATGGATGTGCTAGATAAAATTAATGGTGTAATATTATTTATTACCCCAATTAGGAACATGTCATTGTGATTTTAGGTTAAAATGATAGTGGTGTGGGTATATTAGGTCCATTAATAATTTCCAGTTAAATTTGCATGTGATTTTGGAAAGTTGTTTCGATTATATGGAAGTGGTTAAAATGAAGTGTCTACATATTCATCTTCTTCTATGATTTGTTCTTTTTCTTTGATTCCATCCATTGATGATTATTCACTTCATATTGAGGATGCCTTTTGTGAGGATCTAGTTTAAGAGACCACTGAAGAGATTATGGATGTAGACTTAGATGTAGATCCTATTCCCACTATGCCTAAGTTGGATCATACTATAGTTTTTGAGACTGTACCTTTCATACATGATCTTCCACTCACTAGACATAATCATGCACATTCTATAAGTTCTAGACTCTTGTGTCAAGCATTTTTTAGGGATCCATAATATTTTTCATAGGTTCATGGGATACAAGAGTGGGATGATGTGATGACAAATGAATATTCTTCATTGATGAAGATCATACTTTGGATTTGGTCTCTCTTCCTAAGGGAATAAATTTTTTTAGATGTAAGTGGATATATTGAACTAAATATGTAGTTTATGGGTCCATTGATTAGTATAAGGCTCATCTTGTAGCAAAGGGTTTCTTGCAAGTCAAAGGTATTGATTATTTTGTGGCTTTTACCCCTATTGCCAAGATTGATTTTGTGCACCTTATACTTTATCTTATTATATCATAGGGTTGGCCAATGTACCAGATGGACATAAAGAGTGCCTTCTTACATGGATATTTGTAGGATTAAATCTACATGGATTAACCTATTGGGTTTGTTCATGATTCTTCTCTTGTTTGTTGACTATGAAGGTCTCTCTACAATCTCAAATAGGCTCCTTAGGTCTAGTATGATAAGATGGATTATTTTATTTTATCTATTAGATTTGTTCATTGCCACTTAGATCCTACCATACATATTTAACATGTTGGAGAGGATATTTTTATACTAGTTTTATATGTTGATGATATGATTCTTACATATAACTCTTCTTCTTAGATTCAAGCTACTCAATAGGGTATTTCAATTCAGTTTGATATAATAGATCATGTTATTTTTCACTTTTTCCTTGGTTTGCATATTTCTCAATCAAATTTATGGATTCCTTTAAGTCAGTATAAGTATACCCTTGATCTTATTTAGTGTTTTGGCATCACTAATTATAAGCCAAGTCACTCTCCTTTCTAGTCTAGAGTCACTCTTACTTCAACTTATATTACTCTTTGTGATCATACATTGTATAGGTAGTTGGTTAGAAGTCTTATGTACTTGACCCATACTCACCTTAATATTTATTTTGAAATTAAGATTGTATCTTGGTTTGGTTTTCACATACTCTTCATGACAATCATTGGCATGCTGTTAAAAGGATTTTATGATATTTACAGAGCACTTCCCACTTTGGATTACACTATACCAAAGGCTTTACTCAGTTGGTTGGATACACTAATTTAGATTGGGAAATTATATTTATGGCATGCATTCCACTTTTGGATACCTTTTTCATCTTGGTTCTTATCCAATTTATTGGGCTTACAAGAAGCAACAAGATATTACACTTTTATAAATAAAGTTAGAGTACAAGTCATCAGTCATAATGAGTTAGTAGGTTCTTTGGATTTGTTAGTTATTGATAGAGTTTGGATTCATGTAGGATTCACCTACATTAATTTAGTGTGATAACCAAATTTAAATTCACATTTATCACAACCTTGTTGAGCACCAACAAACCAAACATATTGAGATTCACATGCACTTCATTTGTTAGCACATTCATGATGGATTTATTTGCTTGGAGTAAATTTTGATTCAGTAGTAAGTTTCTAACATCTTTATGATTCCTTTTACATCACCTTGTTACCTTGATTTTTGTGGCATGCTTAGGGTTTCAAAATTTATTCTTGGGGGTGTTCATGAGGACATCTTCCTCCTTCATTTATTCATGGATATGTTGTACATGAGTACCTAATCAACCCTTGTTAATAAGACTCATATTGTGGATTTACCAATTTATTTTTGGATATTTTTAACCCTTAGCTTCACTTGAGGGGGGTGTTAAAGTAGGTTATTTACCTAAGGTCGTGTTTCCTAGATGATTTATTTGTTTTAAGCATAATTAGGTTTTCCCACCCACTTAGGTGTGGATATTAAATTTTTTATTTATTTTAGATATAGTGTGTTTTTATCCCTAGGTTATCTCTTAACTTGATCTTATGGCTTATATTGATCTTTCTTGCCTAGATAAGTAAGGCAATTTCATTATATTTGCATGAAGTTATGGAGATATTATATGATTTTTTTTAATTTCTACATATCAATTTGTAAGTATATGCTATTAGATTCTCCTTATGATGTTTTTGTTGTTAATACTTGAGATATTTTTGGCTTTGAATAATTTGTTTTTCGTTCGTTTCAGTTATGATGAATTTTTAGTGTGGGAAGTATGCCAACATAGTTGTGATCTTGTTTAAGGTTAGAATTTTTAGGAACATAATTGTGTAGTTTACAGTATTACTGGTAAGACATGGCTAATTCCATTTTTCTCATTTTTATGTGGTAAGGCTCATAAAAAATCAGTGAGTGGCTCCCCAATAGCCACCTTCTTCACCAGGTGAGAGAGGACCTCTTCATAGGAATACACAAATAAGCATGAAATTTAATGTTAATATATATGGTACCTATTGTTAATGTATGAATCTTCTCCTTAAGTGTTAGCATTATTGGGGGAGAAAGAATGGTCTGACTATATGTTAGGTAGCTAGGGATATAATAAAAATTACAACTCAATGTGGGATGAATTAGAATGACTAAAATCTCAAGAGAAAGCAAACCCAATGGATTGGGAACTCTAGAAAGTTGGTATGTCCCTATCATAACATCATTTAGGATCATGCTCTGAATAGGTTCATAAAGTAATAATAGTATTATGTGAATAAAACTTGACCTTGTGTGGTTGAGCATTGGGTAATTATGATGGTAATCATAGGATGTTAGCAGAGGTTCTTGAAAAACCCATCAGAACATGTTAATACAAGGGTAGTTGTGTGAAGTTTGAACATAACTATAACACATACAAAAGAACTCAAATTCAACTAGGTTATTATATATTTATGTATTTTCTATAAAAAAAATTAGTCTTAATATTTATAGAACCTATAAAAATACTATACATGATTTAAACAAATTTAGACAAATAAAGTATAGACTATGTACAAAACAACAATAAAAGACATTCAATGGAAACCTTTTCAGAACTTCATATTAATATCTATCACATCATATATCTTTTTAAATATAACTAATAAATATATAAATATTTTACAAGGCATTGTCACCTCATATTCTAGCCTTTTGATATAAATAAAAGAAAAACTCTTTACATAATGAAGACTCTTGACATGGTTTCAAGTGTCAAATACATACAAAAAGAGTTACAGAAGATAGAATAGTGTGTCACACACATGTTTATCAATTACAATCTATGATTTTTTTAGTCTTGTTTATTACCAACACTTTCTTAGACTTAAATAATTGTTTCATCCCAAGATAAAGTCACAATAAGTGTGTCTTGTGTTGAAGATGAAAGCTTTGTCTACTCTAAGGAACTAGACCAAAAGCATAAGTTATGGTAATCACTCACGGTTTTGTTTATCAATTTTTATCTCTTTCACACTACTTAACCACCCTTTAATGGTTTTAACAAGTATCACTCTAATCTACCACCCTTTCTATTTTGTAATAGATTAACACAACTAGGTGATCACCCTTTACAGTGTTTCAACTAGCCTAGCTTCACTCCTAATGTTCAAGGCCTTCCTATTATAAAATGCTTAAAATTTATAAAATTAGATTCAACACAGCACCTACACTAAAAGTGGTGGCATGGACTAGGTTTTTTGGACTATAGGAGGCTATGTAGATGATTCTTCTTACGACTTTGAAAATGAAGTGTTAGTTGTAGAATCTATTGGTGGAAGGGATTTTGTGGTTGGGGAGCAGGTTGTGAAAATGTAACAACCTTTCTATGGTAGAGTTATTTTTGTAACTAATTTGGAGGAATTCAAATTGTTGCTCCTAGATGATGTTTATGATGGATCTATTCAAATAAGACATGTCATTTTTTAACAATGTCCAATACATGATAACATTTCTAACCATGTTGATTCTAGTGTGTAGCAACACTTGGAACTTAATCAAACTTTGGATGCCCTCATCCTCTACCACTAAGATCATAGCCTTGCACATTATATATTTTCAATTGAATATCTTGAAATAACTATTCTATATTATCATCATGTCTCCTAGTTTGAATACTAACAAATGTATTGCATAACATCTCATTTTGGCAAGTTAGCATCTTTAGCATAACATTATCTCTAAATTCAAGTGATTATTTAAATGTGATGTCTAGTGTATCTAAGGTAGTAGAATGATTATCCATTGAAGATTTGGATTTATTCACTTTAATGAAATATGTCATAGCCTCCTTCCATATGTTAGATAATTACTACTTTCAATCAGGCATATTCTAATATATGTTGTGAGCTTGGTACATAGTAGTGTCAAGGACTTGTTTATATTCCCTAAGAATCTTAAAAATGGCCTATGTCTCAGCCTTGATATGTTGGCCTTACGTTTGAACTATCTATAGCTTTTGTATAGAAAGATAATCCTTAGTGAGCTATGAGAGGAGGGCTATAAACTAATTTTATTCTAACATGACTTGGTCACCCAAAATTTGAGTGGCCAAGGCAAACATGTAGTATGAATCATCTCATGAGCTTTAATGAGGCAAAGGTTGAGATTTTTATTCTCCTCATTGAGTTGTATCACCTATTACTCCAAGGTAGACATCTTTTGCATGATGCATTAATGAAAGAAAACTACTCCTTAAATTTGTTTGGATAGAGGTAGTTGTGAAACATCAAGTGAAGCTTTGTTTACAATTGTATCTAAGGCCAAATTTGAAGTTATAGGATTGTAATTGATTTCTTGATCTATACCATGGGTGGAAAAAATTTTGTATGACACGTATAAGATGTAGGGATATCCCATAACCATTGGCTAGAGATTTATATCCATTGTTGCAATGCCTCCTCTTGTGTACCCCATTGGGTAGAATCTAAGCCCTACAATGTGGATGATGTTTATTAGGTCTCAATAATTCCCACTATCTTAAAAGCCTTAGTTGCCTTTCTAGATACACTTTCTTGTTTAGACTTGTGCTTAGTTGTTGCCTTGGTTTTGGCATCTACCTTAGTATTATTCTTGGTCTCTTAATCTGTGGCCTGATTCTTCACTTGCTCCTCCTAAGTGTGCAACACTTGTTTTGTTTGTTCTTCTTCTTGTCCCTTTATTATAGCATTTGCCTCTTCTTTCTTCTTTTACACTACCTATGCTTCTTGATTTGCTTTATCTTATTGTTTCCACATAAATTCTTCTTCTTATTTATTTCTCACCTCTACTTCTTTTGATATTTCATTTTATACCTTATATTCCTCCACCTATTTCCTACATTCCTCCTTTTCTACTTGATTCTTCATTTTTTGATCATCCTTGGCAACCTTATGTTTAACCTCTTCCTTCTCCTTATTCCTCTTTTCCTTTTGAGTCTTATGCATAGTTTCATGTTGTGCCTTTTACTCTTCTTGTTATATCATGGTATATTGTTCTTGTTTTATGATATTTGTTTATTTGGTAGGCTACTCAAGCTATGGTGGACTTGTCTCTTTTGGTTCCTGCATAGGATTTGGTGAGTCAAGTGATGACTATGAATCATATGATGAGATTGATTCAATCACAATACTTATTTATATTGATACTTTGTCCCTAAAATAGGGTGGAGGAGTGATAGTATTCATCACTCTCTTATAATCTTGGACCATCTCTTGAGCTTGTTACTTGAGTCCTTGGTCTTGCTGCATATATACCTCCACCACTAGATCTATAAAAAAAACCATCCATTCCTTGATTGATGAAGATACTCTAGACATTTTGATTGTAAAGTTGTCATACTACACACTAGATTTTGTGGGGTGATTTTATATAATGAAAAATTTTCCCTATGTAGTGGAATATATTGCATCTAGATCCATGTGAGAAAGCTTAGCTTGAATGCATTTGTCATCGCCTCTTACCTGACAATGTCTACTATTATAAAAGGAAGTGTTTAGTTTTTGTCAACCCATAATTATTTTCACACCTGGTTCTACACTTGGCATGTGCATATTGACTTCCAAAATAAAAATTACTTTTCCTCTTCTTCATCATAGACCTTGTTTCCTATGTTTGTGAGCATTGATTATAAAATTTATTATTTATCAACACCTGAATTTGTGAGACTATATTCTACAACAATTTTTGGAATGTTCCTACTGTCTAGCTAAGATTTGGCATGGCATATCATCTTCTTTGGTGGTGGAGGTGAATCTCTCCATGATGGTGCCTTTTGCTTACCCCTATCATCTTGTGATGGATCTACTTCTATTTATGATGATGCCTATTCTTGAGCTTGGGACTGCATAGGAAAAGGTTGTTGTGTGATTTGAGGCATAGACCACAAATATTACATTGATCTAGTAGCCAGGGCTTTCTATCATAGGGTTTATTCCTTGGAATCCAACATGATAATGAATAAGGGTAGTGGAGTGGTTGTTGCTTTGTGTAATTTGTGTAATTTTATGTGAATCTTATCATGTAGCTTTATGATTGATGCATGCTTCCCTAAATAATGTAAAACATCCTTGGGCACCCTAGGGTGTGAGATGATTAGGGATTGAATCTCAACCCACCATTAGTTGAACCTAAAAATTTGATTTTAATACTACCTCATCTGAGTGCATGCAAGGTTAGTGGATGCATTCACAGGATAAAAGTCTTCATTTAGTTTGACTAGACCCTTTAATGACTTCCACTATGTAAAACAAAGCAATATAACTAAAAACTAGTTTTGAAAAACCTATGATGTTTCAAGGAGAACCTTTTTAATATTGGTTTTGAGCTTAGAATCCAAAAATTTAGGCTAGTTGAAGTTCTTGTGCATCCAGATCATTTAGTAGGTAATGTCAATGATCCCTTTTATTGTTTATCATGTGATCTTGGTGGTCTATCAAAATCACTTGGTGATGCATTCAAAAATAATGCACACTTACATGTCTTCCATCATGTCAATAGGGATCCCCATAAATCTCTTATTATATTTTTCCATTGTATTTGAATTAATTTGAGGAGCCTTGGCTTTTTAGGGTAGAAGATATTTGTCCCAAGCTAGGAGTATTGTTTCTCATGTCATAATTAATAGGTTGATGAAAATGGTGACATATTATAAGATGTGGATGCCACCCTCATTATGTCCATTGACTAGTATGAGAATCACTTCATCAAAATTTTAAAAAGTAAGAATCTTGATACGTAACTTTGCATCAGATCCTCTCAAATGGTGTTGGAGTGCAGGGGTTCTTATTTGTGGTTCTTCGAATAGATCATGCTTGAACATATTAACATATGTTGTGTCAATAAAATATAATGGGTCTAGATCATAGTATCGAGTTTCTTGGAATGATAATCCAATGCCCATTTATTCCTTTTATATATTTGTGATAGGGATTAAAAGTTATGCACAATCCATGGTTCCTATTGTAGATGAGATTTGACAAATTTCTCTAGCTAGAGTGGTATTGTCAAGGATTCTATGCACAATTGATTGTATTAGACTTAGATTATAGAGTTATATTATTCATAAAAGTTTGTAATGTCTTTATGTTATTCACATCCCTTATTTATATATATTTTTTACCACTCAAATGATAGAAAATTTTGAATGTGCTAAGTTGGTTATGCATAAGCTTGCCTTGTGCTTTAATGTTAACTTGTTATTGGTAATGTGATGGTTTTTATTCTATGTCTAGAAACATTGAGTCCATTGGTGATATTTATTGATGTGATGTACCATATTCTCATTGATCCACTTTCATTTATTGTAAATTATTTTATTCTAACATTTGATATGCTTTAGAAAAGATACAATCTTTCTAGTGTATCATCATTAGCAGTTTTAAATTACAATTGATTGTCCTTTATTTTTACATTAGTTATTATTGCTCATTTCCAGACTTAATTGATGATCTCCATGTAATTTTTGTAAGTTTTTATTCATTTATGATATGTTTTTTCATAGATCACACTCTATGACCTTAACTTTTCAACTCTAATTTCAATGTCCTAATATATAGAAATTGCACAATACAAACACACAAAAACCTAAAACCAAATAAGAAAATAAAACATTATTCAAAGTCCTAAGCTACATAGTGTTACTTAACATCCTCTCTCAATTTTATGTGATAACTAATAGATATTATTGATGGTAAGGCTTAAGCCTACAATTATTTACATGTCTTGGTAGAATGGTTTCCTAAAGATATATTAAGACAATTGTTCATTGTTGTGAGACATTATGAATGATGTAATTTACTATTTAACCTCAATTTGGATAAGAGGTTATCTTACTTGGATAAAAAAGTTTAAGTATACAAAAATGATAGGGCACAAGGGTTAATATCATATCTACAATAGGTCAATTAATGTGCTAAACTTAGATGTACCATATGCTGAATTTATAAATTTGAGATAAATTATTAATGGAAAATACAACAATACTAGATATATAAATGATATAAAAGAGAGTACTTAATTGTTTTTTATGCTAATATAGTGTTGGATCTAGTACATGTAGTAAGCAGGTAGGAAGATATTTATAGATCAATCATCAAATTTTGGATATGGTGCCTCTTGTTGTCTAGACAGTTGCATCAGCGTAGGATAATTATATTAACACTAGTTTTTAAGCTCAACACTAGTGTCTTATACATAATATTAACTAAAATAAGATATGGCCACATAGATACCTCTAGGTTTAGCTTCACCTTCACTCTGGTGTGTTCAAATCTAGGTCATAGATTTGTTATGCCTATTTTTCATACCCTCCTCAATTTTTTCAAACTAATACTTTTTTGCCATAGAGATGACTCAGTCACAAAGTTTAAAACTGTGTCAAGGACCTAGTCGATTAGTAATATATATAGATATATATTTTTAATTATATAAGTTGATGATGATTGGTTTATGAATTCATATTTATATTTTAAGTGGTTTCAAAAAGCATAAATGGATGATGAATAAAATATACATATGTATTTTTCATTTTTGAATAGTTATGATAAATCATTTTATTTTTTCAATTGATTATTCAAATGATAATACAATCTTTTTAGTTTGAAATAGGGACACTTTATATGATTTATCAAAATTGGAAGCATTAAATGATTATCATGATGTATTTAGCTATCTACATTGATATTCAACTGAGTCTGAATTTATCATAACAATTTTTGGATTAATTTTTTAGTTTTGATAGCTTGAGCATTTTATGGTAATCAATTTCATATTTTCATGTTAATATGCAACTTGGTTTGATTCAGATGGAAAGATATATTGGCTGGTAATAACGTTTTCCTATTAGTTCATTTTCAATTACAAGTATATAAATGGATTCTCATGATTTTTATGGTTTGAGAAATAATGCATTTTATGGATTATTAAATCAAATAGATTATTTGATTTATCATGAATTTCAAAGTTTGACTATGGGCCTATATGGATTTATCAGATTCATATAGTAATTAGTTACAAATATAGTTAACATTTTTGAAATATTGACATGATTTTAGGTAGTTTGATATTAGAAAAATTATCTCCTAAGGACATTAAGCATCCTAAAGGTTTATAAGTTTCTAACACTTAATCATGCTAAGGTCTTATTTTAATATCCTAGGCTCTAATATTATCTAGTTAAATGGCGATAATGATCACTCAAGAATTATTGTTTTTAAAATTATGAACTAAGGTTATATTCAAGGCATAAAAATTTGGTATGATCATGAAGGATATATAACATAATTTATAATTTCAAAGGCATATGGAATAGATTTTTCAGTTGACCAATTGATTTGGCAAGTTGAGTTGATGGGTTTTATGTCATATGAGTTGGCAAACCTCATGACACATTGAGATAGCAAGGTGAGTTAATGTGACATATTTGAGGAGGCTTCAAGATCTTGATAAGATTTTTAGTGATTTATGGATTTAATGTTTAGGTGAACATGCCACAATTTTTTGAGCTTAGTAAGAGGTTTAACAAGTATCTTGGTTATTGATAAGTTTGATAGCTTCGCTAGTTAGTTGGTGCATTACTAAATTACTATCCTTGATTTCATGAAACCAATAGAAATTAGGCATGTAAGCAAGGTAGTTACATTGAGGGACTTGCCTTACAAATAACATCATTTTCATTATTTTGGTCATTTTTGTGAAGCTTTCTCACAAAAGTGTCACTCTGTTGATTTGGATTTTAGAGTTACAGATGAGATTTAAGAATGAAAAGGTTTTAAAAAAATGTATATAGGTATGTCATGAACAAAATGAACACATTTTAAAGAATGTTTTTGAGTTGTTTTGATTAGTTTTTCAAACTACATGAAAGGAATATGATGTTCAGTCTACATGTTGATAAGTTTTGATGAAACTATTTATTTAAATCTATGCATATATGTTTTGGAAAGTTAAATGAACTTAAAGTTTCTATTAGTTGAATATATTACTTATTTGCATAAGATATTGAAGCAAATGGCTTTAATTTTTAATATATTCTTGATAGATGATGAGATAAGGATATGTGACTTTATATGTTTGGTCTGAGCATGATATTTGAGAATATATGAAGATTTTATTGTTATGCATCTAGTTTTAGATTTTTGTGAGTAATATAAATTGCTATGGTGCTTCAAACATGTTTACAATTCAAAGGCTTTGTTGAAACTTTAGTTTTTAGAGATGAGCTCTATGTATTTTTGTTTCATGAATATGTTAAAGGGTTTTGGTCTATCATAAAGAAGTTAAAAAGAGGATTATGTTTGAGTATGCAAATATATTTTCATTCATAGCTTTCTACAGTTTCATTTATTCATGAGTTTTGAAGGAAAATCTTGCATGGTTAAGTTTCAAAAGTAAAATTTGTTGAACTTGAAAATAATGAAATATTTTGTATAAGTTTGTATTTTATTTTTTAAGGATTTTGTCATGTTAAAATATTGGGTGTTCACTATTTCAAAGTGATAAGTTTTGAACATGTTAGGATTCTATAAAGAATGAAATATGGTAATTCAGATAGATTAAAATATTTTTGAGTAATGTGATGGTGTTGTGGAAATATTTCCATGGACAGTTTTGACTTTCTGTTGATTGAATATTTTACAGTGACATCAGTTTATTTTATTAAATATTTGAGTTTGGTATAGAACAAGTTTAATATATTTCATAAAGATTATATATAGAAAGCTTAATGTGTGTCTGTCATAAAAAAATTATTTGGTAATAAATCATTTTGAAGTTTTGGGTTTTGTTTTGATGTTAGATTTAAAGATGTCAAAATGATTAGAGAATTTGAGAAACTATGATAAGTTCTTTGAGTTTAGATAGAATGAATTGAAGGAATATACTTATGTTGAAGTTATGTCTTAGAGATTACTATTGAGATTTATTTAAAATAATGCTGACAAAACATATGTTTTGGGACAACATGTTGTTTATATTTCAAAATGTTATAAAGTTTATTTTTTAGTTTGAAATATGACAGCGAAAAATATGTGGTTTTTACTTGAAATGTATTTTTCATGAATAGAATTTTATGGAAATATTTTTTTCAATTATGAGAATTGGTTCAATTTATATTCTCAAATAATTATGATACAATAAGAATAAAAAAATCATGAAGATATGTCAAGATATTTTTGAAATAAAATTATAATAATATAATTTTATTTTTAAAGTTTAGTTAATTTTAAAATACATTTTAAAGAAATCAATGGAATATTACAATGATATTTAATATAGTTGAAACAATTCAGTTGGTTGTAGTCAATAGGAAGTGTACAGATTATTTTCCTGATATAGAATATAGTTTGGTTTCATATTAAATAAATACATGTTAATTTTTCAGTCATCATAATTAGTTATCTTTGAATATATTTTAAATGTTTAGGATATCTAGTTGAGATCAATCTAAATCAAGTATAAATAATGATAACAAAGGTTGTGACTAGAATTTAGACAATGTGAATCAGTAAAACTTGAATAAACAATTACCAAAAAAAGGTTTTAGGGTTAGGAGATTTGTATCTAGGTATGCTAGTAGGGGTGCTAGAATTTCAATCTACTTTGATGCTAATGATCTTGAATTATAGAATGTTTTGAATAATTTATCCTTCAATCATGCAAATCTTAGAGGTTATAAAGGATTTCACGATCATAGATTTGGTGCTCAGACTCATTCTCATATCAGTTTCTCTCAACACTTGAAAAATTATCCATAGTAGTTGCCAATTCAGTCACCTACCTTGAAAATAATTTAGCATATTAGTGAGCCAGAGCAAGTTAATGAATCCACTCAACTTGATATTGAAGTAGCCCATGCTAAGAACTTTGTTAATCTTTCTCTGCCTTTTTTTTTCTAATGAACCCTCGTCATCTTAGAGAGATACTATCTTAAGTTGAAAAAAATTAAGTTTGAAGGAACCCATTTCAAGTTACAAGAAATGCAGTCTTAAAATTTATCTAACTACTTAAGATAAATGATCAGATAATCAAAATAATATAGACACCTCAGTTGAGATCGGAGTTCTCAAACAGATTAAGCTGGAGGTGATTGATCCCATAAATGATTCAAGAATAATTATGGTTCACCTTACAATAGTTGAAATAGAATATAATGATTACATGAATGAAGAAGGGAAGCTAATGATTGAAGTTATTTTTTATTCTATTGATATTAGATGTCAGCAGGATAAACTTTTATTTTCATGATTAAATTTAAATTGACAAAACTCTATACATTCAAATTTGATACTTTGATTTCATATTTTGATATTTTAATGATGAAGTTTTGAAAGTAAAATACACCTTAATTTTTTTATTTATATATATGCTTGATTAATTTTTAAAAATATGCATTATGGGATTAATATAAATAAAAAATTTATTAAACTTTGATTTATCTATTTATTTATTGATATATGTTATTCTATTTTATTATTAATTGATTAGGGTCCCTACCCATTAATAAGTGTCCGATCTATATTCAAATACTTGATCTATTAAAAATTTTAAGTTTTAATTAAACCTTAACTACTAACTGTTTATATTAATTGATTTTTACAAAGTCAATTAATTATGTTAAACTAATAACTAACTAAGGTTAGTTATAAATTATTTTTTAATCAAATCTGAAACATAAAAAGAGATCAAAAATTCATTTGAAAAAGAGGAACAACACAGGATTGAGGACTTATACATTGTGAAGTCAATCATTTATCTATCTCTCTTATATACAACTTTTCTGAAATAGCATGACTTTTATAGATAGACCGAATGATACTTTCTCTGATGGTTGAGTAATTGCTTAGGCAATGTAGGTATATTCAGTTTTGTATTATCATTTATAAATAGATTATCTGAAATTTGTCAAGTTTAATATCTTTTGATGATTTTTTTTGCAATCTTATGTGTAGAATCTGAATATTTGACCTAAAAAATGATAAAAACTTCACCGTTTGTGATATTTTATTGATCTATTTGATTGTAAAAACTATCTCTCAAGATATTTTATAAATAAAGATGTTAATTTTTCAAATAAAATCAATCTATTTTACTAAAATAACTCTCTTTCGAGACTCACATGTTTTATTCATATTGTACTTTATATTGAATTTAACTTTAATCTAATTTAATATGATTTAGATTAATCTTTAATTAATCTATTTTTTTAGTTTTAATATATTTTAATTTGTTTTAACTTTTTATTATTTTCTATTTTTTTTAAAGTTAGTTTCTTAGTTTAATTCCCTTGATTTATTTTTTTAGAGTTAAACTTAGTTAGATTGTTAGATTAGTTAGATTTTAAGTTCTATTTTAGATTTAGACTGTTTTATTTTGTTAGACTTATTAGTTTCTTAGATTAGTCTCTTTCCTTTTTAATTTTCATTTAGCTTTTAGTTTATTAGACTTAGTTGGATTGTTTTATTTGTTGTTGCTAGTTTAGATTTAATACTTTAATATTTCTTAATTAGTTTGTTTTTTTTTCTTAGATTAGTTATTGTCTTGTTTATTTATCTTTTAGTTTGTTGGATGTTGTTTGTTATATATTTTGTGTATTGAGTTCTATTTGATTGCTTATTTGATAGAAAAAAATTATCTTGATTTATCTCAATTCTAGATTATGTTATAGTTCTAATTTATTATGTTGATGTTATTTAAAAATTATCACAATAAAAAACAAGATATTACTTTTAAATATATTATATTATTGATTCAAATTTATTTCCTTCAAGAGATTATTTTGTTCATAGGTCTTCTATTTCAAATAAGATAGATTACATATTCACATTTTAACTGATTCATTATTTAATAAGTGGATTTTTAAAATTATAATAGAATACATTATATTCAATAATTTACTTGTTATTTCTCAAAAAATTTAAAAAACTTCTCATGTCTTTAGGATCATAATTGAATCTTTAGAACCTACTATTAGATTAGTATGATTCTAACTTAACCTTCATAATAGGTGAAAGAGTTGATTAGTTGATAATTCAATTTTTATCATCAATAAATTCGGTGACTTCATTAGGGACATTCATTCAAAAATATTATTTATTTAGATTTTTTTTTCTTCTTACTCATGGTACTTGGAGGATAGCCTCCTATCATCCAACCTAAAGTTGATATTATTTATAATGAAGTTTATTTTGTTTTTAATCTAACTCATTATGCATGATATAATTATCTTCATAATCTTCAGCATATTATTCAAATTATAAATAAAGAAGAAAAAATTGTAAAATTTGGGATAGATTGGTATTTTAATCTTACTCATGAGATTCAGCAAGACATTTTAAATATAAATAGATGAATTCAAGAAGATAGAAATAGAATTTTAGTTATTAATCTTAGGCCTATAACTCATTTCCTTTCTAAATTTTTTTTTTTTCATGATTTAGTTATGCCCTCTGAATCTATTGATATAAATCTGTAATTAAATCAAATTAAATAGGATCAAAAAAATTAGCCAATTCAAGTAGAAAAGACTGCTAAAATTTCTAATGAGAGATCAAGTAAAAGTGAGGATAGAAGATTTTATTCACGGATTACAAGATAATAAAGATTACAATGATCTCACTGAAGGTGAAGATGAAGTTGAAGATGAAGAAGAAAAACAAATAAATTTAACACCATGGATTTATGCAAACCCAATTAATATTGAAAATCATTTTGGTAAGTTACCTTCTCTTAAAAGATTAAATATACCAAAAAAATTTAGAGCTCTTGGAGAATATTGGGAAGATAATTTAGAAGTATTTAGATTACTTTGTGCTATTCTTGGTATAAAAAATGAAAATAATTATTTAAAATTTTTAGCTCAAACACTTGAAGGGGAATTTTACGAAGTATTTATTAGTTTACCTGCTAAATTTATCAACACATAAAAAAATACTGATGAATAGTTAAATTTATCTTTTAAAAAATTAAAAGATAACTTTGAGCTATTTAATGATTTTATGAATTTTTCTCTTGATCAAGGTGACACCATTTATTATTTCATTATCAAATTCACTAAGTTGCATCAAAAGATCTTTCATGATCTTAGACTTTCTAAGAACCTGTCTAAACTTTATTTTTGTAGTGTTTTACCCCTAAAATATAAAATAACCTTAGAAGATAGGGATATTATAGAATATGATAAAACTTTAACATTATATATTGAATATGAGAAGAAAATTAAATGCATTAGATTTAAAGATAGATCTATATATCTAAATTCAAATAATGTAGAAAGTTTAAAGTCATTCAAAGTCTACAAAATGTACTGTCACCATTAAAAGGTAATTAAATGATAAACTTTTTTCATCTAATAAAAACAATATTGAAAGTAAAAAATTATAATTTGAAAGTAAAAAATTATAAATTATTTATTACTATAATGTGTGTGAATTGGATCATGATCCAAATTCATGTGTTATTGTCTATAAGTTTTAAAAAAAAATTAAAGAAAATATCTTATATTTGAAGATTTAATAGACAATATAAACATTTGTGTTCTTGATGACCCATCAAAAAATGAAAGTGCTTATGTTGCTAATACTAGAAATAAAGATTATAACTCTTCTCAAAATAACAATTATTTTTTTTATGATAAATTTAAAATATTTTTAAACATTTCTTCAAGTAGTTCAACTGATAATTTTTTTAAAAATATTCTTTTATCAACTGATTATAATAATAGTCAATATCAACATTATAAGCTTAAGAATTTTTAACAATCTAATGCTAAAACTTATAATATAATTGATGATTTATCAACAATTAAAGATGTATTCTCATTATTACAAACAACTAGCCTTCCAAGACAACTTGGTAAAATTAATGAAGTTGTTAAGAATCATAAAATTAATGTAGGCTTACAAGAAGAAGGTAGTAATAAATAATCAACTATTTTTATTCAAAGTTATGATCCTCCTATAGACTATATACATTTTTTTAATGTTAAAATCAAAAAATTTAATAAAATAATTCATAATTATATTTTAGATGCAGGGACTTCAACGAATATAATGCTTAAATTTATTGCAAATCAATTAGGCATATCTTATAAAACTAACAATAGAAAATTTACTGGATTTGATTCTAGATAAACTAAAAGTTATGATAAGTTTTGAGACATGGTTATTAAGATTGTTCAAAATGAAAGAATTAGATGTATGACTAATGTCCAAATTTTATACATTCTTATTAATTGTGTTATGTTGTTAGGAAGAGATTGGTCAAAAGTAATTAGTGCTTTTATTGGAAAACATATCACATAAATTCTCATTAGTAATGAGATTGATTTCATTAAAAGAGAAGATTGATCTAATACACCTATAGAATCATCCATTTTGTCCACTATTACTTATATTGAGATAAGAATTAGAATTTATGACTTAATGAATTTAAATGAACCAAAAAATCAGCATGAAAAATTCTTTAAAAAATATATTCTATGATCACTCTATTTTTATGGAGCTTGTTCTCAATAAGGTAATGGTGCTATAATTTGCTTAATTTTTTCTATTAGTAAATTTTTTTGGTATGCCTTAAAATTATCATTTGAAAACACTAATAATATTATAGAATTTGAATCATTATATTTAAGGTTTAAAAAAGTCACTGAACTTAACATTAAACATTTAGAAGTCTTTGGAGATTCTAAATTAGTTGTTAGATAAGTTTTAAAAAATTATAAAACTAATCAAACTCATCTACATCATTATACACAAAAATTTTAATCTTTATTTGAGCATTTTGAGGTCTTCAACATCACTCATATTCTTAGAGAATATAATATTAGAACTAATAGGCTTGTTGTTTTTGCATCTAACCCAATTCAAAGTGAGAGTGAACCAACCATAAACTTCTTTTATGCTAAATTTTTTTGACCTAAAATTCTTTATTTGAATGATAGTTGACATGTTTTTAGTTGTGATGAACATATAAACTCTTTCATTAAAAGTAATTATTTTTATCATGGTGATTATGTATTAAATTGTGGTGATTATTTATAATTAAGTACTAATAAATTGCCTATTGATTTAGTAAATTTAAAATCTATGTTTACACCTAACAATCAGTTCAAAAGGTTTAGAACGGAAGAACTTTCTAAGATACTCATAGGTGAGACTACTCCTATCAACTAAGTATGAAAGAGGATCATAAATATGTCTATTTAAAAATTCAAGTTAGTACAAGTGAGAAGGTCAAATTCATTAAGCTACTTAAAGAATTCACTAATATGTTTGTCTGGTCATATAAAGATTTTAAAGGTTATGATATTGATATTATTAAACATGATATACCTATAAAACTCAATATTAAATCTGTAAGATAGAAAATATGAATAATTAGTCTTTTGTTAGAAGACATCATTAATAAATAACTACATAAAATGATTGATATTGATTTCATATATCTTGTAAAATATTTTGAATGGGTAGTTAATTTAGTACCAGTTAGAAATAAAAATGATGATATTAGATTATGTATTGATTTTAGATATTTGAATAAAGCTAGTATTAAAAATAATTTTCCTCTACCAAGTATAGATCATATTTTACAATAAGTTACAGGATAAAAAATGATGTCTTTATTAGATATTTTTTTAACTATAATCAAATTTTTATAAATCCTAAAGATAGACATAAGACTATTTTTATTACTCATAGAGGGAATTTTACTTATAACCAAAAGCTTTTTGGATTAATGAATGTAGGACCTACTTTTCAAAGAGTTATGCATATTATTTTTTATGATTTGATTGATATTGTTATTCAGATTTATCTAGATAACTTCACCATTCATTCAAAAAGACAAAAAGTATTTAGATCATTTTTATGAAAGTTTTACAATATGTAGGAAGTAAAAAATTTATTTGAATCCAAAAATATCAATTTTGGTGTTATCGAATGTAAGTTATTAGGACATATTATTTCTAAGAATGACATTTCTATATATCTTGAATGCATTAAAGTTATTAAAGAGTTATCTCCTCTTAAAGATCAATCTAGTTTAAGATCTTTCTTTGGTAAAATAATTTTTTTTAGAAAATTCATATCAAATTTTGTTGATAAGTCTAATCTTTTACAATTATTATTAAAGAAATATAAATTTATACTTAAGATGAAGGTGTTGATTTAGCATTCAATAACGTTAAAATTGCCATTGCAAGTGCTTCAGTTATTGTCAAACCAGATTTGAAGAAAACATTTATTCTTTATGTTAATGCTACTAAAAAAGTAATTAGAGTTGTTATCACTCAAGAGTTTGAAAATAATTAGTTATATGAGTCAAGTTTTAAAAGAAGCTAAATCTAGGTACCTTTTAATGAGAAATTTTTTTACTCATTAGTTTCATTTTTTATTAAATTTTATTATTTGTTAATGGAAAATAAAGTTTTTGTGTGATCTAATGTGCATGTTCTATCTTATCTTTTAAAATAACCAACCATTAAAGGAAGGCTTGCTAAGTAGATTTGACATATTCAAAAGTTTGATCTTGAATTTAAAACTTTTAAAACAATTAAAAGTAATGATTTGGTAAAATATTTAGTTGAAAATATTTCTTTAAGTATTAATGTTTTGGTCTTGTCAGTTGATGATAATTTAAATACAAAACCTCATTTAAAAACCATAATTTTTTTTAATTTTTTAAAAAAGTTCAAATTTGATCTTGAGATGAATGAATGGCATTGTATGTTGTTGAAGATGATTGGTATCATAACTTAGTATTTTATTTTTATAATTAGACTTATCTTAATAATTTTGATAAAAAATAAAGACGTTCCTTACAGTTAAAAGCTTTAAATTTTTGCTTATTATTTTTTTTAATCAAAATAGATATAGAGTTTTATTAATGTCTTATGCATGATCAAACTTAAAAGGTTCTTAGATGTTGTCATAAAGAAAATTATGATAGATATTATGTTATAAAAATCACTACTTATAATATCTTAAGATTAGGTTATTATTAACCTGCTCTATTCCAAGATGTTTATAATTTAATTTATTCTTGTATATCATGTCAATTGTTTGTTGGTAGAGATAAGTTGCATGGAATATCTTTAAATCATGTTATTCATAAAATACTATTTATGAAATGGAGTATTGGCTTTATTTCAGATATACATCTTCCTTCATCTGTTGGTCACAGGTATCTATTAACAACAAATTATTTCACTAAATGGTCTGAGGCCAAAGCACTCGATTTTTGTAACAAGTAAAGCAATCTCGTTTTTAAAAAATCAATTTTTCTCTAGATTTGAAATTATTTCTAATAATGGACCTCAGTTTATTTTAAATAAATTTCTAAAACTTTTGGGTAATTATTCAATGATATCCAGTCATTCATCAAAATATTATCCTCAAAAAAATGGTCAAATTGAATCAACAAATAAAAATTTGATTTCAATCGTGAAGAAATTAGTTTGTAAAAATAAAAGGAGTTACTATATTAAATTTTTTGAAGCTTTATGTGTTGATAGAAATATTGTTAAGGTAGAAACTAATTATTCATCTTTCATGTTAGCATATGCATTTGAGGCCACCTTACCAATAAAATTTTATATTTTTTAGCTAAAACTGTTTTGCAATATGTTACTGAAGATATAAATTAATTAAACAAAAATTACATGATCTAATAGATTTTGATGAATTTTAAGCAACAACATTGCAAAAATTAGAAAAAGCTAAACAAAAATTTAAAATTGTTGATCTAGTTTTATATTGGGACAAAGCTCACAAAGATTTTGATAAACATCATAAATTTGATATATGATAGCTTGATCCTTATAGAATTGCCACTATACTTGAAATTAATGCTTTTTATTTAAAAGATCTTAAAATAAATTGGTTACGTTACTTAATTAATGGACATCATTTGAAATTATTTCATGATTAACTCATTTTCAATTTTGTTTGTTTCTATATTTTTTTATTTTCTTTTTCTGTTGTGCTTTCTTTTATTTATTATTTTTTCTATTGTTTTCTTATTTTAGTTTGTTTGTTTGCCTTCTATTGTTGCTTGGTTTTACTTTTGAAAAGATCAATGAGAGTTACAATTAGAGGAGTTTCAAATTATGAAGGAAGAATGTGAGGATGTTGTAATTATGTTGTCAGTATCAATTATTTTTCAGATATTACTTTTTATAAATTCAATTTTTTTATACATGAATAATATATGTTGAATTATAATTAATTGTTGAACTAATACTTGATTTTTATATTTTGTATATAAAGCATTTGTATTAATTTATACATCTAGCCTGAACTTCTCTTGTTATATCATTCTTTTTCTTTGTACCATACTAGTCAAACAACTCATATTTTATTAATTCATTATTAAATGGGTTCATGCATAGCTACTTAAGAAATGATTTACCACACTCTCAAGATTATATTTTATTCAATAGGTAATTTTTTTGTTACTAAATTTTATTACTTAAACTGACTAGTAAGGTCATTAGTGTTATGCCTATTTTTCACACCCTCCTCAATTTTTTAAAATTAATACTTTTCTATCATAAAGATGACTTGATCATAAAGTTTAAAACTGTATTGGGGACCTAGTCAATTAGTAATATATTTAAATACATATTTTCAATTATATAATTTGATGATGATTGGTTTATGAATTTATATTTATATTTTAAGTGGTTTTGAAAAGCATAAATGAATAAAATATGCATATGTATTTATCATTTCTAAAAAGTTGTGATCAATCATTTTATTTTTTTAGTTGACTATTCAAATGATAATATAGAAATTTTAGTTTGAAATAGGAATACTTTATATGGTTTATAAAAATTAAAAGCATTATATGATTATCATGATGTATTCAGATATCTACGTTGATCTTCAACTGAATGTGAATTTATCATAACAATTTTTTGATTAAATTTTTAATTTTGACAACTTGAACTATTTGTGGTAATCAATTTCATATTATCATAGTAATATGCAACTTGGTTTGATTCAGATAGAAAACTATATTGACTGGCAATAACATTTTCCTCTTAGTTCATTTTCAATTGCAAGTATATAATTGAAGTCTTGTGATTTTTACAATTTGAGAAGTAATGCATTTTATGGATTATTAAATCAAATGGATTATTTGATTTATCATGAATTTCAAGGTTTGACTATGGGCTTATATGAATTTATCAATTTCATACAGTAATCAATTGCAAATATAGTTAACATTTTAAAATTTTTGACATGATTGTAGGTGGTTTGATATTGGATAAATTGTCTCCTAAAGACATTAAGCATCCTAAAGGGATATAAATTTTTAACACTTAATCATGCTAAGATCCTATTTTAATATCCTAAGTTCTAATATAATCTAGTTTGATGGCTATAATGATCACTTCAGACTTATTATTTTTAAATTTATGACCTAAGGTTATATTTGAGACATAAAAATTTAGTACGATCATGAAGGATTTATAACATAATTTATAATTTCAAAGGCATATTAAATAGATTTTTCTATTGAAAAGTTGATTTGGCAAGTTGAGATGACGGGTTTCATGGCATATGAGTTGGCAAACCTCATGACATGCTGAGCGGGAAAGATGAGTTAATGTGAAGCATATTTGAAGGGGCTTTGAGATATCGATAATACTTTTGGTAATTTAAGGCTTTAATATTTAGGCATACATGCCTTAATTATCAAATATTAGTAAGAGGTTTAATAGGTATCTTGATTATTGATAAATTTGGTAGATTCGCTAGCTAATTGGTGCATTTCTAAATTACTCTCTTTAATTTGATGAAGCCAATGGAAATTGGACATGTAAAAAAGGTAGTTATGTCGAGGGAATTAACTTACAAATAACATCATTTTCATTGTTTTGGTCATTTTTTTAAGCTTTCTCATAGAAGCATCACTTTGTAGATTTGGATTTTGTAGTTGTAGATGGGATTTGTGAATGGAAAGGTTGTAGAAAAGTGCATATAAGTACGCTATGAACATAATGAATAAGTTTTGAGGAATATTTTTGAGTTGTTTTGATTATCTTTCTAGGTTACATGGAAGCAATATGATGTTTGATCTGATGTTGATAATTTTTTATAAAACTATCTGTTTAAACCTATGCATGTGTATTTTGGAAAGTTAAATGAGCTTACAGTTTCTATTGGTTGAATGTATTAATTTTTTGCATGAGATATTGAATCAAATGGCTTTAGTTTTTTATATATGCTTGATAAATGATGAGATAAGGATATATGGCTTTACAATTTTGGTTTGAGCATGATATTTGAGAATATACGAAGATTTTCTTGTTATGCATCTAGTTTTGGCTCTCTATGAGTCATATAAATTGTTATGGTGCTTCAAACATGTCATTTATAGTTTAAAAGGTTTGTTGAAACTCTAAGTTATAAGTATGAGCTCTATGTTTTTGTTTCATGAATATGTTGAAAGGTTTTGGTCTATCATAAAGAATTTAAAAAAAAGATTATATTTGAACATCCAAATATATTTTAATTCATAGCTTTCTACAGTTTCATTTAATCATGGGTTTTGAAATAAAATTCTGCATGGTTAAGTTTCAGAAGTATAGTGTGTTGAACTTGAAAATAATCAATGATTTTGTCTGGGTTTATATTTTAGTTTTTTAGGGTTTTATCATGTTAAAATATTAGGTGTTCACTATTTCAAATCCATAAGTTTTGAACATGTTAGAGTTTTATAAAGAATGAAATATGGAAAGTTAGATAGATTAAAATATTTTTGAGTAATGTGATGGTGTTGTAGAAATATTTTCATGGATAATTTTGACTTTTTGTTGGTTGAATATTTTATAGTGATGCATCAGTTTATTTTATTTGATATTTGGGTTTAGTATAGCCAAGTTCAATATATTTTCAAAAATATTATATATAAAAATCTTAGTGTGTCTCTAGCATAAAAAATTTATTTGGTAACAAATCATTTTAAAATTTTAAGTTTTGTTTTGATGTTAGATTTAAAGATGTCAAAATGATTGGTAAATTTGAGAAACTGTGGTTTGATATTAGATAAATTGTCTCCTAAGACATTAAGCATCCTAAAGGGCTATAAGTTTCCAACACTTAATCATGTTAAGGTCCTATTTTAATATCTTAAGTTCTAATATAATCTAGTTCGATGGCCATAATGATCACTTCAGACTTATTATTTTTGAAGTTATGACCTAAGGTTATATTTGAGACATAAAAATTTGGTATCATCACAAAGAATTTATAAAATAATTTATAATTTCAAAGGCATATTGAATAGATTTTTATGTTAAAAAGTTGATTTGGCAAGTTGAAATGATGGGTTCCGTGGCATATGGGTTGGCAAACCTCATGACATGCTGACCTGGCAAGGCGAGTTAATAAAAAGCATATTTGAAGAGGCTTTGAGATATTGGTAAAACTTTTGGCAATTTAAGGCTTTAATATTTAGGCATACATGCCTTGATTATTAGAGATTAGGAAGAGGTTTAGCAGGTATCTTGGTTATTGCTAAGTTTGGTGGATTCGCTAGCTAATTGGTGCATTTCTAAATTACTCTCCTCAATATGATGAAGCCAATGGAAATCAAGCACGTAAAAAAGGTAGTTACATCAAGAGACTTAGCTTACAAATAACATCATTTTCATTGAATTAGTCATTTTTTTTAAGCTTTCTCATAGAAGCATCACTTTGTAGATTTGGATTTTGTAGTTGTAGATGAGATTTGTGAATGGAAAGGTTGCAGAAAAGTGCATATAGGTACACTATGAATAGAATGAACAAGTTTTGAGGAATGTTTTTGAGTTGTTTTGATTAGTTTTCTAGGTTACATGGAAGCAATATGATGTTTGATCTGATGTTGATAATTTTTGATAAAACTATTTGTTTAAACCTATGCATGTGTGTTTTAGAAAGTTAAATGAGTTTACAGTTTCTGTTGGTTAAATATATTACTTTTTTACATGAGATATTGAAGAAAATTGATTTAGTTTTTTATATATGCTCGACAGATGATGAGACAAGGATATGTGGCTTTACAATTTTGGTTTGAGCATGATATTTGAGAATATATGAGAATTTTCTTGTTACGCATCTAGTTTTGGCTTTCTATGAATAATTTAAATTGCTATGGTGCTTCAAACATGTTGTTTATAGTTTAAAGGCTTCGTTGAAAATTTAAGTTGTAAAGATGAGCTCTGTGTTTTTATTTCATGTATATGTTGAAGGGTTTTGGTTTACCATAAAAAAGTTAAAAAAAAAAAGATTATATTTGAGCATGCAAATATATTTTCATTTGTAGCTTTCTACAATTTCATTTATTCATGGGTTTTGAAATAAAATCTTACATGATTAAGTTTAAAAAGTATAGTGTGTTGAACTTGAAAATAATGGATGATTTTGTTTGGGTTTGTATTTCAATTTTTGAGAGTTTTATCATGTTAAAATATTGGGTGTTCACTATTTTGAATCCATAAGTTTGAACATGTTAAATTTATATAAAGAATGAAATACAAAAAGTCAGATAAATTAAAATATTTTTGAGTAATGTGATGGTGTTGTAAAAATATTTTCATTAATAGTTTTGACTTTTTTTTATTGAATATTTTATAGTGATGCATCAGTTTATTTTATTTGATATTTGGGTTCGATATAGCCAAGTTTGGTATATTTTCAAAAATATTATATATAAAAATCTTAGTGTGTGTCTATCATAAAGAATTTATTTGGTAACAAATCATTTTGAAGTTCTAGGTTTTGTTTTGATGTTAGATTTAAAGATGTCAAAATGATTGGTGAATTTGAGAAATTTTGAAAAGTTCTTTGAGTTTAAATAGAATGAATTGAAGGAATATACTTATGTCAAAGTTTTGTCTTAAGGATTACTATTGATATTTATTTAAAACAATGTTGACAAAATATATGTTTTGGGACATCATGTTGTTACTATTTCAAAAGGTCATAAAGTTCATTTTTTAGTTTGGAATATGACAAAGAAAGATATGTGGTTCTTACTTGAGAGATATTTTTCATGAATAGGATTTTGTGAAAATATTGCTTTCAGTTATGAGAATTGGTTCAATTTATATTCTCGAATAATTTTGATACAGTGAGAATAGAAAATTCATGAATACATGTCAAGATATTTTTGAAATAAAATTATGATAATATAATTTTATTTTTAAAGTTTATTTGGTTTTAAAAGACATTTTGATTAAATCAATGAAATATTGCAATGATATTTAATATAATTGAAACAATTCGGTTAATTATAGTCAATAAACAGTGTAGAGATTATTTTTCTGATATAGAGTATAATTTAGAATCATGTTGAATAAATACATGTTAATTTTGTAGTCATCATAATCAATTTTCTTTGAATATATTTTAAATGTTTAGGATGTCTAGCTAGGATCAACCCATATCAAGTAGAAGTAATGATAACAGAGGTTGGGTTCAAAATTTAGATAATGTGAATTAACAAAACTCAAATAAATAATTCCCAAGGAAATGTTTTAGGGCTAAGAGATTTGGCCCTAGGTATGCCAATAGGGTTGCTAGGATGTCAATCCACTTTGATGCTAATGACTCTAAATTCTAGAATATTTTGAGTAATTTTCTCTTCAATCCTAAAACACTTAGAGGTTATAGAGGATTTTATGATCATATATTTTGTGTTAGGACTCATTCTCATAGTATTTTCTCTCACTATTTAAAAAATAATCTACAACAGTTACTTATTCAGCCACCTACTCTAGAAAAAATTTAGCATGTTAGTGAGCCAAAATAGGTTAATGAAACCACTCAGTTTTATATTGAATTAGCCAATGCCAAGAACATTGTTAATTTTTCCATGCCTTCTATTTATAATGATCCCTCATCATCTTAGAGAGATCCTATCTTAGAGTGAAAAAAATTAAGTTTGAATGAACCTATTTCAAGTTGCAAAAAATACAGTCTTAAAATTCATCCAACTACTTCAGATACATGATCAAATAGTCAAAATAATATAGACACCCTCGTTGAGGTTAGAGTTCTCAAATTGATTAAGTTGGAGGTGGATGATCCCACGAGGGATTCAAGAATGAATATGGTTCACCTTTCAACAGTTGAGATGGAATATAATGAGTGTGTGAATGAATAAGGAAAGTCAGTGATTGAAGTTCTTTCTGATTCTAACGATTATTAGATGTCAATAGGATAAACTTTTATTTTCATGATTAACTTTAAGTTAGAAAAAATCTACACTTTTGAATTTGATATGTTGATTTCAAATTTTGATATTTTGATGATGAGGTTTTGAAAGTACAACGCACTTTAATATATATATATATATATATATATATATATATATATATATATATATATATATATATATATATATATATATATGATATTTTATTTTATTATATTATTAATTAATTAGGCTCCTCACCTATTAAGAAGTGCTAGGTCTATATTAAAATACTTGATCTATTAAGACTTTAACTAATAACTGTTTATATTAATTGACTTTTATAAAGTCAATTAATTAAGTTAAACTAACAACTAAAGTTAGTTATAACTTCTTTTTCAACTAAATTTTAAGCATAAAAAGAGACCAAAGATTCATTTGAAGAGGAGAAACAACACAAGTATTGAGGAATTATATATTGTGAAGTCAATTATTTATCTCTCTCTTCTATGCAACTTCTCTGAGATAGCATGACTTTTACAGATAGACCTAATGATACTTTCTATGATAGTTTATTAATTGCTTAGACAATGTTGGTATATCTAGTTTTGTATTAACATTTATAAATATATTGTCTAAAGTTTGTCAAGTTTAATATCTTTTAATGATTTCTCTTTGCAATCTTATATGAAGAATCTAAGTATTCGATCTAAAAATGATGAAAATTTTACTCTTTGTGACATTTAATTGATCTATTAGATTTTAAAAGTTATCTCCCAAGATATTTTGTAAAGATAGATGTTTATTTTTCAAATAAAATCAGTCTATTTTGCTAAGATGACTCTCTTTTTTGAGATTCACATGTTTTATTCATATTATACTTTATATTGACTTTGACTTTACTCTAATTTAATCTAATTTAGATTAATCTTTAATTAATATAATTTATTTTTTTGTTTCTTTTATTTTTAATATAGTTTAATTTGCTTTAACTTTTTATTCTTTTCTGTTTTTCTTTTAAGTTAGTTTCCTAGTTTAATTCACGTGATTTATTTTCTTAGAGTTAGACTTAGTTCGATTGTTAGATTAGTTAGATTTTAAGTTCTATTTTAGATTTGGATTGTTTTATTTTGTTAGATTAGTCTCTTTCCTTCTTAATTTTTATTTATCTTTTATTTTATTAGACTTAGTTGGATTATTTTGTTTGTTATTGCTAGTTTAGATTTAATACTTTATTATTTCTTAATTAGTTTATTTTTCTTTCTTATATTAGTTGTTGTCCTATTTATTTATCTTTTAGTTTGTTGGATATTATTTGTTGTCTTTTACATGTTGAGTTCTATTTGATTGCTTGCTTAATATAAGATCTGTTTATCTTGATTTATCTCAATTCTGTATTACTTTTAGTTTTGATTTATTATCTTGATGTTATTTAAAAATTATTTTAGCAGAAAACAAAATATTACTTTGAAATATATTATATTGTTGAATCATTTTTTTTCAATATATTATCCTGTTCATAGGCCTTCTCTATCAAATAAGATATATTACATATTCACATCTTAACTGATTCATTATTTGATAAGTAGATTTCTAAAATTATAATGAAATATGTTATATTCAATAACTTATTTATTATTTCGTAGAATATTTTAAAAACCCCTCTTGTGTTTAGGATTGTATTGAACTTTTATAACCTTACTATTAGATTGGTACGATTCTAACTTAACCTTTGCAATAAGTGAAAGGGTTGATTAGTTGACGGTTCAATTTTCATCATCAATAGGATTGTTACTCCTGATGAAATAGTAAAACCTTAGCTTTCCATCTTCAATATGACCTTGGATAAAAATGGGTTAGTGGGCACATGGTGTTAAGATGACTCTAAATGACCCCATTGTCAAAGGGTACCATCTACATAGCCAATACTCTAAAATAAGGCTTCAAACTCATGTAGTTCTCATCTATGTGTTGGCTTGTGTGTGAATTATGTAATGTGTAAAATAGGGAAAATGATGATTTATCTTGTAAAATAGAAAATATGACCTTATGAATATTTATTTAATACTTTAGACATATAGTTGTGATCTTCTTTTAATTGATATCTAGATAGAGAAAAATAGGAAATCTTTTGGTAACTTGAGTGCTTCTAGTGTTTTTTTTTAATCTAATATATAGGTACTCAGAGATGAAAAATGAATGAGGGTTGATATTATATTTATAACAATACTATCAAGAGATAACTCACATAAAATCACTTAGGCTAACTATTGTAATATGTTTCATTTGTAAGTTGGGTGACTTTAGGACACTAGACACTTACATCAAATCAAGATAGTAACATCAACATTATTGTCTATTCTAAATATTAGGGTCTAAGGATAAGGAGAGTAGGCACAGTCTCAAAACTTATAAAGGTATAAGATAAATACATTTTAATCATTTTAGGTAAGATAAGATGTCTATGTCATCAATATAAGGTTGGTTGGACTAAGAGATAGGCCAAGGAGAATAAGATAGATTAGATATGAGGCTTGTAGAAGTAAGGCATGTGTATAACTAAGAGGAATAATCAAGGTCATGGGTTCTTTAAGTGTATAATACTGAGGTGTTATATGTTCACAAAATATCATCTACGTTTTCCCCTCCTTTAATCTAGTAATCAAATTGATAGTTTAAAGGAGAGGAATAAGTAATGGGTGTGTATACACACCTTATATTTTCTTGAGTTGAAATTGAGTGCTTTACTGGAGCTAAATTTGAGCACTTTAATAGTGATTAACTTGTAATCAAGAGCATGTTACAGTGTATAATCAATGCATATAATCTAGGTCAAAAGTACTTGAAATTGAAAGACCAAAGTTTAGCAGTACACCTATGCATCGATATAACCACCTTGCCTATTGAAAATTTATTTTTGAAAAATATGTCTCATTTTAAGGCTCTAAAATTGAGAAAAGGATAAATATAGATAAATCTTTAAAGTGCATAAATCCAAGGAGAGAGAGAGATTGGAAAACACATGCCCCTAACTTTAGAGTAAAAGTGAGTTGCCACCTGAAGTTGAGATTAGCTCGACCATGCAACCCATAACCTAGTGAGTTTGGATGATCAACTCAAAACTAAAATCTTGGCAAGATCGAGTGATTTAATCACCCCAACCATGCTAAAATATGAACCAACTACTATAGTAGATTGGCTTGCTAAAATCCATAAATTTCTATGGGGTATCAGTATGTGCAATAGCTTTGGAATAAAAATTTGATTTGGATTTTAAAATTTAAGGCACATTTTGAATAGCATATTCACCTTAGATTTTGTCTCATGCTGAAATTGTGTGTAACAATGGTACCATGTATAGAATTCTACAACAAATATGTATCAAAATCATATAACTATGTTTTGGTCAATTCAAAAAACTATGTAAGTGTGGAGGACATGCTTATAAAACATGTCCCCAATATATATGGATAAATCTAAAATTGATATAAGTATCAAAATAGAGGACATGTTGAAATTGTGTGTAACAATGGTACCATGTATAGAATTCTACAACAAATATGTATCAGAATCATAACTGTGTTTTGGTCAATTCAAAAAACTATGTAAGTGTGGAGGACATGCTTCTAAAATATGTCCCCAGTATATATGGATAAATATAAAATTGATATAAGTATAAAAATAGAGGACACGTTTCCAAAACATGCCCCCAATATAAATTTGAGATGTTACAAACTGAGTAAGTGTGGAGAATATGCTTCCAAAGCATACCTCCACTAAATCTGTGAAATGATATAAGTATCATATTTAATGAATATAGATAAAATAATTACAAATCATTCTCCCACTAAATCTAAAAATTTTGAATGTGTGGAAACCATGTCATCATGTCATGCTCCCACTGAATCTGTAAACTAGTGTAAGTACCATATATTATGTGTGTGAAGAACATGCTTCTAAAGCATACCCCCATAGAATTTGAGATTTATGAAAATATGGAAGTCATGTCACCATGACATGCCCCCACTAATATACCCCCATTTGAGGTGAGATAACAATAGTACATGGTATTTAGTTCACCTCAAAAGGGTAAGACACATGTAAATATATAAATGTAACCATGTAGCATAAAGAGGAAATATGTCTAGGTAAATGTATCATTGAAATACATAGAACTAATGTGATCACATGTAGGCATAAGATGCATGATAAATATCATGGAAATGTATATATTAATAATAAAATAATCACACACACAAGAACACTAAAAAGCAAGTCAAAAGGCAATAGTCTAAAGAAACCACAATAAGGAGCATGTTCAAATGCCACAAAATCGAATGGACATGACTTAGTCAAATGTCTACAAAATTAGATAATGACATATTCAAATATACATAGAATGTAATGCTATATTTATATGTCCAAGAAGGTAAGGATAACATATTCAAATGTCCAAGAAATAAAATATAGGCATAGGGATCACATACAAAGGATCATATTCAAATGCTCATAAATTTAAGACAATAGTAAAGCAAAACACTCAAAAAAGTGTGGAAAGGAAAATCATATGTAGCCATCATAAATATGTTATAGTAGCCCATGGATCAAATGTATTATTAAAAAAAAATTAATTACATATTAGATCAAGTACCCTATGTAATATATAATCATGGATGATAGGCATGTGTAAGTACATGTGTAATCTCAAACATGATAGTGTACATTGATTATCAAATCATATAACCTATGTATATCAATATTTTATAATATGGATACCCCTAATGTCTTGATGATATGGGTAGAGGATAAACCCAACACCCATAAGTGTATCATGCATCTGTGTGTGCATATATATGAGTAAATGATATGTTATTCCTCAACATGAAACTAGCAGATAGATGCCAAAGATCCAATAGAACATGTAGGTGCTGAAAATGTTTTGGATTTTTGAATGTTTTTATTTTTTTGGTATTTTTAGAATAGTACCATGAATAAGTAAAATTTTCATTAAAACCCAAGGATATCATCAAATAGATGCCTATATGAAGGCCTTGTATCCTATGTGCCATATGTGTGCATAATAGAATCAAAAAGTTTATCATGCTCTTTTGGTAATTGTGTACTTGTTATCTTTGGTTTGTATTTATCCACATTTGATTCCTTAGTTATCAGTGAGGGATTCAAACGATAGGTACTAGGTCCTATAGATATGTAAAGATCATGTGGTAAGTTGTTGATTGGATCACAACATGGTTTGCTAAATTGTTCATATGTAGAGTGTTCACCATATGTGTGAGTAGTGAGAGTATAATGGTTTAGATATAGGGAAATGATTGTATTTTCCCCTTGGTAACCACATTTTAAACCTTAGATTTGTCAAGTGTACCTTAATTTTTGACCTCTTTTGTTAGCAATCATGGTTTTAATATTTGATGTGTCCATTACTCTTTTTATATTAGTACATTTTATATTATTTTTTATTCTCTAACTTATTCTCAATTTTAGGTCGTTGTTCTTTGAAAAATTGTATCTTTGAATGATTTTTATTAGCATTGCCACTATATCCCAAACTTTGGTGGTCATTATGATCAGATGTGGAAATAAGGCGAGTGATGCCTTGGGAATGTTTTCCTAATCCTTGACCATGCTAACCAAATTTTTGTAAATATTTATTTCAAAAACCATATTACTTTGAAAATTGAGTACCATTTTTAAGAGGTAAATTTATATCATTTTATTGATTTTATTTGTCTTTATAAACCTTTTCTTGCTTTATGTTTAATATTTACAACTATTTTTGCTCTGAAGTTTTCTTTGGTACCCACATTTATTGTTTTATAACTTGTGTTTTAAGAGATGTACTCATAATGTGAGTGGTTTTATTGAGTGATTTATCAATTATAGGGTCACCACTATCTTTGAGACTTTGTATTTGGTTCTTCAATGCAAAGAAATAGGTTGTATGGTGACCATGCATTCTATAATATACATAGTAGTTTTTGGATTTTCCTATATGATGCATAGGAGTTAATTTCATCACATTATTTCTAATTATCTCCCTTAGAATCTCAATTGACCTCTTAGTAGGCTTTTGTTCACTTGTAGAATCATTGGTATTAGATGACTTTAGTTTTGGTTTCCAATATTGATTCTTATTAGGCACATAATTGGCATGCAGAGATACACATGCATAGTTCATAGTATCATAATGTGGATTCTTCATGTATGCAATCTGATTTTTTAACTCTTTTATTAACTTGATCATACTATTGATTTGATCTCGTAGGCTTTTATGGTTACCCTCTTTTGGCATAATATGATGATCCACATTTTTCTTTGAAGGGGTGATAGTATGAACCTGGTTAGAGGGATTATAGTTATCACCCTCCTTAGGGTTATGAGTAAAAATGATTTTCTTTATATACGTTTTAAATGTTTTGAAAATTGATATGAGAATAGGATAAGTAAAATAAATAAATGCTAAGGATAAATCAATCATTATAGTAATGATATAACAATTTCAAGCTATTGGATGAACTTTTTTAAAATCTAAAATAGTTTGTAAATAAAATATATTTTTTACAAAACCTAAAAACTAATTTCAACATAAATACACCATTTTCCCTGTATGCCAATATTTACTAAAAATAGTAAATTACAAAAATTGAAAAGTTTGTACTGAATTTTGGTGAATAAAAAGAGTTTTTTGCATATAACAATATGATTAGAAGATACCATCTAATTAATTTTTAAATGAACCTATTTATAGTTTGAAATGTGTTGATCAATGAAGAATCCACTTCCAAGCATTTGCACACAAAGCCCATATGACTAGAGGAGGCAAAACCATATGTGATAATCAATGAAAAATCCATATCCAAGCATTTGCACATGAACCCCTTATGACTAGAGGAGGTAAAACCCTAAGATAAATTTTAAAATCTAAAAATCCATCATAACAAGCTAAAACCCTAGGAGGCTTGAAAGCCCTGGATCAAAAAAATTGCATATTGACATAAGTTGGGTTCACCAAATGTTTAACCCTAATTTGGATAAGAGGTTATCCTACTTGGGTAAAAAAATTTAAGGATATAGAAATTATAGGGCACAAGGGTGAATATCAAATCTACAGCATGCCAATTAATGTGCTCAACTCAGATGTACCATATGTTAAGTTTAAAAAATTAAGATATGCTATTAATGGAAATTACAACTATACTATATATATAAATGACATAAAAGAGAGTACTTAGTTTTTTTATGGTAATACATTGTTGAATCTAGTATAGATAGGAATAAAGTAGGAAGATAGTTTTATATCAATCATTAGATTTTAGATTTTGTGCCTCTAGATCTCTAGACAATTACATCAACCTAGGACAATTATGTCAACACTAGTGTCTGATCTTGATGCTAGTGTACTATACAAAATATTCACTGAAGCAGGACGCAACCACCTATATGCCTAAAGTTTTGTCTTTGCCTTCACTCTAGTGAATTCAGATCTGGATCATGGAGTGTCTCTCTTGGTGAAATGGAAAAACCCTAGATTTTCATCTTTAATATGACCTTGAGGAAATGGGTTAGCAATCACATGGTGTTGAGATGACCCTTAATGACCCCATGTTAAATGGCACTACCTACATATCCAATACTCTATAAGAAGGCCTCAGAATCATGTAGTTCTCCCCTACGTGTTAGCTTATGTGTGAATCATGTAATGTGTAAAACAAGTACAATAGTGACCTAGATTTTAACTTGAAAAATATGACCTTATGACTACTATTTTATTACTTCAGACCTATATATAGGTTATTCCTTTTATTGATATCAGGATAGATCCAAATAAGAAAGATTTTGGTAACTTTAATGCTTCTTGAGTGCTCATTTTGGTCTAATTGCTAGGTACTCATAGGTGAGAAATGAATGAGGGTTGATATTATCTTTATATCAATCCTATTAGGAAATAACTCACATAAAAACATTTAGGTTATCCATTTTAATATGTTTCATTTTTAACTTGGATGAATTTAGGTCACTAACAACTTATGTTGGGTTAGGACAATAATGTCAATGTTGATGTTTATCTTAGACATTAACATTAAGATAAGTACATTTTAAGAATTATAAGTAAGATGGAATGTTTATGTCATCAATATAAGGCTAATCAGATAAATATATAGGCCAAGGGGCATAAGATAGATTAGATGTGATGCTTGCAAAATCAAGGCATGTGTAGAACTAAGAGGAACAACTATGGTCATGATTTTTCCAAGTGTACTAGACTAAGGTGATACATAATCTCAAAATATTATCTACATATCCATTTCATCTAATATGTATCTTAGCTATAAATTCTCTAAATATGATATCATATAATAAGACCATTTGTTCTGAGAAGAATTAGTTAGATCACAGGGTATGATCTTGCCACACTTTTTGAATTAACTTGTTTACTTCTTGTGTCCATTTCACCCATTTCTTATTTTTTTCCATTTTGGCTAAATCCATAAACCATGTCTACAGGGAATATATATCCCCTAATCTCATGATCATTACAATGCATAGGCTAGGAACTATGTATTTCATAGGCATTACTACTTCAATTCCATATAAGAGTTGAAATGGTGTGAAACTTGTCACACGCTTATAATTTTCCCTACCCATAGAAACATAAGAATTTGATCATCCTAATCATCTATTTGGATATTACATACCTTAGTGAGCATATTTCCAAGAATTTTTTTCTATGCCTCTACTTGTCTATTTGCTTGTGGATGACAAGTTGTGCTTTTGTGGTGCAATATCATAAATTATTATGTTAGAGTATTGATGGTTTTATTTAGAATATGTATATCTCTATCACTGACTATTTTAATTGGACATCTAAATCTAGTTGTGATATTTTCATAAAATAGCTTGGTTGCATCCTTAACACTGTAGTTTGGGGTCACAATAGCTTCCACCCATTTGGTGAAGTATTTTATCGTAGTGATGATGTATCTTACATTATTATTCTTGTTGGGTGGATTGATTGGCCCTAAAAATCTGATTCCTCATTTCTCAAATGGCTTCTCTATTAACATAAGATACAATGGCATCTCAACCCTATGATTAGGCTTTCCCATCCTTGGGAAAATATCATAGTGTTTTACAACCTGGTGTGCATCTTGAAATAGAGTAGGCCACCATATACCACTTTATAGTACCTTCTGATAATTAACTCTCACAAAAAATTTCAACCTATGATTCTTTGATGTGCCTCCTCAAGAAGTTGAGGTCATTCATGCTCTAAATCCATTCTACATTGTACATTGTCTTTCCCCATTTTATATAGAAACTCATTAATAATGTTGAATAGGATGGCTCTAGTAATCAACTAATTTTTGTCTCTTTCTACATAGTGTGTAGGAAAGATCCCTTGTTTCATAAAATTTATGGTGGCTTCCATGTTCTCAAGAATCATAGAGACATGAAATAGATATGCATTTAGGGATTCATCTTGTACTTATTTGTGTTCTTCTCAATCACATATTTAGCTCAGATGATCTATCCCCACATTTTCCCTTCTTAGCTTCACATTTATCCTTAATGAAAAATCTTAGAATAGTATTAACCAACAAGAAATCCTTCTATCATAAGCTTATTAACTAAGTGTGGCAGATTTTAAAGATTAGTGAGAATTTTGAACAATGTTTCCATAAGGCAATGTCTAAACTCTTAGAGTGTAAACACCATGGCCAAAGCTTACCATTTTGTATTCATATAATTTATATCTATAACTGATATTTTGTGAATTGTGAAGTGGATTGGGTGATCTAATCCTTAGTATCTTGGTTGAGAAAGAACAACTACTAATAAAATTTATAAAACATCTACATGAACATGGAAAGGTTTTTTCAAGTCAAGAAAGACCAAAATGGACTTTGTGACCAATATCTACTTTAGGTCCATGAATGTTATTTGGCACTCATTTGTCCATTCAAACCTTGTATCTTTATGTAGTAATCTCTCCATTGTGGAAGACATAGTTACATAGCCTTTAATGAATTTCCTATAATATCATCTATGCCCTAAGAATCACACCTCTGTAGAGATTACTAGAGGTGCCGTGCCTATAATTAATGTAATTTTGGATTGGTCTGCCAAGATCCCATCCATGCATACTATGTGCCCCAAAAAGACACCAAAAGGCATGAAAAACAAGCACTTATTTAGATTTAGTGCAATGTGTAGATCTCAACACCATTCCAACATAATTTTTAGCTTAGACAAGTGGTCCTTAAGCAAGGAAAAGATAGCCTAATCATCTAGATAGACTTTAATAAATTCATGGATGAAGTACTTAAAGCCAGTGATAACCATCCTAGAGAACATAGTTAGAGAATTTTTTAAACCAAATGGCATTACCTTTATGTAAAACACCCCCACTCTATTGTAAAGTTTATTTTGGATTGATCTTCTTCTATGATTAGAATCTGGTGGTAGCCACTAAACCCATCTGTGAAATAATATACTTCATGTCCTATGACTAACTCAATGACTTCATCTGTGAATGGAATGGGAAATGGATCATTTATACAAGAATCATTTAGCACACAATAGTCCCAACACACTCTAATTTCTCTAGACTTATTAGTCTATACTACCATTAGACTTACCCAAACTTCCTTTTCTATGAGATATATAATGCTTGTATCTTGCATATGATCTAGTTAAGCCTTTAATTTTAATTTCATATTTGGATTTAGCCTATATGGTCATTTTATCATATTTCGTGCACACTAGTTTAGTTATATGTGAATTTTTCTCAAAAAAGGGTCTACCCCTTTTAATTCTATTATTTTTTTTAGAAAAACATCCTAGTAATCTTGTAGTAGTTGTAATGCTTCTGAAGTCTCATTCTACATCTAGCAGTCACCCAAAATTACAAGTTTTGGTGTTGGTTTTGTCCCAATATTTCCTACCAAATTTGTTAAGGACTCCTAATATATTTTATTGGAACCACTTGGAATGGAATCATGCACTATTATGTTCTTCTTACTCCTCAATATTAATATTTCATATCTATTGCCCTTCATTTTGGTCTATGACTTTGGCTTTCAGCTTTTCCACTTATCTCTCTAGTTCAAAAAATTCATTCAAATCTAAGTCCTCATCACCATTAGTGGACTCTATCAATTATTTATTAGCTACGATCCTATTACAGGGTTTGATTAAAACTTGTTCCTTATATTGTTTGGCCTTGTAATTATGGATAGATACATTCAAATCTCTAGCTATTTCTTGTTGTGAAGATGAGTCTATAGCATTACTTAAGTCTTCTGCTTTCCCATATCATAAAAATATTTTCAATTTTTACATAACATTCTACACCAAGGTATTCTCATCCTCAAAAACAAAAGTCTAAATTAAATTTTATTGGACCTATGACCATTGCTTTATCTCCCATTTGCATTCCTGGTATATGTAGTAGCTCATTAGAAGTATTGTCATAGTACATCTAAAAATTGCACCTAATATTTAGGTTTTATACCTTGTGCTTCCATACATCCACATACTTATGAATGTGCATTTATGGGCACCAACCTTCCTTTAAAAAGGGCCATTATTCCATAATAGTAGGTGGTATTTGGAATCATGCATGAAATAGTTCATAGACCTCATCCCATGGTAACTGATTTGTCTTAAGAACTACCCACCAAGTCACAATATCTCCTTTTAGTGCATAATTTAGTGTACTCACCCTCTGGTATACATTTGGCACATGATTTTTAAGCCTTATAATAAATTCATTCAAGTCATCAATTGTAAAGTATTGAGGCAATTGTCATTATGTGGAAAAAAACATGCACATTGGGCATACCTCATGATCTCCCCTTAACCAATTCATCATGTAGGTATATGATTCACCACTAACTTAAGACATAGTTTCCTAGAGTAAAATTCATTCCTTCATCCACTCTATGTATTCCATATTAGTCACCCCTCCTTTGTATACAAAATCCACTTCTAACCTAATTGGTGATCACACAAAAGGTAACCCGCATCCGTCCATTTGAAACTATAGAACTGGTACCTTTGTTATCATGGGTCTATAAGAATATTGTTCAATTATTTGAAATTTCTATTGAGGATTCATTTCTAGTTAACAAAATTTATATTTTTCAGCTCACAAGGCATTAGACTTAGATTCAATACTCACCTTAAACTAACTATTATCATTATATGCATATAATGAATCTAGAACCTTGAGTATGATGTATGAATTGTGGTATCCTTTATTTAGGGGTATAATGATGGTTTTTTCCTTTTTGCACTTCTAACTAATTGCACAATGTATTGATGGTCATCTGACCATCATAGGCCCACTTCTTACCAATTAATGTAGGGTAGTGTGTTTCATCAGTCTTCATGTTAATCACTTCAAAATCACCTCGTAGGCTTAGGTAAACCATTTTTATCTGTACCTATTCTATTTGGCCAATAGGCTCTACCCTACCATAGTATGTGAGGCTTAGTGTAACTGTATTATAGTTGAGTGTTGGCCATCCAATATTTTCCTAGGTAGATCAAGGAATCATATTCACTATGTTTACAAAATCAAATATAGTAATGGGTAATTCATATCCTACCAATTCAATATCCATGTGGGAATCAACATCCTATGGTTTCTTAGATTTTAGTACCAAATTGCCTTATCAGTATGTTGTTAACCTCATTATGTATACTCTAGTAAGTTATGTAAGAGGTTTGTAATATTTTGCAAGATATCTTAATTTCATAGAGTTCTCAAAATTTTAAAAATTTCAGTCAAGACAATCACTACTCCTTCTTGCCTCATTATGCAAATAATCTACCCATACATCTATGCATCATTGACTATGGCATTACCTTATGATGCTACCTGTTATTATATATTTTGAATAAATTGGGTTGTTTGGTACACCAAGACATTTTCTATCATAGGGTTAGAATACTTATCCTATTGAACCTTCTTAATTATTTTATCCTGTAGAATTTATAAAGGAGGAATCCTTGTTCTATGTGTTATTTCATTAAAATTTCTTGCCTAAACGTATTCACCTTGGGGTGTAAATTTATCATGTTTATATTTTGCATGTTTTTCTTTCCTCTATTTTTCCAAAAATAGACAATATCAAGTATGGTGTTGTCTTGAAACTCTAAAATAGATGCACTACATCTACCTTTGAGGATTAGTTAGGTAATTTTGTGTGAAGTGATTGTATTCACCACATAAAAATACTAAATTTGTTAATGAGTTTGCTAGGTATCACTATTATGACCTCCCTAGTATCCACCACAATATTCCCCTATATATCCTATATTTTGTTAGAAATACTAACATTATGACTGTTGCCCATCAAATCACCCTTGATGTTGTTATTGATAATCATATCCCCATACTACTATTGAGGAGATGTGGATCCCAATTTGATTATTGTGGATGGGGAATCAAAGTTTTCTATGATGATAAGTAATGATATTATAGGATGATGACATCCATCTAACCAAACCCTATGGTTGATCATGTGGTGATAAAGGCATACATCCAAGACCACCTTATGTTGTACCAAACATTTCTACCTCTAGACCTATAATTCCTTACTTCATAGTAGGTATTTGTTGTGTTAAGACTATGAATAATTTCTTAGTGATGTATTATTTTAGTTCTACAGAGCACAAAAACTCTTCTCATCATGATTTTTCAACTTTAAAAAATTGCAGTTAATGCTTTGTGGTTTATGGATGTATTATTGTAGTAGATGACATTTTGATGTTGCATGTCTTATTGATATGCATATGTCACATGATTATATTTTAAGTTTAGGAAATTCATTCGTATGATGCCCTTATATACTACACTTCACAAACCATAGGCCCGACTTGGGTTTATTGCTTCTATGCAAGTCATCCATCTTCCTAAGAAAAGCATATATTTTCATCTCAATTTTAGAGCTAGTTGATGGAGTGTCTTTATAATCCTCAACTTACTCTACTTGAAGTACAATTTCTCATGCATCAGCCTTAGTTAGGAACTATGAATTCCCAATGTCAAATCTAATCCTTGAACTCAGTCCCTCCATAAACCAGAAAACCTTATCGTTAACTTCCAAAATGAAGTTGACTTTGGTTATTACATCTGATAATCTATGATCATATTCCCATACCAATTTTTAAATCTCTTTAAGATCTTAAATGGTCTAGCTAGAGCACTACTTCACTCAAATTTTAAAATTAATTGAAACTTAACCTACTAAAGGCTTATGGAATTAACATCATTTTTATAAATAAATTCCATAGTTTAATTTATTAAGGTTATGATGAGCTCACACTTTTTCACATCCTCAGTGGTCACTCCCTTAACCTTCTATTTCATATCATAGGTTAAAAAATACTACTCAGGGTCAGATGATCCATCATATAATGTCAAAAAAATAAACATTCCTACATTCAAAGACATGTTTGGTGCACTTATGACTCCTACTATTGGATTCTATATACTAACCTTTATTGGTGTCTTAAAACTTGTCATGAAATAGAACATAGCCTCTTGTAACTTTTTCTTGTCTATTATTTTATTAGTTTTTGCACTAATTTTATCAAATTTATCTATAAATGATTCAAACCAATCTCCTCCTATCCTAACCTATGTACTCTTATTTATCTATTCTAAAGATAAAATGGGATCAAGGGATGTGTACTTATGAAATGAATGATCTATGTCTTCAACTTCTTTTGTTTATGATCTTGAACCTATGATAATCTTGTGATTTTTCATAACTTCTTCTAGAGAATATTATTTCCCTAATCCAAATAATATTCTTTCTTGTAACTATAATATACCCCTATTCTCTAACTACTTTATTGTTAATCTACTTTCTTCTTTCTCCTGCTTTGTTCCATATCCTCTCTATCATAATTTATGCCTTCTTGTTTCTTGGGCCCTTCCATTCCTCACTCTACATAATCTCCAAATTCTCCAATTTATGTAACTTGTGTATCCTCTCTTTGGGATACCCTTTCTTATACATCATCTATTTTACTTCTACTCCTACTCACAATTATATTTTGGTTATCTTGTTTATTCTACCTTCTTTGTTGTCAAAGCTCTCTTTATAATCCTAAATTTTTTTATCTCTATTTGTCTGTATACTCCATATTTTGGGTTCAAGTTTGAGTTCATTTTCTTATATCTTCATAATTCACTCATACATCACATGCACCCCCATAATGTTTGAAGTAACTACTCCATATTGGTAGGGGTAGGCACCATGGCCTTTTTAATAACCAACATCTTGATAAGAATTGGAATTCATTGGAGAAACTTTCCTTGAATACCTCTCATAAATAAGTCATGCATAGCTTTAAAATCTATATATCTTTGTACAAACAATGTTTTAATATATCCATCAATGGTAGTTTTTGTCTAGTAGTCTAGTCTATCACATGAGTCTAGTCAGTGTCTAATCTTCACAATTTTTCTAGTCTCTCATTTGTTCAAGTTATAAATTCTATCCTTCTCAGTCAAAAATAATAGTATTCTAATCTTGATAACCACACAACTAATAGTCCAAGCAATTCACACCAAAAAATATCATATATTTCACCATAAATGTGTGTGTTAATAACTTATTATGCAGAACTCCCTATTCTTCTTGCTTCCTCCTCTGCAAATTTTTGAATTCATTCATCCAGCCATATATCCAAATATCTCTATCCTAGCATCCATCACAACATATTTTTAGAATTCATGATCACTATGTCATTGTTAGTAGAGGCTCTTGGAAAACCCATCATAACAAGTTAATACATGGATAACCATGCAAAACGTGAATAGAGTTGCAACACAAACAAATGAATGTAGATTAAACCAAGCTATTATATATATTTATGGATTGTTCATGAAAAATAACACAAAATTAATATTTCTAAAACCTAAAAAAATATTAAATGTGATTTAAATAAATTTAGACAAACATAGCATAGACTGCGCATCGAACAACAATAAAGTACATTAAGTGGAAACCATTTCATAATTTTATATTAATATATATCACATCATTCCTCTTTTTAAATATAAATGAGCCCTAATATATATTTTACAAGGAATTGTTATTTCATATTCAGACTTTTCATTGCAATCAAAAGAAATACTCTTTGCATTCTGAAGACTTTTGACATACTTTCAAGTGTTGAATACATAAAAAAAGAGATATAAAATACAAAATAGTTTGATTCACACACGTGTCTATCAATTAAAGTCTATGATTTTTTAACTTTGTTTACTACCAATAGAGGAAAGGTTGTTATCAAGAGGGACCTCTTCATTCTTTGACATTTATATCATGCAAAGATCTAATAGATTGGATAACCCCTCCTGGGGTCCCTATTTATAGACTCAAAGAAGTTATAGGTTCCTAACCCTCATGGGTCAAATGGGAAGATGAATGGTGTGTTATTTTTTATGAGATTGATTATTTTAACTGTAGACATGGTGGAAACTACCATACTAGTGACTAGATTTGAACTATTGAACTTTTTAGTTATACATACATCCTTCTATTTTGGCTCATCTTTTAATAGATCATAATGGATTTCATCCCCTTTCTTTAAGATAACCACTTTAAAATTCACAAGTTTAGAAATATCAACTAACTATGGGGTTTTTTAACCTCGTTGGTAGTAGATGTAATCAATGTGCAACCTAGGTTATGTATGCATGGTTACTTGTAGCATATAAAAAGGTTTATGATCCCTTTAGGCTAAGAAAATATTTCCTAGATGTAGGAATCAAATTTACTATAACAAATTTGAAGGGATATCTTTAATCCTATGTATCTAAGGTCTTCCCAAGATCTTGTTATAGTTGGTATCTTTGTCAATGACATAGAACTTGATTAGCACCATCTTGGGACCTAGATTAACTAGGAATACAATGGTTCCTATGGAAGAAAATTTGAGGATATCATAGCCTCACATGGTGTTATGATTCATGGAATAGATGGTTTTTTTTTTATGCTTGAATTTTCACCATTGAGAAGATGCTTAGATCTCCTCACCCAAGCGGAAAAATAGAATCATCTCTCTTGTTGTGGGTGACAATTTCTTTGAGATGAATCTCTAGATTAGGGGTTAGCTCCCCTTGATGCACCTTTAAGCTCTCTCTAATCTATCAAATATGTATGAAAAAGGAAAGGAATATGACTATAAAAAAATAAGCGATGATGCACCAATATATGATATCCTTTGAATTGGTTGAAACCACTACTTTAAAGACAAAACAAAGTGTTTTCTTGCATAGAACTCACAACTTGAACCATTGCTACATCAATATTTCATATGCTAGATTTAAGAAGGTATGAAAATTTAAAGAAGGGAATGAATGATTCATAAAAAGAAACAATCATGAACCACTTCTATGATATATCAACACTTAAGAAAGATTACTAATAAAGACCTGTAACAATCTCCTTTCTATAAATTGATAGACCATCAAGAGTACAAGATAAAAAAGATAATCATTCACTAGAATAGACCAAAAATGATTCAATAATTTGTCAAGAATCTAGAACAACAAACAGATCTGATTCCACTGTTAGGACCCAGAAGCACAATTGATTACCATGTACAAGCAACTTAAATATGTGGAATTAACCAGAATGCACAAGTAACTAGAATTCAAAAATAACACAGAATATTAGAGACAATACCCAATTGTATTAATACTCTTCTAGAAAAGAAATACAACAAAGAAGATGCCACAGTCTTCTTCCTTACACACCTCTAGGGCTCCCACACCTCTAGGGCATAAACAATAAATCTCTTCAAGAGCTCACTCTCTCAATTATGGTCCCAACACACAACTCACACACAGAGTTGTTGTTCACCTCCAACCAGTCAGTATCACTACTGCCAGTACACAAGTACTCCATGACCGAGTACACACCGTACTCTAAGTAGATCTCTCCTAATATTGCTACCTATTGTGTTGCTGATCACCTTGATCTTGCACACCTACAAATCAACTTGGTTCTACACACCTGTAAACGTAGATCTCGCACACACATACCCCTGCAGATCAACCAATCTTACTTACCATGTAGATCTCCCACGAACTTGCAACAACCTATAATTCAAATGATCTTACAATTGGAAGGATCTACCTTGCCTTCCTCTTCTTGATCTTTGATGTGTTGCTATCACCTTTGATCTTGCTACCCCCGTAGATCTCCTTTGACCTCGTACACACACACCTATGGAACTAGGAGGAGATACCCTTGCTCTCTTCACACTAAAGGAGCTAACCAAGCTCAACTCTCAAACTAGCACGCTTTACAATACAGCCCATGAGTCTATTATATAGATCTCATGCAAATAATAATTAGACATCTAATTAAAATAATTAGATCCACAACTCAAGACTAAAAATAGTCCTTTAACATGCAAACAACTGGTTCATTAACTAACTTTTCATCAACTAGCAGTTCTAAAACCGCACAGGTGACTGACGTCGGTCCTTGTCTGGCTGGAGATGACCGACATCGGTCGATATTTGACCGATGTCGATTGCTCTGCTCACTAGATATGATTGACATCAATTGATCAGACTGACGTCGGTTGCTCTGCAACTCAGCACTCTCTCAGCAACCTCCTATTTGCATCCTGGTGAAGCTTTTAGCTCCACAACCTAACATAATTATTAAATATTATAGAATATGAGAGGTAATCACACTTGTGTATTTCTTTGAGATTTCTTCGAGTACAAATATGGCTAAAGTTTCCCTAATAACCAGTGGAACATCCTGAAATGAGCTAAGAAAATGCACATAAATAGCTTTTGAGAGGTGGATAAATCAAAGGAAGTTCAAGGGTCACTTGGAGATTTATCATCTTGAAATAAATAGTTACATTCATGCAAGAGAGAGGTGGATGAGTTATGCCATGTCACAACTGAATAGATGTGCTAGTTACCATTTTTTATGATAGATTAGAAGCATCAATTATGTTTCATTACAACTAAATAGAAGCATCAATTATGTTTTGTCATTTATTATCTCTTTTCCATCTTCAAGTTCTCACACTTTTATTTTAACTCCAAAATCTATTCCTTATAGGTTGAGATTGATGTTCTATGGGCCATCACTTCTCAATCATTTTCTTTGAACATTTTCCTTGAGGTCATTTCTTTGGAAAAATTGGCTATGGCTATTTGTTTCTATTTATTTCCATGGAATTTTGTCTTTATTATTTTCATTTAGGCTTTTTGTTTTTTTCATTTCCTTTAGACAAAAAGTCTGAAGGAATTCTTCTTATTTATTTCCTTTAGACAAAAAGTCCAAATGAATTATTTAGGGCTTCCCTTTCAAATTGCCCTTAGGAAGATCTATCTCAAACCCTTCAGCGCTTTTGAAATGGACTTTTTCAAAGGAAAATATCCCTTCAAAAAAAATTCATGGTCCTTAAAAATATTTAAATGGTCCTCTTAGCCTAAAAACATCCTTCAAAAAAGTTGCCTTGGTCCTTCGGGAAGATTGAAATGGTACTCTTAGCCTGAAAAGATCCTTCAGAAAAGTTATAACATACCCTTCAAAAAGATGAAAATGGATAATTTTCCCAAAAAAAGACACCCTTAAAAAAAGTTAAAGTGCCCTTCGAAAGAGTGAAAGTGCCCTTTGTAAAATTTGTCATGGTCTTTTTTGGCTGGAAGATATCTTTTAGAGAAATTGTAAAGTACCTTTAGAAAACTTGTATGGATAATTTATCTAAAAGAATTCAAAAATTTGTCTTTGAGATATTTATTTTGGAAAAAAGTATGAAATAATTCTTTACTTAGCCAAATGAAAATCCCAAAATAAATACTCTTAAGGAAAATACTCAGACAAAAATTCGAAAAGAATTCAAGAAAGGCTTACAATAAAAACCCAAAAGAACTCCTTAAAGGCTTAAACAAAGATCAAATGAACTTTCTGAAAAGAAAAGACTTGTGAATTTGTTGTGGTTCTTATCAAAGAACACTTCTTTCAAATAAAAGATAAGTGTTTAACCTATCCAAAATAAATAGACTTAAACAATTTTTTACAAATAGGGGTGCCCAATTTTGGCCTAAAAGGCTAACATTTGGTCAACAATTTCTCCATAACCAAGATTTTTATAGGAAGGAAAAGGAGACAATGTTGATATTAAATCCATCATTAACCATAGATCTCTTCACATAATTTTTTTAAATCCAAAACTATATAAACAAGGTTGTGTATCCTCTCCTTTCCATCTCAGAGTCAAGAATAAGACTACGCAAATCAAAGAAATAACTAGTGTCTTGTGAGTCCTAACCTGGTGAAAACATATTTAGATCAGTGTGATTGATGTATGCATTTAGTATAGGTGTAAAACTTGATAATTTCCCCATTCCTAGGGCATCAAGCAATTCTAATCAATGATCAGAGGAATTCTTGAGTAAATAAAGAAATGAAATGTGGGATGACGTCTTGGTCAAATTAGATATCAAGTCATAGCTTCCCACAGGCTTAGGGATAGACTCAATTTATAAAAAATTTAAGGTATAAAGAGTCATAGACTAATATTCTCTGGTGAAAGTATGGTACTCACCTCTTCTTCAACTTCTAACTCCGTAACTCCTATCATTCTAATTTTGCCTTGTACTCCCAACTGAGGAGCAAAATCAATATTAATAGTTCTAGAGGTGAAGGTTTCAACATCATGGGTGCATGCCACCATGGGTTGATTACATTGAATCAAGTGGGTCTATGGGCCACTCTTATGTTTTTTTAGGGTAGCATGTGCTTTATATTTAAGAAAGGGCTTTTGGTAGATTTGGAGATTCTAATTTTGAGGCATGACATGACTATTTTGAAGGGCCTAGGGGTTTATACCAACATTCCCTAGGAACATGTCTAAAAATGTTTACCTTTGATCCTCAAGAGCCTTTGGATGAATTTATTATACTCCCTATAGTTTCAAGTATCATGACCAAAAACCTAGTGGAAGAGATAGTAGACATTGGGATCATATTCCCTAGGCCTCAAGTTTTATCCCTATTGACCAAATCTTTGTTGATTATTATTTTTATTTAATAGGGTTGGTTGTGGAACTAGGGGAATTTCTCAACATGTTGATACTAGGTTTGCTTTAGGATTTAGTGTTGCATGTTACATGGTGTTTTTAGTTGAAATCATCTACATGAACTATAAGTGGGGGATTTTGGTTCCTAGTACTTGTATTATTATTGACATTAGTGTTATTCACTAGTTTATATTGATTGTTGTTCACTGAGTTTGGATTTTTCTTTGGTCGGTGATGTTGTCAGTGGTGGTGTTATTATTTTGATTAAGGACCTTTAGACCTAGGTTGTTGGTATTTCTTGGACTCATATTTTCAAATCTCCCATTATTTTGGTTTAGGATGATGATGTGTTTATTGGTCCTATAAATTAGTAAACCACTATCGATGGTTGTTTGGCCAATTTATAAGGCACTCTCAAGAGATTATTCATAGGATCACTAGGGGAATTATTAGACATACTCCCTCATCTCCTTATTATTGTAGTGGAGAATAGGTCATATAGTTCCTATTGATCCATGTGCGGTGCACTAACAAATGAATATATAACCTATCATCATCTTGTGATGAAATGGGTAGCTGATTCATTATGTTCTTATTTGATATGAAGGATTTCTCAAATGTTAGTCTTGAAATGCTTGTTCATGTCAAATTCCTTAATGAATTTATCTAATAATTATCTGAATTAATTAATGGACACCTCAAAGAGGTGGTAATACTAATCAAGATTTATTATTTCTAGGGTTTTGGGGAAACTTTTGGCAATAACCCCATCCCAAATTAGAATTTATATAGAAACCATAGCATAAGCCTTAGAATTTATGTTGGGATATCCTTCCTATTTGAAATTGGGAAGGTCTAGTAGATATGTGAGAGAAGAACCACTCATATGATGGGATCAAGAGACTTTTTAATGTACTCGATGTAGGTCCCCATATTGCTAAAGCCAGTCATTAGTGTAGTATGATTGGATTAGAAAGATGGGATTGCATAGGGGTTAGTTAGGTATCTACTATAAGGGATAAAATAAACTCAATAGGGTGAAGTATAATAATTCAAAAATTAGTTGTTTAGTTGAGTAGATTTATAATACATATGTAAGTAAAGAGGAATATTGTTAGATGCATAAGGATTAATGTCTTGTTGGGGAGGGGTATACACAGATCTCATATGGCCTAAGGCTACATAATTTGGGGTATATACCATCTATGAAAGGGGTATACATGGGAGGCATGTAATTTACAAGGGTAAAGAATGGTGGATTGTTGGTCACTGCATTGTTTTGCAAAGGTGGAGTATAAGTGTACACACTTCCCATTAAGGTTCGGGTAGGAACTTGATAAGATAGAGGGAATTTAGAAGCATCTAGGTTGGGAAACCCATGGGTAAGGATGCCCCCAAGTGGTTGTTTGGAGGCATAACTTGGTGGGGTGATATACTCATGTTATGGTAGGGGCATATACTCATTTTATGGTGGGGGTGTATACTCATTTTATGGTGGGGGCATGCAATATTTTTATTGTAACAATTGATGAGCCATTGTTTAGATGAGATAAGGAGAAGGATGAGCATGTGTAAGATAATTTGGACCCATCCCTTGACCCAAGATTTGTTGGTTTTTTTCATGTAATGAATGTGACCCAATAGGATGTTGATGAGTTGATTTAGGTTAGTGATGGTGTTAGGCCTAAGAGCCTCCTATACAGGAAGGGTAGAGGCATGAGATTTATTACTCTGAAGAGGTTAGTTTGGAGTGGGAGACTTAAGGGTAGTGGTTATGGTTTGCACCATTGGGTTGGAGGCATATTAACTCCTATTAGGGGGATGCATAGTCACTTACATGTGATTAACCCAACCCTCCAAATGGCATATCCTTCCTAGATAATGATCATACTTAGCAATGCTTTCCACATCTAGGCTTTGTAGCTTAATCAATGGTCTCGAGGATATACAAGGAGAGATTTTACCTCCTCTAGTGAGACTCATAGCATGAGATTTAGGATGATTGCTATTAGTTTTAGAAACATCCTATATCTCATGAATAGAGACCTCACTCCTAGTTAGGGTATTAGGATGAGAATAATCATATAATTGGTAATCTACATTGGTACCAAAGGTAGGGTTATTCCAACTAACCAATAATGACTCACTAGAGTTGAGTTGGATTCTTCTATAGCCCTCTAGGATAAGAGATCTACCTATGTCCTATTTAGAAATATTTTAGGGGTATATGAATACATGTAGAATAAATGGAAAGAGAAGGGAAAATGGAAAAGGGAGAAAGAATAAGAGGAAGAAAGGGGTACACAAAATATGGAATTCTTTCACATTAACTTCATAAATTTATGTACACATGAATATAACACACTAAATTATGCACTCAACTCCCTAAGGTTAGGTTGAGGTAGCCAACACAATGGATGGGCTATGGATAGGACTAATGGTTAGGCTAGTTGTTAGGTGGAATGGGATTTGGAATGGGTGGTGGAAAAGAGTTTTTATGATGGAAAAAATTACATATACAATATATTATTTCTTGGTGAGAGTGTCAAGTTATGAAAAACATATCTCCAAGGTCCTTTAGTCTTTGAGATTATGAGGAGGTGAAGCTCCTAGTTTATACTAAGATTAGGAAAATGAGAAAGGTTAGGCTGAATGACTCATAGGATGATATCAAATGTGTTGGGTTGGCTATACCTAGTCATTGTCATCTATAAATGTGAATGATATATGACGAGGTTAGACCTAAAGAGAATAAAAAGGGTATAGAGGTAAGGATCTAAGCTTAATCATGTTATATTATCAACTTCTATTATAGGGAAGGATGATGATTGGTGGATCAATAATTTTTTCTTGTTCCTCTAAAGAATTGATAGAGTCAACAATGAGGTAGGGGATAATCACGGAGCATAAAACCTCTCTTGAGCTTAGTGTTGATATCAAACTATGACTATGGGATCAGGTGCCCTAACCCTATGGAAATACCCTCTCTAACAAGACCAAGTGTTTCAAAAAGTGTCATCCAAAATGGACTAGGTAAGGTGTAAACATATGAGCTTGTATGGGTATTTGAGTGTTTGAATGGACTTGTTGTGTTGTTATAAGAAAAGTTTAAATTAGGAAGATTTCACTATTTGGCAAGGCTTCAGAAATGTTTTTAGCTTATTTTATTTTAAGGAATGTTTTTATTAAAATTAAATGACTTGAAAGTAAATAATAATAATCAAACTAAAATTGAACAAAGAAAACACACTTTTTTATATATTTCATAATGAATTTTTAATGAATGTAAGGCAAGAGAGAGAGAGAGATCTACTATAACTAAGCAAATACTATTTTTTATAGATGCAACCTACAGTGTTGGATTACAAAGTTGGTTAGTCAAACATTAGTCATGTAAACACAAAGAATGCATAAATAAATTAACAAACTAAGCCAACCTATTCCAACAGGGTTTGTAAATGATAATGAAGAACAAATGAAAGAAAGTAATTCCAATTACCTTCCCAAGTTATTCCACCATCCAAGAGCAACTCCAAGCATGTTTTTCCCCTTGATTTAGTATTCATGTCTTTGTCAACAATGGATTACAACTCCTCCTTTTCCTCAAGACCACTATGCATAACCTAGGCTCAAGATAAAAAATATTCAATCTATGCCTATAAAATGAAGCTTGCAAATAAAACATAACGATCAACACAAATGGTTGTGGAGATAATTATGCATTATAATTTTACAATAATATTAGATTAAAAATGATGGTGAGAGGCCTTATATTTATATATTTTCCAAATGAGATAGGATTAACCATGACCATCCATCTCAAGATTGAGATGTGTGGCAGTGAATTAATCTAATATTTATAATTAAATCAATAAATATCTTCATTGTGATTTGGAGTGAAAGTAATTAATTAGGCATGGGTGTCCATAATATTGATATTTGTTGCATTTATGGCTTATGGATGCCACCCCATAGATCATGTCACTAGGTGATGTAAAAATTGAGAATAAATTTCCAATAATGAAATAATTAATAAATTCCATGGAAAATTCTCTTAAGCTCTTGATTTGAATTAATTAACTTAAACAAGATTATTCAATTTTAGTGCAATTATTTAGAAATTGGTGCTCAATTAATCAAAATGGTCAGAAAGCCATATTACGGGTCATAATTTGACTTGAGAAGAATTCAAAGGTGATGTTAGATGAGTTCAAACCATATTCCAATTTAGGATGTTTCCTACACAAAATAACAAATGTATGTGATGTGTACTAATGAATTAAAATAAAAGAGTGATCCAAGGCACCAAAATTTGAAAATATCATTTTGACTCAAAATGAATTGATCAAAGTTAGGAATCACATAAAATGAATTGCCCCATTCAGGGATACATTAGCCTAAATCAGCACTTGTATATGACAATATTGAACCATTTAGCACATTTTTAGTGATTTTGGGTTAAATTATGCATTTGAGTACAAATCAAGTAAGATTGATAATTTCAACATAAATGGTGTTAGTAATTGGATGTCTACATTTTACCAATGATTGAGAAGGCATAGTAATACATTCAGGTGAAGCAATGTTTTTTCAAAGAAAAGAGTTTTCAATTATAAATGGAAATGACCCATGATGCCCCTTCAAGAGGACATACTAGGATGAAAGAAAATGATGGACTTTCGAAAGGAGAGAGAAAGTAAGATTGACCCATATAAAGATTAAATCTAGATGAGTTAATGCTTTCACACATGGTTACCATCAATGATCAAAATATAATTAGAGGTATAATGGGCCCCAAATATGGGTGGAATGGGAAGGATTAAATCTAAACATATAAGTGACACACTTTGAATGCACTTAATTTGAGAGTGAAAGCTATGTGCTTATGCATTGCTCAATCCCGAGACAAGTTACACACTAAAATAGTGCCATCATGGGCAATAGTGTGGACATATTGGAATTAGAGGAAAAAGAGAATGTGGTCTCTAGAAAGATAATAATAAGAGGTGCCTTAGTAGAGCATATTTGATCATGATAAGATGGTTGTGCCCCAACAAGGCTAATTTTTATCATTGATAAAGAATAAATAATGGTCTTGTCCCTGTAGGGCTGATTTATATTTGTGACTTGGTTCAAATGTTGTGCCCCATCATGGGCAAATTGGCAAGTAATTAGCTCAAGGATATAACTTAAAACATAGATTAAATATGAGTAGGCACAAACATAGATGTGATGGTGGAATGGATTTGAAAAATCCATTAAAAACCAAGCATATGATAATGTACAAAGTGATGAAAGAGATGAAAATAGAATTTAATGAAGATGATTGAGTTGACTTGAGATATATCATGTATTTAAGTGCTGCCTACATAGTCCAAATGAACCTCAAGCCAATGTAGTTCACCTAAAATTGGGAGAGAAAGGAATAAAGGATGATGAAAATTGACCAAGAGTTAATTAGACTCATGATTTATGCTAAAATATGCATGCCTAAACATAGATTCAAGTGCTAAACCTATTAAGCCCAGTTTATGCCTAGTGATCTTGAGATCTATTCATCAGAGCTATGTTGATGTTAAGATTTTGAATCTAGAACATAAAGTGCTTGATATAGAAAAATAAATTAGGCATCATAAGTATTAAGAACTCATAATGACATTTCATTTCAATTGTGTGAATTTGGTTCAAATTTGAATACCAATAACTAAGGATAATGGTAAAATAATGACCAAAACCAAAGTTACAACCATTTACATTTAAATAAAAAAGTAAAGATAAAGATAAAGATAAATGAACCTAACTTAAAATCAATATATGTACAATAAATACTTAAGTATGAAAAATAATGTTTAAAAATAAAACAATAAAAACTTAATAACATGAGATCAATATATAAATAATCAATATACATGTGGACTATCAAGATGATCTTGAAAACAATAGAGAAAAAGAAAAATCAAATAGGGAAATACAAGACTAAGGTGAGACAAGAAGTAATAAAAATATAACAAGAGAATAAGTAATGAGGAGGAAATAAAGAACAATAAAACACCAAAACAAACAACAAGACACCAATAAAAAATAACAAATAAACACACACACACACACACACACAAACAAAAACCAAGTTAGTGAAGTTTAAACACAATTGTTCATGCACATGTGGGAGAGGCATTAGTTTCTACCATAATGTAAAAAATAACAATGACACAATATGTATTCCCTAATTAAAGAGTAACAATAGTATAAGAAATGGGGGAAGAGAAAAAAAAGAATAGGGTTAGTTGAGTTAAATCTAGATGTACAAGACAAGCGGATGTTGCCTACATAGTTTCATGGATGCATATTCCAACATGAACTTTAGGAAAAATGTAGTTCTCTTAGGAAGTGGGATATAAAACATGTTGATGATCAGAAACATATGATTAATATTGTAGAAGAAAAGGGAAGACTTGACAAATGAGATTGGTCTTGTAATACGGCAAGTGTGTGGGACAAGATGACTTGCACAACAAAAATTTAGTAGGATAAAATGTTTGTAAAATAGAAAGAGCATGAGGATCATAATATATAAAAGTGTAAGACAATGTTTTTATTCTTTTATGAGTCTTTTCTAATTTTTTTGGTGTTTTTGAGATAGAATATGTACAAAGGGGGAACCAACTAGTCAAGGAGATGCTCGTCTGAGAGTAGAAGTTGCAATGAATAGCTAGGCCAATTGCAAAGGTACATGCTCATAAATAGTCAAGAGTGAGGATTTTGAAAAGAAAACAATGTACACCAAATAGAAGAAAATGTAATATAGAATAGTGTGCAATAAAAAATCAATCTGAAGAACCATCTAGTAGACAAAGATTCTAAGCTAAAACAGTGTCCTTATTCACTTGTCTGTAGAAGAAGCTATGAAATATTGCTCTGACTGGACTATTGTGTATAACTAGCATTAAATTGTTCATAATGTTGATGAGACATAATTAAGATCATAATTGGTTGAGGGAAAAAAGTGTTCAAGTTACAACAGGCCCAAGAAATAACAAAGAATATGGTTCTCAAAAAGAATGGTCCAAATAATAGGGTCCAATAGATGGAAGGTCCAAGGTGGGATAAAGAATGAGATTCTTGAAGAGAATGTCATAAGGTTGGATAAAATTTGTTAAAATTACCAATGGTCCAAAATATTTCACTATTTAGAGTCATGAGAGTAATAGGGCTCATGTGAGAGTGGTCTAGGGTAGTACATAATGGTAGGATAAAATTACTTTAGCACAAGTCGCCCCCAAGTAGGGGGTCTTATAGACAATGATTTGAAGTTTTTCTTGCATAGAACCTCTTAAGGTTAATGAGGTTCATGGGATCTATAAGTTCTTCACCATTGGTTTTAGCTAGTATTTATGCCCTTGATCCATAGTTTACCATGATAACATATGGTCCCAACCAATTAGGTTGAAACTTAAATTTTTTCGTATGTTCATCATTTGTGTCCTTTTGGTTTTCATTCAAAACCAAATCACCAATCTCAAAATTCCAAGGGAAAATGCTCTTTTTTTAGCTTCTCCACAATCTATTATGATAGGCCTATAAGATTTTGAGGGCAGCCAAACATTTACTATCGATAATTTCTAGTTCTTACATCCTTGAGACCCTGTAGTCCTTATCATCTTCAATGTGCTTCAGTGATACCCACAATGATGGTACCTCAATATCAATCAAGATAATAGCTTCTATGACATAGACAAGGGAGTATGGAGTGGCTCCTTTGAGGGTTTGATGACTACTTCTATAAGCCCATATGGCAAGAAAGATTTATAAGTGCCACTACAACCAATAACATTGAAAATCTTATTTAAAATGGCTATAATGGTCTTATTTGATGCCTTGGCTTGTCTATTGCCTTGCAGGTTATATGGAGTTGATTTCTTGTGCTTGATCTTGATTTTTTCACAAAGAGCTTTTACACATTGGTTTACAAAGGATCCATCATTATTGGATATAAGGTGAGCTAGGATGTCATATCGATAGATGATATGGTAATGGATGAATTTGGCTATCTTCTTCTTGATGACATAAGTGAGAGGAATGGCCTCAATCCACTTAGTATAATACTCATTAGCAATCAGGTTATTCTTATATCTATTTGAAGATGTTGAGTTTATTTTTTTGATGAGATTAAGGCCCCATATTGAGAATGGCCATGGTGATGTGATCAGCTATAGTGGTAAAAAAGGTGTGTGTATTAAATTTCCATGTTGATGATAAATAATGCACTTACATAATTTCAAGCATCGATCTCCATTTTTTACCAATAATAGCCTATTCCAAGGAGCTTATTTGCTAAGAATACACTATTGGTGTGGGTCTCACACATTCCTTCATGAACCTCCTTCAGCGCTAGCTTGGATTCTCCAAAATATAAATAACAAAGAAGCATTCCATCATAACTTTTGTGATAAAGTGTGTTTCCAAGGGGGGTATAACATGATAAATGGTAAAGGAAGAGTTTTTGTCTGATATAATATGTGTAAGTTGAAGAAGATTCAAAATAAAAAATGGATATTGTTTGGCTCTACCATTGATCTGTATCATGGAACCAATTATTTCCATTGCATTGGTTGATATGTTGTTGGCCCTTAGAACTTGTTCAAATTGCAGATATTTAAAATGACCTTTGAGATTATTAACAATTTGCTTGTAAAGAACAAGCTTGCCATCTCAAGTTTGATATTGATGAATGTTTTGATTGATGCTTAATTGGGAATCACCATAGAATTTTAAGTTCTAAATATCCCACGGTATGGCAAGGCAAAGCCCTATAATCAATGCCTCATACTCACCCATATCATTTGTACAATGAAATTGTATATGAAATGATTTATGGATCAGATCCCCCAAGGATGTAATAAATAATATGTTGGATCTAGATCCACGTGATGTAAATGATCCATAAAAATATATATTCCATTATTCAGGTTCATATGATGCTTGTTTTATTGCCATAATAGAATCATCTGGAAAGTCAAATTTGAGCAGTTGAATATCTTCAATAGGTGCTTCTATAAGTTGATTAGCAATAACTTGCCCCTTGATTACTTTCTAATTCTAATACTCAATTTCAAATTCACTTAGGATCATGACCCATTTATCCATGCATCTTTGAAGATCTTCCTTAGACAGTAGGAATTTGAGAGGATCCACCTTGGTGATGATGATAGTTTTATTGTTTAGCATATAATGTTGCAATTTTTGGGTAGAAACACCATAACTAAACAAACATTCTCAATATGCATATAATTATGTTCATAAGCCACCATAGTGCATCTTAAATAATATAATTCATGTTCTTTACCTTGATCATCATGTTGGGCTAAAATTACCCCCAGTGCATGCTCTGTTTCTGATATGTAAAGAAGCAGTGGTCGTCCAAGTGTTGGTGGTCTCAAGATTGGTGGATTGGCTAAATATGTCTTGAGTTTATTAAATTTTATCTAAAAATATTCATCCCATTGAAATATGATCCCTTTATTCAATATATAGGTAAATGGGTGGTACTTATCTACCAGTTGAGAAATAAACCTACGAATAGATTTGATTTTTCTTTGCAAGCTTCACAGTTGTTTGAGATTATTTGGCGAAGGCATTTCCACAATGGCCTTGACCTTGGTAGGGTCAAATTTTATCCCTCTTTATGATACAATGAAACCTATAAATTCCCTTGAAGTGACACCAAAGACACACTTATTAGGATTTAGGTGGAATTTACATTCATAAAACCTCTCAAAGATTCTTCATAGAACATATGGATGTCCCACTCTTGTTCTTGAATTTTTTAGTATGTCATCAAAATAGTCCTCAATAATATCATGCATTGTGTCATGGAATATGATAGTCATGGCATACTAATATGTGGCTCCAACATTCTTCAAGCTAAATGGCATGACTTGGTAATAGAATATTCCCCATGAATGCATCTTGTGTTGATTTTCTTGGGCTATCTTAATTTGGTTGTATCAAAAAATTCCATCCATTAAGGACATCATCTCATACCAAATAGTCAATTCAATGATTATGTCGATGTTGGGCAAAGGAAAATCATCTTTGGGGCATGAGTTATTGATATCTCTAAAATCAATACAAATACGTATACCTGAGGTCTTTTTAATCATAGGGACTGTGTTTGAAATCCATTTAGAATAATCTATAATTATAATGAAATATATTCCTAACAACTTTTTAAGTTCTACTTTAACCAATAGGGTAATGCGTGGATGCATCTTCCTCAATTTTTACTTCACTAGTTTGGCATCTGGATAGATAACAAGGTGATGTACAACCAAGTTTGGGTCTAATCCTAGCATGTCAGATTATTCCCATGAAAAGATGTCAATATAATCCCTTATGAGGGATATAATATGTTCATGTTTCACTTTAGTAAGGGAAGTTCTAAGATAAACAATTTTGGGATCCTCATGAGTTCCCAGGTTTACTTTTATTATGTTTTCAACAAGGAGTGTGGATCCATCTTCTAAAATTGTAGGTAAGATATGATCATGATCATCTTCTTATTCTACATCTTATTATTCCTCCCAAATTTATAGATAGTGTGATGAATTAGAATTTGCCATCTCAGGTAAAGGCCAAGTAGAAAAAACCTCTAAAAACTCAAGAGTGAGACTCTCAAATATTTATTGTTATTTTGAAGAACTACTTGTATTGGCTATAAACAAAGGCTAGATGGACCTTCTGCATCCTGAAGGGATAAGCAAAATTCCCCTCTTAAGATTGCCTAAAATAGGTTTTCACTCAAAGGTTTGTCTTTTTCTTTACTTTTTCTCTAATTGACAAGTGCCTCAAAGAAACTTTCACCTGAATATCATGATGTTTCATTTTTATTATGACCAAGAAAGTTTGTCTACTCTCCAAAGTAGGTAGAAGGATCCAATGAGAAATTAAATCCTTATTTGTGATCACCAATGGGTAATCCACCTCTTAGGCTCATGTATTATGCAATTGATTTTTCATTTTAAAACTCATCAAGTCATATGACTAAATTTTTTTGGTCCCAATCAATGAGTTTAGGATGATGAAGGCATATGGAATAATAAAGGGTTGTTTTAGGATGAGAAGCTCCAATAAAGTTATAATGTTTTGCTTCAGTAGGGGAAGCTCTAATGGTGGGATAGGTTCTTGCTTTAGGATGGGAAACTCTAATAGTTAAGGTCAAAATGGCATTAGAATCAAATAGGTCTATGTCAGAAAGATCATCAAAAAGGATATAATGGGATGTTACATTATTTCTAAGAGTCTCATCACTAGTCAATTTGAAAGAATCACTATCAAAATTTATGAGATCATCCCCAAGCAATATAAATCCAAGACCATGATTCAAATTAGGTACTCTAGCTGATAAGGGTTCTAGGATTCCTTATGCTTATGGGCCAAGAAATTTTCCTAAATAATGAAGATGATCCATGATACAATTAGGGATAGGATACTTTGGATTCTAAAATCAATCATCAAGACCTTTAGAATATAACTAGTCTCCCTTGGTAAAATCCTCTCGATCCTTCTTTGGTGCAATAATAAGTATAAAAACCATAGGTGGTTTTTGTTGTTTCTTTTTTTTTTACAAAATCATGTTGGGTCTATTAGGATTCTTTGAAGGTTGAGGCTTACCAAATGCTTTCAAATTTTGAGGGAACTTTATAACATGAAAGGTGTACTTAATATCTTACATTTAAATTCCTGCATATTTAATATCAACTTATTTTGCAAGAGATGCAGGAAATGGATCAGCCAAAGTGAAATCCAGATCACTAGGGTTGATATAATTATATGGAGGTGGATATGAAACTATATCCTTGATCTTCTTCACAATGAATTCAAAACCTGGACAATAGTTATAATTGCATAACTTAACCTCAATATGTTTGCAATACTCATAAAGTTATTGATCAATGAGAGTAGTAGCCTCGATCCATCATGGGGAAACTTCAAGCACTGATGTAGGATTCTAAAATAAATCATCAAGACCTTTAGAATATAACCAGTCTCCCTCGATAAAAGCCTCTCAATCTTTCTTTGGTGTAATAATAGGTTAAAACCATAGGTGGTTTTTACTGTTTCTTTTTTTGTTACCAAATCATGTTGGGTCCATTAGGATTCTTTGAAGGTTGAGGCTTACCAAAAAATTTCAAATTTTGAGGGAAATTTGCAACATTAAAGGTGTACTTAAGACTATATATTTAAATTTCCACATCTTTAATAACAACTTACTTTGTAAGAGATGTAGGAAATGGATCAACCAAAGTGGAAGCCAGATCACTAGGGTTGATATAGTTAGATGCAGGTCGATGTGAAACTATAGCCTTGATCTTCTTCATAATGAATTCAAAACTTGGACAATAATTACAATTGTGTAACTCAACCTAAATATGTTTTCAATACTCATAAGGCTATTGATCGATGAGAATAGTAACCTCAATCCCATCATAGGGAAACTTCAATCATTGATGCAGAATTAAGGGAATGGCTTGTACTTCATGAATCCAAGGATGACTAAGAATTATGTTATAGGGAAATTCAATATCCATAATAGGAAGCATTATATGGTGTGAAATAGACCCAACAATTATTGGTACGCAAATAGTACCAATAGACTCCCTTTCAACATTATCATAAGCCTTGATGGTGATTGTCTCTAGCTGAATGTCTTTCGTAGTGTATCCCAATATTTGTACCAAATCAAGAGATATGATGTTCATCCCTAAACCATTTTCAATAATAACCCACTTGATCTTATGGTTTTCAATGATTTATCTAATATACAGTGGGTTATTATGTCTCAAATGTTACTTTACAAAATGAAGACAAATATCCTACAAGATTCTGAAATTGTTCAAGATTTATATCATTGAGAATAGTGAATTGTTACAAAAGACTATTCAAGATAGTTCTATGGAATTCATATGTCCATAAGAGATCTAAAATGGAAATCTATGTAAGGTTTTTGATCAATTAGTCTGATAGATTATAAGGCTTTTCAACATGGGGGCATAACATCTTGGCTTTGGCTGGCATAGTAGTTGGCATTAGATCTGTTGGCTCAATGTTCACATTGGATTCTATGGAATAAGTAATAAAAGGGATTGGAGAGTAACTCATGAGAATATAATTGCAACTACACAACCTAGAGGTGGTGGGGACCTAATATAATTATAAAATTAAGGCAAAGGGACTTGAAGGGTGACTCACGGGTATCTAGTTGCATTATTGCAATTTTGAGTCGACAAGGAGCTATTATAAGTAGAGTAAGGGTGTTGTCTAGAAATAGTAAACCATACAAATGGAGTTACATTATAATTATACAAACTTGACACAATATTTCTAGAGAGAGGGTATTGACCCTATAATAATGGGTCTCATACTATGAGGAACATGAGATGGTTCATATTGTTTGACAGTAATAGTGGCAATGTGGGTTGTAGAAATGCATCCCACAATGTTGTTATAGTAGTAATGCATGTTGTTGTAACCCAAATTTTTAGTATGGGTATTATGATCATAATTATGCTCATGCTAATTATGATTTTGACCTTGATTATGATTCTAATTTTGCCACTATCCTTGGTTTTATTCTTGGTTTTGGTTGTTCCTTGGTGGTGGTTGATTATGTCAAGGAAAGGGGTCTTTGTAGATTCCCATATCCTAATTTGTGTCCTAATTAGGGGCCATCTTAATCTCAACCTTGTTCACTCTCAATGATATCTTCAATAATATGTCACAATTGGATGCAACGATAAGAACCATGACCAAAAACACAATGAAAGTTGCACCATTCATTCTCTTTGTACCAATCTAGTTTCGGTTGATCTTGAAGAAATGGCCTTGGTACTATCTATACAATCAGATTAGTTGCTACGAGATTTTGGAACACTATTTCAATTGGTTCTCCCAATTTTTTAAACACCCTAAAACTATCATGGTTTATCCTTCATGGATATTGTCTCTACAAATTAGGTGGTGGATTAGGAAGAGATAATTGTATGTTTGGGGCTAGTAGAGCCTACACCATTTATGGATGCCTTATTTCAGTCACCCCATTTCCAACCATATTATTTTTCTTGTTAAATCCTTTAGGCTTATCTTACACAACTATCTAAATCTATGATTGGGTCTATTTTGAAGTTTGACCTTACATGAAAATCTTGACAAGGCCCTTAGCAATAAGAGCCTTCTCAATCTACACCACTTTATCAATGATTTCTTTAAATGATTTAGGAAAAGAAATTTATAGATTGTGTGCAACCTTGGGATGTAAGTTCTATGAAAATATGTCTGTTAGGCATTTGTCTAGTAAATTATGTTAAAAGTAACCCGCTAATGCTCTCCACCTCTGTAAATATGTAGCAAAACTTTCTCCATCATGTTGTTTGGATTTTCACAAGTCAATAATGGTTAATTCATTCTCAATGGTGTACAATAAATGGTTGATGAACTTTTTAGATAAGTCATTCCTATCCACAATTTATCCTTTAGGTAATTAAAGTAGCCAATCTAAAACTTGCCCTGCTAAACTTTGCAAGAACAATCAAAGCAAGTATGCACTATTATAAACAACCTCTTGGCATAATATGAAAAATACTTGAATGTGTTCATATGGATCTCCCTTTGTATTTATCAAACTTTGGTGCCTCAAAATGAGATGGAAAGGGGACTTGGAGAATAGATAGATCAAATGGATATGGACATATCTTATCAAACTTGTATTTTTTAACTCTATTATTCGTTTCCAATCATGTCGCAATTTATTTCATAGAGTTACAATCTTGTATGTTTGGTGCATTTATGGGTAGAACATAATGCTTTTGGGGTGGTGTTTTCCCTTGTTGTTGTTGGGGTGAAATGTGCCTCTATTGTTGTTGTTGGGGTGGTGTGTGCCCTTGTTGTTGCATGGATTTCGTAGAGATGTATACCTTATGATCCTCGACTTGGTTTTGGTTCACTCCTTGAGTCAAATAGGTAAGTGGTCAATTCTTAGGAATTTTTTACCATGAATCAACCATGTTATGCTAGTTTTGGGGAGTCCTTTTTCTATATACCATTGTACATATTGGTTTAGATGAACTAGCCAAATTATCTTGAGGGATTTCCTCAATTTGAATCAAATGTTTTGGTCTCTGATTTTGTAAAGTGATAAAAGTCTCTTGATGGTTAAATAATGTGTGTTACATGTCTAGAAAAACATTTTACACAACCTCTTATGTCTTGATTTGTTCATTTGAGACACCTTGATCAATTATCATTATGTTCTCAACCAATGTTTGTTGCATAGTTTCAATCGTGTTTCCTTACTCCTTGGATGCATCATTATGGATTGAAGTAGTAACTAGAGAATCAATTAAGTCAAAAATAAGCTAATTAGCATACCATTGACTTATTTTCTTAATCTTAGTGACAAGATCTTGATCGGTTAGTTTTGGCTCTACAAGTTTTTTTTTTTCCTTTTTTAGAAGAAGGTATTTTGATTATACATTGTTTTGGAAAAATTTATCTCATTATTTTTCTCCTTATCTAACTAAGGTGTGTAATTTATCCATAGGAAAATACAATGGTAGTTTAGCACCAAAATCTATCAACCTAAGGAGTGTTTCATCTTGGTTCTCTTGATATTCAGTATACTCTTCCTCAAATCCTACAGTTGTAGGAATGTCATCAAAGACAATGGACTTATCTTTACCATAATAATTATGCTCTTCCTCATAACTATGGAAATAAGGGACTCCACTATGATTGAACCTTTGAGTCATGTATAAAAAGGGTTACTCTATACATTTGACTACATTTGGATCAATGTTGTGTAAATATTATTATGGATTTTGATCTTTCTTCCAAACAAATGACTAAGGTACCAAAGAGACTATAAAAAGAGGGTGGCTTGAAGCCACACACAATTATAAGAATGTGTTCACAAATTTACTCAACCTTGGGTAGGGTTGAAATTGTATAAATCAAAAGAGGGTATGATAACTCAAAAATACAAGGTGAAAACAAGTACACTAAAGCCTAGATTGTTATGATATGTCAATACCATAGAATCTAGTTCAAATTTGATGATTTGATACTATAAAACTAGAATAAATCAATTCATATTAGGAAGGAGACAATGTGAAACAAGAAACTAAAGATGTGGAAATATGCAAAAATTCCTAAGTATAAAACTAGAATCAAATGGGTAGCACAACGTCGCTACATGGCAATAGGAATGGTAGTATAAAATATTGTTGGGCCCCTTTTTGAGATAAGTAATGTATCCTCGCCAACTCAATGAACACCTAGGTATGAGGAAATCATGGCAAATGATTTTTGTTTTGCCTTCTACTAGTGTTAGTTGGTTGGTGGCTAACAACTCCTTTTTGAATCAAGCAGCATCGAGAAATGGGTGCATGAGATAATGACCACCCATTAAATAGTATTAGGAAGTGGGTGCATGGGATAGTGACTATGCATTAAAGAAAATGCATAGTGTAAATGGTGGGGTGTGTACCTCTAACACTAGCTTATGATCAACATGATCCATTCCCCATGATCCTAGGATGCTCTGAAGCCCTATAAAAGGAAGTTGAGTTTAGTTGGAGAATGGAGATGAACTAGAGTAGTGAATTACTTTTATATGATTTCCATTAACGTTAGAACTTAGTTTGGGATGTTTTTTAATGCTCCACTTTATAATGCCCAATCTCACCTATAAGCTTGGGCTTTAAGTAGTTGATGTCGAGCATTCACTCAATTTATCTTGACTATACATGCATTGTTATTGAAATCTATTAATGAAAAACACTATTTAAATGTTTATTGATTACATGTTTTATTCTATCAAATGTATATTGAGCTCTCATGAGATTATAACTTGACTCATTCATGGTGGACTTGTAGCTAATAGTGAACCTTATACCTATAATAGGAAATGTATTAAGTGTGGTTAAGACCCTGCAACACAAATTGACATCCGTACATGATCATAATTCTATGCCTTTGAGCCCCTATAACCCTAGGCTCACACCCATGAATTCACTACCATCATTACACTAACCTAAGCCCCTAAATAATAGAGTTACGTCATGGCATAATTATCCCAACATAGACCCCAGTCCCTTCTCCATTGTGCTTTAGGTGAGAACATAAGGCTTGCACCTTATGTATATTGATGTCAATGTAGTCAAGTGTTAAATTTTGAGTGCCATAAGATTATTCAAGTCTTTCACCCTTCTATAACAAGCTAAATCTAATATAGACAATTAGGTAAGCACATGACTAGGCCCATGACTAAAATACCTAATTTTATATAACATTTTGGTTCCATTACTAGGATGTGTTCAATTTTGTTGCTCTAATGGTGCACCAAGACAATGTTATGACTCTCCCTTGAGCACATTGAGCACTAGCTAGAATGAGTAGAAGACAACTTTGCATTGAGGCATCTAACTCATAGAGGGCATAACCTAAGGAAGTGGGTTCAGAACCACTTGTATGGTGCCCTATACAAGGTTTTATTTTGTGAACTATTGAAGCAAGTGTACCATTGGTTGGTTGCTTATGTGACCTATAAAAGTTAAATCTATGGACAATGCCTTGAGTGGATGAAAGAGTACCTAGAGAGGCTTGAAAACTTAGATACCACTTAGACTAGAGCTATAGACAAATGGTGGTAAGGGGCACTAAATGAATAAATTCTTAAGTTCATGGTATTGAAATACTCTTTCCCTAAAGAAGTAGACTATCAATTTTTATGTGAGCCTAGGGGTGCATTTATGTAAGAACTTAGCACTAAACTCAAGAAGCTGATGGTATATTATGGATTTGAAATAGTGAGGATAGAAGGCTAAAGTCCTCTCACATATGAGAAGTGCAACAAGGAAGAACAAGATGTGTAAGTGAGGTACAATGGAAGGAAATGATCAAATTAACAACCAAGATCTTAAGAGATGTGATTATAATAGGAGGAGGTGTAGACTATTAGAACATATGAAACCTAGAAATGTTGAGAGGACCTGTAACAAATAAGAAGGGCATGGGGAAAGATCTCTTGAATGGTAGCCATGCCTATAGGAAGGAGCCTTTGAATCCATGTAACAAGATCCATAGTTGATATGTTAATGCTTGGGGTCTCTTCATAACTTGACCATTAGAGATGTGTCAGATGCACCTACCCCTTTTGAACTTGTAGTGTGATCTCATGCATCAGATTCCACAAATGAAAATAGAAGATTGATAATTGACCTCATTATCAATGTAGACTTTGATCATTTAGAAAATTTGGATGAGAACTTCATGATTGAATAAATTATTTTGTATGAGAAGGTAAGTGAAGATACCTCTAGACCTCAAGGTGCTAGTTTGACTAGATAGAACATGAGTGAAAGTACCCTAGTTTAGCCAATGTTAATTGCATAGCCTTGAAAATAGCCTATAGGAAGTGGCCCTATACCACTAGTTGGTAGTATGGCACCATCATCTTCTATGGTGCCAGTAGTAACCATTGAACTAGTGCTTGGCCTAGTAGCTGGAGGTCTTGGATGACCAATGTTAGGACAAGCACCAGGAGGAAAAGCACCTTAGGCACTAAATGCTCCCTAACCATAGATCTATTATGATATGGCCATGCACCTACCAGAGTATTATGGCATGGAGAATGCCATAGATCATGTGCTTAAATATGATTTATAATGGCAAGCTTGGGTGAACCTAGTCTAAGCACAAGGCAACCTAGTTTGAGACAACCTTGATTGATCACGCCCATACTTGGTATAGGAATTTTGATCCTAACCAAGCTATGGTTGATTATGACACCCTGAAGGGAACCTTCCTAAAATATTTTGATATGCCTAAGTTTGAGTAGTAGAGCAGCATCATGTTTAAGGAGATCAACTAGGGATTATCAAAGAGTATGCACTTATACGATGTTAGATTCAAGATGCTCTTTTCTAATATTTTTTATGACATTCACCCATCCTAACATGCACAATGGTTCATTAGAGGAATGATAATGCATTTTAGAAGGGCATTATCCATGAAAATATTCACAAAACCTCAGGAATCACTTGAAGCCATGCTTATAATCAAAGCAGTTGGGAGCATCAATATAGGCATTATCCCATTCATATAGGTGAAAATTGCATCTATAGCCTCCTAACTATATAAATTGATTATTATTTCATCACAATATGCTTGAAGTGGGTTGTGGTGCACTGACTATGAGACAGAGGGTCATATTAGAAATAACTACCCTTGGAGGAATGTGCACACACTGCATCTCAGCTATGAAGTTTGTCATGAGGTGCATGATGGTTGTAACTACCCTTTTTTGTAACACACCAAATAGGTCAACACAACCATCTATTATAAGTTATGTGATTCCTACACTCATAACACAACTAATAATTGAGTAATTTATGAGATGTGTTAGAACATGGAGAGAGTTGCATGGTAGGAAACTACAATAGTCAGAGGGCAGGAAAACCAAGGAAATAAGGGTTATGGCCAATAGAATGTTGGTTATGGGAACCAAAGAGGCACTAAAGGGTGAGGTGGAGGATGCAATGGAGGAATATTCCCATCATGATCACATTATAAGTGTAGGTTTATTGAGCATTTTAGACACCTAAATCTGGCTACCAATAACCTCCAACTAGGCTTTTGGTCAATTTCCACCAAAGTGCACAATTTGGCCTAAAAACACTAAATTACATTAAATGAGTTGAAATTGATATATTAAACTACCAATTTTGGCTAGAGTATCATTAAATGGGGCAATGCAATTTATGGGCCAGCTAACTTTGATCAAATCATTTCAATTCAAATGCCAATTTTGTATCTAGGTGTTGTAGATTGCTCTTTTATATCAAATTAATTATATGAGATGTGTGTCTTTTTTATCTTGTGTTGATAAAATATTAAATGGGATAGCAAATCCAATGCATCTAACATTGACTTCCAGTTCTAATCCAGTCAAATTTTGAACCAATAACAAGGTATTCTGATCAATTTGAATAATTTGTGCACAAAACGCTTAATCATGCTTAAGAGATAATTAATCCAAATCAAGGCCTAATTAATAATTCTATGAAAACATGTTGAAAACTTATTTTTAGAAATGAATATTGAATATCTACATCATCAGGTGACCTCATTTCTTTGGAAGACATTTCTAAGCCAAAAATGCTACAAATATCAAGATTATGGGTCTCCCATGCATCTTTATTACCTATCATGCCTCATTAATGTCCCTTCTTCCAAATTCATGATGAGGATAATTATATATTTTAATTACATAATTTAATTAATCCATGACCACACATCTCAATCTTGAGATGGACGGTCATGGTTGATTCTGATCATTCTTGAAAATTCATAAATAGAGAGGCCATGAACATAATTTTTAAGCTTAATTGGTGTAAATTTACTATGTAAAATTGATTCCAAATTTATGATGCCAAAATATTGAGCCAAGCCAAGCCAAAGCCACAAGGTGCCAAAGAGAAGAGGAGATAGTCAAGCCTCCTTTGATGAAGACTTCATGAGCACAAGCTGAGTAGGCCACTACAAAAAGAATTTAGAGCATCCAAGGAAGGTGAAGGATTCCGGTTGTCTTTACTTTTTATTTGTACTTTTATTTGTTTTTGTTATTAAGCTCACCCTAGTAACTAGGCCTAGAGATGTATACTAATTAGTGTGTTTTTATCAATTTATTTGAATTTTTGGACTAAGACAATACTAATAACCTCTCTTGAGTAAAATTCATAGTTCACATAATGGCACACCTGGTGGGATAATCTTCATGAGAGCGCAATCCACAAACTTTTTTGTGTTTCATACTTTTGATTCTTTTTTTGGTTTTTATTTTGAGTAAAAATGGCCAATAAATAAGTGATAAATTTTTATTTATGTAATATTTTTGTCTAAATTTTTTTATTCATATATATAAATATTTATTGGATATGATCTAAAAATTTCATAAAACAATTCTTTATATTTTAGAAGTTACAGCTATTTTAGTGATTATCACTTTCTATTTTTTATTTTTATGGTAAAAATGGTTAGAACAGAGTTGATAACATTTTTGTATTCACTTTTTGGACTTAAAATTTTTCAAATATGTGTGTCCTATATTTATTGACAACCTCTAAAAATTTTGTAGCAAACTGATCTATATTTTAAAAGTTATGTTAAAAATACTAATTGTGGGTTTTTATATTTTATGTGCAGGATTTTATGTGTTGTGTGTTATATGTTATTTTTTAGCCTTCTAATTTGTTGTTTTCACGTGTTCATATATTTAATATATTTTATTTAAATATTTTATTTATATTTTTTTTAACATTTTTTAACCTAACACATTTGATTTTGGGGTGATGCCTTAAGGGTAGACAGGTAACCGACGGACTTCAAATTTGTTAAAACATGTTTTAGACCATCTTTTGCATGTTTTTAAAATGAACTAGGAACTTTTTTTTACTACTTAATACAACATTTAGTTACTTAAAATAATTTTTTGATAGTTATCCTTTAAAATGTATAACTTAAGACCAAGGGGTTAAATGAACACCACCAAATCTTTCATTTGGGCTTAAAATTGAATACACTTATCAATTTTGTTTTCATTGTTTAAATTAGCACTTTATTTTCACAAAATACAAGGATGTTTCATGTATCCTCTTCCATTTGTCCCCTTTATAGAACCCATGGAATCAAAAGCATTTTATTTATTTTTAAATTACCTAGTCCAAGGCATAGAAAGAATGTCATTTAAAGTACTTTCCAAAAACTCACAAAAGTATTAGGTGACCTTGATAATAACCCTAAAGTCTTTCTATTTTATGCTTTATTTATTTCATGTAAACTTGGCTTTGTATGGGAACGTCATTACCTCCCACGAGTTATTTAGGGAAGCTTTGACCTGTACCTCCCAACATTTACTTCATTTGGATCCATATTGGAGTTGCACATGGGACGTACTAGCACTTTGGACATCACACTACACTAAGAAAATAATAAGATGTAGTGGTTTCAAAAAGGACTAGACCTTTTTGCAACAATCCAAATGATATGGACTCAAAATCCATGTTTTTTTTTTACATTATTTGACGTGAAAGTCATTATGCAATTGATTCCCCTAGAATGTTAAAAAACTTAAGGATCTTAGACAAATCCCCACTTGTCATGAAAGTATTGTTGGTGTAAGGTGCGCCTCAAGGTCCATGTCATAGTACTATCATTTGAGATAAGGGGGGTGTAAAAACCCTACTATATAATACACATTTAATTTTAGATGAACACTTAAAATCCTCTCAAATGATGTATATTGACAAATTCCAACAATACCAAGTAACCTTGTCAGTTTAGGATTTAAGAGCGATTAATTCATTGGTTTTGTCCTAGATTAAATTATTGTTTGGAGTCAAAACTTGGTGTAAAAAAATGATGCAAACCAAACACATGGTTCAAATTTTTCTTTGAACAAAGAGGCATTATGTTGCCCAAGTGAAATCATCAATTTGTCTTGTTCAAAGTTCATCATAACTTGGAGTCATATCATCCACTTTGGCATAGTTATGATGCCCAATTGAGTCTAGAACTTTGTCAAATTTGTTTAAGTCCTTCATTTATAATCTAAATTCAAAATCTCACATTTATAAGTTCATAGGGTTGATGTGTTAAGTGGGTTCACCATTTGCACTAAACTTGATGGAACTTAGGTTTAATTTTAAATTTGGGTTGAAGCTCATTTAAGACTCATGATCATTAACACCACTTGATAGACTTAAATCATTTCATGCTAAACACTTTCACTTTAAGTCTATGCACCACAACATTTTGAGTCAATAAAGGTAGTGTTATGTTGTCAACTTTGTGAGAAATTATCTTTACCTTAGAGAGTTTTTGAAAAAAGCATTTTGTCACATCTTTTGGGTAGTCTAGTACTGTTATGCTACCCAAAACATTTTAGATATTATTTCATAGGCCCTCTTGAATAGAGTTCAAATTTTTTCCTACATTTTTCAAACCAATCTGAGTATACTTTTTTGAACCTTTGTCTAGCACAGTTACGTCATTCACTTTTGTCTAGCTTATTTGTCAAAAGAACCAAGTTTTATACCATTATTTGTGAGAAAATAAACTATCTCTAAAGTGCTTTTTGTTTCATACTTTATACCTATTTGATTGAGTCCATGTCCAAGAATCAAATGCCTAATGTTCGTTAGAAGTGTTTTAAATATGTTAGATTAAAAATTTCATCTATTTTCAAAGTCTAGCTTTCGATGCTATTTGGCCAAGATTCCTAGCACATGCCTTGTTTGAGCCTAGATTTTGATGCCACATTTGGCCAAAAGACTTAGCAAATTTTAAAATCTTAGATTAGACTAATTTGAAACACTTTGACCTTAGTATTTGCCATTTTTATTTTTGGTTCATTTACTTAATCTTTTTTTATAAGACGTGTAACGTTAGACACTTAACGTTGGCTTGTGTTATCATAAATCTTTTCATAAACTTTTTTATCCTTTTGACGAATCTAGACCAAGTTTGAACATTATCTTTTTAGACATTTTCCTTTTAGAATTTTTCAAACTTTCTTCCCTTTCTATCACAAAGAGTTGACTATGGATCCCAACATGTATTCCTACACTCGTAGTGGACTCATGTACAATCCAAGGATTAGTAATGTGGTTGCATAGGAAGAAATGGTGTGAGACCTATACACGGATAATATTGCTTATGAGATGGATCTTTATCCCTCTTATAATACTCAATTAGGGGCACAAAGCTAAGATCCATTGGCTAACTATTTAGTTAATACACCACTTTATTCAAAACAAGACCAAGAATAAATCACATAATACATAGCTACAATACTCACATCTAACAAATTAGTTCCTCAATAGTCATTCTCTACTAATACGCCTTCCACATATGATCTATTTTTGTTTGAGCATCATTTTTTGGAGAAAAAAGATGAGATTTTGGTTTGAGCCATAGAGTTAGGGGCCAAGTTTCTAGTAGACTTCTCTCATGAGAATTTACCAAGCCTAATAAGAATGCCCCACAACATAATTTATGATCAACAGGCTTCTTCTAGCAATCTTTTAGCTCTAGTCCAAATAATGTATCAGAACCCTAATATGCCTAATAAATTCAAAACCCTCATGGAAAACCACTTTAACCAAATACAAATGGCATATCAAACCTACCTAAATCTAGCACGTAATTTCAATCAGATGACCATGGTGAGCAAACCTCTTATTGACTTAGTTCTTTCAACAAAAATTTTTATAGAGTTAATTGGTCATGATAATCAGAGTTCAAACCCATTCATGAAAAACACTTTGATAAACAAATTGTTTCATATGCCCATTATTGAAGAAGTGTATTCTAATTTTATGTAGATTAATGATCAAAATATAGTAGATAATGTGCAAGTAACATCCAATCCAAATCAAAGTGGTACTAATACAAAAACAACTAGTCAACAACATGTGCATGTAGTTAATACCATCAGTGGACCATAATACTAGGGAGTAGGAGTCTATTCATCCTAACCTCAACCAGTTACTTCATCAAGTATGCAACCAATAGGATTAGGTACTCAACTAGCAACCAATGTTGCACCTCATTAGTCAAATGTGATGATTCCTACTCCTCCTCAACAAGCAACGAGTAGTATTCCATAATAGAAGGCATAATCTATTGTACTAATGCAACAAAGGCTAAATATATTACCACCTCAACAAGGGGTAACTAATGTTCCACCTCATCAGGTAGTGGTAAATATACCTCCTCAGTCATAGACCAGTGTACCAATCCAAAACCAAATGATGACTAGCCAACAATGTGTAAATATTGGTCAATGATAGATGTCGAATCTTCAACATAATTTTTCTTCCCAACAAGGATTCATACAATAAGGAGGCTCCTATGTTTCTCAAGTACCTACTAGACAACAATCAGTTCAAAATGTGCCACAAATTCTAAGACAGGGTCTTGGTCCATAAGTCTTCACTCAATAACAAGGTTTGATTAGTTAGTAGCATGTCCATTTTCAACCATAGTAGGTACAATATAGTTATATCCCTCCATCCCAACCATAAAATCCTCTAAGTCAAACTTTTAGAGCTAACCCAAAATAAAATATTGCAAAACCAAATATGTAATTTCAAGTACATCTTAATCTATGTATGCATATTCCTAGTCCATTTTTCAAACAAACCAATATACCCCAACAGATATCTCCATCATACCCTAGTCAAAGTGTCCTACTTGTGACCTCCCAACCATCTACCCAAACCAATATTCTTCCTCAAACCAATGTTTCTTCTAGTTTCCTATCCCAAGAATTGCAACAAATGAAGGATGCAATTGCTGCCATTTATGCTAGGAATAGATTAAAAAGTTTAAGTTGGATGACATGTGTTCTTATCCATTCAACATGGAGTACTTATAGATACCATTTCCTTCAAGATAAAAACAACCAAAATTCAACAAATATAAAGGGAAATGTGACCCTAAGGCCCATTTAACCAAGTTATTTCTCACATGTCAACCAATGGCATATAGCGATATATACCTTTTGTTGTTGTTTTCAAGGAGCTTGGTTAGACAAGCCTTGGAGTGGCATTTTAAAGTTGCCCAAGAATTTAGTAACAAATTTTGATGATCTTTCTAATAAGTTTGTGCAACAATTTTCCTATAATCTTGAACATGAGATTTCATTGGTTGACTTAACACAAATAAAACAAAAGGCATGTGAGAGTTTTACAAGTTATCTACAGTGATGGAGAGCCCTTGCAATCTGATTCACCCATAGTTTAATAGACAAATAATTAGCCATTATGTTTACTAAAAAATTACGTAGTGAGATAGTTTATCATCTAAAACTATAATGTGCACATACTTTCAAGGATATCATCAACAAAAGCTTATTGATTGAGTGAGCCCTTATTAATAAATGGATCGTCAAGCTTACATCAACTAATCAGAATCAAGGTACCAATTAGGGAAGTGGTTAAAACCAACATCTAATCCAAGTGCAAGCATCACAACCAGCATAGGCCAATAACCAAGATAGACCAAAGCAATTCAATCACAATATAAATGTTGTGGGTAATGGAGTAACCAAGTCATGTCATGTCTAAATAGTGAAAAAATCATCTACACCACCTTTTTAGCTTACTTCTACCCAACAACCTCTCCAACCAATGCTACAAGCACAACAACCAAGACCTACACAACAAATACAATAACCTTTACCATTACAAACCCCTCCTCCAAGGATAATTGTGCTTAAGTGTCATGTATTTAGTGACCTAGGAGAGCTTATTGAGTCTATATTTCATAAACTTGTTGATGTTAATTTGATTAGTTGGCCTATATCAAAGCATTATCCACAAGGCATTCCTTATCTTGATTGGTACAATGAAAATGAATTCTATGAATATCATCAGGTCAATGGGCATAATCTATGAATATGTGTGTAAATCAAGCATTTAATTTAGAATATGTTGGAGAATAGGGAGATAAAATTAGATAATGGTGCTTTCACCTCCAATCAAACTCTTGGGATTTATTGAAACCTCTTTCCCCAACATAAAACAAAACAATAACATAACAATTAGTAACAACAAAAATAACACCAACTAATGCAACAATAAAATCAATAGTATCAAAATTAAAGGCCAAACTAGTAGAATTAGTAGAATCAACAATAGAACCCATAACATCATAACAATAGACAAAACCAAGGTAAAAATGGTAATAACCAACAAACCTACCATGAAGTTGCACATGAATATAATAGGGTTGTAGGTCATATTGCAGGGGGCAACATTAATACCATCTCCATTAATCCTAAACCGAGCACTAATCAATCTAGACCATTCCTAAACAATACCACTCAACCAAATTATATGGATAATCCTTATTTGACTTGGGACTACACATAGGTAAACTAGAAAATTGGGACTCCCACTTTTAGATCATGTACTAATAACTCACCCTTGCCATGTGACCACATACAAGTACACCAACAATTGATACTTGTCTTATCTAGTCCTAAACCATTCCCAACATTTATTATCATTTATGGTCCATCATCCAATATTGATTATGAAATCACAACTCAGAGGTCAAAGATTACTATTCTAGGTCCACAACCATCTACCACTTTGCTTGTTATCCAACCAACCATTCAACCTCAGAATAAACTATTCACCATTGACCAAGATAAGAAGTTTGATATTGTGAAATAATTATAGAAGACACTAGCACAAATTTCTATTTTATATTTGTGGCGAACATCAATAATCCACAAGAAAATTTTGAATGATTTTTTAACCCAATCCACTATTATTAATGACATATCCCTTGATAAATTTCAAGCTTTGGATGGACACCTAGCTCCAACCCAGCAAGTCATATTCAACCAAAGTGATATATCTTCCCTTGGCCAACTCCATAGTAATTCATTATACATATAAGTTTATATAAAGTGGCATAAAGTGAAGTGTGTCCTTAAAGACAGTGGATTAGGCCTCAACATAGTGTCTCTAAAGCTCATCAAGCTTCTTGGGTACGCAATGGTAGATCTCTAACCAAAAATAATAACTATCAAAGCCTATGATAATCCAGAAAGAGAATCACAATGCACCATTAGATTACCAGTTATCATTGGGCCTTTAACCCATGATTTATTTTTCCATGTGCTTGATCTTGAGTTGTCATATAATATGTTTTTAGGTAGGCCTTAGTTATATGAGATTCATTTAGTCCCATCAACGCTACACCAATGTACCAAGTTCTCCCACTCAGGGATAGAAGTGATTATTCTAGGAGATTTGCACCCATATGAACATTGTAAACATCTTGAGGCCGAGTTTTAAAACTAAAATTGCCAATACAGCATGCATCCAAGTTTTAAGTAGGATAAAATAAAGGCCATACTTATTGATCCTCCATAGGATAATTTCATAAATCCTAATACCTTGGATTCTCTTTCCCACATGCTACCTCCTGAAGCTTTCAATCATTTCACCATTTTAGATAATGGACTAGGGGAGTATGTGACCCATGATACCTTGCATATTTCAAATCTTCCTTGAAATCCAAAGACCTTTGGGTGACCTAAAAATACCCCACACATGCATTGGCAAAAAAATAATAAAGATAAGGGACCTGTCATGTTTGTACGAACATCTGGCCTAGAACCAGACCCTCTTGAAGGGGATGAATCATGGTTGTATAATGACAACTAGGTTGATTGTTATAAAAGTGTAAAGTATCTTATTCCCAATAGGATCATAGAGCATCAATATTATGAAGGAAGAGGCCTTGAATTGAATCAACAAGGAACCATTGAGCCAATTTCCATGACTAAGTACACAAGACCCTATGGACTTAGATTTAAGCCACCTAGGGGTGACCCCACATATCTTATTCAAGTTCCATCACTAGTGGCTAGTGATGATGCTAAAAATGAAGTAAAGTTTGATCATAGCCTCACCTTTGATGACATAGTTAAGACTAACCTATTTGATAACAATGCCATATGTGCTCTTACCCCAATCATTCGTCACAAATCATTGCCATTATACTATCCCCAACTGATAGATTGGGACCAACAAGAATCCAATTTGTTGATTGATGAGTTTCAAAATGATGAGGCATTCTGTAAATTTTTAGGCCTTATAGACAACATTCCATCAGGAGATCATAAATCAAGATTCTCAACTACATTGGATCCTGAAGCCTATTTTGGAGAGTGGGTGAACACCCTTAGCCAAAAACAAATAAATAAAACATCGAGGTCCCCAAGTGAAAACCTCTTTGAGGCACTTTTTGATGAAGGAAAATGTAAAGATCAAGCCTAGTCTAGTGGTGAAAACCTATTTAAGGCATCGTTAGATGGGGGTGTTCATTCTTCTTCGAATTTAGACCAAGAGACCACCAACGATGAACTTGCCTATAGATCTAAGTTTAGTTTTATGCAACAACAAGTATTTAATCAAATTCTTCAAGAATTTTTAACTATTTTTGTCACATGGATGGATCTCCCATTGGGGGACTCAGATTCATCATTCCTAGGAGATGTTGAAGAGCAAGTCTTAATAGAGGACCTTGATATAGTCCAATAATTCAAGTCTTTGCCTACTATCCTAGAATATGGTATGACTTTTATAGTTGAAGATACAATAAAGGTAAACATCAAGACTCCAGCAGACCCAAAATGGATAAAATTAGGTGCGTCCCTCATTGAGGGGGAATGTGAAGTATTTATATCTCTATTGAGAGAATTTATAGATATCTTTGCATGGGCTTATTTTGACATGCCAAGTTTGGACCATGCCTTAGTTTTGCACTACCTTATGGTCAATATTGATGCTAAATTGGTGAAACAAAATCTATGTAAGATGCATCCTCACATTATTATCTTGGTAAAGAAAGAGTTATAAAAACTCTTAGAAGAAGGATGTATCATGTTCATTGGCTACTCACAATGGATATCTAATGTTGTACCTGTTAGTAAAAAGCCTGAAGGAATTAGAATCTATACAAATTTTTGAAACATAAACAAAGCTTGTCTTAAGTATGACTTTATATTGCCTAATATTGACATGATCATTGACTCCATGATAGGTTATGAAATGATTTCACTCATGGATGGCTTTTCAGGATACAACCACATCAGAATAGCACTAGAAAAACAATATAAAATAGTGTTCACCACTTCTTGGGGAACATTTTGTTACCAAGTAATGCCATTTGGTCTTAATAATTTTGGAGCTACATATCAAAGGGCCATGAATTTCATATTCCATGATATGATACATGATATTGTTGAATACTATGTTGATGGCATATTAGAAAAACCCAAAACTATGGCTAACCATCCAATAGTGCTACATAGGATATTTAAAAGATTGTAGGAGTATAAAGTTAGACTCAATCCAAAGAAATGTGTGTTTATATTAACCTTAGAAAATTTACTTGGATTCAATATGTCTTATATGGGCATTGAAGTTGATTTGAATAAAGTCCATGCTATAATTGAGATGTCAACACTAACCAATTTGAAGAAACTCATTAGTTTGTAGGGTAAGATCCAGTTAATTTGATACTTCATCTCTCAGTTAGTAGATAAGTCTCATCTATTTATACATCTTCTAAAGAATGGAGTTGCATTTCATTGGGATGACCACTGCCAAAAAACTTTTCAACAACTCAAGGACTATCTAGTTAATCCACCTATCTTGTTACCTCTTATGCCAAGAAGGTCATTCTTGTTGTATCTATCAACTACCGACAATGCCTTGGGGGAAATTTTGGCTCAACATGATAATAATGGAAAAGAGAATGCATTATACTACTTAAGTCTTACCTTGGTCACATATGAACACAACTATGTACCTATTGAAAAATCTTATCTAGCCATGGTTTTCACAACCCAGGACCTATGCCATTACTTGTGGAACAATAAGACCATGGTCATTTCAAAAGTAGATCCACTCAAGTATTTACTATCTAAAATATCATTACAAGGTAGAATGGCTAAATGGATCATGCTTCTTAGTGAGTTTGACATAGAGTATGTCAATCAAAAGGCAATCAAAGGATAGGTCCTTGCAAATCAACTTGTTAAAGCACCCCTTCTCGATACAAAGCCACTCGCATTTCATTTTCCTAATGACTCCATAATGACCATCATTGACACACCTCTTAGGGAGTATCACTAGAAGCTATATTTTTATGGTTCATTTACTACACATGGATTAGGGGTAGGTCTCTTATTTATTACACCATAGGGGCATCTAATCCCTAAATCATTCAAAATCAATTTTTCTTGTACAAACAACATGAATGAGTATATATCACTTATCATAGGACTTAGATAGGTAATATAATAGAATATATCTCATCTAAAGGTTTATGGTGATTCTCAATTAATCATCAATCAAGTCACAGACCATTTTTAGACCAAAGATAACAAGTTGGTTCCATATAAGGCTATGGTCAATACACTAAAGCAAAAAATTGAAAATATTCAATTTAAGCATATACCAAGGGATAGTAATAGAACTGAAGATGCTATGGCTACTATCGTCTCTCTAATTTGACAAATAGACAAAGATAGAAAATATTAGTTCCTTATTGAGAATTTGTTCGCACCAACTCATGAACCTTCAATCATTGTAATGATTTTTGATATTGTTAGTCCTAATTTTATCTAGTACTCAAACCTTTACAACTACCCTCACGACCAAGTTCTACCACCTAACCCATCTTAAAAACAAACCAAATCATTTATTCATCATTCCACTTGTTATACTCTACTTGGATCCACCCTTTACCACCATAGTTTAAATAAAACTCTACTTTGTTGTTTAACTTTGATAGAGTCTACACTAGCATTAAGATAAGTTCACAAAGGAGTATGTGGATCTCATTATAATGGGGTAATCCTATCCAAAAATCTCTTGCATACTAGTTATTATTGGCCCGCGATGGATGCAGATGCAACTATATATGTAAAGAAGTGTGACAAATGTTAAAGGCATGCTAATATGATTCATGCCCCAACACAAACTTTGAAATTAATGTTGACACCATGACCATTTGCTACATAGGGACTTGACCTCATTGGGAAGATCAACCCCACTTCATCTAATGGCCATAAACATATCCTTACCACCACTAAGTATTTCACTAAGTGGATTAAAGTTATACCCCTCACTTACATGATTGAAAAGCAAATTTCCAAATTTATCTTCAACCATATCATTTTCCACTATGGTATCCCCTCTGACATTATATCTGATAATAGAGGATCATTCAAGAACAAGGATGTAGACTAGCTATGTACTAAATATAACATCACACAACATTTTTCTATAGCATATTACCCTTAAGGTAATGGCCAAGCTGAAGCATCAAACAAAACCATTGTTAATATTCTCAAAAAGATTATCAATGATGTCGATCATGATTGGCACCTATAGATATTCTCTACCCTTTGGGCATATCGTACCAATCATCATATGCCTATAGGAGCCACTCCATACTCACTTATTTATGTTACTAAATCTATCCTTCTCATTGAGGTTTTATTTCCTTCACTATGCATATCTTTCAAACATGTCCTAGATGATCATGACTATTAGGTAGCTCACCTACAAAAGCTAGACCTACTTGATGAAAAATGCATAGCTATGCTCAATAATCTTTAGGCATATCAGAACTAACTCAAAGGCCACTACAACAGATGTGTTAAATATAGAAAATTTAAACTTGGTGATCTTGTTCTTAAAGAAAACCAAAAGAATACTATGGTTGAGAAGAAGCATAAAGGTAAATTCAAACCAAACTGGATAGGGCATTTCATCATTACTATAGATTATGGATTAGGGGCATACAGTCTTACCACACTAGATGGAGATGAACTTCTTGAGCCAATGAATATTATTCATCTCAAGTGGTATTATGCTTGAGTGCTAAGGTGTATTATCTGTAAACACCATTTTAGTGCTGTTATTTTATCACTATTCTTCTTTGTATAAATATCAATCTTATCCATCCTCTTAGCCTTATCCATTTTACCATTTCTTTTTATCAACCAGACATGTTATAAAGCCTAGCCCATTTGACCTTGGTTTTTTATATTCATTACATATTTTTAGCATCAAGGAATCTGATTAATTTCATCATTTGTTTCAAGTATTTTAGATAGAGATCATATTTTAGAGCAGTATGATAGAAGTTTTGATAGTTGCATCCTTTGTTTGTTATTCATTTCTTATCACTATTCTTGCTACTAATTATAACCACCTTTAGTCAAATTAGTACCATTGATATATGATGTTGTGTCCTAGTTATAACCACCTATGGGCAAACTAAGAGCAACATTTGTTTATTAAGTCTTAACATACCAACTTGCCACTTCATATGCCATACTATGCCTTTTTACCACCTATGCCTAATTTATTTGAATTAACTGTTACACTATTCAAATTCCTCCATTATAGGGTGTAACTACAGTGACTTGAGGTCCTACTCTTAGACTATGTAGGTAGCACTTGATACTTATTGAGGTTAGCTCAGTCACCCGCTTGTCACACTCTCATCATTTTGTGAGCAACATAAGTTTGAAAGCTCTTGCCATTTTGTGAGCAACCTAAGTTTGAACATTCTTATCATTTTGTGAGCAATCTAAGTTTGAATGTTCTCATCATTTTTCAAGCTCGAACCATTTAGTGTCTCATCATTCTCGATAAATTGAGATACTTCAAAAAATTCCAAAAATATTTGTAAAATCATTAGAAAAAACCAAAAACATTTGACCACTTCTTTGCCTTAAGGATTTTGGGAACCCTTACTAAATTGTAAGCAAACCACTTGTCACTTAGTTTCTCCATCCTTTTTGGCATTTTCTTTCATGCACTTACCATTTTTCGAGACCATTCCAATTTTTCTATCACATCCATTCTATTTGTTTTCATCAATTATCACATTTTTCTCATTCCCTAGGAGAACTACATTTGGCTTGAGGTTTTTTTATTGGATATTACATCCATGAAACTATGTAGGTAGTATCCACTTGACTAGTGCATATGGAGATAGCTCGGTCACTCCCTTCCTTTTCTTCTATTCCCCTATTTTGTTCATTTTTTAAGTTATTACCTATTTTAGAAGGGCAATGTTTATATGGTTTCTATTGCATTATTTGTTTGTTTGTCTCTGCTTATTTTGTTTGTTTGTCTATCTGTTCATTTGATTTAATCACTTTTTCCTTGATTTGGTTTATGTGTGTTCATTGGATTATTCCTTACCCACACTTATAGTCAAATCCATCCATATTCATATGTTTACATTGTCATCATGGTTTCTATCATTGGTGCAATATTATCTATTGAGTATTGGATTATGGGAGTCAGTCCTCATGCATATTTTGGCCAAGTCCTCATGATGTTATACCATGATGCCTACCAATATATTCTACAACAAACCTCAGCTTCAAGAAGTTTATTCAGCAATGGCGGCATCAACATCTCTTTGGCACCGACATCTTGATTTAATCCCAATCATATCCTAAACAAAGTAATTAACCATAAAAGAATTTCAACCTTTATTAGTTTAGATGAGCATCTCCCTACTAGTAGGTTGTTCTAAATTAATCATTACCCTTTGTGTTAAGTTATCATCATCCTCAGCCAAGTTTATCATGTTTTCCATAATTGAGGTTGAATGATTATAACCACCTATGGGGAAATCATTGTACACCATCCCACCTACATTTCTCAATGATTATAACCACCTTTGGGCAAATCATTGTGTTCTTACCATTTTATTTTTTCTACCCATACAAGGACACATTGTTATCTTGTTTGTCTATCCTAACTGTGGCAGCTCCATCTTTTTAGTGATTATAACCACCTTTGGGCAAATCATTATGTCATCATACCATGTTGCCACTATCAAGGAATAATTCTTATAACTGCCTTTGGGAAAACCATTGTACACCATCCCACATACATTCTCAGTGGTTTTGACTATATTTTCAAAATCATTGTGTTTTCACCCCATCATTTTTCCTTTCTTTGGTCCCCTTATTTTGCTTCTTATCAAGGGATTATTTGTCAACCTACTTGTGCCAACCATTCCCTTGGGGGGCAAACCATTATACAATTAGTTTATCATCATTATATTTTTAGGCATACGAGACCTTTTAATTCTATGAGAATATGTTACTATGCTTATATCTCAAATAGGGGCAAACTATAGACACCTAAATTTGGCCATCGATAACCTCCAACCAAGCTTTTGACCAATTTCCACCAAAGTGCAGAATTTAACCTAAAAACACTAAATCAAATTAAATGATTTGAAATTGATATATTCAAGTGCCAATTTTTTCCAGAGTATCATTAAATTGGGTAATGTAATTTATGGGCTAACTAACTTTGATCAAATCATTTCAAGTCAAAATGCCAATTTTGCACCTGGGTGCTCTGGATTGCTCTTTTCTATAAAATTTCTTGTACAAGATGTGGTGCTTTTTTACCTTATGTTGACAACATCTTAAATGGGATAGTGGATCCAATGAATCTAACATTGACTTCCAATTCTAATCTAGTCAAATTTTGGACCAATAATAAGGCATTCTGATTAATTTGAGTAATTTGTGAACAAAGTGCTTAATCATGCTTAAGAGCTAATTAATTCAAATCAAGGCCTAATTAATAATTCCATGGAAAATTGTTGAAAACTTGTTTTTAGAAATGAATATTGAATATTTGCATCATCAAGTGACCTCATTTCTTGGGAAGACATCCCTAGGCCATAAATGCCACAAATATTAATGATACATCTCTCCTTAGAGATAACTAGCTACCACGTGTTCTAGCTGTGATCACCTCGATGTCCCTCAATGGCTGGCCATACGAGTCCAAAAGAGGACCCAAATCATCCTAAGACTTTTGGTGTGATGGCTAGACCTCTATTGGTATTAGATCTAGGTCTTGAGGTTGAGACCCATAGAAGTTGGTGGACCTGACACATCTCTCCTTAGAGATAACCAATAACCACATGTTCCAGTCGGGATCACCTCAATGGCCCTCAGTGATTGGCCATAGGGGTCTAAAAGAGGACCCAAATCATCCCAAGACTTTTTGTGTGATGGCTAATCCTCTATTTAATAGAGTACTAGCCATCACACCAAATGTCTCGGGATGATTTGGGTCCTCTTCCAGACCCTTATGGCCAGTCGTTGAAGGACACCAAGGTGATCCCAGCTGGAACACATGGTAGTTGGTTATCTCTGAGGAGAGATGTAAAAAGTGTAATAGAGGATTGGCCATCACACCAAAAGTCTTAAGATGATTTGGGTCCTCTTTCATACCCCTATGGCCAGCCACTGAGGGACATCAAGGTGATCCCAGCTGAAACACGTGGTAGCTGGTTATCTCTGAGGAGAGATGTATCAGGCTCACCAGATTTCATGGTCTCAACCTCAAGACCTAGATCTGATACCAATAGAGGATTGGCCATCACACCAAAAGTCTTAGGATGATTTGGGTTCTCTTCCAAACCCTTATGGCTTGCCGCTGAGGGACATCAAGGCGATCCGAGCTAAAACACATGGCAACTGGTTATCTCTGAGGAGAGATGTATCAATTAGGATTATGGGTCTCCCATGCCTCTTCATTAACTCCCATGCCTCATTAATGTCCCTTCTTCCAAAGTCATGATGAGGATAATTATAGATTTAATTATATAATTCAATTAATCTATGACCACACATTTCAATCTTGAAATGGATGATCATGGTTGATTCTAGTCATTCTTGAAAATCTATAAATAAAAAGGCCATAAACATCATTTTAAAGATTAATTTGTGCAAAGTTACCATGTCAAATTGATTCCAAGAGCTCTCACATGCCAAATTTATGATGCCAAAATATTGAGCCAAGCCAAAGCCACAAGGTGCCAAGGAGAAGAGGAGATAGCCAAGCCTCCTTTGATGAAGACTTCATGAGCACAAGCCAAGCAAGCCACTACAACAAGCGTTTGGAGCATCCAAGGAAGGTGAAGGATTCTTGTTTTTCTTTACTTTTTAGTTGTGACTTTCATTTTTTTAATTATTAAGCTCACCCTAGTAATGAGGCCTAGAGATGTATGCTAATTAGTGTGTTTTTATCAATTTGTTTAAATATTTGGACTAACACAATACTAATCACCTCTCTTGAGTCAAATTCCTAGTTCACATGCACTATTAGCATGATTTCCTGATGCATCTAATGTGTAGGTATTATCAAGGACCACATGTAGTCTATGAATGACCTAACTTCTATAAAAATCTAACCCAAGGAAAAATGGGCATTGACAAGGGCACAAGGATGATCAAGCATGAGCCTAAATATATGAAATGAGTTTCAAAAGTGTAGCTAGCACACATAGACCCAATCAAAGTGAAATTAACCACACATAGTGGGTTCACCACTCAGTCTCCAACTGCACCAACATAATATTTATGCCTAGAATATGGTGAACTAAGCTGTACTGAGTGCACAATGTAGTTTGAGCCAAAATTTGTGCCTTACCCTAACTCTACACTTTAAAAGGATGTCCTACAACAATCTATGAGTTTAATACAAAATTTGCAAGTAGAACTCTAGCTGGTCAAAGATATAGAAGTGAAGGTAACCACCTCACGTATAAATCAAGATAGTTAAAATGCTAAAGTATAGGAACTTATAGAAATCTTGCACCTCCTACAAATGGATGGGATGCTTCCTTTGCTAAAAAAAATTGCTCTTGAAGCATGTAGGGAGAAAGCCAAGTGAAGTTGATGAGCCCCACATAATTAAAGTTGTTATACCACATATAGAGTAGGTTCATGAAGTAAGGCATACTCAAAACATAGAGTATGACCAAGATCTGCTAGTAAATGCCACCATCGATGGATGGTCCATCTGTAAGGTGTTGATCAACACCAATGTAGAGGTTAATATCATGACCAAAAATGTGTGGGAGAAGATGGGAAGGACAACATTGAGACCTTCTCCCCTTGTACTTTTCATGGCCAACAAGACTTGTGCATAGTTGATCAGAATAATACAAAGCATTATTATTATTATTATTATTATTATTATTATTATTATTATTATTATTATTATTATTATTATTATTATTATTATTATAATATATTATGAGTATCAAATTCCATGTTAACTTTGAGGTTATCAATTTGGCTGAATAAGATAACTATCTTACACTTATAGGAAGGCCTTGGTATTATGCCAACAATGCAAATATGCACTTCAAGAAGTGATACATGACCTTAAAAAATGATAAAGAAAGGGTAGTGATCCCATTTTAAATTGACCAAAGACCCCCTATGTGGAGAGAGTTGATCTGGAGGATGAGATCAACCATAATTTTAAAATCACAGTGAAAGGCATCGAGAATCTCCATCCTTCTAATCAAGGAGTGATTTCTTGGGAGGATGGGCAGTTAGCTTTGGACACCATCGATGTCACTTGTGATCGATGGGTTGAAGAGGATTATGAAGCAATTGGTCATAAATTTTTCTTGGTGCATGCAAAGGCACCAAAGCTTGTGAAGACTATTTGGGTCTAGATTTATCATGCTCTAAAATGATGGGTCCTATACCAGGAGAAGAAAGGCAAGAGGGTAATCTACCTAAGAAAATTAAAGCTTTCAATGCTCCCAAAATTTTAAGGGAGTAACCTAGTGGATAGGTATGTCCATGACCTTGAATCAAGCATCCCTAAGGAGACAGACAGAATGGGTACACTTGTGTACACCTTGAAGAAAACTATTGTGCATTAGTGGGTAGCATAAAGGTCTAATTTACCAACTTGGCTAGAGATAAAGGTGGCCATGTACACTAGATTTACAAAGAGTAATGAGAAATTGGATATCTTTGAGTACTCTAACAACTCTGATCCTGTGGCACATGTGCACTTATTTAAGGATATGTGGACTGATTGTGGCATGATTGCCCTAAAGAACTTATGGGTGCACACCTTTTATAAGACTCTAAAGTTGTGGGCATGAGTATGGTACATGGTCAACAAGACACATAGTGAGATAACTAATTGGGAGGACCTTAAAGAGAAGTTTATGCATATCTTCTCTTTTTCCCCATAAAAATTAGAGCTGGTCAAACTGTTGCATGTAATTTGGAGGGTAGTGTTCAAAAACACCACCATCCTTGAGGAGCACTTGAAAGATATGTTCAAAGAAAAGGGTTTAGTACTCCTAAATTTATTTGAGGAACATACACTCAATAATGACTCAAGTGAAGAAGGTGATGAAACTTGGAAGGAGCACTACTAAAAATCCCTAACCACTAGATGAAAGCTCATGCACTAAGTAGATGATAATGCTCCTAGTGAAGAAGACACCACTCATCTTCACATTGAGAAAATAAAGGAAACTTCACAAGTCAAGGACTCACATTAGGAGAATAATGAACCATATCATTCCCCACTTAAGACAATCAAAGTGGATATCAACATAGAATGAGAGCCAAATATGGCTACTCTAGGCGCATATTGATCTAACACAAAGCTGGTGCACATCATAGACCTCCTAAAAGAATTCTAAGACTTGATATCCAAGACTTATTAGGATATAAATGGCACCCACCCATGCCTTGGGAAGATGAGCATAAATTTAATTGATGATGTAAGATTGGTCAAAAAGTGCCCCTACAAGATGAATCCCAACCTCTGCACCAAGGTTAAAATAGAGATCGATGTAATGCTAGTCATAGAGGTCATTTAACCTATGTAAGAGTCCAAGTGGTTAATCCCAATGGTAATAAGCATCAATAAATATGGGTGCAATCTCATTTTCATTGATTATATAATCTTGAACATTGCCTACATCAATGACTCCTTACCGACTCTATTCACTCACAAAGTCTTAGAAGGCATCACAGGCTACAAGATTTGCACCTTCACTAATGGGTTTTATGGCTACCACTAAGTCTAAATTTAGGAGGAGGACAAGTCTAAAATAACCTTTGTGATTTAATGGGGTTGTTTTTCTTATAATGTGATGCCTTTTAGACTCAAGAATGTGCCAGCCATGTTCTCAAGAGTGGTGATCACCATGTTCAAAGATTTCATCCACAGGTTTCTCCAAGTCTATCTAGATGATTGGATGGTGTATGGCCTCATCAAGGACTATTGTGATAACCTATGCCTAATTTTTTAGAGGTATAGGTAATTTTAGATATCCTTGAACCTAAAAAAGTGCATCTTTGCAACACTATTTAAAACCTTACTCAGGCACATTGTCTATAAGATTGGTTTACTCATTGATCTAGAGAATATCACCATCATCATTCAGCTCCAAACTATTTCCAAATATAAAGATGTTTGCACCTTTCTTGGCCACTATGGGTATTACGAAAAATTTATAACAAGTTTTTTGAAGATTGTGGCACTGCTATAAGAGCTTTTGTGCAAGGATGGACCATTCTACTAGGGTGAAGTGAAAAAGGCTACCTTCAAAACCCTAAAGCTCAAATTAGCTAGTGTACCTATATTATAGCTCCCCAACTAGACAACACATTTCCATGTCCAAGTTGATGCTTCTAGATTTAAAATTAGCATAATCTTGGCATAACATAGTGAAGGGAAGATGGATCATCCCATCTCCTTTGATAATAAAAATTTAACGTCAATAGAGCATAATTACACAATGACAGAGTGTGAAACACTCACCATGGTCTATACCTTGAAAAAATTTAGACAATATTTGTTGACAACCTCATTCATCTTTTTCACTAATCATGAAGTGCTCAAGTACCTCATGAACAATCCTATATTACATAGGTGTATATGTAGATAGATAGTTATATTCCAAGAGTTCTAGTTCTTCATTGTTGTTAAGCCTAAAAATCAGAACTTGGGGCTAGATTATTTATCCCACATCAATTCTAGTGATGTGGTAGTGCCTATTAAGGATAACATGCCAAATGCATAATTGTAAAAAATTTAGCACATCTTCAAAAATTTGGTAGAGATTTCCACCTTTCTAATGTATGGATTTGCACCCCAGACTATGACAAAAAAGGAGAAGAAACAACTAGCAATTCACATTACCCCCTTTTAGCTCATTATCAAAGAACTATATAAGCTAAGTAGAGATTAAGTGTTGTGATGATGTGTCATGGAGCATGAAAGGTACTCCATCCTTCATAAGGTGCAAGAGGGGATATAAGGAGGCCATTACACAAGAGACATAATGGCATGAAAAGTGGTGTAGTCAGGTTTATGGAGCCAAGCTTGTTTCAATGTGCAAAGAACTATGCCAAGGCATGTGATATATGCCATCACATAAGGAAGCCTAACCATTAGGATGAGATGCCCTTCATCCCCATTCTTTCGTAAACACCATTTGATAAATGGGCCATCGATTTTGTTGGGCATATAACTCTTGTAACATGTTACATAGGTTCAAGGTATATTTTGGTGGCCATAGATTATATCACCAAGTAGGTTGAGTATGTACCAACAAAATATTACACAACCACCATAGCCATGTGCTTCATTTGGGAAAACATTATAAATTGATATGGGTGCCCACTTTGTCTGACTAGTGATAGGAGCACTCACTTTATCAATGAAATGATGTGTATCTTATTACTGAGTATATGGTGGTGCACCAAAAAACAACCCATTTTCATTTGTAAGCAAACTACATAACTGAGGCATTTAACAACTATTAGGAACTTACCTCACAAAGATATGCAACATTGGTCACAAGGATTTAGATGATCAATTTTCAGTAGTGTTATGGGCATATTGCACAACCTACAAGTACCTAAACAAAGCTACAACATTTCAACTAGTGTTTGGTGTTAAGGTGATCCTACCAATGGAATTGTTAGTACCATCATTATGCATTTCATGCATTAGTTGGTTAGATGACCAAGAGTCACTAAACACAATTTTGAAGGACTTAGAGTGCTTATATGAGATGCACATCCAATCTATATGGAGATAGATAAAAATAGGTGCATTAGAAGCTGTGGCACAAAAAGCATATAAATAATAAGGTGATAACATAAGGAACATTCTTTTTGATCTATGACTTCAAGTATTTCAAGCACCCAAAAAAATTATAGATAATGTGGATGGGCCCCTATATCATCCACCATATTTGGAGACATGCACATGCAAGTTGTGCATGTTGACTGACAAAATTCTCCTTGGGTATTTTAATGGCAATAAGTTGAAGCCATATCAATAATAGGATGGCACTTGCATCATGAGAACACTGACTTCTTGGTCACTAGTTAGTTTGAGTTGAGTTAACCAAAAGAATATTTGGCACTAGCTAAATAGTTCCTTTTTATTTTATTTTGTTTGTTAGGTAGTAGTGTAAAGAGTGAAGAAGTGGTACTTTGAGGCCCATTAGGAAAATATATTGACACTTCATGCATAATTCTAGTCAAGTGAGTCGAGCACTTATGTTCTCTAAGCACCTGAGGCTAGACACCTAAGTTATGGACATGCGAAGTTTGTAAGAGTTTGACACAAGGTGAAGCATATCTTCTTACACAAGATTCAAACATCGATGCATCTTTAGGCCTGTAGAATAGCTAGTTCGATACTTCCAAGCATAATTCCAGTCAGGTGAGTCAAGTGAGGATGCCTTTTAAGCACCTACACTAGACACCTAAGTTTTTGGGTGCATGGAACCCACTGAACTTAGAGAAATTATGAATTGAGAGAGTCACACAAGAAAAATTGAAGATGTACAACATTATCATGTGTAATATAACTACACAAGGAAATTCAAGCATTGGTGGGCTAATGAAAGGGATTTATATCAGGCAGGACATGCCAAGATAAGATAAAGTGTAAGAAACCAACCAAGATAGATAAGCACACTTGAAATAGAAGCACAAGAAGAAGAGAAGATGGAACTGAGGAGGGTGAATCATGTGATGTGAGGCACTGTACCTAGGTTACCATATTAAAGGTGAAAGTCATGCCAAAAGAATAAATCATAGAAGGGGAATCATCAAATATAGCTAGTATCCACCTAGATTTGAGTGGGAAGTGATCGTTTGAACCACAAGTCACTTCACTAAAATAGAATCATAACAAAAAGAGAAGATGGAACGGAACTGAGGAGGGTGAATCACGTGATGTGAGGCACTGCACCTAGGTTACCATATTGAATGTGAAGGTCATGTCAAGAGAATAAAGCATAGAAGGGGAATCATCAAATATAGCTAGTATCCACCCAGATCTGAGTGAGAAGTGACCATTTGAACCACAAGTCACTTCACTAAAATATTGTTAGGAATATTAAATGAGGTGATAGCAAAAGCACAAAGATATACATTAAATGAGTTGGTGGTAGAGGATTTTCATAAATTTCATAAAATTTTACAGAGTGCAAGAAATCTAGATGTCATCACACGATTAATGCACCTACATTAAAGATGATAGATGTAAAGTAGGGTATAAAACACCAAGTGGCAAACTAGTTTTAGTTACAAACTTTATGTGAACTTGAGACGTCAAGAAAACCAAAACAAAAATAGGAAAGCTAGAGATTCAAGGCATAAAAGCCCTATTAGAGTGAAAATTTGAGGCCTTTAGGCACCGAAGTGAATGATGGTGAATCAAGAGAAATTATACTCACATTATGATTGGTGTAGAGAGGTGTGGGAAGAGATTTTGCCAAGAACCAATTGACTAAAAAGCAAGTTACCATTGAGCACACCATTAACAGCTTGAGAATCTTGAAAGTTAAAGGTATAGTCATAGATATCATGATTTTGAAGCACCATTAACCATTCAAGGCTTCAACAAACCTAACCTACCATGATTTAATACCAATAGATTCAATATGGGCAAGAAGTGAAAGGGATCAGGTCTGTAGCAACATGATCTAAAGTAGGTGTATATAGTGTCAAAAGCAGTCATTGCAAGAATAACACCACCACCATTATAAGGAGTCAGCATTGCATAAGTTGATACCAAGGCATTGACAAAAATGTCCTACCAAGTGATGCAATTTCCCCCAAAAATCTTAGTAGGGGAAAATTGGCATTCTTTTGTGCACACCTACCAGTTGAAGGAATAAAACCATCATACCTTGAACCATGTACAAGACCTAGTGATGAATTAGATGGTTGATATAGGGAAAATATGAAGCAAGGCACAACTTTGTTTGATGTCTCAATTCAAGATAGATTGATGGCCTCCAGTGAAACTCAGCTTTATTAATTGTCATGCTTTAGGAATCTAGAGGAACTCGTTTAGTTCCTTCATTCATGAGTCCATAGAGACCAAATATATTTTTTATGGAGGAGTATGAGGATCTTAGTGCACCTCATAAGAAGGATAACTAGACTCCTAGATGCCAGAAAAGATTCCATAAGATTATGAGTGAGGATGAAGAGGTGAAGCATGTGGCAAAGCTCCTGAATTATTACAAGGGGGTTTTACATTCCCCATCAAAGATTGTAAGGACCCTTATATGAGGGAAATGGTATACCTCATAAGATTAAAACTTTGCCTTAGTGGGTGGTGGACTAATGTCACAAAATCTTACCTTTGCATCAATTATTAGATGGTGTAGGGCATAAAATTTAATATTGTAAAATTTATTGATGAGGAATTCATGAAAAATGTGTTGTATTACCACACGATAAAGGGGACCTTTAGTGGGGGTCCATTTTAATTCTAATCATAATGAAGGAAATCAGAGTATCAGATGGGGATGAGGACAATCTTTGGATTTTATCAAAACATAAGGACTCCCCAACATAAAATTATGAATATTTCACTTTCCCTAGTTCCTTCAATGCAAAGTGCAAAACTCGAGTGTTGGGGTGGTGTAAGAAGTATATAGATGCATTCAGGATATAATGGTGCATTCCCTAAGATATCTCTAAGAGCATGCATGGAATGATGACCTTTGTTATTATGCATTATTTCTATGTGGTACACTTAACACTGGTCAATGGCAACAAGTTTGATTGGTTGAAGATCCCATATGCCTTCTCAGCCAAATACTTTTAGGACACACTCAAAAGGATCCCCAATATGAAATAATTGGATATTATAGTGAGATAACTAGACATGGAAAAGAATAAGTTATGATGCCATTTGTGCACCCTAAAAGACAAATTACATAGGATGAAGAAGATGATTTATATCGTACCAACATCTATCCCCTTCAGGAAGTAACCATACTCAAGCATATCCATAGGTTATACTATGAGATGAAGCCAAGGAGAAAAGGCCCCAGTGCTGAGCAGAATGATGACCCCTCTATAAAGATCAATGATGAAGGAACACTGATGTCATCTAAAAATAAAAAATCCCCTAAGAAGAAGAAAGGGGAGACACTTGAGGAGATAGAGGAGCGCATCAAGTATAAAATAACCTCAAGAAATGAAGCCTCTCCATCGGCCCTTATAAATAATTGCATGAATTTTGTGCCAAAGACTTCTCCTATCTCAAAGGAAAATAAAAAGAAACCAAAGTTTCCATTTGTGATGCCCACCATCACCCTAGTGGACATAGAGGCACAAGAAGAGATGGAGAAGGAGGAAGAGTCGGGGAAGGGTGTGTATATTATGTTTGAATAAGATGACTCCTCATCTAGCAAGTAAACTCCCCCACCACCCAAAAGTAAAGAGGTAAGGTAGGAACAAGCATAAAGAAAGCTTGGCCTCAATGACATGGATATTCAGAAGGTATGGGAGCTACAAAAGAGAAATAATGAAGATCAACATGACAGAGGAAGGGATTAAGAGAGTCAAGACTGAATGAAAGCACAAGGTAGAAGGAGGAATAGAGGAAGAGCCCAATGTGGCTAAAATACATGAGGCTCTCTAAGGTGGCACTGTTGTCTCACTTGGAGAAGTAGGAACATCAAGCACACTGACCAAATAAATTATAATGCAATCTCCACAAGATGAAGAGGAATTGAGGCACAAATGGATGAAAATGGGCCTTGATTAGGGTCATATTGAAGAGGCACTAGAGATGCATTTAAAAAGAGAGGCCATGAAGGCCAAGGGCATGACCTAAACATAAATTGATAAATTAGAGGTTGAAGAGATAAGCACAGAGGAGGAAATAATCATCATAATCATGAAGAAGAGGAAAGCAGAAATAAAGAAGGCCTAGGAGGAGAAGGCCATAAAAGTGAGAGAACAAAAGAGGGTTTCTACAAGCATGAAACCCATAAAAGACAAAACAATATAGGCACCTAGTGCCCACACCAACCTAGCAAAGTAAGCTATAAAATAGGCACACCCTAGTATTGAAGGGGTGTCTAGAGACAAAGAAGGTGATGTTGGTGTGTTAAAGGAACACATGGAGAGTGCAATAAAAGATCAGGTTGGCATCAAGAAGGAATGGAAGGAGGTTCATGTCAAGGAGCCATAAGAAGAAGTAGATGAAGGGGAAAATTTTGAAGAAGAAGAAGAGCCCCTACAAGAAAGAGAAGAAGAAGAAGGTACCAAATAAGATAGTAGCACTAGTGAAGAGGAACAAGAGTAGACAAAACTGATTGTCAAAAAAGAGGAATTTAAGCCAACCTATAGGGAAAAGGTGTAGAGGGGGTACACCCAAGATGAGAACTTTTACATGTTAGAATACATGCCCCCCAGAGCTACTATGACATTTACATGCCACCAAATGTCCTTTGCACTTGATTTTTGTATGGACAAACATCATTTTGAGGTGCCAATAAAATCAATCCAAAGCCCTAAAAAACTAGAGGAGGGGAATGACTACCTATTTTTCAACCCTCAGGATATGAATCTAGTAAGGTCAACTAATACCCTCCTTAAAATGGCCTTTAAGGTAGCATGTAAAAACATAATTAATGATGTTCATGCCAAAAAATGGAAAAATATAATGTTAAAGGTAGAGGAACAAATTGATGCCATGAAGTTCAAGCTCAAGTAGTTAGCTGAGCATGTTTAAGAAGTAGAGCCATCCCTTTTGGATGGTATTAACACTTCTAAACTTTTAGAGGTGGTTAAGGTATGCATGCTGGTAGAATAGATGCTCCCATGGATGAAGCTAATGTTGGAAGAAGAAGACTCTTGCAAAGCCATCAATAAAGAGCTCAACAAGAAGCTCAATGAGGTATAGGACCTCTTTGTAAGGCTAGAATAGCATGTAGATGATGTTTATGTTATCTTCTACAAATTTTCCACCCATGCATCAGTCATCAATGCACACCTCCAAAAGGTGAAAGGGAAAAAGGATGCATTGATAAAACAAACATTCACTATCAATAGGCTTGAGCATAAGTATATTATGGTATAGGTCAACACTCTAAGTGCCTAGCTAAAGACCCAAGAGCAAGACCTAGAAGAACTCTTCCATGCCTTTTAAATAAAGGTGAGTGAGTAAGGAGCCATCATGGATGGTGGGGTCTAAAAGGCAAAGGAAAGGATTATAGGCCTTATAAAAATAACTAGACAACACTAATGTATTGATGCTTGAGGATTCCTCTACGAAGATTGCTAGTACCATTAAAGAAATCAAGCTTACAATCCAACGCTTCAAAGAATTTAAGGAAAAACTATAGCAAAGTGCACCCAAATTTTTCATAGCTAAGGCACTAGAAGGATAGTCCAAGGGTGGACTAACATTTTTATATGGGGTAATGTTGGGCCCCTTTTTGAGATAAGTAATGGATCTATGCCAACTCAGTGAACACCTAGGTGCAAGGCAATCATGAAAAATGATTTTTATTTTGTATTTTAGTGGCACCATTTGGCTAGCATCTAATAACTCCTTTTTAAATCAAACAAGATAAAGAAGCAAGTGCATGGGATAATGACCAACCATTAAAGATAAGTGGATCCTTTTGAATTAAGTAGCATTAGGAATCAGGCATAAAGGATAACATCTATGCATTAAAGACAAGGCATAGTGGAGATGTCAAGGTGTGTACCTTCAATGCCATCTTAGTGATCAACATGTTCCATTCACCATGATCATAAGATGCTTCCAAGACCTATAAAAGGAGGAAGGGAGATGAACTGGAGTAGCGAAGCTCTAACGAATTGCTACTAGAAGATTGCCATTAACATTAGAACTTAGTTCGAGATTCTTTTTGATGCTCCCCTTTGTAATGCCCAAGATTGCTTGTGACCTTGGGCCTTTAGTAGATGATGTCAATCATTTTCTCAATTTATATTGACTATGCATGCATTATTTATGAACTCTATTAATGAAAAACACTATTTGAATGTTTATTAATTGCATGTTTTATTCTATCAAATGTATATTGAGCTCTCATGAGATTCTAACTTGACTTGTTCATGGTGGGCCTATAACTAGTAATGAACCCTATGCCCATAATAAGAAATGTGTTAAATGTGGTTAAAACCTTGTACCTTGAATTAACATGTATGCTAAGCACAATTTCTATGCCTTTGAGTCCCTAAAACCCTAGTCTTGTGCCCATGAATGCACTACCATCATTGTACTAACCCAAGCCCCTGAATAATAGAGTTGTTCTATGGCACAACTAGCCCAACACAAACCCCAGTCCCTTTTCTGCTACACTTTGGATGAGAACATAAGGATTGCACCTTGTGTATATCGATGCCATTGTGATATAGGAATTTGACTCAAGAGAGGATGGTTAGTATGGTGTTAGTTCTAAAATGAGAACAAAATGAAATAAACACATTAATAACATAACATCTCTAGGCCTAGACACTAGGGAGAGCTTAGTTAACAAAAATAAATGATAGACACAACTAAAAGGTAAGGAATAAAATACAATAATTCCTTCACCTTCCTTGGATTCTCTAAATGCCTTTGTATTAGTGGCTTGCTTGGCTTGTGCTCATGAAGTCCTTGGAAATGGAAGCTTGTCTACCTCCATCTCTCCTTAGCACCTTTGGCTTGTGGCTTGGATTGGCTTAGAATAAATTTAGCATGGTGACACTAGTTGCAATGGCCTCTTAAAGATATTTGTGCATTATAACTTTGCACCAAAAAAATAACTTAGAAATGATGTTGTGAGGCCTCCTATTTATAGATTTTGGTAAATGTCTAGAATCAAACTGAACCATCCATCCTAAGATTGAGATGTGTGGTTGAGGATTAATTTAATTTTTATAATTAAGTTTATAATTATCCTCATCATGACATTGGAAGAAGGGACAATTAAAAGGCATGGAGGGCATCATGGAAGGTATTGATGAGGCATGGAGGGCATGAATCCTAATATTTGTGGCATTTATGGCCTAGGAATGTCTTCCCAAGAAATGAGGTCACTTGATGATGCAGATATTCAATATTCACTTCTAAAAACAAGTATTTAACAAGTTTTCATGGACTTTTTTATTAGGCCTTGATTTGGGTTAATTAGCTCTTAAGCATGATTAAGCACTTTATACACAAATTACTCAAATTAATCATAATGCCTTGTTATTGGTCCAAATTTTGAATAGATTAGAATTGGAATGTGATGTCAGATGCATTGGAACCGTATTCCCATTTAGGATGTTACCAAAAATAAATAATAAAGGCACATGTCTTGTGCAAAAGTTTTGATAGGAAAGAGTAATCCAGAGCACCCAAGTGCAAAATTGGTATTTTGACTCAGAATGATTTGATCAAAGTTAGCTATCCCATAAATTTGATTTCACAATTTAGGGATACCCTATCCAAAATCAGCACTTGAATATGTCAGTGTCACATCATTTGACATGTTTTAGTGTTTTTGGGCCAAATTGTGCATTTTATGTGGAAATTAGCCAAAAGCTTGGTTAGAGGTTATCAGTGGCCAGATTTAGGTGTCTACAACCATCACAGTCAAGTGTTAAATTTTGAGTGCTATAGGATTAGTCAAGGCCTACACCCTTCTATGACAAGCTTAAATATGACCTAGACAGGTAAGTGTGTGACTAGGCCCATGATTGAAATGCTTACTTTTTAACAACAAATCTATTTTAGGACTCAAAACATGAAATATACACAAGATGAATTGAGTCTACCAATGATGACAATGTGATAATGATTCTATAAATGGCCCTTAATCCCAATTAAAAATTGAACCCAATTTCCCTCAAGTCAAGTGTAAATGGCAAATCCACTTTAACACATTAGCCTTATGAACTTAGAAAGGTACATATTCAAATTTAAATTATCAATGGACTTAAAGAAAATTTAGAAAGTGGTTTAGACTAAAATGGATAACATAACTATACCAATCAAAAGATATGACACAATGTTTAAGATGAAAAATTTGAACAAGGAAAAGATTGATTTCCACGTGGACAACGTAACGCCTCCTTGTTTCAAGAAATTTTGGGTAATGTGTTTGGTTATGAAATTTGTTTACAAGTAATTTTTGACTCAAATCAAGACCAAGTAATCTAATATCAAAATAGACAAATACATCTAAGTAATTGTTCTAAGACCTAAACTAACAAGGTTGCATGATATTATTGAAGTCCATCTTTATACATGCACTTGAGAGGAAATTAAGTGTTCATTCAAAATAAAAGTGAATTAAATGGAAGGGTATTTTTCACCTTCCATTTTCTCAAGTGATAATACAATGGGGCATACCTTGCATCAACAATATTTCCATGACAAGTGGGGTTTGTCTAAACTCTATAAGTTACAACTATCTAGATTGATCTCATGCGTACCAACTTTCACGTTATCACACAAGAGAAGAAACATGTCAATTGGATCTACATCAAATAGTTTTTTGGAAAAATATCTTTTCTTTTCCACAACCACTACATCCATTTCTTGCTCATTATAGTTTGATGTCCAAAATTATCATCCATTTTGGACTTAGCTTGCCACTAATAGAGATGGTTTAATTGCTCAAACCATCATCCTAGTGGGGTGATCCTAATTTATAAATCCCCCTCCCCCATGGAAAGGGTTTGAATATGATGTTGGGAGTTGAATCCCCAGGTCAAAGCTTCCCTATATAACCCATGGGAGGTAATGAAATCAACCTCACAAGCTAAAATGCATGAAATAAAATCTAAGTAAAAAAGCTTTATGGTTATTTTGAGATCACCCAAACCATGAAGATTTTGGTGAGATCATATTCAACTTATTTTTTATGCCTTTAGATTAAGGCACAATTAGCAATAAAAATGGTGCTTTTGATGCCACAAGTTCCCTATAGGAGATGGAGGGAGAGCATACACATGCTAATTCCTTTTTTCTCAAATAATTTTAACAAGATAAATGATAGATGACTTATACCAAAAAAAAATTTGAAGTGATTTTGGATTTAAGCATCGAATTGAAGTGTTTGATGATGTTCTTTGGCCCCTTGGCCTTAAGTTGCAAAAAAAATTGAAAAACAATCACAAAAAACTCAATATAAACAAGCAAGTTTTCCTCTTAAGCACCAAAGGAAAGTTCCTAGTTATTTTTAAGCACTAAAAATGAGGTTAAAAAGACTTAATTAAGCTTAAATTGATCACTTTTCTTGTTGGTCCTACATAAAAAATTAGATAGTGTAGTTTAGTTTTGAAGCTCTTTTCACTTTGAGATAAGCAAACTTGGATTTATTGCTCTCGAGTCTATGTTTTTTTTAAAACACAGTGACTATCAATGGTCACTTTTTGACCATCATTAAGTCTTGAAAGACCATCATTGATCCATTTTTTTAACCAACCGTGGTTGGTCGAAACTTAACCACAAACAATTACCTATAGACCCGAAGGCATGAAAATATTTGGACAAAAAGCGCTTGTCAGCCTTGTTAACATAAAATATCTAAAAGGAAAATCTTATAGATCACAAAATATATTTAGACTAAATACTTAAATATTTAGATTAGCCAATATAAACTTGAATAAATATCAAAACATTTTTAGGCAAGAAAGAATTTCAACAAAAACTTAGTAAGCCTATGATAGGATAAAAACTCCAAAAGACACCTCTGGATCATGATTTGGTTCAAACCAGAGACTTAGAAAACCCAAATTGTTAGCAAAAAAATTGATAAAATGCTCAAAATAAAAAAAATTAAATGGATATTCTCCTAAAACACAACTATGGCTGATTGGCCCTAATCATCGATGGTCATTATGTACCCTGTGTGTTCACAAAAACACAGAAAAAAAAGCATAAAAATTATTGAAAGAGTTTTTAATGACTAAAATGAAAATTAAAATTGTCAAAGTATCTTCCTTTCTTGAATGGACTCCATAGGTCCCATCGGGGGTGCCAAGATGTAGTGTTGGATTACAAATTTGGTTAGTCAACCATTAGTCATGTAAACACAAAGAATGTATAAAAAACTTAACAAACTAAGCCAACCTATTCCAACGGGGTTTAAAAATGATAATTAAGAAAAAATGAAAGAAAGCAATGCCAATTACTTTCCCAAGTGGTGTTAGGTTGTGGAGCTAAAAGCTTCACTGATGCAGACATGGAGGAGGTTGTTGGAGAAGGTTGTTGAGTGTCAAGCACCGGCGTCGATCAGGCCAACCAACGTCGGCAGGATCAGACAAGAAGGAAACCGACGTCGATCAGAAGTCAGTCGGCATTGGCACCCCCCAGGCAGACAGGGACCGACATCAGTCACCTGTGTGGTTTGAGCTGTGAGTGTTACGGGCAGTTAGTTAACGAACCAAGTGTTTGCATGTCAAGAGCCAAATTTAGACTAGAAGCTGTGGATCTAATTATTGTAATTAGGTGTCTAATTATTGTTTGGATGAAATCTATATAATAGACTCATGGATTGTATTGTAAGGTGTTCTAGTTTGAGTTGAGCAAAGTTTGCTTCTTCTGTGTGTGAGGTGAGCAAGGGTGTTCCTCCTAGTTCCACAGCAGTACCAAGGTGGGTACTGATTTTGGAGAGTCAGCAGGATTCTTCAGGGGTGTATGATCTTGGTCAGCAGGTGTGTATGGCTACTTTAGGAGATCTACATGGTAAGATCATTGATCTGCAAGTGTATGTGTGTGCAAGGTCTAAGGTTCACAGGTGTGCAGAACCAGATTGATTTGTAGGTGTGCAAGATTAGATAGGACAACAACACAACAGGGAGCAGAATCAAGTGGGATCTACTTGGAGTACAGGTGTGTACTCAGAGCAAAGAGAAAGGCAAGGTAGTTCCTTCCATAAGTAAGATCAGATTGAGTTGCAGGTTGTTGCAATTCAGGGGAGATCTACTTGAAGTATGTTTGTGTACTTGGAGTGCGTGGAGCACTTGTGGTGTGCATGGAGCACAGGAGTACTGGCAGTAGTGGATATTGGCTGGTTGGAGGTGAACACCAACTCTGTGTTTGAGTTGTGTGTTGGGACCTAAGAGAGAGAGCTTTGAGGGAAGATTTACTATTTATGCCCTAGAGGTGTGGGATCCCTAGAGGTGTGTAAGGAAGAAGAACTGTGGCAGCCTTCTTTGTTGTATTTCCTTTTGGAAGAGTTTTAATACAAGTTGTGTATTGTCTCTCATATTTTGTGTTATTTCTGAATTCTAGTTACTTGTGTATTCTGATTAATTTCACATGTAAGTTGCTTGTATTTGGTAATCAATTGTGTGCTTCCGTTATTTTTCCAACAAGTGGTTCCACCATCTAAGAGTGGATCCAAGTGTGTTTTTACTTTTGATCTAGTGTTCTTGTCTTTATCAACAATGGATGCCAAGCTCCTCCTTTGCCTCAAGATCACTATGCATAACCTAGGCTCAAAATAAGAAATCTCTAATATATGCTTATCAAATGAAGCTTGCAAATAAAACACAATAATCAACACAAAAGGTTGTGGAGATAATTTTGCATTATAAGTTTACAATAATTTTAGCTTAAAAATGATGGTGCGAGGCCTTCTATTTATAGATTTTCCAAATGAGCTAGGATCAACCATGATCATCCATCTTAAGATTGAGATGTGTGACCATGAATTAATCTAATATTTTAAATTAAATTCATAAATATCTTCATGAAGATTTGGAGGGTAAGGCATTTATTAGGCATAGGTGTCTATAATCTTAATATTCGTTGCATTTATGGCTTATGGATGCCACCCCATACATCATGTCACTAAGTGATGTAGATATTGAGAATCAATTTCTAATAATGAAATAATCAATAAATTCTATGGAAAATCCACTTAAGCTCTTGATTTGAATTAATTAGCTTAAACAAGATTAATCAATTTTAGTGCAATTCTTTGGAAATTGGTGCTTAATTAATCAAAATGGTCAGAAAATCATATTACTAGGTTGTAATTTGACTCGAAAAAAATTAGAAGATGATGTTAGATGCATTAAGAACATATTCCTATTTAGGATGTTGCCAACACAAAATAACAAAGGTGTGTGATGTGTACTAACGAATTAGAAGAAAAGAGTGATCCAGGACATCAAAATGCGAAAAACAATAATTTGACTCGAAATGAATTGATCAAAGTTAGGAATCACATAAAATACATTGCCCCATTTAGGGATATATTAGCCTAAATTGGCACTTGTATATGACAAGATCAAACCATTTAACGTGTTTTTAGTGATTTTGGCCTAAATTGTGCATTTGATTGCAAATCGAGTAAGATTGACAATTTCAACACAAATGGTGTTAGGAATTAAATGTCTACACAACCTAGATAAATGTATATGTATTTTTTTTCATTTTTTTGAGTAAAGTATGAGTATACCTATGTGTAAGATAAAATATCTATTAATATTGCAAATGATTCAATAAGAGGTTTAGATTCTAAACAAAAAAATACTAGTAAGCTCTTAACACTTTTTTTACTTATATGCAATCAAAACAAACTTTTAATATTCCTAGATTGGATGCACACTAGCTATGAGCAATGTTTAGTTTTGAATAAAATGATGATATAAATTATGATTTTCAATTTTTTTGGATTAAAAATAATGTTCTTAGTTTGTTCAAAATAAGAGAAATGAGAAATTGAAACAAGACCTTTTGTCTACCTAGGTTGATCTAAGGTTTTCTAGTTGTGTGTGCATGTGTGTGTGTGTGTGAGAGAGAGAGAGAGAGAGAGCAAATGAAAAGAGTTTATTTTAAAAATAAAAATTGGTTGTTGCAATGGCTGAAAGTATGTGTATTTTATTCTAATATTCACCTATCATTTGAATGTGATTTTTATATACTATGAATAAATCTAATGAATGCAAGCAAATAAACAGACTAACTACTCTTTTTTTGCTGTAAAGACTAGGAAAAGAAATGATTATTTTACTATCATTTTTTATTAGAGTATAAATCTAATATACCACAAGAGGAATTTATATAATCTTGTCTAATAAACTAAATAAACTAAAATTAAAGAGCCTCCAACCTAATCAAGGTAGAGATCAACTGAAAGCATGTAGTATGTGTTGTTATTATCCTCAATATGCTAGCTACCTTATCTAGGTAAATATTTCATGTCAAGTCCCCATTGTACTAAAATTTATAATGTGGGAAAATTGAATAATTCCACTATTTTTCCATTCCAATTTTACTATTCATGTGGGACCCACTAGGTGACATTGTAATAGTGAGGTGGCTTGGAGATGAGGTGGCATGGGCCACAAAAGGTACCCTCATGGAATCAAGAAAGCACATGATTGAAGTGAGACAACATGAACCACTTAGGAGACAAATTGAAATCACATGAGGCATCTTGGTGGGGTAAGGCAAAGGTGGCATATTTTCCTTTTACTTCATCACCAAGCATATGAAATGATCTTGTGGGGTCATTTTGGCATCAAGGTAAAGGGGATCACTATTCTTGGATGATAAGAAGTCAAGGCACATGGTTAGTAAGTCAAGAATGATGCATTTTCCTTGGTGGGCTCATATTTTTCATGTGTATGTGGCACCAAAGTCAAAGGCACATGGTTAAGAAGTCAAGTATGGTGCATTTCCCTTGGTGGGCTCATGTTTGGCATGTGTATGTGGCACCAAAGTCAAAAGCACATGGGTAAAGACCTTAGAAAAGTCAAAAGTGGATCTTTAGTCACATGGATGCATAGTATTATGGTTTTCACCTATATTCCCCTTCACATGGAGAGGTTGGTGTATTTATTTGTGCTTGCATGCTTTGGGATGATGTTGATGGCTAGGAGGGGATGCATATGGTGCAAAAGTTGAAGAACACATGGTAGAAGACTTGGGAGTAGTCAAAAGGAGAGAATGTGATCACATAAGCACATGGGAGAGCAATAATGTTATCTCCATTATCATTCACATTCACATGGTGATTAGGGGACATAATTATGAAGACTTGAGGATATCACATGGCCTTAGATGGGCATCTTTGACTCCTCTTTCCCTCCTTAGAAGAACGATATGCCATAATTCTCTTTCTTCTTTATTTCTTCTATTGCATTCTCTCTTGTGAATCTATAAGTATGGAAACTCATCCTTGGTTATGCATTCTTGAATACACACACACACACACACACACACACACACACACACACACACACACACACACACACACACACACACACACACACACACACACACACACACACATGTTTGAACCCGGTTCAACTACACATCTTCTAAGGATGAAACCCCTGATGAAGAAGAGGATTCAAGGATGAAACCCCTTGAATACTTACATGATCAATGAACAAAAACCCAAAGATCATTAAACGTGATCTCATTCAGAGTTCACAATAGAGCTCCAGAGCATTGTAGATTTTAGTGTGTGTTGTAAAGTTAGAATAACAGTGTGCAAAGTGCAGGTGTATCAAAATTCAATGTGCAAGTGTGGAGTCTATAGTGTATGGTTATTGCAAGTCTTTTAGTGATCTTATGTGGAGTGGTTGTATTGTAAAACTAGTGTTGCAATACCTATGTAAGTGTTTATATTTATATTTCAACAATGTCATCTTTTATGTAAACATGGTGTTTATGGATATTGTCCAATCCACATCATATGTATTTCAGCCATTATATTAAGCAATTTGAAATTATAAGTAAATATGAGTAATGTTGTGCAAAGGTAATGTCCATTATCTTTAATGTGTGCATGCTAATGCAGTTGTGGTTTTAAGAAAGTATTTTCAGCATTTCAATTTGTTGTGGGTCATGTATTATGTTGTTTAATTACAAATCTGATTTTTAATATGTATTAGGTGATTTATGAAGTTTTATTTGCAGGTTTTATGTGTTTTAGCAAATATCCTAGTTCGGGATATTACATTTCAGAAACTTTCTAACAAGGAAGATGAGCCAATGGTTGTCACAAGAAGGGGAAGAAGAAGCGAGACACAATCCCAAACAAAGTGCAGCTGATTTGTGGCTAATTGAGTGCAATGTTTGCAAAGATTGGGTTGCAGAAGCAATGACACTTCCTTGCTTGTAATGGTGTAGTCAACCATGAAAAAATAGAGGTAGAACTTCAAAACAATGGTAGTAGTCCATGGATGTATAAAGATTCAAAACTCTAGGTTCCAATACAAAATTTTAGATCCAAAATTAAGCCAAAATTGGCTTACTTGTAGAATAGCAATGGAGGTTGCATACATTTTTTTAACAGAGTTGAACTAGAAGTAGAACTTAGGAGGGACTTGAAATGATTGAAAATAGGAGTGAACTAGGTCTTATTGGAGGCAAACTTAAGCTGAAAAAATTAAGAAATGCAAAAACAACATGTAAAAATATGTAAAAAAAATCAATCTCGTGAGCTAAACTTGGAAGACATGGAGGAGGTGACAGAACCGTCCCCTTTTGTAGGGGTGGTTATGCAACCACTAGTCCCTATAAAGGAATCATCTCTTCAAGTTACACAACCAAACCTATTTCAAAATGGGACCACCTATTAAGATGGAACCACCATGATTGTTCTGAAAATCAAGCAGTGGTTCTGTAAAATTGAATGGCAGTTTCGTAACAAAAGGTGAGTTTTTTTATCATGCATGAAATGCTTTTAAAATTTGAGTGTTCAGAGGCTACTAGGACCAAACAAAAGAGGATGTGGGGGGAATCCAAAGTGGAATAAGAAAGAAATAGAGCCAAGCGGCTAGAGAGAACCTTGCTCTGAGCATTCATTATGAGATCACCGCATCATTATCAGATGTCATACTGGATATATCACACAGTGTCTTGTTTAGGTACGTACAGTGGGAACTAAATTCATGTTTTGTTGTTGGCATGCATGAGTGTCGAGCACCAAACTAATTTTTTTTGTAAAGTTAGAATGCAGACTGACTAAGGAAATCCCCTCCACCAAAACATCTTTTTTTATGTTCCTTAAGTGTGGACTTGAAGCCTAGCGAAGGAGAGAATATTTTGACATCTACGTGCATCATCCTATTTATTAGAGAGATGTTTATGGCCATTTGCATGCTAATCTAGAGTGAAAGGGAAGTTTGATTATTTATTTTTAAGACTATCATCTTTTATTATTATTATTATTATTATTATTATTATTATTATTATTATTATTATTATTATTATTATTATTAATGACAAACTTCCTCATCCATGTAGACTTAATAACAAACATAGAAAATAAAAATAGCATTTAGTACTGAGATCGAACTAATAAAATTTATTGAGTAATTCAATTTATATTTTCTATCAGATGTTATTGCTATAGTCTAGAAGTAATTCTAAAACAAATTGATATGAACTAGGTAGTTAGTCAAAGAGAAAATAGAAATTAAAAATTTTAAATCGCCTAATTAAAAGGTTCTAGAAAGTTTCAAGCCACAAGGATCTACACAACGACTTTCAAAATAGGATGACTATTTTCAAGAGGATCATGACTTTCAAGCCATTGTGTCTCTAGTCTTGTCACTTTCGATTCTTACGAAATTAGTCATTATTTTAGATCACTACCTCCTTTATGGAGTTTCTTCTACATTGTTCGAGGACACTCTTTTTTGCATTTTTAACCTTTTGCAGAATCTATGGGAGCCAAAAAAAGGTATTTATCTATCTATTTCTCTTCTCAATTTTCATTTAAAAGTACCTTCATCTTCCCCTTTCCCAACTATATCTTTATTTATTGTATTCCCTGTATTTACACTTGATTTACTATTGCCCTATCATTTTGTGGTTGGTGTAGTGTTTTGTGTATGACCTCTACATAAAACACCATTCCATGTTTTTTTCGCTTTACACTGAACAATGTAAATATTATAAATATTAATATAACTCTATTTTGTTTTAAATAAAATATATTTGTATCATTTAAAAATATAGGTTACATCTTATTCAAAAAGATATTATATTCCTTTTTAAAAAGAGGTAGATATTATATTCTATTCAAAAAGAGGTAGGTAGAAACATATCACTCTCAAAAGCTTTATATTAGATCATATGACTAAGAAAAGTAGCATTAATAACATTATAATAGTAGTCTTACATAATTAGAAACTAATTTAAATTAATATGTAAGAAAGTGATTTAAATAGTAAGAAAGCTATAAATAAAGAGATCACGATCTTTTGATTATCATCTCAATGAAACTTAAATGAGCGTTACCTTCAAAAAACACAATTGTGAAGAGAAATGACTAAAAAAGTGGATGGAAAGATATCACAAACTCAAAACCCTTATACTAGATTATATGACTAAACAGAGTGACATTAAAAACATAATAAAAATAATTTTACATAACCGAAACTTAAATAAAAATTAAAAGCATAGAAATCCCATCATTGATTGTCATCTCACTTAGAACTAACAAAGTCATCCCCTTGGAAAAATGAATTTAGAAAAAAAAAATACTAAATCCAACCTAAAAAATACTTATCAAGTTTCAGACCCCAACCAGCAGATTGCACTGAAAAAGGCAATTACCTTTTATAGGTGGGGGTTGGGAGGAGACCACCTCCCATGGCTACAAGAGTGCCAATGAAAACAGCCACGGGAGTGGTCACATCCCCACGGAAAACTATAAAACCATCAGAGTGGTGACATGATTTGCCTCCATAACTCATTACTTTCCTAACCTTAAAAAAAAATATAAATAAATTATACAAGGATAAAGCAGTCCAAAAGACAAATCATGTGGGCAATAATCATAGTCAAATAATAATGCATATCTCAGTGATGCATTTGGGTCATAAGATATTTTGTTCCCCCATAACCCTTGGCGGAAAAAACGAAATAGTGCCACATGTATGGCCATGAAACAGCACTTCCAATATACTAGTAAGATTCAAACAACATTTGGGCCAGACCCATTTGCTCAGCTACAACTTCTGAGCGTGATTTTCTATATTTAGCTAATACCCATTGGCTGAATCTGCAAAACAGGATGGCCCAATTACTCACTTCTCTCCCCTCCTGTGGAATCAACCCTTTGAATTCTGTGCATAAATTAGGTCCCAATAATTCTAAACTGCACTGTGTTTTTGAAACCAGAAGCTCTGTGGGTAAGACTATTTCTGCCTCTCCCAGGCTTGTTAGCTCCAACAGATTGCTGAGAGGAATCAGGTGCTCTGCAAGTAGTAGCAGTGGTGGGAATAAAGGAAATGTCGTTGAAGTTGAGACTGGTATTTATGTTTCATCCAAATCAGAGTAGAGTATTAGAACAATGTTTATAATTTATCGATCGAATTTTGAATTACCGTTTGTGATTCATCATCATCAGGATCTAAAATAGTACTTAGAGCAGATTATCTTTTGTTATACGAGATGAAATGACTTTTAACATCTGTCAGGCTAAATCGTTACCTGAGATATATTAAAATATGTTTTCTTGTTTAATAAGATTGTTTGTATGGATGCCTAGTTCTAATATGGATTTTCCAAGCTTTCCTGCATTGTTTTACTGAAAATCGTGTACTGGGTTTTTATAATTGTATGTAATGTCAATGTAAAGCTCGAGAAGTTAAAAGGAAATGTGTTTCATCTCCTACTTGTCATAATTCTATGTTTCTGAGTACCTTTGGGTGAGTTCATCTCTGAGTACTTTTGGATTTTACAATTGCTCCTTCTTTCTACCCCATATAGGAGGATCGGATGCTCTAGTTTGGGTTAAGGTTTTTTTATGGGCTATTTTTTTTTGTCAATTGGTTATTTTTTTCATAAATTCTATAAAATGTACATAATTTTGTTAGATTTGTCAAACTATATATGTATGTATTAGTAGTAAATTCAATGTTTCTCATGAAAATTTGCTTCCCATTTTTAAACTAAAAAGATTTTCCTATCATTGGATACTTGTAAAACTTAAAATTTTCTCTGGTTTGGAGTTATGTTATTTTTACACTTGGAAAGTTTTCTCTCGTCTGTATTTATTTTTCCTTTCTTACAAAGGGTGTCAATGAGTTTGGTTTTCTTATACTCTGATTTTCATTCATGAATACCAATATTGGAGTTGATGTTATTTTTACACTTGGAAAATTTTCTCCTCTGTATTTATTTTTCCATTATTCCAATGGGTGTCAGTGAATTTAGTTTTCTTATACTTTGTTACTCATTCATGAATAGCATATTGGTATTTGCGATTTTTAGTTTTTTGATACTCTGCCGATCCTTCAAGAATGGATACTATATTGGTATTTGTTGGCATGGTAATCCTGAGTCACAATGGCTCATTGATTTCTGACAATACACAGATTCATATTGCACAATTTTTTGCATCTAGGACTTGAGTCTTTAGTTCTTTTTAAAGTTTTTCTCTCTCTCTATGAAATTTATTTCCTTGTTTGTATCAATTCTGGAGTTGATTCTTGATGAAACAATTTATCTTGCAAAACAGGGGAGGAGCTAGAGAAATATATTCAGGATGCAGGAGATAAACTGGTAGGTAGCATATGCATTCTTGTGAAATGGGAGGAAACAGATGGCTGTTTATTTTATTGGAAACTAAGTAGATTGTGTTTATGTTGGCACAGGTGGTGGTTGATGTTTCAACTACAACCTGTGGACCTTGCAAGCTTGTATATCCAAAAGTGGTGAAGATGAGCATTGAGTATCCGGATACTTTATTTTATAAAATCAATGGAGATAAAAGCAGCAGCACTAGGGTGAGCATAATGCATGTTCAGGGCTTTCATATATATAATTATATTTTCTTGTTTTTCAGTTGGGGTAAATTTTAATTTTTCAAGAAAGTCTTGGACCTTGTAAATTTTATTCCTATGTCTTATCTGACCACACGATTAGTAGGCAGGTTATGCATCTCGCATAAGATTTCACCATAGTCACTAGGAAACTCAGGTGTAGTAACAGAAACATATCCCCAAACCATATTTACATCTCCTCTTGACTATCTATTAGTGCCTGGTTTACTTCTGAACTTCGTCATGAGGTCAAAGTGCAACCGGTACAAAAAAAATTATATGTGTGTGTGTGTGTGTGGTAAAGTGAGAATGTCCCCTAATCACTGCAAGTGAGTCTTGGGTCTCATACTCCATGTTGGCCTGTTGATGAGGCAGGTATCTACAAAACTTCTTTACATTTACCTTTGCCTTAATATATACCCTCATTTAAAAATGGCATTCCTGTTCTCTCATGGTGACTGTAGTTTCAACTCTCCTGATGACATTCTTGTAATCATTGAGCATGGAAAGAAGTTAGTGGTCAGTGCATTTGATGCACATCCAATTTGAAGTCACTAGAGAAAGTGCCTGCTGCATATTTGCATGCAGAGTAGGCTACGTAATGTGCGCCTTAATAATGTCCACAGTAAATGTCCTTGGAGCACTTGGATGAAATCTCAAGGACTTGAATGAAATGTTCAATTTGGACTTGTTAACAGATCAAAAACATAACTTTCTCAGCTGCATCCATATATAGGTCACCCCAAACAGTTTCCCTCAAACGTACATATAGGAACTCTTTCCATTCTGATATAGGCACTTAGTTTTTGCCACAAGTGTAATATATTTTGTCTTCAGGACAGTAAAATCCACACATTTCTCCCAACATAACTTTTTTTGTCTTTTATCATCGGAATGCCCAATAACCCCGTTTGCCTGTATCATCTACTTACCCACATAAATTGCAAAGGGAATTCCAACTTGCACATTTCTCCCAAACACCACCTGTTTTCCCTTGATCATCTACCATTCGTTAACTGAATTTCCCCAAATCATCAGTACACCTACATAAATTACCCAAACACATTCACAACCATATCTTTCATTTGTTGAGTTTTTGCCAGACTCAAGATATCTATAAAATTTATTAAAAGTTATAACTTAACATTTGTTGGCAAGGAAAGAAACCCTTCTTGACATTAGCCTCAGACATTAAGTTTCTGTTTGGATGCCTAAATTGCCCACACAAAATCTAGCCAACAAGTCACGGAAATAAGCCTAGGTGCCTATTATTTTTTTTGGAAAAAAAAGCAAGCACTGGCTGTCCTAAAGTCTGAATAATATGTTCTTGAAAGTCTTTTTATCATATATATAGACATAGACATAGACAGACACTAACTCTTCCATGTAATAACTCTACCAAAGGAGATCCTGTTACAAGAAATGCACGCATATATATTGATGATGTTGGAAGCTTCTTTAAACATGGCCCTAGCGGGACTGCACCACACAGACTTAGCTAAGCTGCCAGGTCTGAGGGATATTTTAGGCCAGATCACTATAGTTTACACGCACACACCGGTTGGGCAGCTTCAAACATGACCTACCGCAGCCTGTTGCTACTGTCATATCAATAATGACCATATTAGACTTTTCTTTTAGGAAATCTTGTCCTGCATTAATTTTTTAACTATGCCTTACTTTCCTGTTCAACATTTGGATCATGTTAGGCTTCCTTAAGGGCTCTCACTGCATTGGATTATGATTAGGTTCAGACCCTGGGAAAAGGCTATCCTACACAAACTTATTCTTGGAAAATTAATGAACTTATGATTTTAGCCAGCAATTTTGATTTTAATATTTGGTTAATGCATTTGTTGCAGGAATTGATGAGAAAATGGGGTGTGAGGGCAGTTCCAAATTTCCGGTTTTACAAGAGAGGGGAACTTCTTCATTCACATTCTGGAGCAAACGAGGATCAGCTCCGTGCACACTTTTTAAAATATTATGTTGGTGTTCAAAGTGTAACCACCTAAAAGAGACTGATATTTTTAGTATATGAAGATTATAGTGCAATTATGTACAGTAAACCATGGTGTAACTCCAATGTAAGTCTGCTATTCAGGCAAATAGCATTGATAAAAGGCCGGCCTCATCACACTTCATTATGTTCAAGGTCATAACCATGAGTAACACTGTTGCTTATTAGTTTCTTTAGTAAATTTGCTCTTCAAAACGCCTGATGTTATTTGGATTCTAGAGTGTTATAAACACTATTTTGAAACCTAGATTAGTCAATAGCTTACATGGTATTTTCACACAGTTATAATTTTAGGCTTGCCTTGAGTGGACTCCCTTTGGATCATTAACATCTTTTTCTAGATCTAGGCTTTCAGGTTTAGGTTTCGCATTTGGGGAAAAAGTTCAATCCCCTACTTGGGCTGATAGGACAATACAAATACAAAGAGAGTAAAATGAAGGTCTCCCTGGCATGGATATTATTTTTCAACATCATGGTCCTTATTCACATCGAGCAAAGGTATATACTATAAACTCGAAAGCCAGGAGATGGCATGGTAAAGATTTACAAAATAAAAGATGATGTTTCAAATATCAATGTGTAGTCTGAATAAAGAGATGCTTAAAATTTGTAGCTAACCTTTTATACAATTGTAGGAAAATTGTAGGTGGTAAAGTCCAAGAGTATTCCTTATCTGAATCTTGAATTCCTATTCATGTGAGTTCACTGACTTAGTGAGTGCATGTGTGACATGCACAAGGAGTGAAAAGCAGTCCTCTTCAGAATTCCCTTCATTTTATAAGGCTGTTACTGGAAGTTCTCTTGGAAAATCTCATTCAAACATTATAGAATTCAAGCAAAATGGTAATTGCTTTTCTTCTTGTAGGCCATCTTAAGGTTTTTATTAGTGGGCTGCAGTCATAATGAAAATTAGTATTGAGTTAGATGTAGTAGAAGACAAACTCTGGAAGTAGATAAACCAGTTTTATGTGTCAGCCACAGTGATTTGTGATTGTATGGCTAAGAATTGGAAGGTGAAGGGTGGAACCCAAATTTTTCTTAGTAAGGAGAAGGTACTTTATAAGGGTTTGTGATGGTGAAGATGATTGAGGTAGAATTTTACAAAGAGGATCTTGGTTTCTAAATGGTGTTGGTTTCTTTAAGAAGTTTCAGTATGTGTTCTTATCCTATTGAGATGGCTGAGATGGTCTAAGGTATCAGATTAAGATCCTGGTCTGAAAGGACATAGTTTCAAATCCATGAGGATGGACAAATGACCTATTTTTTCACTTACCGGCCAGGACGGGACCTTAAAAAGGACTGCTTTACCTTTTATTCAGAAATACCCTTTGTTGTTCTTGTTTACTCATGCATGGCATATATTCTAGAATTTTACACATGTTTACTCAGAAATTCAATTCATTTTACTCATTTATTAAAATCAATAAACTTAGATATCATTTTGGGGCATGCATATGGCACATGATCACTTTCTTACTCAGTTTTGCACCAATTTTTGTAGAAAGAATAACAATTCATGTTATTCTCTATGTTATATACGCTAGAGTCAGATCATACTATTTGTGCACTAGTTTCACACCAATTTTGCACTAGAAATGAATTTTATTTTGTCTATAGCAATCGATTCATTTTTTTGCATCAGTTTTACTCCAATTTTTGCACTAGAATGATCTATTGGAATTCATACATGGATTCCAAGCTACTTTACTACCTTGAGTTATGTGATCGAGTTAAACACATCTTGACTTCTTAAACACATTCTCCTACACATGAGGATTGAGGCATGAATAATCCATCCAATTGCTTCAATTAAAATACAACTACAATAATTCTACCCTCTCCAGTCACCAATTTTGCTCCAAAAATCTCATTGATTTGTGTACATGAAAAAGGTTTGCATGAAGCATAGTTTAATGTATGGTTTACATTCAAGCCTATTCAACACATGTAAGCTCAAATATAACTCCTCTCCTTTTACTCTAGTATTTTTGGTTTGCTACATTACTAGAATAAAAGGAGAAAAATGTATTCACTAAAATTAAATTTAATGTTAAAATAATGCACTTATGATCACTCATTATCCACACTTAGTCTACGCTTAGTTCTACGGCTTTAAATCGTTTTTCCTCTACTTCTATTCGGATGACTCTTTATCCTTTATAAATTATGATACTTGATATTCCTATTTTTCATTTCAAGTAGCCTAAATTCACTATTATATTTATTCACACTTCTAGTTTATTGTCTCTGCTCTTCAGCCAAGACCATTTTTTCAGGGCAATTCCCCTTGTCAGTAATGTTTGAAACCATCGGTTTCATCATCTCGCCAAATAACGACTAATTTCTCAAATTAAAATTCATAGAACAAGTTATCTCACAAGTTTCGTAAGTCCCATTCAAATAAATTTTTAAAATATCACAATGTAATCACATTTTCCATTCATTTTAATTCACTAGTAGACAAGAGGCTTCTATATTACAAATATCATATTTATTCTAACTTCACATTGAGAAGAAACTATCTATTCTTTCCAATTCTGAGTCCACATAGTCCAAGTAACCTTAAGCTAAGTTTGAATACACCTTCAAGGTCACAATTTATTGTTGAAACACATAATTAAATCAGGCCTACACTAGCATATAACATTACACCAGTGTTTTACACACACCATGATCCAAAACTCAGAAGTTCTGGTTGATAAATATTTCAATAGCATAGAAATAACATAGTAACAATGAATTCTCTGAGAAGATATGTATTACTCAAGATCACAATACAAATATATGCTTATCTCTGGGAAGATATGTCTATCTTCACATTTCGGGTTACCTCTTCATTTATACACATTTTGAAAGCATGGGGAGGATGTGGAAGGTCATCAATCTCGAAGGAGATTAAGTGGTTCGACTTCCAAGATTTAAAACAATATAGAATTCGAGGAATTACTATTTTTAGAAACTTACTATTTTTAGACTGCACTACTAAAATTAAAATTTGAGGCACTTCCATTGGGTTTTCAAATGTTAAATTTCATCAAGCAGAGCTCATACCATCTCACGACGTTCTTCTCATTCTTAGCTTTCCAACGGTTCAAACAGAGAGTCAATTGGAGCTACGGTGCAAAAGTTATGGCTCCTGAAAGTTTCGTTATCAATTGGTGTGGAACTGTCCCCTGAATTGTCGCCTAAATTGTTCCCTGGATCATTCCTCCCTTCTTGAAAAGCAATGGTCCTCATTGCATCAATGTTCCTCATCAGGAATGGTAGTTGTGTCTTGATTTGATTCTCTGTGAGCCACTCACCTTGGTGGCTAAGCTGGCCCCTTTTGACCACTCGATAAAGCGGAATAGAGTGTCATTTTGTTGTCTTCATCCAGATATCTACAATCTGATCCTCTTCCACTGGAGCAAAACTCTGTGGATCAAGCTCATCAATGTCTAGTTCTGCTACAATTGAAGTGTCAAATAGAGGTGGGGGATATGGTTTGAGGAGCTCCACATTGAATATTGGATGCAAACCAAGGTACGCTGGTAGGTTCAACTCAAAAGTATTTTCTCCAACTCCTTTGGTGGTGGTGTAGGGACCATATCGCATAAGCCAAATCTTTATGTGTGGGCCTGCAAGTCATTCCTTCTGAAGCCGCAACCAAACCTTGTCACCCACAGCAAAATGGTGTGCAATCCTATGTTTGTCATGGCGTTGCTTATACTTCTGATTCATCTTCTCTAGGATGTCATGAACTTGTTGTTGGTTGTGTTGCATTTGTTCAATAAATTTTGTTGCTTTTGCTGCCTCAGATCTTCCATGAGGTGTGTATTTCATGGTGGAAAATGGAACAACTAAATCAATTAGTGCCATCGGTTGGAACCCAAAACATACTTGGAATGGATTGTGCTTGGTCGAGCTGTACATCGCCCGATTGTATCCATGTTGTATGAAAAGAAGTCCCTCATCCCATGTGAGTGGATGTTTGGAGTGATACATCCAAATCATGTGAACAATCAAGTGGTTTACCACCTCTGTCTGACCATCAATCTGTGGATGGAACCAGGGGTTAAATTTGACGGTCACCCTTGCCCGTCAAGAAATTTTTTTGTGACGGTTTTTAAGATAATGTCACCTTGCACGTCACGTTCATTTATCATTTTTGACTTTCATAATTTTATATAGAAATTAATTAAACTTATTGTTCATGTGATCCCTTATACAAAACAAAATGGCGGTTAAAACCCAGGTCTAAACACGAGTTAAAAGGAGTATTGCATTGCTTGAAGCTTACTTTGTCCACATTGCTGCAAGAAGATAGAACCCTCTTGTAATGAGCTGCTTTCGGAGGCACAACTTCCTCGACTGCACACAACACTGCTACTGCTATGGCAGAAGGCTTGTACTCCACCAAATCTGCCTCTACAAACACATTGTAGGCAATTATATGAGATCAGTTTTAACTTCAAATTTAACCCAAATTGTTGTGTGTCTATAACAACGCTCAAACTATATCTAGATTTTGCCATGAGTGTTATTGTGCCTCTATTCAGTTCAAACTTCAAATTTTGTTCGATTGCCTTTGCATAAGATTTCAATGTTTAAATTGATTGCAACTGGTGGTAAGTTGAAATGTATCATAGACCACATGGGAGTTGTGTTATGAAAGAGAACAATGTGAGACCAGATGGGATTTGTGTTATAAAAGACAACAATATGAGACTTTCATTACAAAACAAAGTAATGCTGCACTTATATTACAAAATAGACCAATGTGAAAGGATTTGGGATACCTTTGACAGTGCTGAGAATGAGCTCAACAGCCCTCCCTATCAGAGCTCGGGGAGGGGAATTATTGCTTTCACTGGCACAGGAGGCAAAATAATCCACGAAGGAAAATGGTGTAACAGAACGCATTCTCCATTGCAGTGTGGTCAAGATCAGAAGCTCCATTCTTTGAATGGTATGAGCATCAAATATGCATCTTGCATCCTCCCCCTGTATATCAACAAAAACATCATATCAGATCTCTCATCCACATTGTCCTGCTCTAATGAACAACACAGCATAAATGTTGGTGCTATTTAATGTTGTTTTTACCTGCAAGTCTAAGAGAAGAGGAACAATGGTGTCTGCCATTTTAGCCGCGACGGATAAGCAAGCAACAGAGACCAGCTGATACATCTAAGCCTTGCAGGTACCTTGCTGCAATGGCGCTGAAGAACTTATATTTCCCTTTTGTACATACAATCCAAAGAAACAACAAACCCTTTACCAACAAAGAGTGCAGGCATTCGAGAAAACCAAACAGGATTGGCGCTTCTTAGATTTTTGAACCCTGTCGTTGACCTTGGCACGAGCGATTGCATTTATTCATCCAAGACTCTGAAGCATTTGATTAAGACTTAAAATATTAATTTGACCTGTTGTTCTAGGCTGCCAGTGTCACGGCCCATGAAGTGACACAACTTATAATGCATTTGGACTTGATGTCTTAGCCTAATATTAGACTCTTATTAATAATTTAAAAACGGTCAATTTTTTATATTGAACATCAAAATGACAGGGTAAATAATTTTTTGCCCGTTGACTGATACGGCCAAAAATTTAATCTAACTGTATTTTACGTGTAAAACCATCAAAAACGTTTAAACGCCTGCCAAATTTAACCCCTGGATGGAACGTTGTGGACTTCATCAACTTAGTATCCATCATCTTCCATAGAGTGGACCAGAAGATGCTCAAGAACCTGATATCTCGATCTGAGACAATGGACTTGGGGAGACCAAAATGGAGCCATACATGACTAAAATATAGTTGAGCAATTTCCTCAGCAGATATATTTTTCTTACAAGCAATCATGATAGCCATTTTTGAAAAATGATCAACTACCACAAAATACAGTCATTACCATGTTTTGAAGTGAGAAACCTAAGAGAAAATCCATTGAGACAGATTCCCAAGGCCTGGTTGGTTCTTGCAATGGCATGTACAATCCTTGCTTCTTATTTGTTGGCTTGGCTATCGCACATGGGGTGCAAGATTTGAGATATCTTTTCACATCCTTTCGCATATGGGGCCAGTATAAGTGTTTTTGAAGAACTGTCAATGTCTTTTTGATACCAAAGTGTCCAGCTGTCCTACTGAAGTGTGCTTCCCATATCATCTTTTGTTGCTCTGCAACTGGAACACAGATTTGCCCCATATGACAAAGGACATTATCTTGCAAATAGAAATTAGAAACATGTTTACCTTTTTTGAAGTGCTTGATATGTATCAACAAAAGTAGGATCTGCTCCATATAGAGCACCCCAAGTGGCAGTCTCATGTCCGCACAGGTCAAGAACTGTTGTGAGTGCAGTAATTGGTGGGCGGCTCAGACAATCTGCAGCTGTATTTGAGCTCTCTTTTTTGTGTTTGATTATCAAGTGGAATTGCTGAAGATATGTGGCCCACTTTTGGTGCCTCTCATTTCGTAATTTGCTTTGCGTTTGGATGAATTCCAATGGTTTGTGGTCAGTGTGGATGACCGTCTCTTTCCCCAAGATGTAGTGTTTTCATTGTTTGCAGGCTTGCACAATGGCATAGAGCTCCTTATCATATGTTGGATATTTCCTGACTGTATCAGTGAAAGTTTCACTGTGATATGCAACAGGTTGGCCATGTTGCATGATGACAACTCCTATTGCATATTCAGATGCATCTGTCATCAACTCAAAAAGTTGATGCAAATCTGGCAAGGCAAGAACAGGCGTTGAGTAAAGTCTATTCTTCAAATTCTCAAATGCCCTTTGTTGTATTTCACCTCACTGAAATGTAGCTTTAGCTCCTCCTTTAGTCACTTGGGCTAGTGACCAAGCAACATGTGAAAATCCAAGAACAAACCTGCAGTAGAAATTTGCAAGACCCAAAAAGCTGTGAAGCTCTGTGAGGGTCCTTGGTGTGGGCCATTCTCGAATAAACTGAATCTTTTCTGGATCAACATGGACCCCTTCCTCATTCACAATGTACCCGAGTACTGAATTGTTGTCATCCCAAATGTGCATTTGTCAAGATTTGCATACTTGTGCTTCCGAAGAGTTTGAATCATCTTACGAACATGTTGCAAATGTTCTTCCCATGTTTTGCTATAGATGAGTATGTCATCTAAGTAGACAACCACGAATGAGTTGGTGAAGGGTCGTAGGATGTCATCCATCATCCTCATGAAGGTTGTAGGGGCGTTAGTTAAGCCAAAAGGCATAACCAACCATTCAAAGAGCCCCTCCTTAGATTTAAATGCAGTTTTTCAGACATCAGTGGGATCGATGAGAATTTGGTGATAACCAAATTTGAGATCAATTTTGGTGAAAAACTTTGCACCACAGAGCTGGTCTAGCAGGTCATCAATCCTGGAGAGAGGGTAGCGATTCTTCACAGAGATTTTATTCAGGGCTCGGTAGTCAATGCAAAGCCTCCATGTTCCATTTTTCTTCGGTGCCAAGACAATTGGGCTACCACAAGGTGAAGAGCTTGCCCTGATGTGATCTTTTTGGATCAATTCTTGAATATGTCTTTTTATCTCATCATTCTCCAAAACTGATCTGCGATACATAGGACTATTAGGCAAAGGTGATCTTGAGATCAAATCGATAGAATGTTTTACCTGGGAAAGCAATGAAACTCCTGTAGGTGACTTGAATAAGTCATCATATTCCCCTGTGATTCATCATATTTGTGTTTGTTGTTGTGTTGATTGTATAGTCAAGTCTGCAACATTGGCCTTCTTGGATTTCTGTGGTTTGACCACCATGAGAACAAATTGCTTTGTCTTCTCCACCAATCTCTTGCATTATTTAGCACTGATCAGGGAGATAGATGTGGAAGGTGGTACCTCTGGTACCCTATAGCACCGTGTTCCAAGAGTGAGGGTGATCCTTCGGGTTCGTGATTCATATATGCCATGTCGCTCATACATGAACAATTGACCAAGGAGTACATCACAAACATCTAGATTGACCACATCACACAAGACTTTATCTTGGAATGGTTTTATAGCATATGAAAGAAGACACTTATGGGTGACACGGAGGTCTCTTCCTGAGCTCAACCATCCAATACTGTAGAGCTTTAGATGAGGCTTCATGGATAGATTTAAACTTTTCACAACTTTAGTAGAGATTAAATTCTTTTGACTCCCACTATCAAGAATGATATGCAGAGGCTTACCTTTTACCTCTCATTTGCAGTGAAACAATCTTTCCTTGTCATCTGGGCTTTTCTCACGGGTCTGTGATGAAGCGACGATGATGTCAGGGTTAGCGTCTACAATTTATTCTTTATCCTCTTCAACTGTGGGTTGTGTATGAGGCAACGTAGTAGATGTTGAGTATTGTGACTCAGAAAGCCACGACTTGATGGCTCAACATTCTTCTTTGGAGTGAGTTCCAGTTTTGTGGTAATCACACCATTTTCCAGCCTTCTTCTAAGATTTCTTATTTTGAAACTCCTGCTTCCAATTTTAGCCTTGTGTTTGACCTTCCTTGTCACTTTTCCATTTTGAGGTTTGACTCTTCGTATTCTTTTTGCCATGCTTCTATTCAATCTTCACTGCAAATTTGTATGCCTCACTGAGGATTTCCAAATTGAAGAGTTCCATTTCCCCCCGTATGTACGATTGTAGTCCACCATGATATTTGAGAGTCTTATGTTTCTCACTTTCTTGAATGCCCAATCTTGCAGACAAAGAATGAAAAGTGTCTGTGTAATCTTGAACAGATTGGTCATTACTTTGGCGAAGTTGTTGCCACTGTATGTATAGATCATCATATGCTCCGATGGGATAGTATTCTTCTTTCACCGCTTCCACAAAATCATCTCAGGTAGGTTCCACCTCCAGGGCAATGCCATCTGTACTGAACCTCTTTTTGTACACTTCCCACCATTTTTTCACAGGGAATGATGATTTCAAAAGAGCAAAAGTAATCTTTTCTCCATCGGTGAACTTATTTACAGAGAAGTAGGAAGACAATTGATCCAACCAATTTTCTACTATAGCAGCATTGATTTTGCCTTCAAATATAGGAATATCAAAATTTACTTGAACCTTGAAGGGTGTTGGGGCACTAAAAAAACGTTCCCTAGATGAGGAGCTAGGAAGTGTAGCCGCAGAGCCAGGATTTCCCATCGGAAGTGTTTGAAGAATTTAGGCAAATTGTTGCAGCATCTGCAATTGTTGCTGTTGGAGGGCTCCATTCACCATTTTCTTGAAAGGATCGGATGTCTCGGTGTCGTCTACCATTTGAAGTCGTTTGGAGCGAACAGGTGGAAAATTTGGAAGCTCTGTTGTTTTCCACCCAAGCTTTTTGTAGCCTGACCTCGTCCTCAGGATCATACACTCTCAAGACAAATCACTTTGATACCACTGATCTAAAACTCAGAAGTTCTAGTTGATAAATATTTCAATAGCATAGAAATAACACGGTAACAATGAATTTTCTAAGAAGAGATGTAGTATTACTCAAGATCACAATACAAATATATGCTTATCTCTGGGAAGAGATGTCTATCTTCACATTTCAAGTTACCTCTTCATTTATACACATTTTGAAAGCATGGGGAGGATGTGGAAGGTCACCAATCTTGAAAGAGATTAAGTGGTTCGACTTCCAAGATTTAAAACAATACAGAATTCAAGGAATTACTATTTTTAGACTGCACTACTAAAATTAAAATTTGGGGCACTTCTATTGGGTTTTCAGGGGTCAAAATTCATCGAGCAGAGCTCAATACCATCTCACGACGTTCTTTTCATTCTTAGCTTTCCAACGGTTCAAACGGAGAGTCAATTGGAGCTATGGCGCAAAAGTTATGGCTCCTGGAAGTTCTGTCATCAATTGGAGTGAAACTGTCACCCGAATTACTGCCTAAATTGTTGCTTGGATCACACCATTGTAGCATGACAAAACTCGAATTTTGATCCATTTTTAGAGTATTGGTATGTAAACAACACTCAACATAGGGGGTGTTGAGGTTAAGTACAACTTCATTCACTAACCCATTTTCCCATTTAATGTATTTATTTCTCATTGTCTATTGAGCAACAGTTCCAAGTGAAGAAGGTACACGATGGCACTCGAAACAAAATCTAGTGATCCTAATCGAACACATAGGACTTATAGGTGAAGGCGTACTAGTCTAAACTTATATAGAAGGTAAAAACCCTATCGAACTCTAACACATCATATTAACAACATAAGTTGGCCTTGTTCGAATATTATGACCTTGTCTCAGATTCAAACAGAGCCTTATTCCTAATTCACAATGATCTCACATAGTCCCACAATCGATCACATAATCCCTATTGCAGTCCATTATATTTGAGTGCCAATTAAGTTGTTTGTCTTTTATTCTTTCCCCTTTTAACATATTTCTATAAATAACAAGTTCCAAATCAATCTTGTATATTTATTGCATATATTATACATTCTAATTTTACTCAGCAATTTGTCATAATTGGATTAACACTTGTTTAATTCCATAATTGAATTAACATTTGTTTAATTCCCCAATTTTTATAAAATACTATCCAATGACTTTTTATAGGCTTTTGCATGAATTGAGAAAGAAAACCAACATTGAAATAAATATATGGTCTAGCTGTGGTCACATAGATCAAACTCCCAATGAGTTGTATATATATTTAGTCGCATATAAAAATTTTGTAGTATCTTTTGTGGTCAATTTCAAATTTTGTTTGATGGGTATATTGAGAGGCTTGTCAGGAAAGTCCAAGAACAAACACACCTTTGTTCTGATTCCTCTTGTTGGATCTTACTTCTCAGAAAGAGCACAATATGATTACCAAATATAAGCAATTATAAATGCGGAAATACCCAGAAACACAAGTAGCTAGAATTCACCAATAGCACAGAATATGAGAGACAATACACTATCTAGTATTAACACTTTATAGAAAAGAATACAACAAAGAGCCGCCACACTCTTTCACCTTACAGAGGTTTGCCACACCTCAAGTGTATAGTAATTCTTCTCACACAACACTCTCCTACACAAAAAAGGGTCCCAACAACCAACTCACAAACAGAATTGGTGTTCACCTCTCCAACTAGTCAGTACTAACCCTGCCAGTTCACCAAGCACTCAAAAGTACTTCAAGTTGATCTCCCATGAACCTGCAACCTGCAATTCAACAGACCATACTCACATGTAGATCCCCTATGAGCTTGCAACAACCTGCAACTCAATGATCTTACAATGGAAGCAACTTACTTGCCTTCCTTTCTATCTCATGCCTTAATTACAATACATGCCAATGGGTCTATAAATAGATCCCTAACTCAAACACTAACTTAGACTCTTAATTTAGACAATTATCCTCGCAGCCAAAGACTCTAACTGGCCTTTACATGCAAACACTTCATTCACTTAACTAACTGTCTGTGTAACGAGCAGTTCTGGAACACACAGGCAACCGACGTCGGTCCCTGCTAGTCTGGTTCTGCCGACGTCGGCTGACTCCCTACCGTCGCCAGTGGCCTTCTGCACTGGTCACGACCGATGTCGGTCCTGCTGCCGATGCTGGTGCTCCTGGATCTCAGCAACCTTCCTGTTCCACCTGTTTTGCAAAGAGTTGAAGCTTTTAGCTCCACAACTCAACAAGGCTTAAAATATTCCATTCCAAATTTGCTCAGAATGTCTTCAGTATATTTTAGTCGAGTGATGATATATCTTGCTTTTTAAATTATTTCAATACGCAAATAATAATGAAGATGACCCAAATATTTTATTTCAAAGCTTTTCATCAAATCTGATTTAACTTGTGTATTGTATCTTTCAATGTTCCCTGTGATAAGATTATCAACGTACACCACTACAAATACAACTATTTTGTCAAATGTTTTAGAAAAAAGAGTTGCATCTTCAAACTCAAAATGTTTGAAGTTCATATTCAATAGGTGCTCAACTAGTTTGTTATACCACGCGTGTGGGGATTGTTTACAATGATTTTTAAAATTTTCACACTTTGGGCTTTTGGTCGTTTACTGAAAAACCTTCGAGTTGTGTCATGTACATTGTCTCCTTGAGATTACCATTCAGAAATATAGTTTTAACATCCATTTAGTGAAATTTCCATCCACTGTGAACTACCAAAGCCAACATGGTTCGAATGATAGTCCATTTTTTTTATGTGCAAAGGTTTCGTTATAGTCAATGCCTTACTTCTGTGCATATTCTTTTGCGACTAGCCATCTTTTGTGTTTTTCAAGTGAGTCATTCGCTTTGTAATTGTGAAAACCCCACTTGCAACCATTTGGTTTCTAGCCAATTGGAGGATCAACCAATTTCTAAGTTTCATTCTTGAACAATGCATCATACTTACTTCTCATAGCATTTCCCCATGCCTTGTGATTTTCAGCTTATTTAAAATAAGGCATTCAGAGTTAAATGCAACATTAAGTTCTTATTTAGGAAGGTCTTCCAAGGTAAGATTTTCGATCTTATCTTGAATTTAATCAAGGAAATATTATTAAAAAAATTATGTTTGTGTGTGCACTTCTTATACTTGTTTTCTTGACATCATCAAATCTGACATCTTTCAATGTCAGTTCAACCCATCCTAGGATTTTTCTATGTATCTTGTTGAATCACAAGTGCTTTAATTTCTAAACTTTCAGCTCCATTTTTTACCATCGAACCATCCTCTAATAAATTTTCATTGTATTCTATAAGGGAGTGTTGTTTTAAGTTATAGGAGTCAATAGAGATTCAAGTGTTTCCTAATTGACGAACCCTTTCACTATTTGGAACCTCCATATCAACCTCCTTGAAAACATATAATTTGAAATATTTTCTAGTCGATTCAATTGTCAATAGATGTTTGAGTTGTCCTTTAAAATTTCTCAAAACATGACATCCCTTGCATAATAAATTTATTATTGTTCTCATCATATACCCTGTATTCTTTTGAAGACTCAGAGTATCCTAAAAGCATGAGTTTATGACCCCTGTGTTCCAATTTGTTTATTTTCTCCTTTAGGATCAATGCATAACACATGGATCTAAAAATCTAAAGATGTCGCACTAATGAGAGATGAGAACACCATACGTCATTTGGAGTCTTCATTTGTAGGGTGGTTGATGGTGATTTATTACAAAGGTATATTGTTATCTATGTTGCTTATGCCAAGAAGTGTTGATCTACCCCTTTGAGAAACAACATTGCCCAAACCATATTCATGACAATTCAATTCATCCATTCAACTACTTCATTATGATGTGGAGTGTAATCATGATGCTTGATTCCGTTCTATTTGAGATAGGTTTCAAACCCCTGTGAGGTGAACTCGCCACCATTATTAGTCTTCAATGTGTCAATTTTGAATTGGGCTTCATTTTCATCTATGGTTATAAACTTTTAAAATGTTTTGAAGGCTTTTAATTTTTTCTTCAAAAAATATATCCATGTCATTATATTGTAGTGATCAATGAACAACATAAATTATTTTTTACCACTAGCAGAGAGGATTGGGAGAGAACACAAATCAAAGTGAACCAGTTTCAACTTTATGTCTCTTTCATGTTTCTCCAAAATTTAGGATTCACACTATTAAATGTTTATGGGTAAAATAAGAAAGCCTACAACATCATTTTTTTGCATAATGTAAATGTTATCATAGAACGTGTTCCCAAATATAACATACCAAAAAAGACTAGTTGACATCTTTTCTTATGTGAGATGAACAACGTTCCTTAACACTAGTGTTCACCTCTAAGTTTCAACAATTTCCCTTCCTTGTATTCAATCAAAATGTATACGTTATCACATTTTTTTGTGACTTTCACCTCTCTATCATCAAGCAATATGGAGTGGCCTTGTTGTCGAGTTAGCGCAAGACACATCAAGTTTCTTTACAACTGAGAAAGGTATAGTACTTTTTAAAATGAAATTTTGATGTCTTGGTGACTTGAGCTGGATCTTACCCTTGCCTTGAGTTTGAAGACTTATTTTGTCTGCCAAATATATTGGGCTGCAACTTTCTTCATGAAACTTCTCAAAGAAGTTCCTTCAGAGAGTTATGTACTAAGTGGCACCAATGTCTAAAACCCGAGCATTATCCTAGGTTGAACTCTCTGAGGCATTATTCATTCATTAGAGATGGAAAACATTCAATCACAAGTGAACTTTCTATTTTTTGTAGGCTTCAATCTTCTCCCATGGTGTCTTGCATTCATGGATCTCATGACTCTCTTTTCTATCGTAGCATTTACAATGCAAGTGTTGTTTGTCATTCAACTTTTATTGATTGTTTTTTCCTAATTTTTCACCTCACCCTTTGTTCTTCCATTTACCCTTTTCATTTCATGAATTGTTGAAAGAATTTCCTTTTTGATTTGCATAGAAAATGCTTTCTCTAGTGGACTTTGTTTTTCTTCTAAAGGCTTTTTCTCTTTCAACCATTTTCTTAACTAACTGATTAAATGTGAGTCTTCAACAAATTGCTTGCTTGCAATGACCACATATAGGTTGAGTAGGTAGGAAGAAGAGCATTTATGAAGGTGGTCATATAAACATCATTTTTTATGCCAGCGACATCAAAATCATGCTTGATTGTGATTTCAGAATCCAAACTCATGACATCCTCATTTTTCAACTTAAGATTGAACAGTTTCAACTGTAGCTGTATGAAATCCAATTATGAGTATGAATCATACAATTCTTTCAATTTGTGAAAAGCTTCCCATGGAGTGTTGCACCCCTGAATGTGATGAAACACCACTGCATCAACTAAGGCCCTAATCAAGGCCAATGCTTTATAGATTTTTTATTTCCATGATGGAAACTCCTTTGCATCCTTTGGTTCAATGGGTTGATCATCACCATCACAAATGTTGAACTACAAGTCATTGAAGACTAGTGCATTCTCAACTTGTCTAGACCATTATAGAATTGTTTATTTGTCAGTTAGAGTTATGCCAATAATTATTTTTATAGAATGCTTGTTTTCAAATGAAAGGAGATGGAAAGGTTCCTTATCACTCCAAAAATGTCCCTTTTTGATAGACCACCATACCAATACCAAATGTTTGTATATGTTCACCCTTCCTAGATACCCATCGGTACGTGGAAGAAACTTGTCCTTTCTATATACCCAGTTGTATGTGAAAGAGACAATAAAGTACGTGAAATGAAAATGGTACATGGTAGCTATGAAATACATGAAAATGATTTTCTATATTTATGACACCCACTTAATGGCATGTCCTTGTACATGGGCATGATAACCATATATACGCTCTTGATCACTATCAAGATTTACATCTAGTGATAATCATAGATGGGTAACATATGTAAGGGAAAATGAAAGTTTTTCATTATTTATCCCCCTAGATTTATAGGGACAAATACACATACGCCATTTTTTTAGTTATATTAGGCTATAATTTGAGTAGTTCTATCATGGCAGGTTAACCCATAAATGTGAATTAGAGGCACTGCTATACTGAACACTATGTATTTTATTTTTTCATAATTTGATTTATTTTCAAATTTTGTTCAAATTTGGAAAATGAAATTTATGGTTTTGCAATTTGAATTAATTTCTTTGATGAGTCATGTATGTTTATCCATCCAAATATTATACTCTTTTTGAGAGATTAAAAGTATAAAATAAAGAATATTGACTTGTCTTGGCATATGAAATCAGATTATAAGAAAAAAAAAAAAAAATTATCCTAGCACCTTTTGGCACTTTGTGGTATGATGACACGCCAAGTGGAAGATAAAAAAAACTTGATAGGAATTTAATTCACACCAAAATGAGATGAAATTCAAAAATAATGTTTCCATGTAGCTGAAAGCAATCCAAACATGCCAGAAATAGCCAAACTACTTTACCAAAGTAAAAAAATAGTTGAACAATATGCCTTGACCAAAGTCAGGATCTCAAATCAATGCGCCACATAAGCGTAACAAGTCTAAAATACCACATGGCAGTATTCTACAACAAAAATGTAGGGCTTTTAATCAATACACCTTTGTTTCAGTTGAAATGCCCCTTTCTAGCAAATTAAACTGTCAAAATGCTTTCTTTTAAGGTTGAACACAGTCCAAAAATAGGTGAGACACCTTTATAAAGTCATGAAATAAAAAATAGTCAATACAATGATAGAGAAGTGGTACATAACTCCACATAAGTAGAAACTCATAACGCCTTGTTACGAAGTTGATTGCCAAATAATTACCACATAACCCCTTGTTAGTGGCACACAACAGTCTAAAACCTCTATACACAACCATGATACCTATTTAATCACTTAAATGCCTACCAAAAATAGCCAACAATGTCCTCATACATCTACTATGCCTCTAAGAATAGCTTCTACATAGTCCTGGGAGTAGAAGGTTGAATGTGAAGAGATTTGATTGGTGGGAAATAGAGAATGGAGAAAGAAGATTGACTAATGAAAAAAAAATTGATACCAATATTAGGTGAGATATTAAATGGAAGGACAATGAAAAATATTTGGTGCAATCCAAAATTGTATTCACAATTCAATTTAAAAATAAGAAACATTAAAATATATAAATCCAATATTTTTTTGTTATTTTCACCTTCTAAGGTAACTCTTCCTATTCCTATGGGAATGAATCTTCATCTATATCAAGACAAAAGTATGACACCTAGGATTATAACAAATATTATACAATATTATTACATAGAATCCAAAATCTGAATAATAAATGTAGACCCATAAGCTAAAGGGGTATAGTAGACTCCATACATAGGATATGTTGATAAGAAACATTTGGGGCTGCAGTGCCCTTATAACTAAATATGTAATATATGATAGAAACAATGAGTACCATGATCCCATTGGGAAAATGAATATATATATGTAATCAATATGGAATAAGTGTGTGTATGATTCCCTATAGGAAAAGAGATATAATCATATATGAATCCATGTTTTTTATTTTTTAGTAATATGTGTAAAAGAATAATAAAAAACCTAATACAAAAAGGCATGAGGCTGTATATGAAAAGGGAGGACCAAAGCTCACAAACTAGAGGAATAAGATGAGGAGGGTTCTAATAAACTTATGGATTCTCTAAAAAATCAATGCCTACAGTGACTAAAGATCCCAATAAATGTGATATCATCATTGGGAAACCAATGCAAGTGCTAAGAATAGGCTCAACAATCAAATGAGCAAGCCCAATGAAACATAGCAAAAAACATGAAATAAGTGTCTAGAAGAATGTTGATGAGAAAAATCCAATGTAAAATCAATAAGATATAATAATGCAATCAATATCTAGAGGAAGCCACAATCAAGGTACAACATATAGAAGAAGAAATCTATGTAAAAGACTATGGTGCAATAACGATGTATCAATGAAGCCCAAATCTTAGTCAAAGAGATATGGATGAAATGATACCCAAGTGTAATTTATAAAAAAGTATAGATCTCAAGGAAAGCAATTAAATTTACTTATCCAATGTAATAATGATATGCAAATAAATGCATGTTGATATCCATGTACAAAATCAAGATATGTATACTCTTATGTAAAGAAAATTGGAAGATGCATGATATATGCAAAGTGGCTTGATATAGTAACTACATAAAAAATAGAAAGCTATCATTGTGTAATAATCACTAATATATATAAATTCCCCCATATGTGAGGCATGAAATGAGTCCATAACCATATATATCATGAATATCCTACATCTCACCTACTCAAAATATACCATGAGAAGTATGTATGGAAACATGAATGTGGAAAAAATCCTCTAAGATAGGTACAATAGGCATGATATGAATAATGTGACTAAGATAAAGGCAAATCAATTTTTGTTTTTTGTCATTTATGATTGTTTTTTATTTTAAAATTTTGTATTGTTTTTATGTTTTAGTATTCCATGCACACAATAAGATATGTATAATGATGTATTAATTAAGTGCTAGATGTATGCATGACTAGTGTAAATTTATATGTGTGTATATGTTCTATGTAAAGCATTGTAGTCATAAATATATAAATAAGAAAAACTAAGCAAAAAAAGTGGCATACATCAACTGAAAAAACATTAGATCATGAATAAGGAAATCATCATGGATGATGAGGTATAAAGCCAATGTTTACTTCAAAAAAATAAGAGTTGAAAATTTGGATATGTCTTTGGCTATGTGCATGGAGTTGGGGGACAATTTCGTAGACATTATCCACAACACATAAGCGTTATTACATAACACATGCATTATAGCTTGGGAAACCTCAAGCCATAATGCGTATGTGTTTTTGGTAAAAATAATGCGTATGCATTATAGGAACACGTACACATTCCTAATAAGGAATGCATATGCATTCCTTAAACATAAAAAACAAAAAAAATCGAAACCCCAATTCTTTTTTTCCTCGTCCGACTCACATTTTTATCTTCCCAATCATATTTTGCCCTCCCATTCATGTTTTACTCCCTTAGCATGGAAATATTTGGTTTTGCTCCCATTAGTAGCATAAATCATTGGTTTTGCTCCCACATTTGCAAGATAAACGATGTTGTTGTGAAGAAGAGGTAAGTTTTTTGAATTAAATCAATTTTTGTGAATGTTTTCATAGTTTAATTTTTAATTTTTCTCCAACAGATCAGCATGTTCCGCCTAACCCTCCACCCAAAACTCCTAACCCTCTGCCTAACCCTCCTATAATTCCACTAGATCCCTCAAGCAGTCAAGAGGATATAGTTTCACACATAGTGGAGAAAAAAATTGAAATTGAGCAGATAATTAGGAGAATGAGGGAGCCCACTTCCATGAACATCCACTGCACCTATTTGGCCAATACCTTAGAGTTAGTATTAGGTCAAGTTGACTTGATAACGAGTCAAATTGATAGATGGAGTTCATATAGGGATAGTTGTAGGGCTTACTATGCTGATAAATGTCAACATATGAGGTGAAGAAGAAAAAAATGACAAAATAATAAATTTGTGCCTTATTTATTGACCTATCCACCAATGCACCATTTACCATAACAACCAAACGTTTCCAAATCCTTCAATGCCAACACAATTTGATTAAAGCCAATTTTTGGGAGTGATGGTGGATGGTGTTTGATTATCCACCTTGTAATAACCATGAGGTCCCTTTGTATTTTTTGAGGAAACTCTATTGTGAGTTTGTCCTCAATGAAATTCTAAACTATTTTGACTATGGTGAGTTTCAGGGCCAAGGGAAAGGCTCTACATGGGATAAACCAGGTGCACATCATGCACCTAATCGGCCTACAAAAATCCCTACCCAAAAACCACTTCATCTGGAGATTCCCTCTATGGTGGATGTTGTGGAGATAGACACTTTACATGCACTTAGTGCGCTTATTGATACACTCGTTCATCATATGAGTAGGATTTTAGAGACAAATGCTAAAGATACTTCACCTAGTGGTTTTACCTGACCCCACCCATGCAGATCTTGTGGTGTTATATGCACCAGATCTTTAGATGATGACTATGGCGCTTCAAGGGGCTTGGAGGATATGGTCTTGACTGATGAGTTATTGGTACACATATTTGGTTTGGATACATTGGGACTCTCTACACACATGTAGGTATCTTTTATATATATTTCATTTTAAAATTTTAAGTTATATTTTCAAATTAAAAAGGTAAAAATTAATTTATTCATTTAAATTGAATAATATGTATATGTTTTTTTTTGTGTTTCAGGAGGAGACATTGCCTTTAACATCATAATTTCAATTTACTAAGTTAGGTAGTGGGCCAACCACTACTAAATCTATCCATGTCAGTACGACACCATATACATTTATAGAGTTAAAATTTCAAGCGAATCTTATATACTCTAGATGTACATTCATACACCTTAATTACAACATTGGTAGATTTTGTGTAAGAAACTATAAAATACCTAATATAATTTTATTGGAATTTTTCTTGTTTGATGTATTAACATGGATTGGCATAGTGTTATAAATTCATCCTCCATCTCAAATTTTTTGCTTTTATTTTGACTTTCAAACTATGTTTTTAATAACCAAAATCATGCACTTGTAAAGAAGACTGTCCACTCACTCTTATCTCTACAATATCCAAGTTTGTTTTCTGTATGTTTCTTTAGATTTTGATGAGACCTATTTTATAAGGTTATAGACACTCTTAAAAGGTTTGTATAGATGTCGCCCATAAAATCAACCTATCACTATAGGTGTCTTAACTTGATTAAAAATCAATTCACAAACTTCTCAACAAACACCTATACAGGTTACTTGTCTTATCAAAATGACTGTTTCTAAGGGATTTCTATCACACCAATACTCAACTAGACTAAAAAGTAATAAATGTCTATAATAAAAGTATTCAAGGTGTTAACATGATCAAAATTTCAAAACAAATCAACTTAGGCACCATAGCTCATAGGATTGTCCTCAACTCTACCAAGTCATTGCCTTAAGACAATTAGGCCTAATGACCTTAATTAGGTCAAAATACAAAATACACCTCAACAAAGCTATACAAGCATCCAAACCAGTGTATATAGGTGTATCAAGAATGTTTCAACACCTAACTTGCACTTAATGACTTAATTTCACAAAATTCACTCATAAATCCTCCCTCGTTGTCTTAAAGATACAAGGTTGTAGGTTTACATGAAACTCAAATTTCAATAAATGTGATTGTAAGGATTTATTAGATCCAAACCTTTGGAATTGTCTTCTAGGCTTGTTTGTCTAACTATTCCCAAGTTTTTATGAAATTTCAAGGATTCAAATAGAAGTTATAGTCCTCCAAAGATGCAAAGTTGGTCTTTTATACTTTTTCCTTCACCTTGTGCATCCCTGAAATGATAGATTCAAACTAATCATGTTGTTAAAGAATTCTCCAAGTTTATGATGTGTTAATTTAGGTCCTTATTCCTCTAACAAACCTGTCTCAAATTAGAAAATTGATCTTTGAATACTTATTAGGTCATTTAAGACCTTTAAATGAGTAAGAAAGATAGATATGACCTTAACTAAACTTAGGAGACTCCTATCTAGGTCTCAGACCTTCTATAATTTATTAGACACATTAATTATTATAATTTAAGCAAATATTCACTCAAATACATTTGAAAATTCAAATAACAAGTATTGGAGGTAAAATAATCCAAGACCTCTAAATGACCTGAGACACACACTAAATGCCTCATTCAAGGATTATTGACACCTATCAACCCTCCTAAGACTAACTATAGGACCATATATACAAGTTTTTAGGATGCTCCTACATCAAGAAGTGTAGGAGATGCATCATTACCTTGGATGTCTTATCATTCTCCCTCATGAAGCTGACACTTCTTGCCTTCGGTGTGGTGTTACAAGTCACGTTGCACATATCCACTTGTCACATCCATGCTTCCCATGACCTCATTAGATCTTTTCATATCTTATGAAATACTAAGTTTATTATCAACTTGTTTAATCAATGAATTGCCCTAGTTATTAATTATTAGGTTATTTTTTAGCTGATGACTAGGATGGACACTCCTCCATCATTACGAGTCAAGACAAACTCAGGCATTGTTGTTGTAATTTCATCTGCATAGGCACTCACCGGGGTATGTATATTCACTTGTAAATATGAATTGTAATTTAATACTTTTATTTTAAGAATTTTATTATATACTTGGGCAAATATAACTTATATGCATGAATGTATTGTGTATGCAGGGTTGTCATATGACATTTGATAGTCTGATTCAGATGACTACTATGATAGCTCCTCATGTTTTGTCATCATTTAACACACTTATTCATGCATTTGAACTTGGCACTAACCTAGTCGAGTGTCAATGGTAAATTGAGAAGGGCCCTGAGCTTGCATTAAGTCCATGTTCAAATGATTTTTTATTATAGTTTAAAATGAGTTACTTAGCTTGGTTGCATGTGTATACTTGTTAATTTTATAATAATTTTTGTATTTGAATAGGTTCAGTTGTAAGTGAGCTATGAGTGTAGTATTCACAGTCAAACCTTGCAGAAATCCAAAGCATTTAGTATATCTCCATCTACAAGTAGGGCATCCTAGGAAGAGTCCTCTTCGATTAAGGTAAAGAGAGGGAGACTATTTGATGATTAGGATGTTGTATATGATGTACTTTTTTGTACACCTATATGGTAATGTATGTATTTTTAGCATTGTACATGTGTATATGATGTATTCACCTGACATTAGATACTATGTTATTAAACATGATATAATTTTTTGTATACCTATATGGCAATGCATGTATTATTGACATTGCATGCCTATATATGGCATTTGTACATGGCATTCTTATTTTTTAGATGAATATTTAAGAAAACCAATGAATTAAGTCTTGTTTGAATCACTTATGTTTAGAGTTTAATGAATAATTGGTTTTCAAGTATTCTTAATGATTACAAATTTTATGAGATTGAGAATTACTTGTTAGGATAATGTTGCAAATTAGATTGGTATGATAGAGCCTATAGTTAAAAAGATTGACATTTATTATTCTTAATAAGCTTTGTTTCTATAAGAATGAAAATGAAATAAGAAGTAAGGGGTGTTGAACCTATCTTTTTTTTAATTGAATCCTATACTGATCATTGTAACCTAGAAACAAGTTCATGAAAGTTGCAAACATTGTACTTGTGTTTAGAGTATTATGAATGATTGGTTTTGAAGTATTCTTAAGGATTACAAATGTTATGAGATTGAGAATAACTTGTTAGGATAATGTTGCAAATCAGATTGGTATGACAGATCCTACAGTTAGAAAGATTAACATTTCTTGTTCTTAAGAAGCTTTGTTTCTATAATAATGCAAATGAAATAATAAGGGGTGTTGAACCTATCTTTTTGTTAATTGAATCCTATATTTGTGATTGAATCAATCTTAGATTGGTAGTTAGACACCTAGTCACTTATCTCAGCTCTGAGTCTTGTGAATGGAGTGGGATTAAGGGAAATAGACCCTTATTATAAATAAAGAATATTAGTGATTGCATTTGAATTATGTTTGTATGCTCATGGTCATCTACAGTTTCTTGCAAGTCCAAAACTCTAAGTTATTAGTGGTATACGCCTTATAAGGTAGAATCAAGGTAGAATATTGTTTTGAACATGTGAATTTATTGTGGACAGAGTCTATATAGGAGGAATAAACTCAAGAAGGTGTCTAAAAACTCAACTACATAATTTTAAACCCTCTCAGCCTATACATAGACTGGTAAAATCAAACCTAGGGTTTTGACCTAGAAGTGTGCATATCTTGAAACCTAGCCATTGAAAGTTCTTAGAAAGTTGTAATCTGATGTGTTTTCACAAGGTCTAAAAGAATCAAGAAAATTTATAATGGTATGGATAGGACAAGTATGAATTTCAAGATTGAGCTTTATCATAGGACTAATGGAGGCCTAATGGGATTTTAAGAGTGTGAGACCAAGGGAGATGGTTCAAGAGCCTTGGTAAGAGAGTCAATAGATTATGAAGAGTAAATAAATTGTAAAGAGGAGACCTCTTAACAGGTGATGAAGTCTCTCCTTCCAATGGGAAGGGTTTTACACTCGTGAAGAAGCTCATATCAGTCAAGGCAAGCTAGCATTATCTATAAGAATTTCAATAAACCCTTTAATACGCTCTTTAGGCCTTAAATAATCTTGGAAAGTGCCTAGGACTTCTTCATGCCATGGGGAAGACCATATCCTATCTCCACTCCCTCTGAAACATCCCCAAATTCCATCTCTAAAACTGAGAGAGTAGGAAAATAGACTTTGAGAGAGAGCATGTAGTCTTTGATTGGTATTAAGGGATCATAATAGTTGATACACTTGAATGTATCACTTCACTCTCTTCAAACTTCAAAATCTTACTTTAAGCCCTTTATGACCTATTCACTCTCTTTTCCCTTTCAACACATTCTTGATTGAATGGATACAAAAGACCTTTTTAGTGTTGTATTTGGACTAAAGACCAATTTTATGAATTTTCAATAGGTCTTTCACATGTCTCAGTGGTTTTCTACTGTATATAAACCAATTTCTTATTGGTTTAGATTTCTTTTTTATCAAACAGTGATTCAGACCTATTTTTGTCAAGAGACCTAATTATTCCACTAGTAGGTCAAAACTTAGATGATGGCTTATTTTCCTAAACCAACACCTCAATCAAGGATGAATGATGTTTTTAGATGAGAATCAACTATTACTTGGCATATTTTGGCTCAAAACTAAGTAAGATATGTCAATTTTCCTATTCATTATCTAGAGGAACTTAGAGTTCTGATTATTAATGTGGATAACTACTCAATATGTCATCTATATACTTATTTTGACTCCAAAACACTTGAAATGGTTTACTAACCTTCTTAACTAGGTCTCCATTTATTTTCATCAAATTATATGGGCTCAAAATGGATTTATGACCATTTTTCAATCAAAACCCTGTAACTAGGGTTTTCCTACACTTTAAGAACCTGAGAGTTAATTAACCTTGTTTCATAAATATAAAAGAGGTTATTTGAAATATAAAAATTGTATAGGACTTCTCACTCACTTATGTAACTCATCCAATCCTTAGTTTTAAACTATACACAAGTTTCATCATACAAACAAGCTCTACAAATAGTGATTTTCAACCAAAATTGGTCCGTGCTAATTAAAAAGGACTTTCAAAGTCTTGAATTCACAATCTTTTGATTGTTTGAGTTCAAGTAAATTCAAATAAATCATTTGCAAGCACCATATACTAATCACAATCACAATAGAAAACACACACATTTACACCCCCTTTAGGTATGATTCAAAGATTCTTGCTTGATGTTTGTTCCTGAAGAAGCTCCTTTCATCTTGATACTCATGTGTATCCTTTTGGTTTGTTCCTCTAAGAAAAGAGTGCCCATTTTTGGCTCCAAAACTCTCTCAAGACCTATATCAATTTAACAGATCATAAAATAGACACTTTAAGCATATAAAATAAGTAGGACCTTTCTAACATATAGGAAGACTCTAAAGGACTAACAAAGACTATTGACTCTACATAACACTTTAAAACTCTCACATGGACACCACACTATTTTATAAAAAGGTTTCTCCTGCATCAATAGTTTTAAACACTTGGCTCCATTTAGTCCATGATACCCCTTGGCCAAGCTTTGAAGCCACATTGACCACTTGTAGGTGGCCATTTAGGCCTAATTAGGCCTAAATGGCCATCTAGGTCTATTGGCCTATTTGTGAAACCTCCAAAATTCCTAATCTAGTATAAACCACAAAAGTTTCCCTTGCTAGTGTCAAGATCCTTCCATTACCTATAGGCATTCAAATTAGCCTAATTAGGCCTAGAAAGCCTAATAGGCTCCTTGACTAATTAGTAACCTCTTGAAGGATTTTTGACCCTTGAAACACTTTGACAAGATTCAAACAAACCTTTAAAATATCTTAAAACTCAATTCCAATGCCACTATCTTCTAGCCACATGTATATGGTTCACTTGGACTATTAGGCCTATTAGGCCTTTTAGGCTTCTTAATGACCTCCAACTAGCATTTTTTCCTTCATGATCTGCAAGTGAAAATATATCAATTAAATAACATATATATAGGCAAATTTCATGTGCTTTAATGATTTTTTTATCCAATTCCACCTGCAAGTGCATTTTTAATACTATTCAGGAGCACGAAAACACTGACAACAAATGTTGTCAAAGTTGAAGCTACAGTATGAGAACTCCATTTTTGGTGTTTATTGGCTGAAAATTGATACTTCCAACATGTTCAAAGGGGAGGATAACATCTAGGACTAGGTTTTTAGACTCCCATCTGGCCTGGTCGACAAACCCACCACCCATTCCATACTCAAGAATGCCCTTCCCAATACAAGAAAGATGTTGATTTTTAGCCTAACCTCAGGCATGCATAAATCCAAAACTATAAGTCATATGGACAAATCATAAGATCCTTATTATGCATGGGAAATCCCTCTAATTTCACCCCATATCTATTTTTAATCACCTCTAAGAGCAATCTATGATAGAAGTTGCAGTAATGGGTCCTAAAATGCAACTTTTTGGCAGTCAAGAGATAACTTGTTGACCTCCAACTAGAATTTTTGCCTTCAAGAATAGTAAGTGTAAATCCATTACTTCAATCACATATATATAGGAAATTTACATGTGTTCCAATTATGATGACATCCAATTCCACCTGCAAGTGCATTTTCACTACTGTGTAGGAGCATGGAAACACTGACAACAAATATTGTCAAAGTTGAAGCTACATTTCAAGAACTCCATTTTTGGTGCTTATTGGCTGAAAAATGGCACTACCAACATATCCAAAAGGGTGAATAACATCTAGGACTAGGTTATTGGCCTCCCATCTAGCCCAATCGACAAACCCACCACCCATTCTGGGCTCAAGAATGCCCTTCCCAATACAAAAAAGATGATTTTTAGCCTAACTTTAGGTATGCATAACATCCAAACTATAAGTCATATGGATGAGTCATAAGATCACTCTTGTGTATGGGAAATCCATATAATTTCACCCCAGATCTAGTTTGAATCATCTCTAAGATCAATCCATAGTAGAAGTTGCAGTAATGGGTCCTAAAATGCAAGTTTTTGGTAGTCAAGAGACAACTTGTTGACCTCCAACTAGCATTTTTGCCTCCAAGACTTGCAGGTGAAAATCCATCACTTTGAGCACAACTATATAGGTAAATTACAAATGATCCAATAACCATGACATCTAATTCCACCCACAAGTGCATTTTCACTACTGTTCAAGAATGCCATACCAATGAAAATATGCAAATTAATGAACAGTGTGTTTGTTTTGTGTGTAACATTGATATATAATACCATATGAGGCAATTTTAATGCATTTAGTTTAGATAGAATCCATGTAGATCATTATAAACAAGCATATTTATGTGTTTGGAAGGCTACATGGAGAAAGAGACTTGTCATGAGAAATTGTTCAAGAACACAAAAACACCAAGTACTTTTATTAAGCTTCTCTTAGCTTCAAGAATATTAAATTATTTACTAACGGTGCCAACCACATGAAATTGAAAGCTTATTTGGCACCAGTAACCTAAAAAAAAATGTTATTAAGTAATTAAAGATGAAATTTATGCACATACTACTTACAAAATCAAAAACATTTAGTAAAATTGATTACATCTACATTTTACAAGTCAACATATCTACACATTTCAATCCAACGAACCACTAAGATCTTCTCTAATATTGATAGTATCAATACTAGCTTCATGGTCTGACTATGAACTTTCCATATATCCCTATTTCTTGGCCTGCCATGATATTTTTATAATTGAATATTCATTACAAGAACCAAATTTAAATCCTGTAGTATCTTTTTGTGCATTTCAAAGTCTTCAAACAACCATACATTTGAATTTTTATAAGATATCATCAAAGCCAAGTTCCAGTGACTACCACAGACCCAGTGGGATAATCAATGTTTTCTCCATCTACGATCGGGGAAGTCAATTTTTTATTTTCATGTACACACTGACATAAGTAGTAATTTGTTCCCTTTTCATTGACCTCATTTATGATAATTGCTAAAAGATGGCCTACATCACAAAAAATAATTTTTAATGACACTATGAAGATAGATAATGAGAATAAATAGTACATAAATATTAATCTTCTACTTGGCTACACTATATCAGATATATGGTCAAAGTCATGTGACAATGTCATATCTATAAGTCACAATGCTAGTGGAACCTGATATGTGTTAATTAGAATTAGAGATTTGAAACTCTAGTCATCCACTCACTCTTGTGACTCACACTCATTTCAAATAGAGTCCATAAATGTAGAATAAAATCATGACAAGTGTCTTGTATGAATATTCCAGGAACCTATTTGAGATAAAAAATTAGTGGAGCTCACTTAAACTCATTACAGTCATACAATCCTCATAGTTTGCGAAGTCCTTTTCTTCCATTAATCAAAAATGTCTACGAACAATAGAATTTTCTTGAGCACCATAATATATGTTCTCATTATACCATTCAACCATAATTTTTTCATCAATCAAATTAACAACATGGTCAAATTTTAACTCCTCCCATGCAATGACTCTTTTTACACATCCAACACCATCATGTTCCCCTTTTCCATGTATACCCTCAACAAAACTCCAAATATATTCCACACCAATGGTAACGCGCATCCTTCTCATCCAATAAAATATCTATGCATTCTTAAATTGTGATGTGAAATTGTATGAACAAATGTAATGCTAATTGAAAGTAATGTTCCTCTGAGTCAAATATCCATAGAACTTCTCAAAACAACCTTGCACATACTCTATACAATGTGATCGGTCATCATTGATATAGAAATGGTACTCCCTTAATATTTTTTAGATCTTCCCCTATAATATCAGGTGCATGCATGAATAAGGCAACTTGTGTTGATTTATAATACTAAAATTAAACTTCCATTTGTGGTTTGAATGTGTAATTTTCAGCAAAGTCAACTACTAAAATAATAGAATCAAATGGGAATGTGTCTTTGTTTAGATTGAAATTTTCATCCAACCATTTAGCCCTATGTGTGTGCCTTGCATACTCATAAATAATTTTCTCCATGAATTCGACCATAAATTATAAAATAGGTATCTCTTTCGTAACAAGCTCACACCTTATAGATTCTTTACCATCTTTTAGTTGATAAGTCACATATTTGTATTTGCTTAAACCAACTAATTCCTATCCAATTGCACTTGTACACTCCTAATTAATACATTTTTTTTAATTTTGGCAATCCATCACAAATGTTGTAATTTCCATCCAAACATGATTTCTTATAAAATAACTATCCATTTGGTCTTTCACACAAAATATTTATAATAAATTTCCTGGCTGATTTTGGTGAAACTTTTGCACCATACTCCTTCAAGATGTTATTAGTATGCAAATTATAGTGAATTTGGCAAAAAATATTATAGTGCATTGAAAATTCAATGTGTTGCCTACAACAACAAGTGGTGTGTGTGTGTGTGTGATTTATTTTTATATAAAAAGGTTTGGCCATCTCAAAAAATATTTGACTAATAACAATTCATGGATGTTTTTTCAAAAACTTAGAGTACAATTGTGTTTGAGTCATATCCAAGAAATGTTTCAGATGTATTTTATGATTACAAGAACCAACTCTTATTTTCACTACATCTCTTGCATTGGGTGAAACTCTTATATTATCTTTCCAAAATTGTGCAAGTATTTGAAAGAATCGGCTATAGCCTTGTACTTTCGTATAAGTCTACCAAAGAATGCTCAAATCTCTTTGGTATTAGGTTCATTAAGTCTTTCATGTCTTACAATTACTTTCATCAATGTTTTTCTATTTATATCAAGTGTTTGGATTATTTTTGAAATCAATCATTTTTTCCTTGTTTTAGCACTTACTACACAATTTATCATTATACACTAGGCAACATTACAATCTTTGTTGCATGATCTCAGGCCTAAAGTATGATATGCATCATGTAGATTTTTAATAACTTCATCATTTTCATCATCTATGTTATATGTTCTTAGTCTTAATGTGTACATTGTTGGTCTCATCTTAACCAATTTCATCAACAAAACAAATAATTGACATCTTTGACTATCATAATCCAATCTATGAAAGAAACTACCACAAATTTCTTAAGATAGTCTTCTTAAATGGCGGTCAGACATTTTGTTATGCATTGTTTTCAAAATATTTTCATCAACTTCAATTAAGTACTTATCTTTTCTACAGAAAATTCTTGGAGGTGTTGTTATTGGTGGAATCTGTTGAGAGGGTGTTTCAAAATTATTATATGTTTCCATGAAATTTTCTTCATTGTTTGTTTCTTCATTATATGTTTCCATGAATTTTTTTTCATTGCTAATTTCATCATTATTTATTTCCATTAAATTTTATTCATTGTTGATGGGTAAAGTATCATGCATAGGCTCTTCATCCAAAAAATCATAAACTTTAAACTTTGAAAGTGAACTTCCAACATTATCTAATTCATTATTGTCAATTTCATCATAATTCAATTCATTATTCTCAATTTCATCATAATTCAATTTATTATTATCAGTTTCATCATTATTTAATTCATTATTGTCAATTGCCTCATTTTCTAAGGCATTTGGCTCATCAAGGTTAGTATTTGTACCTTACTTGGAATGAATTGCTTGCATTCATACCTTGTTTTTTCTCTCAACTCTTCTAATTGGTCTGGTGTTTTTTTATTCAACTTCTTCCTCTTCCTTGAACATGAACCAGATCCCATTTTCATAAAATCACCCAAGAAAGTACTTCAAAATGTGGGGTCCCAAAAATTACTTCAAATGTACATAGAGAATATGCAGAGTGCGCGCAGGGAATGTTTGTGAGGATAATAATCTTGATTTAGGACAAAAATAGATGTTGAAAAGTAAGTTTTGTCTATACTTCAAGGAATGAATACACATTATAGTAACGCGTACACACACGTGTTCCTTGAAGTATAGGCATATACTATAAAAATAGGCAAAAACACTCATATTCAATGCATAAATCCCCAATTTGATGCAATAAGACTCAATAAAACTATAATATGATGCATAAATCCCTAATATGATGCAATAATACTATCATATGTTACAATAAGGTTATCATATGATGCAATAAGGCTCAATATGATGTAATAATACTATCATATGATGTAATAAGACTATCATACGATGCAATAAATCCCCAATATGATGTAATAAGACTATCATATGATGTAATGAGGCAATCATATGATGTAATAAGGCTCAATATGATACATAAATCCCCAATATGATGTATAAATCTCTAATATGATGTAATAAGACTCGTGATAAGACTATGAAGTAATAATACTACCATATGATGTAATAAGGCTCAATATGTGAGGTGAAATGAGATAATTTTACCCCAAATCCCATCATAGGTCCTTGTAAAACTAGGTGAGCAATGGGTTCACAAATTAACCCTAATCACATTCATGAATTTATGCATTTGTGATGAAATCAAGGAACTTAGGGGTTGTGTTTGTTATAAAATTAGGATTTAAGGTTAGGGTTTAGTGTAACAGGTTTTTATATGCGTATAAATCATGAAATTAGGGTTTAGGGGAACTATACATTTTTAAGTAATAAAATTAGGGTTTATGGTCAACATGTGATGAAATGTGAGTTAATTAATTATGTTCAATGGGTTTAAATTGACCATATTTGTGTTTGTATTTATATTTTTGATTAAATTAGGGTCAATTAAGACATACATGTTGCATAGATTATACAATTGATTAGGCCATAAATTTGGTTTAGGGGCTCAATTTTTCCCAAATCACACCTCTAATTGCACCAATTTACTAATTGGATTAATTCATGATAGAATCATACTTAAATTTGTCCCAAATCATATGTCATGCTCTTATAGTTACATCAAGAAGGGGTTTTAATTCCCATGCCTTCTCGATTGAATGAATCAACTCTTTGGTTCATTGTACATATACATGATGACATTCTAGGGTTAATTTCACTCCAAATCACATCATGTATTCAATTTAAAATAGGTTCATACATGACTTATTTTGACCTTAATTTCCACTATAATTGAACCTTATTGTACCATGTGTGTACCTCATACACTCAAAAGTGTTAAAGCTATCAGAGATACATCAAGTCCTAGAATTTTTAGAGTTAACAATGCCCTAAGAAGCTAAATACAATTATATATCACCACATGTACCTCGTATATTCTTGAAAGTGTCAACACTATCAGAGGTATCAAGTCCTAGAAGTGTTAAAGAGCTATCATATCCCTATGAGTCCCGATCAAATTAGATGTCACCACGTGTATCTTGTACACACATATAAGTGTTAGAAATCTAACTGTCAAGTCTTAGAAGTATTAGATTTGTCATAGCCTTGGGATACCCAATCCAATCAAATATTTCCACATGTAGGTAACACTTGGAGAATTATTAGATTTGTTAGATATACATAAATTTTATATCCTAAAAAGATCAAAGATGTTAATACCCTAGGAGTCCTAATCCAATCAGAGATGGCCACATGTAATTTTGTACACCAAGTGGCCAATTTGAATAGATAATATTGATATATTGGGCCTGGCCCCACTATGTCAAGTCATCAAAAGTACTCAATGATCCCATTAGCAATAATAAACACTTGGAAAAATATGAACACATCTTAGATGCCATAAGGGCCAAATCTAGGAATGTGCATGTTTCACTCTCTACATTTATCATCTCACATAAGTGGAACTCATGATATTTGATACCTATACAGGGCCCATCACCTCCAACCAATCCAATTAAGGCCTATTCACAATATCGTACATACATATAAGCCAAAAATGTTTAAAGATTGACATCGATCCCATCAACTCATGTCTAATAAATAATTCACATGATGCGAGCCTTCAACTTACCATTATTATATGTAAATTATCATGTAGAGCCCTTTAAAGTCCCATCTGAATTAAGTGAGCATCAAAATTTATCAATTTTATATGTATATATTCAAATTATTTAGATCCCTCTACCTTGAATTACCTCTAGATCCCAAAGTACATTCACATTGAGTCCTACACACAAAAGAGATCATAATTCAATAATGGACTCCTCAACCTCAAATCCCAAGTAGGAATAAGAATTTTGAGATACTACTTTCTTGCAGTCCACATCATAATGTTTAAGCTCATTACAATGAAATATGAACAAGATGATTGAAGATATACAAAATATATAATCTTGAAACCTTCAGTGAGGGGGTGCATATTGGTATTCAATTTTGATCAACCATATATATGAGGTAAGTAACATCATCCACATGAACAATTATTGGGTCCCTCTACTCAACATCACCCTTGAGGGGAAGTAGGTCTCATATTTAGGGGACATTGTCACATTTAATGTATCTTGAATAAGATCAATAGAGTTTGAGCTCAGATAACTTATACATATGTGATACTTGGTCAATGCCAGGTCTACACCACCCTATATTTTTAAATCATAGTCATCCTTTAATGATTTTGAACAAGGTCCCTAGTGCATTTAGATATTTTTTAAGTTATGCATTCATCACTACATTCACAACATCTTAAAACCACATCATTACTAATGGATACATGTAACCATTTCAAGTTTATTGATCTCAAAACCATATCTTATACAAAATAAATTACGTACCCAAAGACCAAAATATCAAAATATAAGAAAAATGTGTACCTTACCCATCATCCTACTTTTGAAACTATCTTACTATCCTAATTACATAGTAAGGTGGAAAACTCTATAGTATTGATAAGCACCAAGTGTTATCTATCTTGTTTTTGATATTTTAATTGTTACATCCCTAGTGTGGCTAGGACTAGTCCTATGTCAAAGACACACTCTTGAGATGTGGTGTGAATGGATGGAGTGGTTGATGGTTGTCCCATGTGTGATGGAGGGGTAGATGAAGGAGGTGAAGAGAATGGATTATTAACCATATTTTCATAAGAGATCTTAATTTTAGGCAAAATTTGAAAAATGTATTTGAATACATTAGGGGAATCTTGAATAATTGTAACAATAGAAGACTCTTGTTAGACTTTCAATTGGGACCTCAAAATGCACCTATTGAATTAGATGCATTGAGTGACCTTAGAGGAAACTTAAGGGACTTTATTCATCATATTTTAGGAATGCTTTTGTGACAATCCAAGGCATGATTCATAGGTATTGGGCTCCATTAAATATCATTCTTGAAATAGATATCCAAGAGATACATTGTTACACCAAGGGCTCAATTCTTATTTCTACTTACACAAGATTATCTATACTACATAGTCCAATTCAACGAGTTTGCCACTTAAACAAATTAATTAAAATTTTATAAATAAAGGGGGTCTAATCAAATATATCAAAGAAACAATAAAAGGGTCAGGAAGGGTAAGGCATGCAAGATAGGATTTTAGGCAAGTAGGATAATATCAATACTATAGTAAGGTATATCCTTGCCCTACAATAAGAAAGACCAAATTTGGATTTTTGGTGTTATTTTAAAATAACATGTATGTGTTATATAATGCATACACATTATTTGAATTTGAATTCAAAACCGAGATTCTAGGCTTAAAAATGGATTGGATTTCTAAGCCAAAGGATTGTGATTGTGCATCTACAACCAAGACTAAGAGTTTTGATAGAAACAAACAAAATTCAAAATTAATCACCAAATATGCTATGGATTTCAACATCAAAGTTAAAAAAAATATTATCATCATAATGAGCATGTTGTCCTCTTTCCAAATATATGATTTTTATAATTTTTAGGCCATTTTAAGGGTCCAAACCATATTTATTTCTAACTACACCTTTTTTAGGCCACTACATGATGCACATATACATGCCTATTCATGTTTATGTATTTTGTTTTTTTAATCCAAGTGCAAAAAAAATTATATGGTAACAAACTAGGCCTAATTATACACACATTCAAAAAAAATCAAAATTCATTTTTTTTGAGGTAGTTAGGGGGGGACACACTTGTCAGTTTTCAAGATCTATTTAATTAAAAAATTAATAAAAAAAATATTCATTGAAAAAATATTAAAAAAAACCATAACACACTAGAGCTTATCTAAATATTTACCAAAAGGTTTCAAACAATATTTAACAATGTTCAAAAATGGTGGGCTGCACAACCATCTATCTACTATCTTTTCTTAAAAAAATAGGAGCTCATCTTCAATTTAGATGTTTGACCTATTTATACTTAACCAGTTTTCAATTTTTTTTTTTGGAAAACTAGACTAAAATGCTACAATTCATGTTTTTATACCATCTTCAAATTTTGAGTGTATCCATCTCAAGTTTAAATATTTGAAATGTCAAAAAAATCATGTCCATGGATAGGCCCTTTATTGTCCCCCAAATGTGTAAAGTTACCCCTTTATATAGTGGAAATCCTAATATATGGTAAGAGTTTGAAGTAGATGATTAGGTTATTGAAACGATATTAAAGAAAAACAAAATTATCATAAGTATAATACAATAAAGAATTCATAAGATGTATGTGTTGATTCCCACACTATGCTTTGTGAGGCATTTATCTATGTAATGGGGGTGGTTAATGTCCCCCTACTATGTCTCACCATAAAAAAAATCATCATCTTCAAGACAAGCTTTGTTTAAATATCTAAAGTCAATGTAGATGTTAATATGCCCATTAGGTTTCATAACTATGAAAATGCCAGAAATTAAAGGGGATAAATCAATACATTTCTTGAAAGTTTAAGTCTTAACTTTGATGTGGGATTGTAGATACTAAAATTTGGTATTAGACAATTTAACCTACTTTTACCAAACAAGATTTGTGAACAAATATATGCCTTTTATTCACCACATCCAACTACTTTCTATGAGTCTGAACCTTTTGTTTTATTGTCAATCACCTATAATAACCTCTTAGTCTATGATAAACTAGTTAAATATCTTTCTCAAACATCTTTAGTTCATCAGATCCACATTTTAGTCTCTTGAACATTAGTGTTAGATTCATATAGCTTCATGGATGACACTGACCTAAGAATGGCATTAGTGACCCTTGACCAACAATGGTTACTTTTCAAAATTAAATCATTTCTATCAGTTGTCTTATTTGCCTAACATGTTTATGGTAAGATAAATTACCCAAATGGACTCATATAAATATATATCAAACCCACACTTAGTACTCACTTAACACTTTTCTATCAAACATCTATAAACTACTACACATTGAATATATTTTCCTTATTCTTCCCAAATTACAAATTAGTCAATAGGAGCAGTCATTATCCAAGTCTAAAATGCACCAAGCCAATTCAAGAGTAAATATTGTCAAGTATTGAAATCTAGATTTTAGGTGTATTCATATTGCGAAGGTGAACAATTGCACATTCACATTAAGGGAAAGAACTATTTGTGGCTTGAATTCCCTTTTCACATTATTGGATATGTAGGTAGTCATCAATCATCAATTATGGTGGTTGGGTTCAGTTCATCCCATTACACTTCCCAATTTTTTATAAGTTTGTATCCCTCACAAATGGACCTAGGGTTTCAAGGAAAATGGGACTAATTTTTGGAGTTATGCACACATTCAAGCATTAAGATCATAAATAAAGAGGTATTAAAAATAGGTACATATTGATGTACATTCATAAAGAGACAAATCATCTTAGGACACTAATGTCAACCTCAATCACTAATGTTGAACATTTATGCCTTAGCTATATATTAGTTACCTTACATGCATAGATAATTAGTTAGGGATCTAAGCAACTCATAGGGTTGCTTCTATCCCTTTTCCATTTTCAAAAGTCAATCACACTAAATCAATGAACCAAGAAATCTATATATCTAGATCTCTTTATTACTTTTTATATTTAATAAACACTACATGTCAAATCTATTTCAATATTTTACATTCAAATTCATGCTTAATTATCATACTTTATAATCATAATTACTTTCAAGTATGTATCCTAACTAGGGTTGTACAATCCAAACTAAGGTAAATCATATTAGTGAACCAAAATATTTCTCAAACTATGCCAAACTCTAGGTCTCCTTTAGGTTTTCATCCTTATTTCCAAGATTTTTTAGATATCTACCTTAGGTTTTCATTTTTATACATAATTCCTAATTTTCCTCTTTTCATTGCTTCATTTCTTATATGGTATTTCTTTCAAACCCTAGTAATCTACGTTAGCTATTTGTTTTACCCTAATTTGGTTTTACAACCTTAAATAGACATAAACTAGTAGAATAATTTAGATTAATAGATATCACAAACAAACATACTTTTGAATGTAAAATACTATAATTGATTGTAGTGATTTAAAAAATTACATATTATAAATATAGTAAGTACAATAAATGGATGAGAACATAGTTTTTCTGGTGGATTGTCTAAATGTGACTGTATTCTAGTAGTGGAAAATAGACTAAAGTAGGCATGTAATTTATTTGTTTTATGAACAATGTTTCTACCTGCACAAGGTTAGTTCCACCAAATTTGGGTCAATATCAATTGTCAATACTGACTTGTAGTAGTCGGTAGTGATCTATGCCAAAATATAAGTCTATGACCATACGGTCACATGTACTTGTCTCCAAAATCCTTGTATGTGCGATGTTGAACCCTAATGATGGACATAAATTTAGAAATAATATTCTTTCACCTTGAAATCCTAGGTGTGCTTATGAGGCTAGAAACATATTAAATTTTGAAAAGTTTAATGGGTTGAACTAACCACAATCACCCTCATTTGATGGTTGATCGTTGTCTATGTATCTGATATTTTGAGGAGGTAAATCAAGCCACACATAGTTCTCCCACCTAGAGTGATTTTGAAATTGTCTTCCTTTGATATATATATGCATCTAATTATTTATCTTTGGTACTTGGCAATGCTTTATTTGACTTGGATTTGGTATGCTTTATAATTGACTTGTAACTACTCCTAGTGATAGATTCACAATTTGGGAAAAATAAGGTATATTTTCTCTATGTGCAATAGTGTATAGATGTGTACCAAGTCCATTATTAAGTGAGACATTTATTTATAAATATGAATCTAATTAGGCAATTTATCATGCCACTGACATGCTAGATAGATGGGAAAACATTTGTCATAAAACTATAAAGTCGACCTTGATACCCCCATCATGACCATATATTTGATAAGTGTGAATTGGAATGATAAACATTTATCATTAAACTATAAACTATGTTTTTTGTATGCATATGAACTAATATCATGCCTCATTAATCTATAAGTGTGTATATATGCATGAACTAATATCATACTCCCTGAATATGAGAATATGTATCTCAAATGTGTACTTATGTGGAAACTTATAATTCCTATTTTGGTAAATTGTGCACATGTGTCCATTCATATGCACCCAAGAGTATATGAATATATACTCAAATTTGTGTAAAGTGAATGCATATGCATGGCATATATCCCCATAATCGATATTGATGTGTTATTATCTATCACATGAAAAAACTATATGATATCTGAACCATTCATAATATTTTAAATATGTACTCTAATATGATTTTATATTAATGGAGACTTATGTTTCTATGAAAATCCCATTGTGATGCCAATTTTTGAGATGAGAGGTGTGTCATGTAAGTTAATCATCTCAAAGGAAGAGTTATTTGTATCATGTCATGTGTAAAGGTAACATCATGTATAGTCATGTGAACATGTGGAGAGTATGGCATAATATTATTGTGTATGGAAATTAATGCATATATATAACATTTTTAATACATGGCATATAAGTGTCACATATAAATATATGTATCAATGAAGCACATAGTAGTAACCATCATTGCAATATAACTGAATAAGATTACAAGTAAAGGTGCATGTTATAGATCATGACACTACTCAATTTTAGCAAGCATAATAGGTTAAGTGTTAGTTTGACATATAAGGTCAAGGCCCACATATAAGATACATGAAAAATTTTCAAAAAATAAGGCCAAGGGCCAAACACAAGGGAAATAAAGATGTCAAAAAAAACAAGGCCAAGGACCACACACAAGGGATAGAAAGATGAAAAAACAAAGGAAGTAAAGATGTCACATCAAGAAAACAAGGCTAAGGGCCATGTGCAAGAGACATAAAGATGTCAACAAGGCCAAAGCGCCACACATGATAGGTGAGCAAAAACTAGCTTATCATGCAAGAGATTAACAATATCAATGGAACATATAACAAGTAAACTAGTCTACACTATCCATATGTATCAATGTCACATCATAGTATAATTCCATATCCATGTAGCATTGTGTAAGATATGAGTAATTAGCAAGACATATGTGAGTGATCTACATATTTCAACATGGTAATAAATCATATAAAAAATATAACCTATAATAGTGAAACCTGTGGAATAATATGTCCCCACTATCGACATGGCCATTAAGTAAATGAAAGTCCAACATCTATATTTCCATGTGTAACCTTTATGTTCTACATTGCAATTATATACCATGAAATGCATGTGTATGAAAATAATATTATAAATACCAAACATGCGATAAATAACATATGTAAATAGTGTATTCTTGTGATCATGTCATACTCAGGTTTTGATTTTGAATATGTTGAATGTTTTATTTATTTTTTATATTTTTATATTTTTTAAATATTTGAGATTAAGTCATTCTTATCGAGATTAATGTATATATCACTTGGCTTGTCCTTGAGATAATGTATTTGCATTACCTCTTCTTCCTCTTTTATTTTTAATTGTTTAGATTCTATACTTTCCGCCATCTCAAAATATTTTTCTTTTTAATGCTAAGCATCATCATCATGTAGAATCATGATTACTCTTCCTACATGTGAGAAGGTAAGGTACTAATTGGGATCCAATTTAACCTAAATTTGGTGTAACCATTATTGACCTATTTTAAATGGCACCCAATACGTAGGAGTCATGACCCATATGTGTGTATCGACCATTTTTGGCCCATAAGCTATTGGTAAAATGATATATCCAAGGGGTTCTTGCCAATGTGTGTTATGTTGTAGTTCATTGATTTCGTGTCCCATTTGTTATAAACCTATGATACTAATACAGATTCCCATTTTTTGACATTAAGTTTCATGTTTTTATATTAGTTACCTTCCATGTATACTATAATGGTCAAATCCTCCTGTTGAGGGTGATTTTTGCTCTTTATACTTGCAAATAGTGTCATTGGTAAACTTGATGCAAGTGGTTCTTATCACTTCTATATTACTTTAATAATTATTTCATTATTGTATATTAAAATATTATTTTTTATTGTATCACAATGATTTTTGATATGCCTTATGCTTATATTATCACCAAAATATGATTTTCCTTCTTAATGCAAGAGATGTCCTAGATCTCGATGTCTAGTAGATGATAATGTGATGATTTTATTTTTTATTTGATAGGGTTAAAATGGGTTTTAAAAGGCCCCAAAGCCTTAATAAAAGGAGTGAAAGATGAGATAATAACACTCAAATGGGATGCCTCTACCAACAACAACAAAGTGGGTAATAAAAATAACACACCAGATTCTACCATTAAAAGTCAATGAAAAAACCTAACTTACTAACTCTGAAAACCCTATTGCAACCAGTGAAACTTCCATGAAGCTTCTACCAAACTTACTTAGGGGGCTTGACCCTTAAATCACTCATCTTTTGAATTTTATCTTACAGTCCCCCTAAGTGGAGGGATATACTATAGGGATGAGCCATTGCTTTCCTAAACTTTTTCCTTTTGTGTACCTCAGTTGACCCTCCCTTATCTTCAACATTGTTCGTACAGTCTAGTGAGGAGACACAAAGCTAGGATTTGTCTTCCATTGTTGTAAAATTGAGTTTTTATATCCTATGTAATTTAATTTTTGGGTTCTACTCAGAGGAGAAGGATGGAATGGAGGGGACACTAATTGATTTTTCAACTTTCCTTTGAGAGATTAAATATACTAGTAGTTCTTATTTAGAGTGAAGAGGACTTTTAAGGTCCTCATTTAGAACTTCAATATCCTTTAAAGATGAGGAAAAATCCTCACTTTCTGAAGTATCCCACTCTTTATTCGTATCCAACACCATAATATGGGTACAAAGGGAGTCTTTCCACCAATAAGAATCCTTATTTTGCTTGAGGAGGCTACATTTTTTTGTCAAATGTCTTGTATCAAAGCAACTATGATAGTAAAACAATAAATCTTCATAGTCAAGGGGTTAATACCAAAAGTGATCTAATACTTCCAAAGTGATAGTTTTATAAATTTTCTTGGAGGTATCAATATTTACCAAAATCTTAGAAAAATTAGTGAGGGAGAAGTGATCGGTATCTGGGTGCACTTGTAGAAACTCAACCAGTGATTTACCAACTACCTTTAGGTTGGATTTGGTCCAAAATTGAAAAGGGAGATGGGGAAAATGGACCTAGATGGATTTTACATTCAGTTGTTCAATGAGGGGATTGAAGGTAGGCGACCATTATTTCAAGACCAAGGGATGGTGATTCAAGCTCCAAATTTGGTTTTGAATTTTTTCTTTGTCCTCAATGTAGCTAAAATAAATGATAAAGAATATTTTTGCATAGGGGTAATTTTGTCAATCAGACTCACACCCTTGTGAAGGTAGGTTCAGGCCTTCACAGCCTAATGAAACATGGAAACAATCTTAGGTTGTGGGTGGCCTAATCAGTGGATTGAATCTCTATATTCTAAGGGTTAGATCCCTTTGGTTTATCATTTAGGATTCCTAGTCGATGCCACAGATTGCTAAGGAAAAGGGAAGAAGTAAAAGGTAAGAAAGAAACTCAAAGGGAAATCCTATCTATGATGGTGATACACTAAAAATATGGAATTCATCTGCTTGGCGTGCACTAAGAAGATGAACAAGGACATGAATTTGACTATACTACTCAAATAGTAGCCTCTGAGCATCAGTATTTCACATAGGGGTTTGGATTTGTGCATGATCTAAAGAAACATTCCAATAGGTTTATCAAAGACACTAGAGAGAGTTTACATTTACCATATAAACAAGATGATAGAGCACACTATGTGACATACAAGGACAAGCTTAAAAAATGTAAATAGGTATAATAGAAAGGATAAGATGAAAGGAAGCCTTAGCTATCACTTTCACCTCCTAATAGACCATGAAAATACACTAAATCACAAGCTTTCTGAGGATATGTCTATTTTGTCTTATTCATCAAAAGAGGCAAAATATAGACGTTCTTCAAACATGGAAAAATCAATATTAAAAGAGAAGGAACCATTTACAATAGCTTGAAATCCCATATATATAGAATAAGGAACAAGAGAGAAGAAGGACTTGCATGTTAGAGTGGAGAACTAGGAGAGAAACTACCAATAACTGTGGATCCCTCATTGCTTTCAAGCTCTTCAACATTGAAAGCATGCAACCACCTTGATAAATCTCTTTTATCCTCTTATGCATTCAAGTCCCTTCTTTTTGAATTGACAGAGCCATGTTGAGGGTAGTTGCATGTCTCTATTTAACATGAATGAATCGATCCTTACATTTAAAACTTGGCATGCCCCTTTTACCTTTGCATGACTACCTAAAAAAGGACAAAATCCCCATTCTCTAAATCAAGACCTAGCCATTCAACCTCTGATTGAGTGTCTGCTTGTCAGAGGTGAGATACATATCGAAGGACAAAGGCTTCTCTATTAATTTTCACCTACCAGCTCCTACCAGTCGCTTGAGCTTTCCTTTGTTTTGATTGGTCTTTAAAAAATAACTTAGATCCTTAATTCGCATCATCGATTTACCTAACATGGATGCCTGTGAGTCATCGATCTCCTTCTATTTGAATGCATCCTTGACACCTATCATGTACACTTTCACCATTGAGATTCATTGACTCTCTTTGACCTCTTTTGAATACAAATGGCTACTTGACAAGACCCATCTTTGACATCTGCAGGAACATCTCAAGATTTCAAATTCAAATGGATATTTGTTGGAGCTATATTTTGATGTTTGTGGGCCCATCATGGGATATTTAAATCCCAACAACTATTTTTTTGGACTTTTTTCTTTGAACAATTTCTTTGGACATTTTGTCTGAAGAAATTAGGTCTTCAAGTTTTTGGTAATGGATAATTCCTACAGATAATTTGTCCAAAGGAATTTAAATAAATGACCCTCTAACTTTTTTGAAAAGGAATTTCCAAAGGGAAAGATACCCTGAAAACTTTTAAAAAGTGCCCTTAACAAAAGGAAAAATACCCTTTGAGAATTTTGAAATGGTCCTTTGAAGCTTTGAAATGAGCCTTCAGTAAAATTGCAATGGTCCATTTCCCTTTGAAAAATACCTTCAAAAAAGTTGCAATTGTCCACTTTGAAAAGAAAGTGACCCTTCGGCAAAGTTGAAATGGACCATTTATTTAAAATAAAGATACCTTGCAAAATTCTTATTTTGGTCCACTTCTCCAAGGAAAGTGCCCTTCAAATTTTTTGAAGTGGACCATGTTAGGATCTTACAGCACAATTGATTACTTTTGTGTAAGCAACTAAACACGGAATTAAACCAGAAATGATAAGTAACTAGAAATCAGAAATAACAAAGAATATGAGATACAAGAAATAACCCAAAAACTTGTATTAAACTCTTCTAGAAGGAAATCAATGAAGAAATCTCTCTTTCTTCTCACACCTCTCAGATGTACATATCTCTTTCCCTCAAGAGTTCTCTCTCTCAATTACAACCAACTCCAACACTTGGATTGATTCACATTTACATGTCTTGTCTTGTTCTATAAGCTATGAAGATATAACCCTATTATATAATACTAGGATTCATGAGCTATGCATTCTCCACCGTTAGATACACCTCTTAATCAAAGGTTCAAATCTGTCCTACCTAAAATAAAAATGCGGACTCAATACTAACAGTTACTCTTTTCATGCAAACAATTTGTTCTTCCATGAAAATAGAATTCTGAAATGCACAGGTGACCGATGTCAGTCCCTATCTATCTGCATCTGACCGACATCAGCCGATCCTTAATCAACATTGACAACCTCTGGTCGACTCCTGACTGATGTCGATCGATCCTGATTGATGTCAGTGACTGTGTAACTCTAGCAACCTTGCATTTGCTCATTTAGTAAATCTTTTAGCTCCACAACTCAACAATCTCCCACTTGGAGATAAACAGTTGCACCTGTACCTGTACAGCAACATCTTCTAGCTACTCCATCTTCAAGTTCAATCTTGAAGACCAACAAAAGTTGAATGAAAATTCAACTTCTCCTTTGTTAACATATCAGCAGGGTTCTTATCTATATGGATCTTTTCCAGCTTCAACTCACCATCCTCCAATACCTATCTAATAAAGTGGTACCTAAGCTGTATATGTTTGGTTCTTGAATGAAAGGCTGAATTCTTTGCCAAATGAATTGCACTTTGACTATCACTGTATAATATGCAACTCTCTTGCTCCTTTCCCAACTCTTCCATGAACCGAGTCATCCATATCATTTCTTTGCTAGCCTCTGTGACTGCAATGTATTCTACCTCTGTAGTAGACAAGGCAACAACCTTCTGCAACTTTGAAATCTAGCTAACCACCATTTCACCAATAGTGAACACATATCATGTGGTGTTTCTCCTGCCATCCAAATCACTTGCCATATCTGAATCTACATACCCATGTAGAGAAGTGTTTGACCCTCCACAGCATAAATGCCTACTGTTGGTCCCTCTCAGATATCTGAGAATCCACTGAACTACTTTCAAGTGTTCCTTCCCTGGATTAGCCATAAACTTGCTGACAACTCCCACTGCTTGGGCTATATCAGGTTTAATACATACCATTACAAACATCAAGCTCCCAACTGCTGAAGCATATGGAACTCTACTCATGTACTCTACCTCATCATGTAATTTAGGACACTGTTCTTTGCTCAACTTGAAGTGTCCAACCATAGGTGTGCTTACTGGTTTTGCATCATGCATATTGAACCTCTCCAACACCTTGTTCACATAATCCTCTTAAGACAGAATCAAACTATGATTTTTCATGTCTCTCTTAATACTCATGCCAAGGATTTTCTTTGCTGCTCTTAAATCCTTCATGGAAAATGTGTGAGCTAATTTTACCTTAAGCTCATCAATATCCTACATGTGTGAACCTGCAACAAGCATATCATCTACATACAGTAACAAGATAATATAACTACCATTATCCAATCTCTTAAAATAAACACAATGGTCATATTGACATCTACTAAAGCCATGCTCTATCATAAACCTATCAAACCTCAAATACCATTGTCTTAGAGCTTGCTTAAGACCATATAAGCTTTTCTTCAACCTGCACACAAGTTTCTCCTTACCCTTGACCTCAAAACCTTCCAGCTGATCCATATATATTTCTTCATATAAATCTCCATGAAGAAATGATGTCTTAACATCAAGCTGCTCAAGATGCAAATCCTCAATAGCAACTAAAGACAATACAGTCTGAATAGAAGTCATTTTTACTACAAGAGAAAAAATTTCACCAAAATCAATACCTGGTTTCTATTCAAATCCCTTTACTACCAACCTGGCCTTATGTCTCATTTGTCCATTCTCTCCTTCCTTTAACCTGTAAACCCATCATTTTTTCAGTGCTTTCTTTCTAGCTGGCAACTCAACCAAATCCCACATTTGGTTCTCTTTCAAGGAATCAATTTCCTCATTCATTCCAAGCTCCCACTGTTTCCTGGTTCCTATCTGCATTGCCTCATCAAAGCTTTCTGGTTCTCCACTATCAGTGAGCAATAAGTAGAATAAATAAGGGGAATATCGAATCGAAGGTTTATTTACTCTTTCTAACCTCCTCATGGGCGTTTGAGACTCATACACAACTTGTTGTCTGCCCAAATTCTTTTTTGTCAGTGACCAATCTTAGTCATCTCTTGGTCTATACCTGACCGACGTCAGTTCCTTTTTGACTGATGTTGATCACTGTCTGATCAACATCGATTCCTGCTTGACTGATGTCAGTTCCTTCTTGATCGACGTCGGTGTCTTTGTTTTTCTATGTGTGATTATTTTCACTCATGAGCTCATTTTGGATCATAACCTCATCCAAATCAACATTGCCCTACTCAGTATTATTTAGCTTCTTAAGCTAATCACTGTACATTACCTTCTCATTGAAAACAACATCACGGCTTCTAATAATTTTGTTAGTTCCTAAATTCCACAACCAGAATCTGAAATCTCTAGAGCCATAACCAATGAATGTGCACCACATAGATTTAGCATCTAGCTTCTTTTTATTTTCTTTGTCAATGTGCACAAAAGCTTCAGAACCAAAAACTCTGAGAAATGAAAGATCTACCTTTTTACCTATCCATGCCTCTTCTAAAATTCCACCATCCAGAGCAGTAGAGGGTCCTTTGTTAATCAAGTAAATCGCAATATCTACAGCTTCTACCCAAAATTGTAAGGGCAAACCAACATGCAACCTCATACTCCGTGCACGCTCCATTAGTGTTCTATTCATCCTTTCAGCAACTCCATTTTTCTGAGGTGTCCTTGGACCCATCCTTTCCCTATGTATTCCATTCATAGAATAGTAACTATTGAATTTATTACTGCAGTACTCACCACCATTGTCAGATCTAAGGCACTTCAATCTCAAACCTATTTCATTCTCAACCAAGATTTCCATTTCTTAAATGTGTCAAAAACATTAGATTTATTCTTTATGCAATAAACCCATACATTTCTTGTAGCATCATCAATGAAAAAAACATAATACTATGATCCTCCAATAGAAGCTACCTGAGCTGGTCCCCACATGTCTATGTGAACAAGCTCCAACTTGTGCTTCTTCTTTGTTGACCCAGTTTTGAGAAATCTCACTCTCTTTTATTTCCCAAAAATGTAATGCTCATAGAAATCTAGATCTATGCTTTTCAAATTTAAAAGCTTACTTTTTGACTTAAGAACAGTCATTCCCTTCTCACTCATGTGGCCAAGCCTACAGTGCCACAACTTTGCATCTACATCTGAAGTAGATAATATAGAAGGAGAATAATCAGTAATACAATTACATAGATAGAGAGTACCTACTCTCTTACCTTTGGCTAATACAAGTGCACCCTTGGAAACTTTCCAAGATTTAGCTGTGAGAGTTACTGTACAACCCTCACCCCCCAACTTTCTTTCAAAAATCAGATTTTTCTTCAGGATGGGTACATGCATGACATCCTTCAACACCCATGTGTTGCCATTCTGCAATTTCAGCTGCACTTTTCCTTTGCCAACAATTTTACAAGGCTCATCATCCCCTAAATAAACTATTCCAAAATCTCCATGGACATAATCATTGAAATATTCTCTATTTGGGGTTGCATGGAAAGAGGCACCAGAATCTAAAACTCAAGATTCTATTTTATTATCCAAAAAAATTATAAGAGCATCTTGTGCAACAATACCTGCAACATTTGCTTCCTTATTACCTTCATGCTGATTTTTTTCTTTAGCTTTCAACCAACAATCTTTCTTTGCATGCCCTATCTTTCCACAATTCCAATAGGTTATTTTTCTTTCATTTTTGGATTTGGATCTATTTCTCATCTTTGACTTAGACCTTGATCTCCCTTGCTTGCCCTTCTCTTTTTGCCTTCCCCTGCTTTCAACACTTAAAGCATTACCTGATGTTTTCTCTGTGCTTTTCCTGTGAATTTTTTCATTCAAGATTACACTAACAACATCATCAACTTTCAAGATATTTAAAGCAGATGCAGTATTACTAACTGCCATTACCAAACTATGCCAACTTTTAGGTAAAGAGCATAAGATTAAGAGAGCCTTAATTTCATCATCAAAAATTATTTTGACTGAATTTAACTGATTTACTATTGCATGGAAATCATTTAAATGAGTAGATACAGATCCACCTTTCTGTATTTGCAAATTAAATAATTGCTTCATAAGATATACCTTATTGGAAGCTGAGGGCTTTTCATATAAATTTGCTAAAGTAATCATTAACTCTACCATTGTCTTTTCCTGTGATAAGTTAGAAATCACAGAAGATGCTAGGCTCAACCTTAAGGATCCAAGAGCCTTTCTATCAAGAACATTCCATTCTTCATCTTGCATATCTGTGGGCTTACTTGAAACCCCACCTAATGATAAGTATAGATCTTTCTGATACAAATAATATTCTATCTGTATCCTCCATAATTGATAATTCTTGTCGTTGAACTTCTCCATTCTTAGTTTACCTTCTTTTGCCATTGCTTTACTCTCACTCAATCAAAAACCCTTGTGAGTGACCTGTAATCAACAAACACTAACCCGATCTGATACAACCTATTAGTGAACCCAAATCTCTGATACCACTTGTTAGTATCTTACAACACAATTGATTACTTTTGTGTAAGCAACTAAACATAGAATTAAACCAGAAATGATAAGTAACTAGAAATCAAAAATAGCAAAGAATATGAGATACAAGAAACATCAAAGGTTCAAATCCATCCTACCTAAAATAGAAACGCAGACTCAATACTAACAGTTACTCTTTTCATGCAAATAATCTGTTCTTCCTCAAAAATAGGCTTTTGGAACGCACAGGTGACCGACGTCAGTCCCTATCTGTCTACATATGACTGACATCAGCCGATCCATAACCAACATTAGTAGCTTCTGGTTGACTCCTGACTAATGTCAGCGACTGTGTAACTCCAACAACCTTGCATTTGCTCATCTAGTGAAGTTTTTAGCTCCACAACTCAACAGACCACTTTGCCAAGAAAAGAGCCCTTCAACTTTCCTGAAATGGTCCATTCAGAGAAGAAAATGACCCTTCATAAAAGTTAAAATGGACCATATCTTGCAGACAATTCTTTTGAAATAATTCACTCAAACAATTTTCCCCAAAGACTTTACTCAAACAATTTTCTTGAAAGAGTTCATTCTTTGACCTTTGACTTGAATGGACCTTTGAATTTTTTGAAAAGTGCCCCTTTTTTCAAGAAGTGCCCTTCAAAAAAAATGAAATGGATCTTTTAGAAAAGATGAAAGAGTCCTTTTCCCTTTGAAAAATACCTTGAAAAAATTTGCAATGGTCCACTTTGAAAATAAAGTGACCCTTCAGCTTTTTTTTGTATAGGACCAATTGGAAAATGAAGTACCCAAGTTGTTTCAGACAAAAAGTCTAAAATAATTCCTTTAGAAAGATATATTTTGGGAATATTGCAAAGGACCCTTCGAAGCCTTTCCTTTTGACAAAAAGTTTGAAGAAATTCCAACACTTGGTGAAAAAGAATTCCAAAAGGAAATACATTGGTACTCCTGCTTCATTGGGTCTTCCTTTTCTTATTACTTTGAACATCTTCCAAAAGCTTGCTCCTTTCACTACTTTGATAAATTTCAATACTTTTCTGCAAAGAACAAGACAAGTGAAAGAAAAGACCCTGAAACACATAAACAACTTCACGATCTGTTAACCATGGATTCTTCAAGGGGTTTTTTTAAGGACCAAAAATTGACTCACAAGAAAAACTAGCATGATATACGAAGTTTCAAATGGTAGGATTGACAATTTGACCTATGGGGTAAGATTAACAACATTTTGGCAACTCAATTGGGAAGCATGCATGCTATGCTTGAGAACTAGACGATATACATAACATTTGGACTCATAAAATAATGACAAATCTAGTCCATGACTAAAAAGAACAACCTTTGATTGAAATAAGATAACCCCATTCCCAAAAACAAGAAGGGAAACACACAAAGCAGGGAAAACTAACTAAACAAAGCAAATGCACAAACAAACATAACAAAACTAATGTGTTTGAATAACACTTGGAGGAAAATAAACTAACTAACTATGTACAAGGAACCTAGCTCATTAGTAACAATGTTTTAAATGAATTCCATTGACTGGGATTGGAAGCTCTTCGCCATCCATCTTTACAAGTTAGAAGGCATTGTGGTATTTACAGCTGGAGATTATGTATGGGCCACTATAAAGGGATTCAAATTTTGTGTGCCTTCCTAGTTTAGTTCTATCCTCATCCCACTTGAGGACCAAATCTCCTTCTTTGAAAATTTGTGAAGAAGTTCCTTTGTTAAAACCTCTCTTCACTTGTGTTTGATGAATTTCCATGGCTTGCATGGACTAATTTCTTACTTCCTCCATCTCTAAAATCTCAGCATACCTGATCTCCATAGGCTCATTTTACAATAACTCAAGTTGATGCATTAGTTCTAAAGTAGGAAACTCAAGAGAAATGGGTAACCTTGCTTTTTTACCATATACCAACTTGTATTGAGAGTTGGCTATTGATCTTTTGTAGGTGATCCTATCAACCCATAGAGCTAACTTTAGCTTGAGATACCATAACCTCTGATTGTCTTCAGTAGTCCTTATGATCCTCAAGAGGTTTTTATATGTAAACTCAATAAGGCCATTGCCTTGTGGATAATAGTTTGATGAAGTGCTAAGATAAATTCCATATTGGACAACTCATTGGTTGATCCTAGTTCCTATAAAAGCCATTGCATTATTAGAAATAATAGTTGAAGGAACTCCAAATCTGATAAGCAAACCTTCATAGAAATCTAAAACATTGGTTTCATTTGCTTCTTTCAATGCCACTGCTTTTGTCCAACATGTAAAGTAATATATAGTAGTTAGAATCCATTTATTCCCTGAACTTGAAGGAGGATCTATGAGACCAATGAAGTCCAATCCGGTTGATCTACCATAATTGGTTGAAAAGGTAAGGCTGTAGTTTCACTTTTCCTACAAACATAACACATTGTTTGCACTTCCTAACCCATACATGGCAATCACAAAATACACTAGGCTAATAGTACCCACCTCTCATGATATTAATGGTTATAGTTATTGTGGAAAAATGTCCTCCACCATATCCATCATGAAATTATTCAAGCAATCTATAAGTTTCACCTAGCTCAATACACCTTAGCAACATACCATTAATATCTTTCTTGAACAAAACACCATCAAAAATCAAAAAAGGAATTGATTGCAACCTAAAATATCTTCTCTTTGAAGCACCTAGATGAGAGGGATAAATACCATCTTGGAGATATCTTACCAAGTCTTGAAACTAGTTGGAAGGTAAGGTACGATTGGCTACAACCTCTTCATCATTTGACACCAAAACAACCTCATTAGTTTCTTGCAAATCCTAAGTTAAATGCTCACAAATTCTTGTACCTCTAACCAAATTTGTGACCTTAATTTCCACATCATACTCCATTACCTTGGTTATCCAACTAGCTCTCTTCTCATTTATGTCTTTGTTCAAAAGGAACTCCTTGATGCTCGAATGAGAAACCATCAAGTGTATATGATTGTTAGACAACACGTATCTAAAATTTTTAAGAGACCTTATAACTGAGAGTATATGTTTTTCAATAAAAGAGTACTGTGTTTCATAGTCCTCCAATCCTTGACTAAAGAAGGCTATTGGCTGCTCCAAATCCTTATGATTTCATTGCATAAGAATGCCTGAAATGGTGTCTATGTTAGCATATGTATACAAAATGAAATATTTTGTGAAATCTAGATTTATAAGTGTAGGAGCAATAGCTATGGCCTTCTTAATATACTCAAAAAAAATTATTCCTTCTTTAGACTAGTTGAAGCTTTGATTATTCTTTAACATGGTTGTAAATAGCTTAGTTAAAATGGCAAAATTTGATATATATCTCCTTATTAAATTGATTTTTTCCAAAAAAATTTATACAACCTTTTTGTGCTTAGGAAAGGAGATTGCAAGAATGGAGTCTACCCTTTCAGAATATATGCTTAATCCAGACTTTGAAACCACATGTCCAAGAAGCTTACCTTCATGAACTGAGAAGACACACTTTTTGGGACTTAGAGATACTCCAAATTGCCTACATCTTTTGAAAACTTTCCTAAGATGAACTAAGTGATCATCTATACTCTTTAAAAACACTGTTATATCATCCAAATAAACAAGTACAAACTTATTAAGAAGGCCTTGGAATGCCATATCCATAGCTCTTTAAAAGGTCACTCCAACATTGGATAAAATGAAAGGCATCTTCCTATATGCAAATATCCCCCACTTGGTTGTGAAGGCTATCTTAAATTGGTCCTCTTCCTTGACCAAAATCTGATTGTAACCACTATATCCATCTAATAAAGAAAACCTCTCTGAACCCACAACTAGTTGTAGAATTTGTTCCATTGATGGTAATGGATAGTGATCCTTAAGTGAAGCCCTATTCAAATCATGAAAGTCAATACACAATCTAATCTCATCATTCATATTCCATACCAAAATAATATTTTCCACCAAAGTATAGTGTTTGATTGAAATATAATAGTTGACTCTATGAGCTTATGAAGCTCAGCTCACATCAAAGGCTCAAGCTTAGGATTGATGGGCCTTTGTATTTGTCTCATTGGTTTAGTTTCAGCCTCTAAATCAATGGTGTGTTGAGCTAGACTTGGGTCAAACCCCTTGAGGTCACTATATTTCCATGCAAATACATCAGCAAAACTTATGCATAACTCAATGAAATCTTCCTTTTGTGAAAGAGTGCATACCTTATCCAACTTCAAAATTTTACTAGCTGAAATTTTTACATTGGCATAGTGATATTAATTCATTGACAAGGATGACTTCTCCTTAACTCATCATCACCACTGAAAATGTTCTCAATCATGACCAATCCCTTGGGTAACTTATTTATTTTTATTTGCAAAATCTGATCACCATACTACTGTGAATACTTTGATTAGTTTCTTGAAGAAAACTCAGCCTCTTCATACAAGAATCTCACAATTTGATTATCATCTTCGAACACTTGCCAATTCTCATGATTATCTAGAATAGAGGGCCTTACAACCACATTTATATGTGACTATATTTTTTCACTTTTTATATCAGTTGGGATACTAAATTGTGCCCTAATGGTTGCCAACCTATCTATATGTTTATTCTCATCTCTTGGTATTGCCTAAATGTTAAAATCTTTGAAATCTTCATGCAAATCCCATATTATATTCTTGTAATATTTAAGAAAAAAAAATTTGCATGCATTTTAACCTCTTACTTGGTGGACTACAAGTTCACTATCACCAAAGACTTGCAAGGTGTTGACTTTCATCCTCCTAGCCCACTACAAACCATGAATTAGTGCCTGATACTTTGTAACATTGTTTGAACAACCAAAATAAAACTTAATAAAAAATAAATACCTTTGATTTTTTCGAGAAACCAACATCACTCCATTTATTTTACCATGTTTATTCCTTGATCCATCAAAGTACAATTGCCACAAACCCTCAATAGATTCATCTTCCTTAACTAAGGTCGGTAGTAGTGCATCATTCTCATGAAGGAAACACACACCAAGTCCTTCCTCTTCAATTAGATTATGAGGACAATGTTCATGAAAAGTGGAATTGAACTCATTAAGAAACAAATATAGAATTCCATCTAAAGGTGATCCATTTTCTACTCCACTAGTTTCTAGTACATCATCCGAGATGATACAATTGGTGTTCACAAGACTTGGTATATATGGCTCCATATGGAAACATGTAATATGTTTAGAATGAATCGTTACCTTGGTACCATACTTAATTCTAAACATCAAATAAGTCAAATTAGCTAATAAATATCCCCCAATCTTTAAGGTGAAGTCCCTTGAAAGGCACATAGCAAACTAAGGAGGCAAGTCTACCTCAACAACATCCTATTGGATAGTAACATTAAGACAAGCATTTAATTTCAATTTCATATCTTTGATGATGCCTAATATATTTATTGGTGACCTATCCAATTTCAATACCCCTTTAATGTTTGGCTCATAAACAAGGTCGAGCTTGTATGTAATCTATTTAGGCATGATTGTACTACTAGCTCCACTATCCACCATACAATTATAAACCAAAGTGTCACCCACTATCAAGGAAAGGTAGAAAGGAGTTCTATTTGACTTTACCTTATTTTTTTATACCTTTACCATCTTATTTACTTGATGTATTTATTGCTTAGTTGGATGATCTAAATTAGTTAAGACAATACTTTCTTTCTCAATAGGTTTTAGAGATAATTTGAGAGTTGAACACTCTTGGATGAACATATCCTTCTATCCTAGGATGAAAAGAGAATCCCACATGATAATTTTGATATTATACCTCTTCATCTAATCCACTACATTGAAAAGAGACCCATTAACCTTTGGTTGCACTTTCTGAAACACTGCCTGCTCATAAACTAGAGGTATCTAATGAACTTTACTAACCTCGATACTCTGATTTTTTTTAGATGTATGGGTGGAAATATGTTATTTTGTAATATTATAAATAACATTAAGATTACTTTAAGAATTTTTCACCTCATGAGCCTCATCAATGGCTCTTATTTTATCTCTAGTTATAGTTACAACTTGACCACTTAAATTATTAGTTTCACTATTCTATGTAAAAGAAACATGATCATCCACCCAACAATTTACATTAATGGCATCAGGATACCTTTGGACTCATTAAATCTCCCCTTGTGATTCCAAACTTGTATCTTGGTACTGACCTCCTTGAAAACAAAACTCTTCCTATGTCATTTATGGCATCATGATGTTTTGTGATATCAAGGCTTGGTTTTGAGCATCATTGAGATTTGAGGACTGCCAACCTAAATCCTACATCAAGTTGTTTTGAGGTGGGATGGGAATAATGGCCTTTGAAATAGAAGGAGCATTTGGATTGAGGGTAGCATATGGCTTAGCTAGAGTTATGGCTCCTTGTGTTTGATAAGGTGCTCTATTCTCTCTAAAATTTTGATAAGGAGGCCTTTGATATTTGAAAGGCTGATAGGTAGCTTGATTTTATTGCTAATAAGGCCTATTAGCCTAAAAAAATTCTTCTTAAGTTGTAATATTTCGTTCCTAAAGGATTGCAGCAAGCTTTTCAACTCTCCTATCTCACTAGCTTGGCTAATAGGGGCTATAATTTGAGCTTAAGGTGGTGGTATAGGAGATAAAGATGGAACTTGAGGAATTTGAGGGGATAAAATGGAATTTATTTCTATAAAAATAGGCATTAGAGGTCTTGGAGAAAGCTTACCAACTTGTATCAAATTGTTCTCTACCCTAATTACAACTTCATAAGAATCTAGTAAGTTAGTACCACCCATTGACTGTATCATCACAATAATGTCAGAGTTAAGGGATTTTAAATAGTACAATAATGCATATTTAATGGATAGCTTAATAAACATAGGTATCCTATTCCATGTTCTTTGGAATTGAAGATTAAAATTAGACATGAACTCATGAGGAGCTCTCCTTATGATAGTTAGTTATTCAACCAAAGAGAGATGATCAGATTTTTCTTCAAATTACTTGACTAAGGCTACACCTAATTCATCCCAGGTAGAAATGGAGTTCAATGGTAGGTTTTTATAACACTGTAATTATTTTCCTTTAAAGGAAGAAACAAGCAATCTAATAACAACATTATCATCAATAACATTATGGACTAAACAAAGATTAGCTACATCTTGAATATGCTCAATAGGGTTATTTGATTTTATCTTGAAAATAATGGGATGCTCTTAAGGGAAGACATAATAATGTCATAAAATAAGGCTAAATTTAGTGTGATACCATTATTAAATGGAACAAACACCTGGTTTCTAATAGCCATTCAGATAGTGGGGATTGTAGTGCCTCGAACAAAGGGATAACTAGGAGACAAATATTTATTTTGAGGATATGCATTTTCCCTCCTAAACCTTAATCTCTTATAAGATATAAATTCAAAATGAATACCTTTACTAGCTAACTTTGTGGTAACCTTTGCCATGAAAGGATCTCTTGAATGGTGCTATGAACCTTACAACCTGAAAAATCTTTAGCCTGTGATGAAGATGGATATTCTCCTTTACTACAAATGCTTCTCCTTAGATCCAAACTTTAGTTATGCCAAGGAGTAAGGGTCTCACTAGGCATGCTAGAAACTATTGTCAATTAGACTTGCACCCTTGTGAAGGTATCTGTAGGCCTTCATAGTCTACTAAAACATGGAAACAATCCTAGGCTATGGGTGGCCTAATCAATAGATTTAATATTTAGATTCTAAGGGATAGCTCCCTTTGGTTTATCATTTAGGATTCCTAGTCTATGCCACAAATTTTTGAGGAAAAGGGAAGAAGGAAAAGGTAAGAAACAAAGTTGAAGGGAAATCCTATCTATGATGGCGATACACCAAAAATATGGCCTTCGTCTGCTTGACATGTACTAAAATGATGAATAAGGACACAAATATAACTATACTACTCAAATGATAGCCTCTGAGCATTAGTATTTTGTATAGGGTTTTGAATTTGTGTATGATCTAAGGTAATAGTTTAATAGGTCTATCAAAGACACTAGACAGAGTTTACACTTACCATACAAATAAGATGATAGATCACACTATGCGCCCTGTAAGGATGAGCTTAACACCTACAAATAGGTATAATGGAAAGGATAAGATGAAAGGAAGCCTTAGCTATCACTTTCATCTCCCAATATATCATGAAAATACTCTAAAATGCAAGCTTTTTGAGGAGATGTATATTCTATATTAATCATTAGGAGAGGCAAAATATAGATGCTCTCTGAATATGGAAAAAATTGATATCCAAAGAGAATGAACCCTTTAAAATGGATTGAAATCCTATATATATAGAATAAAGGACAAGAAGGAAGAGGGACTTGTGTGTTATAATGGATAACTTAGAGAAAAGTTACCAATAACTATGGATCCCTCCTTGTTACTTTCGATCTTTTCGACATCGAAAACATGCAACAACCTTAATTATGAGATCATTGTAAATCTTTTTTAGCCTCTCATGCATTAAATTCCCTTCCTTTTAAACTAAAAGAGCCATGTCAAGGGTAGTTGTATGTCTCTACCTGACATGAATGATTCTATCTTTCATTTAAAACTTGGCATGCCTCTTTTGCCTTTGCATATCCTGCCTGAAAAAGGACATAATCCCCATTCTTTGAATCAAGACTTAGGCATGCTACCTCTGATCAAGTGGCTACTTGTCAAAGGTGAGATACATATCAAAGGACAAAGGCTTCTCCATTAATTTATACCTACCATCTCCTTCTAGTCTCTTGGTATTTTCTTTATTTTGATTGGTCATTAGAAATTGACTTGGATCCTTGATTTACATTATCGATCTTCCTAACATGGATGCATGTAAGCTATCAATCTCCTTCTAGTTGAATACATCCTTGACACCTATCATGTAAACTTTTCCCCTTGAGATTCATTGACTCCCTTTGACCTATTTTGAATGCAAATGGCTACATGATGAGACCCATCTTTGACATCTGCAGGAACGTCTTAGGATTTCAAATTCAAAAGGCTATTTGTTGGGGCTCAATTTTGATGTTTGTGGGCCCATCATGAGATATTTGAATCCCAATGGCTATTTTTTTGGAATTTTTTCTTTAAACAATTCCTTTAGACATTTTGTCCAAAGGAATTAGGTCTTTGAGTTTTTTGCAATGGATAATTCTTATGGACAATTTGTCTGAAGGAATTTAAAGAAATGACCCTCTAGCTTTGTTGTCAAGGACTTTCCAAAGGGAAAGATACCCTTCATACTTTTGAAAAGTGACCTTCCTAAAAGGAAAAATACCCTTTGAGAATTTTGAAATGGTCCTTTGAAGCTTTGAAATGAGCCTTCGACAAAATTACAATGGTCTATTTCCCTTTGAAAAATACCTTTGAAAAAGTTGTAATGGTCCACTTTGAAAAGAAAGTGACCCTTTAGAAAAGTTGAAATGGACCATTTCTTCAAAAAAAAGATACCCTTTGGAATTATTGTTTTGGTCCACTTCTCCAAATAAAGTACCCTTTAAATTTTTTGAAGTGGACTACTTTGTTGAGAAAAGTGCCCTTCGGATTTCCTAAAATGGTCCATTTAGAGAAGAAAATGACCCTTCAAAAAAGTTTCAATGGACCATATCTCGTGGACAATTCTTTTGAAAGAATTCACTCAGACAATTTTTCAAAAATAATTCACTCAGACAATTTTCTCGAAAGAACTCATTCTTTGACCTTTGACTTGAATGGACCTTCAATTTTTTTGAAAAGTGCCCCTTTCTATGAGAATTGCCTCCATCACCATAATATCCCATCCCCTAGAGGTATTGAGATTAGGGTTATCAATCATGGGATGTTCACATCTAAAGAAAGGGCCAAACACCACTTTATATAGATTGTTGTGCTTGCTTGGGATTTATTTTATCCCAGCCATAGATCTCGACCCAAGATATCTATGTCATGCATTCAACATAGGTCCATCAAGTAGATGGGGATAAATAGCTTAGATCTAAAAAAATCTAGGTTAGGCTGCTGAAAGCTTTGATCAATCTCAATTTGTACGAGCAATCTCTACAAGTAGGGAATGTTGATGGGGTTGGAGGTAGAGTAGAGGGAGTTTGAAATTTACATGAGTGGGAGAGTTTTATTAGATTCCATTTTTTAGTGATGAAAATATTATAATCAAGTAATACTTACAATATTTTTTCTTGGTTCATCTGGAATACTTGCTACTTGCAATGGTGTTGGAGTTTTGGAATTTGGCATCTCCACGTCATTGATTAAAATGTATGATTTCTTCTTTGTCCAAGTCATATTTTATTTTAGTGTCATATGTGCCTAGTGTGACATAATATTATAACTATTTTTTTTTATTTTGAATGTACTCATGATTTATTATCATTGTCTTTCCTTTGCCCCTCAAATATTATGCATGAGTAGTAATTTTTATTTGTCCCTTTTTGTTTGATATGAATCATCTTGATATTCTCCAATCCAATAGGTATGGATAGTGTTTGAGACAAATATTCATCTAAATAATTGAAATTTAAGTTTAATATTTGATCACATGTCATCTATGCCATGTTAGTATCATTAGCATCACTGTTATAATAATCCATGACCAAGCAATCTTTATATTTTGAATTCAATAATAAAGGAAAATTGGGAATAGGTTTTTACCACTCCATATTAGCTTGTGGTTCATGTCACATAACTAATTTGTATGCTATGATTAGTTTTCTATCTTTTTCAATTCTTGATTCACCCACCTCATATGTATGCATCTAAGCTATTAGAATTGGTTGTGATGGAATAATGATGGTATGATCTTCAAACTATGATTATGATTGGTCCTCATTAGTAGATTGGGTTTTCTTATAATATTTTAAAGATTCATTATTTGTATATTGTGTGTAATAATAGCCTTTATGTATGTATTTTATACCTCTATGTAATGTCAATGGTATTATTTCCATAGCATGTATCCACATTCCCCCCAACATTAAGTTGTAATGTACTTGATCATGCATAATATGAAATGTGGTAGGTAAAATCTTGGGACCTAGTTTCACATCCAATTATATGTTGTCAAATAATTTTACTCATTAATCTAATTTTTGAATAATAACCAAGTTGATCCTATACACACATAATATTCTAACTTTGTCATTTACTAACATTTTCTCTCTTGTGATAACCTATCAAGTTTCAATCTCTCTAAGTGCGAACCTTAAAGGGTGCATCAAGAAGCAATGGGTAAACTATTGGTGTTTCATAGATTGTTTTTTAATTTATCATGTTTAAATCATCTATAAATGTTGCACACTTATCTTCTAATCAATCATCCTCCTAATAGCCACTAACTGATCCAAGACCTATCATTTTCAACTAAGTCAACTTGGGTTAGTGTAGCATTTTTTGCTTCTCACCAAAATTAAAATAAGGTCACCCTAATTTGATATAGTCTAAAAGTTACCATGTGTGTTTTACAACTAGGTCGGCATAGTTTGACCTAGTTCAAGGACAAATGATAAGTTTTAAAACTACATCAAGTCAAATTGATATTTTCATCTATAATTTTAGAAAGGGTAGGGTCAATAACCTCTATAAATACAAGTATAATTTTAATCTAATAAAGAGGAACATTCATTTTCACACTATGATTTCTCGTAATTCTGCTTAAGTCTACATTTGAAGAGACTGTTGCTCATATTTTGCCTTGGATGGAATATCTTATCTTATGAAGACTTGGATGCAAATAGGAGTTTGTAACTTAGAATTGATTTTAACCATTTTTATCCTTACAAACCACAACAATCTCTTGCAAATCACCATTAGCCAAGGGAGAGATTGAGGCTCGACAAGTTTTATTTAAGGTAAGTATTTATAACCTTAGATCTTTTGATTTTATAGATATATATTGCATAATTATTAATTTGAATACATAATTCCTTGTTTGAATATCCTATATGCTTAAACTTAGTGTAGCTATAGGGTTATTCAAACTTGCCATTTTTCACGTTAGGTACCCTTGGCCCCCATTTGCCTACAATGGTTCCTTACCCTTTTAGTTATTTTAACCACCCCCTTATTTGTGTTTCAAGCTTTAGTAAAAATACATCAGATTAATTCTATTTAATATATACCTAGTTAGGGTTATTGCATTATATTGATTTCCTAGAGGCTTTAGAACCCTCTACCTTGATGTTGTGTGATAAGTGCTCCTCTAGTTAGGTTTAGTGGATCAATTTAGTCATGCCATAATTTAACTAAGTATCTAGTAGGTTTTAGTTGATTTACCTTATTTAAGTATCTATCTATTAGGTATGATAAGTTACGGGTCTATCTCAATTCGTTGCATACATTTTGGTGAACCCAAAGTGAAATAACCATTGCATTTTATTTTACAGTAAATTATATTGATGCAAGTTGACTTAGTTTTATTTGTATATATTTTCTACAAACTACATCGACTCAGGTTGATCCAACTTAATCTATGTGCTTTTAGTATTTTGACTACATCAACTCAGGTCAATCTAATTTAATCTCTCTATTTTTTTATCTTTTCTATAGATTACATCGACCCAGGTCGATCTAATTTAATCCCTATATTTTATATTTTTTGTTTTTGTAGAACTACATCGACCAAAGTTGATCTAATTTAATATTTATGTTTTTATTTTATAGACTACTTCAAACCAAGTTGACCTAGTCTAATTTCTATCCAAGTTTCCAATAAACCATATCGACACAGGGCAATACAATGTTAATTATGTGTTTTTTCAACATGTTACTTTGATTCAAAATGATTTAATTTTTGTAATTATATATACATCATCTTTAATCAGTATTATAGCTCAAATTTTCACCCTTGAGAGGATGATTCAAGCCCTTTCAACTTGAGATATGCAATGGGATTAATCCTATGTTATGGGTGACCTCTAAGTGGACTAAACCTCTAGATTATAGGGCTATCTCCTTTTGATGTATCAGTTAAGCTCTCAATACTACACTAATAGATTTTAAATTAAAAGGGAACGAAAAAACATGAAAGAAAACTAAGGAGGTGATAAACCAAATCAACACCCTCCACTTGACTATCATGCACTAAGAACATGGATTAGGCCTAAATCTGATTACATTTCTCAAACAAGGATGTTCAAGTATGAGTGTTTTAACATATAGGTTATAAACAATGCATTGAATGAGAGGGTTGGTCAAGAGGTCTAAGTAAGGAACTAGTGATTGAAATCCACATACATAACTACATAAAACTCACCATGTGACCTACAAGAATACAATCCACTTGCAAATAGGTAGGAGAGGACAAATGAGAGGGAATACAATCACTACTACTAGCATTCATCAACAATCACATAAGTGCACTAGTTGAAAGCATGTGAGGAGGTAAGAATCAGCCTCATTCATTATTCCAAGGCATATTACAAGTATTTAGTTAATTAGGGCTTCACCATACAAATCCAAATTATCCTTACAAAACCAAATAAGGCTACATAAATAGAGAATGAGAGGAGAGAGACAAGTGGTGTAGGAGAGAGTTATTGACAAGTGTCAATCACTCATGGAAAGAGTTAAAATCAAGAAGGAAGTTATAGAATAGTCTCATAAGGTCTTCAAGGACATGTATTTTTTTTTAATGATATTTTCACTCTAAATGGCATAGGGGTTTCTCTATTTACTTCACACATTTGTCTTCTTCGAACTTCTATCCTCTTAGATTGGAAGGTGACAAGTGGCATTCCTTGGTCATAAAATAACCTTGAACTACCCATTGCTCTTATTATTGAAATTTTTTTAGAGGTACAATCATTAAGAGGGGGGTGAATCAATAATGCTTATTTCAGTTAATTTCTACTCATTTCTTAATTTTGAAAGTAAATAATGAAACGAGTAGTAGGGTCCTGGTAAAAGTGCATGTGTGAATCCAAATGATGATGAGAACTCCTATTTGGCTTGGAAATAATAACCTATAGATAAGAAAGACACTAAAAATAGGGTGTTTAGATGGATGGTTGAGTAGATTGCCTAATGTGAGCTAGATCTAAAAAGCGTATTAATTGCTAGGAGGCTGTCAATCCACTGTTATAATAATTAATTTGATATAAAAGAATAAAAAGGATACTTAAATTTAATGATATGAAAGTAAATACATGAAAATAAGAGAAATTAAATACTTTATTTTAAATAAAATAATTAAAATATCAAAATTAGGTTAATAATTATGTTAAAATGGTCGAGGTCTGGTTTAAAAAATAAAAAATGATACTATGATCAGGCAAAAATAAATAAAGTTGGATTTGATTAGGGTTACAGGGGTGAAAATAGCTGATTATGTTTTCATGCCAAAGTGACCATTGGTGGTTAGGTGAACCATCAATGATTGAATCTAACCATCAACAATTGAAGTGACCATCGGTGGTTGTGCTAACCATCAATAGTTACCTATGCAAATCTAGATGTGATCAAAAAAGGTGTAGATTGGGTATTTAGGTAAAGATAGGTCTATTATGGGATTGAGGGGTGGAAAATAAGATATTAATGGGTCTAATAGGTCTATAAGGTTATAAATAAGATAAATCAATGAAAAGATACCTAAAACTTGATGGTGGAATGCTAAAGTGATTTGGCTAGAGTGACAGAGCTTTGGCTTTTGAAAATGACTCTGATAGGGCTTCAGGATGATGTTGTTTACTTATTGAAAGGAATATAAATACCTATATGCAAGAGAGATTATATGCAAGATTTTGAATTCTAGATCATTTCACTTCCTCCTCTTTTCCTTTTGTAGGATGAAGTTGCTAATTGGGATAGAAGAAGTTACTAATTTGATAGGGAGATAAATTTGCCAATTCACAATGTTTTAAAACAAGTTTTAAAATAAATAACCTCCCTAGCTTGGAAGGAGTAACCTGAAGTTAAAAAAGACACTAGAAATAAGGGTTTTTAGATGGATGGTTGAGTGGAATGCCTAGCATGAGTTAGATCCAAGAAGCGTATTACTTACTAGGAAGCTACAAATCCATTGTTATAATAATTAAGTTGATATAAGCAAACAAAATGGATATTTGCATTAAATGATATGAAACTAAATACGTGCAAAGAAGATAAAGGAAATACTTTTGTTTTAAATAAAACAACTAAAATAGCAAAAGCAGGGCAATACTTATGCTAAAATGGTCGAGGTATGGTTCAAGAAATCAAAAAAGGTACTATGATTAGGCAAAAATAGAGAAAGTTAGGTTTGATTAGGGTTACAAGGCTAAAAATAGCTTACTATGTTTTCATACCATAGTGACCATCAGTAGTCAGATGAACCATCAACGGTTTAGGCTAACCATTGGTAGTTGGGTAATTGTCGATGGTTGAAGTGACCATCAACAATTACCTATGCAAATCTATAAATAATCAAAAAAGAAGGTGTAGATTGGGTATTTGAGTAAACAGAGGTCTGTTATGAGATTGAGGGGTGAAAAATAAGATATTAATGGGTCTCATAGGGCCAAAAGGTTAGAAATAAGATGAATCAATGAAAATATACCTAAAACCTGATGGTGGAATGCTAAAGTGATTTAGTCAAAGAGATAGTTCTTTGGATTTAAAAAATGATTACAATAGGGCTTTGAGTCTTTGATGATGTTGCTTGCTTGCTAAAAGGAATTTGAATACCCATATGTAAGAGATCTTAGATGAAAGATTCTAGATTATAGATCATTTCACTTCTTCCTTTTCTCCTTTTTTAGGATGAAGTTACTAATTGGGATGGAGGAAGTTATTAATTTGATAGGGGGATAAAGTTGCCAATTCATGATGTTTTAATGCAAGTTTTAAAAACAAGTTGTCATTTAGGGAGATGTTTATCTCACACAAAGTTTTCAATGCCTTAATACTTTAAAGTAAGTTTGGAGACCTGACCATCGATGGTTAGGCCAACCATCGATGGTTAGGCTAATCGTTGGCAGTCGAGGGGTTAGAAGAAAATAGTTTAAAAGAGGTAAAAAAGGGTGAGTTAAATAATTTAACAAAATGTGTTAAGGATTTGATAGGGTCAAGTGAGTCTAATTGATTAGGTGGTCCACTAAACATGAGGTCGAATAAGGGTCAAAAGGTAATTTGATATCAAAATTTATTGTGTATAGTTTTTGAGTGTCTATATTTTACTCATTTTTGTTATGCAGCTTTAATCGCACAAGATCCCAAAAAAATAAATGGCTAGTCAAGGTCTAATTGCTTGAGTATGGGAGGAGGTGTTTCCCCTCAAACCAGGAGGGGATGAAGCAAAATAAAAATTGAGTCAAGGTTTGATAAATAGTAAATGGGTAATCACAAGGTGGGTGACATAAAATGGTGGGAATTTGAGATGTAAACACATGTACAGAATATGACTAAGGATGATAGCCAAGATCGTGTAAAGAATAGAGTTGCCAATGTTGGTAAAAAAATAAGTTTGATTCTATAAAGACATGTGATAGGGGTAACTAGTCTATAGCATTGGTAATAGCTAATCATGTCGATCCTATCAAGCCATCTAAATAGGGTTAGTATTGGTCTCAAGTATCTAGGGTAGGAAGTGCTCTCACAAAACAACATAATTGGTCGGGTCATACATGAGGTGGTACAAATTTCAACATGGAAAGGTTGGTCAATGCACTCAAAAATACTAATGCAAGGTCATCACAAAATGTGTGAGTGGTTCATGTCAAAATAGCCAACATTGAGGTGGACACAGTGTGATGGGGGGTATGGATTAGTTGGGAATGGTCGAGCTAAATCTATATGTACTAGGCAAGTGGATGCTACCTACATAGTTCCATGGACATGAAATCCAAAAAAATAATGTTATGATAAATGTAGTTCTTCAAAAAAGTCAAATTTTAAGTGGGATTTATTTTTTTATAAAAGTTAGCAAAAGAAAAGGGGACCCTAACCGTCAATGGTTAGGGTTGCCCACATGATCAACCGTTGATGATCACCTTGACCATCAATGATCACCCTAACCATCTCATTTTACTTTTGAGACGTAAAAATGAAAATGGTAATTCATTATTACTAGCTGAATTTTGTTGCTTAGTTCTTAGAATCAAAGTGTTTTGTCATTTGGTCATTGTGTGTTAATCTTGCTGAGGTAGAGAATTATGAATGGGTGATTGTGTGTGGTCTAGATGATCATATGTTGACTAGATAGAGGGTAGATGAGGGCCTAGTCGAGCAATGGTATGAGGACTTTGACCACACCAGTGATCATGGAATGAGGTGGGTTTTATTTTAAAATTAATAGTATAGGTGAATTTATGAATGTAAAACTATATTGAGTATGTGGAAGTGGGGTAAATAGGATTTGTGAAAATATCCCTAGGTCATGATGCCCTAGTTTTGGGTAGTTGATGAAATTAGCCAAAAGAGTGGGGTAAATATATATTAAGTGTCAGTTGGATGTTTATAATGTACTATAGAATAGTTTGAAGGAGTGGAATTAGTGTTTTAGGCGATTTTTGTGATGTTTAGGTGGGAAAATGGCTTTAGGGTGTTGTCATCAGTGGTCACACATAGTGACCACCAATAGTTCGACCCAACCACCGGTGATCAAATTATGAGGTGAGAGGATCCTAAGGGACCATCAATAGTTAAATGAACCATCGGTGGTCGAAGGGTGTTGATTGAGAAGGAAAAATATTAATAGAAATAGAGGGTATTTTGGGGAATTTTTAAGGTTGTGGAAAGTATTTGAAAATTATTTTGGTTTTGGAAGGTTGTAAATGGTGAAATGTTATAATGTTGAAAGGGGGTATAGGGTTTATTAAAAGTGTTTAAGTTATTTTTATCATTTACTTAGGGTGTGTTGAAAGGTTAAAGTGTGTAGAGTAGGATGAAGGGTTAAGTAACTTAAAAGGTCAATAAAGGTTATAAAAGAGGCTAAAATGTTTTAAGAGGTCCATTGAGTGGGTGGTAAAGGTGAGATAGGTTGGAAATGGTAGGTTTATGTTGATATGGAGTGTAATTTGGAAAATTAAGTGCTCATGCTAATGTGATTATTGTGTAGGATTGTGGTCAGATTCAGATTATGGACTGACTCCCTAGGTTCTTCATCAAGGTTTGAGATGGGATGATAGCAGAGGAGTGGAAGTACATGGAGACTATTGGCCTAGGGGCCATGATACATTATCAATACTTACCATAAGATGTAGCCATGATCATCATGCTCATAGAAAGATGGGACCCTATAATGAATACCTTCATGTTACCGACTAGAGAGATGACCATCCTATTAGAGGATGTGACTAGGATCAGATCGCTATCCATTTGGGGGGAGACAATATATCATGTAGAGAGTGAGGATGGAGATTATTATATGGACCTGATATACAGAGTAGATTAGGCTCATGTAAGGTGTCATATAGGGGGTTTTTGATTGGGTCATTTTACCAAAGGGTTTTAGAGGATAGATGTTTGTTGATGATAATTTTAGACACTTAAATCTAGCCACCAATGACCTCCAATCAATATTTTGGCCAATTTCCACCCAAGATGCACAATTTGGCCTAAAAATACTAAAACCCACTCAATGATGTGAAACTAACATATTCAAGTGTTGATTTTGGCTAAGGTGTTCCTAAATGGAGCAATGCAATTCATGGGCTAGCTAACTTTGATCAGATCATTATGAGTAAAAATGCCAATTTTACACCTAGGTACTCTGGATTGATCTTTCCTATCAAATATCTTGCATAATACATGTGACTTTATTATTTGTTGTTTGTAACATCATAAATGGGATAATAGATCCAACACATCTAAAATTTCCTTCCAATTTTAATCCAATCAAATTTTGGACCAATAATAAGGCATTCTGATCAATTTGAGTAATTTGTGCACAAAGTGTTTAATCATGCTTAGATCTAATTAATCCAAGTTAGATCCTAATTAAGATTTCCATGGAAACTTGTTGAATACTTGTTTTTAGAAATAAATATTGAATATCTACATCATTAGGTGACCTCATTTCTTACGAAGACATCTCTAGGCCATAAATGCCATAAATATCAGGATTCATGCCCTCCATGCCTCTTAATTGCCCCTTTTTCCAATGTCATGATGAGGATAATTACAAACTTAATACCAAAAATTTGATTAATCCTCAACCACACATCTTCATTTCAAGATGGATGGTTCAAGTTGATACTGATCAAATCTAAAAATCTATAAATAGGAGGCCTTACCACATCATTTCTAAGCTTAATTTGTGCAAAGTTATAATGCAAGATTGATTCCAAAAGATTCAAGCAACTAGTGTTACCATGCCAAATTGATTCCAAGCCAAGCCACAAGCCAAAGGTTCCAAGGAGAGATGGAGGTAGCCAAACTTCCATTGTCAAGGACTTCATGAGCATAAAATTGAGCAAGCCACTACTACAAAGGCATTTGGAGCATTCAAGGAAGGTGAAGGAATTCTTGATGTTTTTCCTTACTTTTTAGTTGTGTCTATCATTTTTTTTATTACTAAGCTCACCCTAGTAACTAAACATGAATATTTTAGCTTAGTGTGTTTTTGATTTGCTTTCATTCACTAACACCATACTAATCTCCCCTTCTTACTCAAATTTCTAGATCACATAATGGCATGCTCGGTGGGACCAGATGAATACCACACATGAAGAATATCATTATACAACTTTAAAATCTTCATTTGGATCATTAAAACTCTTGTAATTTGATTTTTTAACTTTTTTTGCCATTTTTATTTGTCACGAGTTTACACAATAACTGACATCGGTTAGTAAAGCCATCATCAGTTTAATACCCATCGTCAGTCACTATTGGTATAACTGATGTCAGTTAGATAATCATCATCGGTTAGTAAGTGTAACCATCATAAGTTATAGAACCAACATTGGTCACTATGTTTTTATTAAAACACAAACTTGGGAGCTCTTTTTTTGAAGTTCATTGTTTCAAACCCAAAATAGCTTCAAGGCTAAAGGGCATGCTAACATTTTTGTTGCAGGACCAAGCTTGACATTTGATAAAAACATGTTTAGATCACCTTTTGCATGCTTAAAAATTAATTAGGAACATTATTTTAGTGCTTAAATAAGTGTTATTATAATTATTTTTCAAAGTTATAACTAAGACCAAGGGGTTAAATGAACATGACCTCATTTTTTGAATTTGGGCTTAAAAATGAACTCACCTTTCCAAGCTTTTTGTATTCACTTAGTTTTTTAAATTAGATTTTTATTTGGAAAAAGAGGGGTGTTGCATGTATTTTCTTTCATTTATCCACTTTAGGGAACCCTTGGAATCAAAAGTGTCATTCATAATTCAAATATCGTAGTCCAAGGCTTAGAAATAAAGTCATCTAAAGCACTCCCCAAAAACTCATCAAAGTTTGGGTAACCTTGAAAATGACCCTAAAGTCTTTCTATTTTTATGTTTTCTTTATTTTTATGAAAACTTAGCTTGTGAGGGGGACTTTATCACCTCCCATGACTTCATTTAGCTCCTAATTGGAGTTGTACATAGCACATAATGGCACTTTGGACATTGCACTACACTGAGCAAACAACAGGATGTAGTGGTTGTAAAATGGACTAGACCTTTTTGCGACAATCCAAGTGATATGAACCCAAAATATTTTATTTTATTTTACATTTTTTTGCATGAAAGGCATTGTGTAATTGATTCCCCTAGAATGTTCAAAAACTTGTAGATCTTAGATAAAACCCCACTTGCTGTGGAAGTATTATTGGTGCAAGGTGCACCTCAAGGTCCATGTCATAGTAATGTCATTTGAGAGAAGGGGGGTATATAAATCCTACTATATAATTCACATTTACTTTTGGATGAACACTCAAAATCCTCTCAAATGACGTATATTGACGGATTCCAACAATACCAAACAACCTTGTCAGTTTAGAGTCTAAGAGCGATTAATCAATTGAGTTTTGTCCTAGATTAAAGTCTTGTTTAGAGTCAAAACTTGGTGTAAACAAATTATAAAAACCAAAAACACATGGTCCTCATTTTCCTTTAAACAAAGAGGCATTATGTTGCCCATGTAAAATCATCAAATTTACCTTGTTCAAAGTTCATCAAAACTTGAGAGTCATATCATCCACTTTGGCACAATTATGCTACCTAGTTGAGTCTAGACCTTTTCCAAAGTTGTTTAAACTCCTTAATTTATAATATAAATTCTAAATTTTACCTTTATAAGTTTATAAGGTTGATGTGTTAAGTGGGTTCGCCATTTACACTAAACTTGAGGGAACTTAGGTTCAATTTCTCATTTGGGTTGAAGGTCATTTTAAACTCAAGATCATTATCACCACTTGATAGACTTAAGAAATTTTATGCTAAACACTTGCACTTCAAGTCTATTCACCATAACATTTTGAGTCAATAAAATTAGTGTTATGCTATCAAAATTATGGGAAACTATCTTTACCTTAGAGAGTTTTTGAAACAAACATTTAGCCACACCTTTTTAGAAGTGTAGCATCATTACGCTGCCTAAAACATTTCAAATATTGTTTCATAGACCCTCTTGCATACAGTTTCAATTTAATCCTACATTTTTAGACCAATCTAAGTGTACTTTTGTGATCCTTTGTCTAGCACAGTTATACCATTCACTTTTGTCTAGCTTATTTTTCAAAAGAACCAAGTTTTATACCATTATTTGTGAGAAAATAAATTATCTTTAAAGTGCCTTTTGTTTCATACCTTATACCTAGTTGATCAATTTCATGTCCAAGAATCAAATTCCTAGTGTTTTTTAGAAGTGTTCCACATATTTTAGATTAAAACTTTCATCTATTTCAAAGTCTAGCTTTTGATGTTGTTTGGATAATAGTCCTAGCACATGCCTTGTTTGAGACTATCTTTTGATGCCGCATTTGGCCAAAAGACCTAGAAACTTTTAATTTATTAGATTAGCTTAATTTGAAACACTTCAACCTTAGAGTTTGGAATTTTGATTTTTGGCCTATTTACTTGCTCATCTTTGTGTGAATAGTGAGACATTGGACATTTAACGCTAGCTTGTTTCTTTACTATATCTTTGCATAAACCTTTTTGATCTTTTTGATGAATCTAGACCAAGTTTGAACATCATCTATTTTAGACATTGTGATTTTAGAGTTTTTATAACTCTCTTCCCTTTCTATCACAAAGGCATTGACTATGGACCCCAATATGTATTCCTACACTCGTAGTGGACTCATGTACAATCTGAGGATTAGTAATGTGGTTACATAGGAAGAAATGGTATAAGACCCCTACGTAGATAATATTACTTATGAGATGGATTCTTATCCCTCTTATGATACTCAATTAGGGGCACATATCCAAGATCCCTTGGCTAACTATTTGGTTAACACACCACCTTATTCAGAACAAGACCAAGAACAAATTACACAATACCTAGCTATAATACCCATAGTGGACGAGCTAGTTTTTCAATAGTCATATTCCATTAATACAGCTTCCATGTATGATCCATTGATCTAAGCAATATTTTAGGTGATAATTCAGGTGATGGTTCTACCCTAATTGGTGGCAGAACTTTTGGGAGCCATAACTTTTGCACCATAGCTCTGTTTGACTCCCCGTTTAAACTGTTGGAAAGATAAGAATGAGGGGAAAATCGTGAGATGGTACTGATATTTTCTTGGTGGGTTTTTACTCTTAAAAAACAAATATAAGTGCCCTAAATTTCAATTTTATTAGTGTAGTATAAAAATAATAAGTTTCTAAAAATAATAATTCCTCGAATTATGTATTGTTGTAAATCATGAAAGTTGAACCACTTAATCTCCCTCAAGATTGGTGACATTTCACATCCTCCTCCTACCTTAAAAACATGTATAAATGAAGATGTAACCTGAAATGGAAATCAAACATCTCTTCTCAGAGATAACATTATTGTTATTGTGTTTTTCTTGTTTCTTGAATTATCTTTCAACCAAAGCTTTTCAGTTTTGGATCATCCATTTTTATTTGAGTGACATTTTTTAGAGAAAAAAGATGAGATTTTGGTTAGAGACATAAAGTTAAGTGATAAATTTCTAGAAGATTTCCCCCATGAAAATTTAATAAGCCTAGTAAGAGTGCCCCACAATATCATTTATGATCAATAGGGTTCTTCTAGCAATCCTATGGCTCTAGTCCAAACAACATATCAAGACCCTAGTATATTTAATCAAGGTAAAAACATCATGGAAGACCATTTTAACCAAATGCAGACAACATATCAAACCTACCTAAATCTAGCATGTAATTTTAATTAGATGAACATGATGAGCAAACCTCTTATTGACTTAGTTCCTTCAATAGGAGTGTTGATAGAGTTAACTGATCAAGAGAATCAGAGTTTAGATCCATTCATGCAAAACACTTTAGTAGATAACTTTTTGCATGTGCCCATTATTAAATAATTGTCTTCTACTTCATCGAATAATGAGAAAAATACAATGGATAATGTGTAAACAACATCTAATCCAAATCAAAGTGGTACTAATGCACAAATAAGTAGCCAACAACATGTGTCTATAGTTAATACCATGAGTGGATCATCATACCAGGGAGTAGGAGTTTCTACATCCCAACCTCAACTGGCTACTTCCTCAATTGTACAACCTATGGGATTAGGCAGTCAAAATATTACCAATGTCACACCTCAACAATAGAATGTGATAAATCCTACTCCTCAACAAGTAATGAGTAGTATTCCACATTAGTAGGCACAATCTAGTGTACCAATGCAACAGAGGTCAAATATATTTCCACCTCAGTAAGGGGAAACTAATGTTCCACCTCACCAGGTAATGGCAAACATACCTCTTCAATCGTAGGCTAGTGTACCAATCCAAAACCAAGTGATGACTAGTCAATAACATGTAAATATTAGTTAATGACAAATGTTGAATATTTAACCTACTTTCACTTTCCCATAGGGATTCATGCAACAAGGAGGCTCCCATGTTTCTCAAATACCTACTAGACAACCATTGGTTCAAAGTGTGCCACAAATTTAAAGATAGGATCTTCATCCATAATTTTTCACTCAACATCAAGGTTCAATTAGTTAGCAATATGTCCCTTTTCAACCATAATAGGCACAATATAGTTATATCCCTTCATCCCAATTACAAAATCCTCTTGGTCAAACCTTCATCACTAACCCAAACCAAAATATCATGCAACTAAATGTGCAATTTCAAGTACATCATAATTCATGTATGTATATTCCTGGTCCATTTCCAAACCAAACCAATATACCCCAATAGATATCTCCATCATACCCTTGTCAAAGTGTCTACTTGTGACCTCCCAACCATCTACCCAAACCAATATTCTCACTCAAACCAATGTTCCTTCTAATTTTCTATCCCAGGAATTACAACAGATGAAGGATGCAATTGTTGCCAGTTAGACTAAGAAATAGACTAAAAATTTTAATTTGGATGACGTGTGTTCTTATCCATTCAACATGGAGTACTTATAGATACCATTTCCTCTAGGATATGAACCACTGAATTTTGAAAACTACAAAGGGAAAGGTGACCCTAAGGCCCATTTAATTGAATTCTTTGTCACATGTCAACTAGTGGCATATAGTGACATATAAATTTTGTTGTTGTTTCCAAGGAGCTTGGCTGAATAAGCCTCAGAGTGGTTTTTAAAGTTGCTCAAGAATTCAGTGATATATTTTGATGATCTTTTTGATAAGTTTGTGCAGCACTTTTCCTATAATCTTGAGCATGAGATTTCATTAGTGGACTTAATGCAAGCAAAAAAAAAGCTAGTAAGAGTTTTTAAAGTTATCTACAATCATAGAGAGTGCTTGACAACTATTTCACCCATAGTTTACCAGATAAACAATTACCCATTGTGTTTACCAAAAATTTGCATAATGAAATAGCATATCATCTAGAACTACAATGTGCACATACTTTCAAGGAAATCATCGATAAAGGCTTGTTGATTAAGTGAGCTCTTATTAATAAAGGGATCATCAAGCTTAATTTAACCAATCAAAATCTAGGTACCAATCAAGGAAATGGTCAAAACCAACATCTAATGCAAGTACAAGCTTTAGAATCAGCACATGCCAATAACCAAGAAAGACCAAAGCAATTTAACCATAATAGGAATGTTGTGGGAAATGGAGTAACTAAGTCACATCATATCTAAATGGTACAAATGTCATTTTCACTACCTTTTCAGCTAACTCCTACCAAACAACCTCTCCAACTAATGTCATAAGCATAACAACCAAGACTTGCACAACAAATATAATTGCCTTTACCATTACAAACTCCTCCTCTTAGGAGAACAGTGCCTGCACATCATGTATTTAGTGACCTAGGAGAACCTATTGAGTCTATATTTTGCAAGCTTGCTTCTATTAATTTGATTAGTTTTCCTATACCAAAGCTTTATCTGTAAGGTATTCCATATCTTGATTGGTACCATGAAAATGAATTCTATGAATATCATTGGGTCAATGGGTATAATCTCTGAAGATGTGTTCAAATCAAGCATTTAAGTGAGAATATGTTGGATAATGGGGAGATAACATTAGATAATGATGCTTCCACTTCTAATCAAACTCTTGGGATTTATTGATACCCCTTTCCCCAGCATAACAATTAATAGTAGTAGAACAATCAACAACAATAACAACAACAGCCAGTGTAGCAGTAAAATCCATAATATCAAAATCAAAGGTCAAACCAATAGAACTAATAGAATCAACAAAATCAATAATAGAACCCACAATGATAGAACAATGGACAAAACCAAGGTCAGAATGGTAACAACCAACAAATCTACCATATAGTTACACATGACTACAATAGGGTTGTAGGTCATATTATAGGGGGTAGAGTTAACACCATCTCCATTGATCCTAGACTAAGTGTTAATCAATCTAGACCATTATTAAACAACAACACTCAATCAAATTACATGAATAATCCTTCTTTGACTTGGGATTACATATAGGCAAGCCAAAACTTGGACTTCCACTTTTAGACCTTATACCAATAATTCATCCTTGCCATGTGACCACATATAAGTGCACCGATAATCAAGACTTGTCTTATCTAGACCCACACCATTCAAAATATTTGTTAACAATCATGGTCCAGTATCTAATCCTGATTATGCAATCATAACTCGAAGGTCAAAGATTACTATCCTAGGCCCACAACCATCTACCACTTTACCTGTTATCCAATCAATCGTTCAGCCTCAGAGTAAACTATTCAATACTAACCAAGACAAGAAGTTTGATATTATGGAACAATTGTAGAAGACACCAACACAAATTTATATTTTAGATTTGCTGCAAATGTCATTAATCCATAAGAACATCTTGAATGAGTTTTTTACCTAATACACTATTACTACTAACATATCCCCTAATAAATTTTAATATTTGGTTGGACACCTAGCTCCAGCCCAACAAGTCACATTCAACCAAAGTGATATGTATTCCCTTAGCCCAATCCATAATAACCCATTGTATATAAAATTTTATATAAAGTGGCATAAAGTGAAATGTGTCCTTATAGATAATGGATCAGGCCTCAACATAGTGTCCCTAAAGCTTATCAAGCTTCTTGAGTACACAATGGTAGATCTCTAGCCAAAAATAATAACCATCAAATCCTATGATAATCAAGAAAGAGAATCACAAGGCACCATTAGCTTGTCAATTATCATTGGGCCTTCGACCCATGATACACTTTACCATGTGCTTGATCTTGAGTTATAATATAATATGATTCTAGGTATGCTTTGGTTACATCAGATTCATGTAGTCTCGTTAACATTGCACCAATGTATCAATTTTTCCCACTCAGGGATGGAAGTGAATATTCTAGGAGATTTACACCCATATGAACACTGCAAACATCTTGAGTCCAAATTTCAAATCTATAATTATCAGTATGGTATGAATCTAAGTTCAAAATAGGATAGAGGAAAGGCCATACTTATTAATCCTGCACCAGATAATTACATAGATCCTAATAACTTGGATTTATTTTCCCACATGCCGCCTCTTGAAGCTTATAATCATTTCACCATTTTAGATAATGGATCAGGAGAGTATGTGACCCATGATACATTTCATATTGCCAATCTTCCTTAGAATTTGAAAACCTTTGGGTGACCTAACGTCACCCCACATATGCATTGAAAATGAAATAACAAAGATAAGGGAACTATCACATTAATACCAACATCTGGCCTAGAACGTGACCCTCTTGAAGGGGATGAATCATGGTTATACAATGATGACCAAGCTAATTATTATAAAAGTGCAAAGTATCCTATTCCCAAAAGGATCATGGAGCATCACAATTATGAAGGAAAAGACCTCAGACTGAATCAACAAGGAACCATCGAGCCAATTTCCATGACTAAGTATGAAAGACCTTATGGACATATATTTAAACCACCTAAGGGTGACCCCACATATCTTACTCAAACTCCATCACCCATGACTAGTGATGATGATGTCGACAATAAAGAAGAGTCTGACCATAGCTTCACCTTTGATGACCTAGTTAAAACTAACATGTTTGATAACAATGCCATTTATACCATTACATTGGTCATTCATCATAACCCATTGCCATTATATTATCCACAACTAAAAGATTGGGACCAACAAGAATCTAATCTCTTGATTGATGAGTTCCAAAATGATGAGGAATTCTATGGCTTCTTAGGCTTTAGAGATAACGTTCTATTGGGAGATTGTTGTCCCCAAAAATAGCTTTCTCATTTTTGGGACAACATATGAACTATTTTGGTCTTGTAGACCAAAATAATTTCTTCCCTTCTCAAAATTTGTTCTGAGCATTCAAATTCCTCATTTTTCAAGCTTCTCAAAAATATACAAACTCTACAGGCTTGAATCTACAGACTCTGTAGGCTTGAATCTATGAACTCTGTAGGCTTGAATCTACGAACTCTGCAGGAAGAAAATCTACATACTCTGTAGGACAAGTTCTACGGGATTCATAGGTTGATTTCTATAGACTCTGTAGGAAAGAAGCAAGCTCTCAACACTTAGGCAATTTCAAGGTTGGTTCAATGACAAGGTTTAACCAAAAGGATCATCGGCAAGCTTCTAAACAAGGATTGAACCATTGAACCGTTAAACCTTGAACCATTTTGGTTCAATGGGTTCAAAGGTTCAACATCATCAGCAAGAGTTAAGCACATTTGTCAAGGTTCAAAGTTCAACCGCTTCAAGGTTCAATGGCTTCAAAAAACTTGTCAAAGAGAAGAAGGCTTGAACCATTAAACTATTGAACCATTAAACCACTTTGGTTCAAAGGTTCAATGGGTTCAGAGGTTCAATGGGTTTAATGGTTCAATGTGTTTGGTTTAAAAAGATCAAAATGACTTGGCCAAATAAGAAGAATGAACTGATTGAACCGTTGAACCTTGAACCAAAAGGTTCAATGAGTTCATAGGTTCAAAGGTTCAACCATTCCGATGAAGATCAAAGAGCTTAGAAACAACAAGTGACGGACAAAGGATGAACCAATGAGCCAATTAAACCTTGAACCGAAAGAGTTTAAAGTTCAATGGTTCATGGGTTCAAAGGCGGCCTCAGTCAAGGAAAGAAGTAGAAAATAGGTGGTTTAATGGATGGTTCAACCAAAGAGCGGGAAAGTGATTGAACCAATAAAGTGATCAAAACAAGAAAGTGATTAAACTAAGGAGCCGAGAAGGCCACCCAAACTATTGAAATAGTCAACCAATGACGTCCCCGTGGATGTCAAATTTAAAGTAAGCAAATATTCATTGAAATTCAAATAAAGTGCAAAACTTAAAGGAAGAACCAAGTGACTGACTGAAAAGATAGCTTGATAGCTCAAATCGCAATAAAAAGAGACAAAGCTAGAAAAGACAAAAGTAGAAAGAGGGAAAAGCCTAAAATATCTACACAGAAGTAATTTCAGTAGGTGAAATAGTCTGCTAAGCAGGTATTTTAGCTTGCAAATTAAGGATGCGACCTATTTTTCATTCCATGAAGTAAAGACAAATAGACAGTTGCACAGACGTCAGAGGGGTTAGACTAGACAATCCAGGCTCAGAAAAAGACATATGGGATGAAATGACATGCCATAGTTAAGACAGCTGCCCTATTTTCAATGCAGTCCTTTGACAAACCTGGAGACACATTCAAAGCATTGAAGGCAACATGGGTCACTCCAAGGAAAAGTGCGCTAGTCTTTTTTGGGTGGCTATATATTGTAATCTCTTGTATCATTCTAAGGGAAATCTTCCCGTTACTAGAAGCAAAACTCTACCCAAATTGAAAGGTGAATACTGAGACTTTGAGCTCAGATTGTAGTTCATATTATTTTATTTGAATGAGAAAGAAAGTGACTTGCAGAATTTGTGCTGTTATAGCTTGTGTTATTTTAGAAAATTGTTCTTATGTCTATTTCCTAAGAGAATTCTTGTTTATTTGATCTAACAAGGAAACTAGTGGAAGTGATCAGGAAGGTGTCTTGAAGTCAGTTGTGGAAAACTTTGTGCTGACATAATTATTTTCAGTGTGTGTTTTTATTTTCTATTTCTATGTAAAGGACCTTGGAATGACTTTATAACCCCATTGTTCTTCGTATCTCACTCTTTGGGTAGCTGAAGTGGATACTTTGTGCTACACTTCATTATGTTGGTTACTATGCCCTTGGCACCCTGTTACTTATCCCACCATAAATATTCTTGTTGTTTGCAAGAACAAGCACTTTTGAAAGAAGAGAAGTGCCTTATGTCGCTTCACCAAGATTTATACTATCTAGGAAGGGATCTAGATCTTGGCTGAATGTTACTTTTAAAAGAAGAGAAGTACCTTCACCAATCACCTAGGATTTCTCCTCTATTTGTTAACATCATCTCTGAAAAAAGAGAGATGGATGGCTTATCCCACCCCTGTGTCTTACTTTTTGCTTATATATATAGTATATAGCCTTCGTATATTTAATAGGGAACCTCCCCTTGATGAGAGGAGAGATTTTTCCCCTGTTGATGTATTAAAACTACACACCTGGATGACCAATCTCCCTATGCTATGGTGATAAGAACTATTTTTCTCACTAGTTAGCTGGTTGACAAAATATTCACCCAACAATTTTTGGCGACTCTACTAGGGACAAATGTGCAGTCTAAAGCTTCAAGTTTTAAATTAAAGCAGTTCCTTCCCTTATCCATTATACATATTTTGGAAACTCCATTCCATGTCTTACCCATTATCATTATAGCCTCACCATCTTCCTCCATCTCTGTTATATTATCTAGTCTATAGAACCAGAGCTGCTAGAAAAGAGTGCACAATTTGAAGCCTCAAGCCTCAAGTTGAAGCAAGGCCAATTCTTTTCCATTTTTGTTCTAAAATCTAGCCACTCCACCCAAATTTGTTATCCCTATTTTTTATAATTAAATCATGGTAGTTCAAGGCCCCTGGGGTAACTCTTTTGGCCTACTCAACTTGACTTCACCTCTGCATGAACTTCCATGTAGCTCAAGAAAGAACTCCCCCAAATTCTTTGGAGATGGGAGAGTTCACCCTAATGAACACATTGTAGCCTTTAGCATAGCCTGTGGTGTGATGGGGGTGGAATTTGAAGACGTGGCAGCCAGGCTTTTTGTGGAGACCCTACAAGGTGCTGTTGCAGAGTGGTTATACCATCTACAGGCTAGATCAATGATGGATTGAAATACCCTAAAAGCCAAGCTTAAAGCAAAGTTCAAGCCTACAGAGGATGTGCATGCTTTGTTGGCCCAGCTCACTCAAATGAAGAAGGAACCTCATGATCCTATGAGGGACTTCATTGCCAGGTTTGACAAGCTGAGGCATAAGATTCCCATGATCACCCAGCTGACACCTCAGAATCTCAAGTGTTTCTTCATTAACTCCCAGCTACCTAAAGTGAGTTTCTTGCTGAGACAAGCTAGACACATAAACCTTATTGTTGCTTAGGACTTGGCTACTGAGCTATAAGATGACCTTATCTTGGTAGAGAAGATAAGGAGAGATCCTAACAGAGGTAAATCCTCTTCATCTTTTGAGTATCCATTTAGATGGTGCAAAAGTTGGCAAATGAACTGCTAGCCTTGAAAAGGCAAATGGCCCTAAGTATGTCTACTCCTAATTGGGATATGCCAAGGAGGGCATTTCAAAATCAGCCATATCAAGGCAATGTTGCTAGGAATCAAGGGCAGCCAAATCATCTTCCTCCCCCGCAGAGGAACCTTGCCCTTGAAGCACCTCCAACCAACTCAGTAGTTAGATATCTAGAAATAGAACATGATTTCTCTTTCCAACCTAAGTTTGAGTAAGAAAATAATGATGATCTCTTCATGGAGGATCAAAAAGAATCAGATGGCGACTCCCACATTAGTTTCTTGAATTACCAAGATGAACCCACAAGTGAAGGTGAAGCAGTTGATGAATCATATGCAGTATTCACCTGATCTAAGAATCAGTCAGCCTAGAAAGTTGATAAAGAAAAGATAGAGGAGTGACCCCAACTAGAAATTTTAATTGCTAAGCAGAGAACCCTTCTTCCTTTTTAGTCAAAGGACCTGGTGATTGTAAAAAAATTAAGTACATCAAACATTTATGCACCTTCTACTTCAAATTCATAGACCAGTCCTCCCCCTCCCAAAAACCAAAAGGATAAACTCCCATCCCCTCTTCCAAGTCCATTTCAGTCATCCAATATAATTGATCATGTTAAAAAATTCAAAATTCAAATGACTGAATTTGAATTCCTACAAGCCAATCTTGAGCAGTTAAACATTAGTGGAGAACTAAGTGTGGACCTGTCTGAGGAAAAAATTGTGGTCACCCAAATGTTTGCCCCTACAGCTCAAATTCTATTTGAGCCTTCAGGTAGGGGTAATTACTACTTGACCACAAAGGATGCTCATGTCTCAGCTGATGAAAGTCCCATAGCTGGTAATCCAAGATTTGATCCAAAAAAGGCATCAAAAGAATTGGTAGGGCATAGTACAAATGAAGAAGGATTTTCCATCTCCCATGAAGAGAAATTTGATAGAAGATCAACTTTTGATGATGCTTGGATCCTAGAATCTGATGGCAGTAATTCTTCCACTAATGTCAGAGCTGAGATTGTGTTGATATCTCCTCAAGGAGATATTTTTCCATCATGTAAGTTGTAGTTCAGCAACACCAAAAACACAGTTGGATGTGAATCTCTATTGCTCAGATTGAAGATTGCTCAGGATGAAGATATCAAACTCCTTCACACCAAAGGAGATGTTGAGCTAATGGTTTGTTAGGAGTTTGATGCTGACAATCAAAACATGTGCTAGACTAAACTAGCAGAGCAGTAAGCTATGGTAATGGACCATACTACTATACTCTAAAGTTAGCAAAAGGAACTCTTCATAGAGAGAGCAAGGAGTTATGGTTTTTAGAGAGAAGACCACGTCTTGCCATGGAGCAAGAAGAGAGAGCCAAAAGGAGTTCACAAAAAATGTGATTCTTGGTGGAGAGTTCCATTTGCTTGTCACCAATTCTGGGGACAAAATGGTTTCCTACTGGTTTATCAAGGCAAAACACTATTTTCATTGTCTCACAATGGGTAGCGTCTGAATCACTTCAATTCTTGAAGTGTCAGATAAGTTCACTTGTACATATGTACATTTGTATAGTCTTTGGTTCAGTTTTATGCTTTTCATTTTCATTTTCATTTTCATTTTTTGGAGCCTTTCTTTTTTGGTAGCTTGACTCCATAGCCCAATGGCATATTTCAAGGCACTGGATATTTTGGTTTCTACTCCCCTTAGCTATTTTGAGTTTTCATCTGATGGAAGTTCCCCAACTAGAGCTAGCTATTGTCCCCAAAAATAGCTTTCTCATTTTTGGGACAACATATGAACTATTTTCATCCTACAAACTAAAATAATCTCTTCCCTTCTCAAAAATTTGGTCTGAGCATTTAAATTCCTCATTTTTCAAGCTTCTAAAAAATCTACGAACTCTGCAGGCTTGAATCTATAGACTCTGCAAGAAGAAAATATATGAACTCTGTAGGCTTGAATCTACGGACTCTGTAGGAAGAAAAACTATGGACTCTGCAAGACAAGTTCTATAGGCTTCACAGGTTGATTTTTACAGACTCTGTAGGAAAGAAGCAAGCTCTCAACACTTAGGCAATTTCAAGGTTGGTTCAACGACAAGGTTCAACTAAAAGGTTCATCGGCAAGCTTCTAAGCAAGGATTAAACCATTGAACCATTTTGGTTCAACAGGTTCAATGGGTTCAAAGGTTCAACGTCATTAGCAAGATTTAAGCACATTTGTCAAGGTTCAAAGTTTAACCGCTTCAAGTTTCAATGGCTTCAAAACACTTGTCAAAGAGAAGAAGGCTTGAACCATTGAACCATTGAACCACTTTGGTTCAAAGGTTCAATAGGTTCAACGACCAAATGGTTCAACGTGTTTGGTTCAAAAAGATCAAAAGCACTTGGCCAAATAAGAAGAATGAACCGATTGAATGGTTAAACCTTGAACCAAAAGCTTCAATGAGTTCATAGGTTAAAAGGTTCAACCATTGTGATGATGATCAAAGAGCTTAGAAAGAACAAGTGATGAACAAAGGATGAACCAATGAGCTGATTGAACTTTGAACTGAAAGAGTTCAAAGTTCAATGGTTCATGGGTTCAAAGGTTCAAAGGCGGCCTCAGTCAAAGAAAGAAGTAGAAAATAGGTGGTTCAATGGATGGTTCAACCAAGGAGCAGGAAAGTGATTGAGCCAATAAAGTGATTGAACCAATAAAGCGATCGAAGCAAGAAAGTGATTGAACCAAGGAGCTGAGAAGGCCACCCGAACCATTGAAACAGTCAACTAATGACGTCCCCGTGGATGTCAAATTTAAAGTAAGGGAATATTCATTGAAATTCAAATAAAGTGCATAACTTAAAGAAAGAACCAAGTGATTGATCGAAAAGATAGCTTGATAACTCAAATCACAGCAAGAAGAGACAAAATTAGAAAAGACAAAAGCAAAAAGAGGGAAAAGCCTAAAATATCTATGCAGAAGTAATTTTAGTAGGTGGAATAGTCCGCTAAGTAGGTATTTTGGCTTGCAAATTAAGGACATAGCTTATTTTTCATTCCATGAAGTAAAGACAAATGGAAAGCTATGCAAACATCAGAGGGGACATACCAAATGATCCAGGCTCAAGAGAAGACATATGGGATGAAATGACATGCCATAGTTAAGATAGCTGCCCTATTTTCAATGCAGTCCTTTGACAAACCTGGAGATGCATTCAAAGCATTAAAAGCAACATGGGTCATTCCAAGGAAAAGCACGCCAGTCTTTTCTAGGTGGCTATATATTGTAATCACTTGTATCATTCTAAGGGAGATCTTCCCATTACCAGAAGCAAAACTCTGCCCAAATTGAAAGGTGAATAGTAAGACTTTGAGCTCAGATTGTAGTTCATATTATTTCATTTGAATGAGAAAGCAAGTGACTTGTAGACTTTGTGCTATTATAGCTTGTGCTATTTTAGGAAATTGTTCTTATGTCTGTTTCCTAAGAGCATTCTTGTTTATTTGATCTAACAAGCAGAACTAGTGGAAGTAATTAGGAAGGTGTCATGAAGTCAGTTGTGGAAGACTTTGTGCTGACATAATTGTTTTTAGTTTGTGTTTTTATTTTCTGTTTCTATGTAAAGGGCCTTGGGATGACTTTGTGCCCCTATTGTTCTTTGTATCTCACTCTTTGAAAAGCTAAAGTGGAGACTTTGTGCTACACTTTATTTTGTTGATTACTGCACCCTTGGCACCCTGTTACTTATCCTAGCAAAAAGATTCCCATTTTTTGCAAGAACAAGCACTTCTAAAAGAAGAGAAGTGCCTTTTGTCAATTCACCAAGATTTCTACTATCTAGGAAGAGATCTAGCTCTTGGTTGAATGTTACTTCTGAAAGAAGAGAAGTACCTTCACCAATCACCTAAGATTTCTCCTATGTTTGTTAACATCATCTCTGAAAAAAGAGAGATGGATGACTTATCCCACCCCTATGTCTTACTTTTTGCTTATATATATAGTATATAGCTTATGTATATTTAATAGGGAACCTCCCCTTAATGAGAGGAGAGATATTTCCCCTATTGATGTAGTAAAACTGCACACCTAGACGACCAATCTCCCTATCATGTGGTGATAGGAACTATTTTGCTCACCAGTTAGCTAGTTGACAAAATATTCACCCAACAGAAATCACAAGTCAAGATTCTCAATTATATTGGATCCTAAAGCCAATTTTTGAGAATGGGTGAACAACCTTAGACAAAAACAAATAAGTAAAACATTGAGGTCCCAAAGTAAAAACCTCTTTGAGGCACTTTTTGGCCAGGGAAAAAGTAGAGTTAAAGGCCAGTCTAGTGCTGAAAACCTATCGCAGGCACCATTATATGAATATGTTTGTTCTTTTTTGAATTTATACTAGGAGACCACCAATGATGAACTTGCCTATGAATCTGAGTTTAGTTTTACACAAAAATAAGTATTTGATCAAATTCATCAATAATTTTTGACTATTTTTGTCACATGGCCAGATCTCCCATTAAGGGACTCAGATTCATCATGCCTAAGATAAGTTGAAGAGCAAGTCCTAACAAAGTACCCTAACATAGTGAAATAGTTTAATTCATTGTCTACTATCCTAGAAGATAGTTCAACCCTTCTAGTCGAAGATACAAGAGATGTAAACATTGAGACTCCACCAGACCCAAAATGGATAAAATTAGGTGCATCCCTCACTAAGGAGGAACGTAAAGTCTTTACAACTTTCTTGAGATAATTTGTAGATATCTTTGTATGGGCCTATTCTGACATGCCATGTTTGGACCATGCCTTGGTTTTGTACCACCTTGTGGTCAATCTTGATGCCAAAATGGTAAAATAAAAGTTACGTAAGATGCATCCTCGCATTGTTGTATTGGTAAAGAAAGAGTTGGAAAAAGTCTTATAAGTAGGATGTATTTGATCTATTGACTACTCAAAATGGATCTCTAATGTGGTACCTATTATTAAAAATCTTGAAGGGATTAGAATCTATACTAATTTTCAAGACATCAACAAAGCTTATCCTAAAGATGATTTTCCATTGCCTAATATTGATATGATCATTGAATCCATGGCAAGTTATGAAATGCTTTCACTCATGGATGGTTTTTTAGGATACAACCAGATCAGCATAACACTAGAAGACCAACATAAAATAGCATTCACCACTCCATGAGGAACATTTTGTTATCAGGTAATACCATTTGGCCTTAAGAATGTTGGAGCCACATATCAAAGGGCCATGACTATCATATTCCATGATATGATACATGATATTGTTGAAGACTATATCAATGACATATTAGAAAAATCCAAAACTAGGGACAACCATCCAACAGTGTTGCATAAGATATTTGAAATATTATGGGAGTAGTTAGACTCAATATAAATAAATGTGTGTTTGGCATAACCTTAGGCAAATTACTAGGCTTCATCATGTCTCATAGAGGTATTGAAGTCGATTTGGCTAAATTCCATGCTATAATTGAGATGCTAACACCAACCAATTTAAAGCAACTCCATAGTTTGTAGGGTAAGATCCAATCAATCCAATGCTTCATATCTTAGTTATCAGACAACTGTCAACCATTTACACATCTTATAAAGAAGGGAGTTGCATTTCATTAAGATGATCACTACCAAATAGCTTTTCAACAACTCAAAGACTATCTTGTTAATCTACCTATTTGATTACCTCGTATGCTAGGAAAGCCATTCTTGTTATACCTGTCAACTATCGACAATGCTTTGGGGAACTCTTAGCTCAACATGATGAAAATGGAAAAGAGCATGCCATATACTACCTTTGTCATACCTTGGTCACATATGAACATAACTATGCATCTATTGAAAAAGCTTATCTGGCCATGGTCTTCACAACATAGAAACTACACCATTACATGTTGAATAATAAGACCATGGTCATTTCAAAAGTAGATATGCTCAAGTATCTACTATATAAAACAACTTTGTAAGGTAAAATGGATAAATGGATCATGCTTCTCATTGAGTTTGACATAGAACATGTCAATCAAAAGGTAATCAAGGGACAAGTTATTGTAGATCAACTTGTTAAAGCTCCTCTCACAGACACATATCTACTCATATTTCAATTTCTTGATGAATCCATAATGACCATCACTAACACACCACTTGAGGAGCAACCCTAAAAGTTGTATTTTGATGGTTTATTTATTGCACATAGATCGAGGGTAGGCCTATTGTTGATTACAACATAGGGGGATCTAATCCCTAAATCATTTATAATTAGATTTCCTTGTACAAACAACATGGCCAAGTATGAAACACTTGTTGCAAGACTTTGACAAGCAGTACATTATAACATATCTCATCTCCAATTTTATGGTGATTCTTAGTTAATCATCAATCAAATCACATATCATTTTCAGACCAAAGATGACAAACTAGTTCCATATAAAGCCATGGTCGACACTCTTAAGAAATAAATTGCCAAAATTTAGTTTGAGCACATACCAAGGGCTAGTAATAGAACTATAGATGCCATGGCTACTATTGGCTCTCTAATTTGACAAACAGATAAATCTAGAGAGTATTAGTTCCTCATCGAGAATTTGTCAGCACCAGATCATAAACCTTCAACTATTGTAATGATTTATGATATTTTTGGTCCTAATTCTATCTGATAGTCAGACCTTTACAACTACCTTCATGACCAATTTCTACCACCAACCTATCTTGAAAATAAACCAAAGCCTTTATTCATCATTCCACTCGTTATACTTTACTAGGATCCACCCTTTACCACTGTAATTTTGATGTAACTCTACTTTGTTGTTTAACTTTGGTAAAATCTACACTAATGTTAAGAGAAGTTTATGGAGTATGTGAAGCTCATTCTAGTTGGGCAGTCCTATCCAAAAATCTCTTACATACTAGTTATTATTGGCCCATGATAGATGTAGATATAGTCACATATGTAAATAAGTGTGACAAATGTCAATGATATGGTAATCTAATTCATGCCCTATCCCAAACTCTGAAACTGATGTTGACACCATGGCCATTTTTTACATGGGGACTTGACATCATTAGGAAGATCAACCCCACTTCATTTTATGGCCATAAATATATCCTTACCACCACCAAGTTTTTCATTAAGTGGGTTGAAGTTATACCCCTCACTTACATGATTGGAAAGAAAAATTTCTAAATTCATCTTCAACTATCTCATTTGACACTATGGTATCTCCTCTGACATTATATCTGATAATGGAAGATCATTCAAGAATAAGGATGTAGACTAGCTATGTACCAAATATAACATCACACAACATTTTTCTATAGCATATTACCCTCAAGGTAATGGCCAAGCTAAAGCATCAAACAAAACCATTGTCAATTTTCTCAAAAATATTGTCAATGATGTCAATCATGCTTAGCACCTACAGATATTCCCTACCCTTTGGGAATACCATAATAATAATCATACCCCCACAACATCCACTCCATACTCACTTGTTTATGGTACTAAATCCATCCTTCCCATTGAGGTCGAATTGCCTTCACTATGTATCTCTTTCAAGCATGTATGGGATGATCATGACTATTGAGTAGCTTGTCTGCAAGAGGTAGACTTAATTGATGAGAAATAAATAGTTATGCTCAACAATCTATAGGCATATCAGAACTAACACAAAGGCCACTATAATCAATGTGTTAAGTATAAAACATTTGAAATTGGTGATCTTGTTCTTAAAGAAAACCAAAATAATACCACAACTGAGAAGAAACATAAAAGAAAATTCAAACCAAACTAGATAGGGCCTTTCATCATTACTATAGATTATGGATCAGGAGCATAAAGGCTTGCCACACTAGATGGAGATGAACTTCCTGAGCTGATGAATATTATTCATCTCAATTGGTACTATGTTTGAGCACTAAGGTGTATTATCTATAAGGACCATTTTAGTTATACCATTTTATCACTATTCTTTTTTTTACAAATATCATTCTTATCCATCCTCTTAGTCGCATCCACTTTACATTTCTAACCTATCGACCCAGTGTGTTCTAAATCCTATCCATTTGACCTTAGTTTTTGCTATTCATTATGCATTTTTAGCATCGAGGTATCTGATTAATTTTATCAGTCAGTTCAAGTACTTCAGATAGGGTTCAAGTACTAATTATAACTACATTTGGGCAAATTAGTACCATTGATCTATGTCACCTAGTTATAACTGCCTATGGGCAAACTAGGGGAAACATTTGTTTATTGAGCCTTGACATACCAACTTACCATTTTCTATGCCATGATGTGCCTTTTTACCAACTATGCCTATTTTATTTGAATTGACTACTACATTAGTCAAATTCCTCTGTTGTAAGGTATAACTATAGTGACTTGAGGTCTTACTCTAGGACTATGTAGGTAATACTTGATACTTGTTAAGGTAAGTGTAGTCACCCTTTGCATAATGCTCTCACTATTTTGTGAGCAATCTAAGTTTGACTGCTCTCATCATTTTATGAGCAACCTAAATTTGAATGCTCTCACCATTTTATGAGTAATCTAAGTTTGAATGCTCTCACCATTTTATGAGTAACCTAAGTTTGAACACTCTCACCATTTTGTGAGCAACCTAAGTTTGAATGCTCTCATCATTTTGTGAGAAACCTAAATTTGAATGCTCTCATCATTTTATGAGTAATGTAAGTTTGAACACTCTCATCATTTTATGAGTAACCTAAGTTTGAATGATCTCACCATTTTATGAGCAATCTAAGTTTGAACACTCTCATCATTTTGTGAGCTTGAACCATTTAGTGTCACATCAATCTTGATCAAGTTGAGCTACTTCAAAAAATTCTAAAAATATTTGTAACATCGTTAGAAAAACCCAAAAACATTGACCATTTCTTTGCCTTAAGGATTCTAGAAAACCACTTGTCACTTAGTTTCCCCATCATTTTTGGCCTTTTCTCTCATGCACTTATTGTTTTTCAAGACCATTCTTATTCTGATATCACATCCATTCTATTTGTTTTCATCAATTATCACATTCTTCCCATTCCCTGGGAGAACTACATTTGGCCTGAAGTTTTTTATTGGATATTACATCTATGAAACTATGTAGGTATCATCCACCTACCTAATGCATATGGAGACAGCTCAGCCACCCCCTTCCTTTTCTTCTATTCCTCTATTTTGTTTGTTTGTTAATTTATCACTTATTTTCTATGGGCAATGTTCATATGGTTTCTATTGAGTGTTTCTTTGTTTGCTTCTTTGTTGTTTTATTTGTGTGCTTATTTGTTTACTTTCAGCACTGTTGCCTTGAATTGGTTTAAGTGTGTTCATTAGGTGATTCCTTTCCCACACTTATACTCAAATACATCTATATTCATATTTTTACATTGTCATCATGATTTTTATCATTGATACATTATTTTCTATTGAGTAGCGGATTATAGGAGTTAGTCCTCATGCATATTTCAGCCAAGTCCTCATGATGTTATACCATGATGCCTACCGATATGTGCTACAACAAACCTCAACTTCATGAAGTCTATTCAACAATGGTGTCATTAACATCTCTTTAGCATCGACATCCCACTTTAATCCCAATCATATCCCAAATAGAATAATTAAACATGAAATAATTTCAATCTTTATTAGTTTGGACAAGCATCTCACTACTAGTAGGTTGTTCCAATTCATCATTACCCTCTGTGTTATGTTATCATCATCCTTGACCAAGTTTATCATGTTTTCCATAATTGGGGTCTAATGATTATAACCATGTATGGGCAAATCATTGCACACCATCCCACCTGTATTTTTTAATGATTATAATGACCTTTGGGCAAATCATATTATTGTCACCACTTTACTTTTTCTACCCATACAGGGGCATGTTATTATCTTGTTTGTTTGTCCTAATAGGGGAAGATCCATCTTCTCAATGATTATAATTGCCTTTGGACAAATCATTATGTTATCATACCATGTTGCCACTATCAAGGTATAATGCTTATAACCACCTTTAGGCAAACCATTGTACACCATCCCACTTATATTTTCAATGACTTTGACTACTTTTTCTGTTAAGGTGTGGAGCCTAAAAGCTTCACCAAAGGAGTGCATTTGATAGTTGCAGGTTTACACAGTCATCGGCATCAATCAGGAGAGATCGACGTTGGTCAGGAGCAGTTCAAGAGATGCCAGCATTGGCAGAGTTTGACCGACATCGGTCACAAGCAAGCAGCAAGAATCGGTGTCGGTTACCTGTGCATCCAGAGAGCTATTTTCATGGACAGAAGCGAGTGTTTGCATGAATAGATTAAGTGAGAGTCTTAATTCCACATCTCTATCTTTAGCAAGACTATTTTAGAGACCTTGTTAAAGTGGCATAACTATTGGTTGTAAATGCATGCTCAAGTTTCCTAATTTTATATGTAGGATTAGATCTTCTTAGCTTATTGTATTGTATTGTAATTATTGTATTGTAGAGAGTAGTACAAAATTGTGAATCATTCTAGATTGTTGGAGTTGATTGTAGCTCTTGAGGGAAAGAGATCTAGAGAGAGATTTATACATCTGAGAGAGGTGTGGAAGAAAGGAGTTTCTTCAATTGTATTCCTTCTGTAAAGAGTTTAATACAAGTTTTCAGGGTGGTTTCTTGTATCTATGTTTCTTTGTCATTTCTATTTCTAGCTGCTTATCTATCTGATTGATTTCCACATTTAATTGCTTTCATAAGTGTAATCAAATTATTGGTTGATCCCCAACAAGTGGTATCAGAGCTCAGGTTCACTAACAGGTGGTTCAGATCTGTGTAGTGTGTGTTGATTACAGGTTACTCACAGAGGTTTCTATTTGAGTGGGAGAAGCAATGGCAAAGGAAAGTAAACTGAGAATGGAGAAGTTTAATGGCAAGAACTATCAGCTATGGAGAATGCAGATAGAGGATCATCTATATCAAAAGGACTTATACTTACCGTTAGGAGGGACTGCAAAGAAGCCCAAAGACATAGATGATGAAGAATGGGAAGTTCTTGACAGAAAGGCTCTGGGGTCTATAAGACTGAGTCTGGCATCCACTGTGATATCTAATTTATCACAGGCAAAGTCTACGATAGATTTAATGTCTACTTTAGCAAATATGTATGAAAAACCCTCTGCTTCTAATAAGGTATATCTTATGAACCAGCTATTTAATTTATAGATGTAGGAAGGTGGATCTGTGTCAAATCATCTTAATGATTTCCATGGGATTGTTAATCAATTAAATTCTGTCAAAATAGTATTTGATGATGAAATTAAGGCTCTTTTAATATTATGTTCTTTGCCTGAAAGCTAGCATAGCTTAGTAATTGCAGTCAGTAATACTGCTTCTGCTTCAAATATTTTAAAAGTAGATGATGTTGTTAGTGTTATCTTGAATGAGGAAATCTACAGAAAAAGCATAGAAGAAGCATCAGGGAACACTTTGAGTTTTGAGAGCAGAGGAAGGCAGAAAGAAAAGAGCAAGAAAGGGAGATCAAGATCTAAATCAAAGATGAGAGGAGGATAAATCCAGAAATGGCAGGAGGCCACAATGTTGGAATTGTGGAAAGATAGGGCACATAAGCAAAGATTGCTGGTTAAAGCCTAAGGAGGACAATCAGCATGAAGGAAAAGAAGAAGCAAAAGTTGCAGGTATTGCACAAGATGCTTTAATATTATCTTTGCATAATAATATAGAATCTTGGGTATTAAATTCTGGTGCATCTTTTCATGCTACCCCCAATAGAGATTATTTTAGTGACTATATCCAAGGAGATTTTGGAATAGTGTATCTTGGGGATGATGAGCCTTGTAAGATAATTGGCAAAGGTAAAGTGCAGCTGAAGATGCAGAATGGCAACACATGGGTGTTGAGAGACATCATGCATGTTCCCAGCTTGAAGAGGAATTTGATTTCTGCAAGAAATTTAGGAGATGAGGGTTGTATAATAACTCTCACAGCTGAATCTTGGAAGGTTACCAAGGGAGCACTTGTTATGGCCAAAGGTAAGAGAGTAGGTACTCTCTATTTGTGTAATTGTGTTACTAACATTTCTCGTTCTGTATTATCTACTTTAGATGTAGATGCAAAGTTGTGGCATCATAGGCTCAGCCACATGAGTGAGAAGGGGATGTCCATTCTTAAGTCAAGAGGTATGTTTCCAGATTTGAAAAACATAGATCTAGAATTTTGTGAGCATTGCATTTTTGGAAAGCAGAGAAGAGTGAGTTTTCTCAAGACCAGGTCAACAAAGAAGAAGCATAAGTTGTAGCTTGTTCACACAGATGTGTGGGGACCAGCTCAGGTTGCTTCTATTGGTGGATCAAGGTACTATGTGTCTTTCGTAGATGATGCTACAAGAAAGGTATGGGTCTATTGTATTAAGAAGAAATTTGATGTATTTGAGACTTTTAAGATTTGGAAAGCTATGGTTGAGAATGAAACAGGCAAGAGATTGAAGTGCCTGAGATCTGACAATGGTGGTGAGTTCTGCAGCCACAAGTTCAATTGGTATTGTTATATGCATGGAATCTGCAGGCAAAGGACGGTTCCAAGGACACCTCAGCAAAATGGAGTTGCTAAAAGGATGAACAGGACAATACTAGAGCGTGCAAGGTGTATGAGATTGCATGTTGGTTTACCCTTAGAGTTTTGGACAGAAGCCGTGGATACTGTAGTGTACCTGATTAATAGAGGACCCTCTAAAGCTCTGGATGGTGGAATTCCAAAAGAGGCATGGACAAGTAAAAAGGTAGATCTCTCATATCTCAAAGTTTTTGGTTGTGAAGCCTTTGTGCATGTGGATAAGGAAAATAGAAAGAAGCTGGATGCTAAGTCTATGAGGTGCATGTTTATTGGCTATGGCTCTGATGATTTTGGTTTCAAATTTTGGAATCTAGGAACTAATAAGATAATTAGGAGCTGTGATGTTGTTTTCAATAAAAAGGTGATGTATACTGATCAGCTGAGGAAGCTGAATCAATCTGGGTAGAGCAATGGAGAATTGGACGAGGTGATGGTCCAAAATGATCTCGCGAGAAAAAGAAATAATCACTTACAGGAAAACATAGAGACCGACGTCGGTCAGGTAGGAACCGATGTCGGCACTATAGGAACCGATGTCGGTCATACAGATACTGACATCGACAGGTTAGGAACTGAGGTTGGTTAGGTAGAATCGATGCCGATCAGTTACAGGCCTGGAGGTGACCGAGGTCGGTCATTGTCAGAGAATTTGGGTGGATAGCGTGTTGTGGATGAGTCTTAGCCGCCCATCAGGAGGTCAGATAGGGTAAGTAAACCTTCAACTCAATATTCCCCTTCATTATTCTATTTATTGCTTACTGATGGTGGAGAACCAGAGAGTTTTGAAGAAGCAATACAGGTGGATACCAGGAAACAGTGAGAGCTAGGCATGAATGAGGAGATAGATTCCTTGAGGGAGAATCAAATGTGGGATTTGGTTGAGTTGCCAGCTGGTAAGAGAACACTGAAGAATAGATAGATCTACATACTAAAAGAAGGTGAGAATGGTAAGATGAGATTTAAGGCCAGATTGGTTGTGAAAAGATTAGCACAGAAACCAGGTATTGACTTTGGTGAGATTTTTTCTCCTGTTGTTAAAATGACTTCTATACAGACTATTTTGTCTTTAGTTGCTATTGAGGATTTGCATCTTGAGCAACTTGATGTTAAGACAGCGTTTCTTCATGGAGATTTGGATGAATAAATCTGTATGGATCAGCTGGAAGGATATGAGGTCAAAGGTAAGGAGAAGCTAGTGTGCAGATTAAAGAAAAGCTTGTATGGCCTCAAGCAAGCTCTTAGACAGTGGTATTTAAGATTTGACAGGTTTATGACTGAGCATGGCTACAGTAGGTGTCAATCTAACCATTGTGTGTATTTTAAGAGATTTGATAATGGTAGATATATTATTCTATTATTATATGTAAATGATATGCTGGTTGCAGGATCACACATGCAGGATATCTCTGAGCTAAAGGTGAAGTTAGCTCACACATTTGCTATGAAGGATTTGGGAGCAGTAAAGAAAATCCTTGGCATGAGCATTAAGAGAGACAGGAAAAGTCACAGGTTGATTTTGTCTCAAGAGGATTATGTGGACAATGTGTTGAAATGGTTTAACATGCAGGATGCAAAGCCGGTAAGCACACCTATGGCTAGACATTTCAAACTGAGTAAAGATCAGAGTCCAAATTCACATGATTAGGTAGAGTACATGAGTAGAGTTCCATATTCTTCCATAGTAGGGAGTTTGATGTATGTAATGGTGTGTACTAGACCAGATATTGCCCAAGCAGTGGGAGTTGTAAGTAAGTATATGGCCAATCCAGGAAAGGAACACTGAAAAGCAGTTCAGTGGATCCTTAGATATCTGAAAGGGACCATTAGTAGGCATTTGTGCTATGGCGGTTCAGATACTTCTCTACATGGTTATGTACATTCAGATATGGTAGGTGATTTGGATGGCAGGAGGAGCACAACAGGATATGTTTTCACTGTTGGTGGAATGACGGTTAGTTAGATTTCAAAGTTGTAGAAGGTTGTTGCCTTGTCAACTACAGAAGTAGAATATATTGCAGCCACAAAAGCTAGCAAAGAGATGATATGGATGACACGGTTCATGGAAGAGCTTGGAAAAGAGCAAGAGAGTTGTAGACTATATAGTGATAGTCAGAGTGCAATTCATTTGGCTAAGAATTCAGCCTTTCATTCAAGAACAAAGCATATACAGCTAAGGTATCACTTCATACGACAGGTATTGGAAGATGGTGAGTTGAAGCTGGAGAAGATCCATATAGATAAGAACCCTACTTATATGCTAACTAATCCAGTTACAAAGGAGAAGTTGAATCTTCATTCAAATTTTCTTGGTCTTCATGATTGAGTTGAAGATGGAGGAGCTAGAAGATGTTGCTATACAGGTACAAGTGCAGTTGTTTATCTCTAAGTGGGAGATTGTTAAGGTGTGGAGCCTAAAAGCTTCACCAAAGGAGTGCATTTGATAATTGTAGGTTTACACAATCACCAGCATCAATCAAGAGTGACTGACGTTGGTCAGGAGCAGTTCAGGAGATGCCGGCATCGGCAGAGTTCGACCGACGTCAGTCACAGGCAAGCAGTAGGAATCAGTGTCGGTTACCTGTGCGTCCAGAGAGCTATTTTCATGGACAGAAGTGAGTGTTTGCATGAACGGATTAAGTGAGAGTCTTAATTATGCATCTCTATTTTTAGCAAGACTATTTTATAGCCCTTGTTTAAGTGGCATAACTATTGGTTGTAAATGCATGCTCAAGTTTCCTAATTCTATATGTAGGATTAGATCTTCTTAGCTTATTGTATTGTTTTGTAGAGAGTAGTACAGAATTGTGAATCATTCCAAATTATTGGAGTTGATTGTAGCTCTTGAGGGAAAGAGATCTAGAGAGAGATCTATACATCTGAGAGAGGTGTGGAAGAAAAGAGTTTCTTCAATTGTATTCCTTCTGTAAAGAGTTTAATACAAGTTTTCAAGGTGGTTTCTTGTATCTATGTTTCTTTGTCATTTCTAATTCTAGTTGCTTATCTATCTGATTGATTTCTGCATTTAATTACTTTCATAAGTGTAATCAAATTGTTGGTTGATCCCCAACATTTTCAATATCATTGTGTTTTCACCCCATCATCTTTCCTTTCTTTAGTCCTCTCATTTTGCTTCTTTCTTTTCAAGGGACCATTTTCTGACCTACTTGTGCCAACCATTCCCTCAAGGGAGCATCATACAGTTAGTTTATCATCATTATAGTTATAGGCATACAAGACCTTTTCATTCTTTGAGAAGACATTACTATGCTTATAGCTTTCAAAGCCTTCCCAAATAGGTGAAAATTATAGACACCTAAATTTGACCACCTTAGACCTCCAATCAGGCTTTTATCCAATTTCCACCCAAAATATACAATTTGGCCTAAAAACACTAAAACATGTTAAATGATATAAAACTGACATATTCAATTACCATTTTTGGCCAAGGTATCCCTAAATGGGGTAATGCAATTTATGGGTTAGATAACTTTGATCAAATCATTTTGAGTTAAAATGCTAATTTCGCACCTAGGTGCTCTAGATTGATTTTTCCTATCAAATCTCTTACACAAGACATGTGCCTTCCTTATTTATTGTTAGTAACATCCTAAATGGGATAATGGATCCAATGCATCTAACATTGCCTTCCAATTCTAATCCAATCAAATTTTGGACCAATAACAAGACATTTTGATCAATTTGAGTAATTTATGCACAAAGTACTTAATCATGCTTAGAGCTAATTAATCCAAGTTAAAGCCTAATTAAGAATGACATGGAAAAGCATTGAATACTTGTTTTTATAAATGAATATTGAATATCTACATCATCAGGCGACCTTATTTATTGGGAAAACATCCTTAGGCCATAAATGCCATAAATATCAAGATTCATGCCCACCATGCCTCATCAATGCCCTCTATGCCTCTTAATTACCCCTTTTTCCAATTTCATGATGAGGATAATTACAAATTTAATTCCAAAAATTTAATTAATCCTCAACTACACATCTTCATCTTAGGATGGATGGTTCAAGTTGATTCTGATCAAATCCAAAAATCTATAAATAGAACGCCTTACCACATCATTTTTAAGCTTAATTTGTGAAAAGTTATAATGCAAGATTGATTCCAAAAGTTTCAATCAACTAGTGTTACCATGCCAAATTAATTCCAAGCCAAGCCACAAGCCAAATGTGTCAAGGAGAGATGGAGGTAGCCAAGCTTCCATTATTAAGGACTTCATGAGCACAAAACTACACAAGTCACTACTACAAAGGCATTTAGAGCATTCAAGGAAGGTGAAGAAATTCTTATTGTTTTTCCTTACTTTTTAGTTGTGTTTGTTACTTTTTTTTGTTACTAAGCTCACCCTAGTAACTAGGCATGAAGATGTTAGCTTAGTGTGTTTTTGATTTGGTTTCATTCACTAACACCATACTAATCTCCTCTTCTTATTCAAATTCCTAGATCACAATGATGATAATGTAGTGACTTGTTTTACATTGCCATATTCTAGCCATGCATGATTTCCATTTCCTATTACTGGGGGAACTAGTGGAGATGCTACTAGGGAGGATGGTGTTTAGATGGGCCCTAATGTTACTAGTCTAGATTTACAGGGGACTCTAGGACTTTTGGGCACATAGATGGTATGGGATTAGCATCAATTTCATGTTGCACTATTGGCCATATGAGCATATTTGGGATATGAGACCATTGGGGGTATCATGATAGGGATTCACCTAGGTAGCCTTTTTAGTGGGCTTCATATGATGGAGGTATATTGATGTTTTGATAGGGGCCGGTGGAGGAGCAAGAGACATTGACTGGTTTCATGATGTGTTAGAGGGTTTGGTAGTAGGGGATGTGATATGGAGGCCATATATGGATTGGCCAAGTTGGTTTCAGCACAAGTAACAGACATTATCCTTACAAATTTAGCATTGGATTTATAGGAAGAGAGATGGGGAGACTATGTTGATCCCCTTTGACCTAGTTCAATGGTAGTTTGGATTGGTACATGGGATCCCACCAAATTTTCTTCAATACAAGAGGGAGGAAGCTAAGCTTTTACTACTAGAACCACAGCCATAAGATGTCATACTAGACTATGAGGAACTATCGGCTAGAGTGGCCACTAATGATTTAGGGATTATAGATGGTTATGTAGTGTAGTTCCAAGCTAGGTACATAGTGACTGACTTCAGATGGGGTGACAGGGGAAAAAACCTATAGATGTGGATCTTATAGGAGCACCAACACATGATGGTCAAGTGACAATGGCATTAACAGTATCATAAGCCTAGATTATCAGGTTACAGGGACATGTGGCCACATTATAGGAATAAATTATCACCTTACAAGGGTAGGTTGCCACTTTTATTAGTGAGCATGATATGGTGATGACCTGCTTGGATTTAGTGACTTAAGAGAGAGATTCATTGAGACAGAGGGTAGGAATGGTTACAATAGTAGTAAGAGGACCTCCTAACATAATTTTGAGGACATGGTACCTGTCCACCTATAGACCCTCAAAAACTACCCTATTTTTGATGTCAAAGCACCCTTGGAACCTTACCTAACACTAGAGCTAGTTAACCTAGCCTAATTTTTAGCTTGTTAACTTAACTTTGTTAACCTACTCTTTTTAACCATTTATCACCCATTTTCATCTAGACTCTCGACCACCTATAGTTAGCCTAACCATCGAGGGTCAGGTCCCCTACCTATGCCAAAACAATTTCTAAATTGAGTGCAAGATTAACTTCACTCTCAATTTATCACCTTTCCATTTGGTGATACAAATCAGCTTTGTAACGCCCAACTTAGTATCTTTATCCCTTACCTACTTAGCAACTTTTTCCACTCCATTTGGAAACTTTTTCCTATAAAAAGAGATTTATAAGAAGGAAAGTAGATCCACAAATCCCATAACTACATGCTACCAAAATCCTCTTACAGGTATCCAATAACCCAAAACTCTGTCTAAGTCATTTTTGAATGCTGGAATACTGTTACGTTGGTAGAATTCCTCTAGGTCTTTTTTACCATCTCTTTATCTCATGGATAATAGGTAATTTGTATTTATTTTCAATTCATTTTATTATTTTTCTTAGTTTCTTACCTTGACCAAAATCTCATTAGACTAGTCTTCTAGCTTTTAAGCTCTCACCAGATCCACAGTTAGGCCTTTACCAGACCTGATCAGACCTCATTCCATCCACCATTCCCTTTTCAACTCCACTTCAATATCCTACTAGAACACATAGATAACCATCATTGATTCTTACAACCATTATTAGTTACAACAACCACCACCAGTCATCCAACCATCACCAGTCAGGCCAACCATCGTCGGTCACCTTGACTATCGTCGGTTCACTATGTGACCCAAACTAACAACCAAACCCTCAACTGGACCTAACTAGAACTTTATTTTTTATGTCCCTATCATCCCATAGACTAGAAATAAAAACCAAATTAGACCCAAACATTTCTTTTCTTTAATTAGCATTTATCTTAATGTTAATTCATGCATTTCATGTGAAAAGTATTTATTTTTTTAGATTTATTACTTTCATGTTATGAAATTTCTCTTTATTTTATTTATACTACAATTTTTTATCAAAAAGGGGCTTGAAAACCATCCTAGCAAGTTGTTTCTTTCTTGGATCTAGCACACACTAGGCAATCCCCCCATCTTATTGTCTAATCAATAAGTTTCTTTCAGTGCTTTCTTATCTACAGGGCTTTTTCTCCAGCCAAAGAGGATCTCTCACTTCATCTGGATATCAATATGCATGCACTTTCCACTAAGTACCCTTACACACCCCTTTCTTTTAGTTTTACTATTTATTTTTAAATTAAGAAATGAGGAAATTTTTTGAGAAAAACATTCTAGCATGCCCAGTGGGACCCACCACCTTTTATTTTCTTAGTTAGTATTACATGCTTTCTCTCTCTCTATTTTTTGCTCATCCAAGGAAATCTAAAATTTTATTTTGGGCTTAAAATAAACCTTGCATCCATTGTTTGCTTGCAGTTTTAGTTCACCTAATAATTAAAAGGCAAGTAATCTATCATAGCTTCAGTTTCTCATCACACATGAAACCTAAACCACATAATCAATCAACACACCATAACAAACTTGAGACAAGGCTTGAGTAGGATTTCACCACCAAGTGGATAACCTTACCCTACCTAGAAATCCCACTTGGAGGTCATTACTAAGGGGAGAGCCCACTATATTCTCTAGTGGACTATAAGCCCTAGACAGACGATATATCTAAGCTAAGTGACCCAACTCAGCTTTGGGATCATGAAGTGCGAGGAGAAAACCCTCAGTACCAAGCCACATACCCAATCCATTATAGATTCTCTTGAATGCCTAAACATTACCTAAAACCATCCTTAGTTTTCTTATCTAGTACCCTATTTTCAATCCCAACTACCCTCACACATTTTTAACTAAGGCATAAGCCAACACGAGATAAAAGTTATCCTAAGAGATAACGCACTTAGTATATGCATTACTTTTTAGGTTTTTTTCTTATTTGCTCTTTGTTATAGTTGTGAGGAATTGAACTTATACTTTCAACCTTCCATCATTTTGACCTCATTTACCATCGTCTCCATTACCTTGTTTAAATGGAGAGCCCTTCTATAGCCTTTTATAGAGATCCTATCTTTGCTAGAATATCAGACCATAACCCTCTTACATCCGAGCATTACTAGCATCTTAAGCTATCTATGCTCCTTACCTTACCTACCATCAACCCCATTCTACCCATCATCCATCAAACTTCAACCACAATCAACCCCCAAACCATCAACTACCACCTAAATTGGTTACAATGTTAATAGATCAGATCAACAAAGTAGAGTTATTTATTTCTAGTACCCATGACCAATCAACCCTTACTTGCAACTAATCAATTTCAATTTCAACTAACCAACAACCATTTAACTAGTATCTTACCCAACCAATAATTTATCAACATCTACCATGTCCATCACCCCAACCTTGTCAAAACTTGGGCCATCTACCCCAACCCTCATATCAATTACCTCAACCCACCTTATTAACTAATTGTTGACGCAGGAGATTGCACTCGGGGCAGGAGGCCTAGCTCCTGCCTTCTCCTTGCAACATGGAAACTCTCCTCTCACCTATGGTACTGGCAAAGCTAGAGGAGAGAGTCTCTAAATAAGGGCTAGCTCCCTTTGATGCATCGTGTTGTTTCCAGGAAAAGTTAACATATATATATATATATATATATATATATATATAAGGGGGGATGAAAAGGGAGAAAGAGAATGCATGAAAAAACAAGCCTACTCTAAAAGAGGTGATGCACTAAAAAACAAGGTCGACCTTCAAACATCCACTCTCAGAATCAGATAAATACATACATACTCTACACACTTGGCAGAAGGACTAGGTTGCAAGAAACTAGCAGGGAGGCTTCAATGGAAAATCTAGAATAGAGATCACCCAAGGTGCTGTAAAACACACACTTATGAAGTAATTTCTTCTTCTCCTTCACTCCCAAATACTGCTCTTCTCCTATCAGCTGCAACAATGACACCTTGTAGACAGTAGGTCTACTAGTGTTGAACCTGTGAGAGCATCAAAAGACAATGACTGGACACAAGCAAACATTCAACGCATACACAAAAATGTCTATCCAAATGGAGGTAAAAAATTGCATTTGTATTGATCTAGGTGAAAATTTTGCAGAGCTACACCCTTTACAAAATGTGGAATATGATTACAAAATGACCAAGTTCACAATATATATGGAAAATCTAAGAGGCTCATTTGGCACTCTTTTATTACAAGTGGCATATGCATCCCTTCATGGGAAGAACAAGTCACTCAAAACATTGATGAGCTGTCCCCTTTGTCTACTCGAAATCTGCATTATTAATGTCAAAATGCGGTTTATCCACCCATTAAGTGTAAAATGGAGAAAACTAGTTACATTACTTAGTTGTTGCATCTTCTCATGATCAATTCAAAGGAACTATTTCACCTGCTGGAGTCACTTCTCAAATTAGCACCACTTGGACTTAACTATTTGCTCATTTTGTGTTGTATAATCACCCAAATCGACTTTGGCATTCAAACATTAATGTTAGGACATGGCCGTGCTTCTTTTTTGCCAACAGACTATGGTTTGTCTTCTTCTAATACCAATTTGGAGAAAAATAGGTCGCACCGCTCAACAACTCTCCATCTCTTCACCAATTGGATGCTTTGTCCTTTTCTATCTTTTGTCTTCTTCCTACTCTTTTAGCCCTCAAGGGCAATCTCTTGGCTGGTCACTGCATTCTGAGCTCCCTTCTAATGCTTGATGCTCAAAAAAGTTCAAAAAACAAATAGCTAGTTCATTGCATTAAATTTGATGGCCTTTAAAACGTCACTGTCCTTGTCAAAAGTCATCAGGGCTTTTCCTTTGAAGTGCGGCCTCCTTAAACTGAACCCGTTGAACCAAAATGGTTCAATGGTTCAATGGTTCAACCATTGAATGCCGATGAACTCTTGAACCAATTTAATCAAGCCGCTTTGAACCAAGAGATTGAACCAAGGACATTGAACTACTTGCACCAGGGCATGAATTGAACTCCTTGAACTTGTTGAACCTAAAAATGATTGGCCTTAAACAGCAGGGGAACAAGTTGACCAAATTTTTTGCCTGTGGGCAAAATGGGTCAACAAATTGGTGACTCACAGGGAAAGCATGCCTGCCATGCTTAGAACCCAGTTGTCTTGTAGTCCATTGGGCACGGAGTCAGATTGTAACTTTAAAATAGTAATATCTCTGATAAATTCTAGAATCAATCACACAGATTCACTCCAAGAGGAAAAGGAAAACACACGCAAGGCTAAGAAAACTACCTATGCAAACTGCACTTTGGGAAAACATGAAAAGAAACAACTAAAAGCAAACTACTATGTACAGCTAACCAGGAATATTTGCTTCCCTCCTGGATCAAAGGGAAAAAATCTAACTTCTCCTTCATCTGACACACTCAGTATCGACAATGGATCCCATAAGGAAATATTTATGTGCAACTCCCTCACCTGGTCTACCATGTTGATCTGAGGATCGTTCCCTTCCATATTTCCTTTGGGCTCACTTGCAGCCTTCTGAGGCATAAGCCAGAGAGCTGAATGTATGACTAGTGGCCTAAAATTTGGGAATTTTTGGTTCACCTGTGGTGAAAGAGATGGTGTGGTCATTTGAACAGCTGCTTGAGCTTCTTCCATAGCTCTCCCTTTGGATCTTGTGTTGGCTACAACACAGTCAGCCTGATTGTCTACAACACCCACATAATTGATTGCATAAAACTCACCTTCCAGGTGGTTCCTAAGAGTAGAGTCAGGCTAACTCTGACTGCTACTTGTGTTGAGTTGCATCAGAGCCTCAAAGACCTGGGAATGAGTGGCTACCTGATTGTCCAACACATTTGGGTAACAACCCATCATCTCATTTGTATAAATAGCTTATTCCTGACCATATCCTATGGTTAAACAACTTGGTTGTTCCTACACCAGATTGTTCTGAACATGCACCATAGCTTTAGATGGTGAAGGGGTGTCTGGGCTGTAGCCTTGGAAAGGTTTGGTCTGAGTAAGTTGAACTTGTCCTTGACTATATTTTTGAAAAGGGGGTCTAGGGGCTTGACCATAATGCTAGTATCCCTGATTCAGTCTGTTTCCTTGAGCTTGCTGCCTTTTGATGGTAGTGAGTTCATTGGTCACAATCTGCAACAACCTCCTAACTTCTTGAAGCTCATTGGATGGAGCAGTAGTTGGTTTCTTTATGCTGGGTAATGCCATAGCAATAAGGGGATTCAAACGGGGTACTTCTCTTGTGAAGGAAGCACTTGTAGCCAGACTGGGAAGATGACTCACTAAATAAGGATGAGTCCCTTTGAACCTTAATCACTTTACTGAGTTGAGAGGTATTTTGATGAATTCAATAGGGACACCCTTATTGGTGGGTCATGTGGTGACTTTAGGCATCAAAAGATTAAGAAATTGGTCTTGAAATTATAGAACTAAAGCTCTTACCAGTGGAGTTTCCAGATTCTAAAAACTTGAAATTTGCTATGGCAGGACTAGCATCAATCCTGAAACCTTACTAAGTTATCAAACTGTGTCCCACCAAGCATGCCAAAACTATTAACGTAGGAGATTGCACCCAAGATAGGAGGCCTAGCTCCTGCCTTCTCCTCACAACATGGAAACTCTCCTCTCACCTGTGGGACTAGTGAAGCTGGAGGAGAGAGTCTCTAGATAAGGGCTAGCTCCTTTTGATGCATTGTGTTGTTTCTAGCAAAAGTTAACATATATATATATATATATATATATATAAAAGGGGGGATGAAAAGGGAGAAAGAGAATGCAGGAAAAAACAAGCCTACTCTAAAAGAGGTGATGCACCAAAAAATAAGGTTGACCTTCACACATCCACTCTTAGAATCAGATAAATACATACATACTCTACACACTTGGCAGAAGGACCAGGCTGCAAGAAACTAGCAGGGAGGCTTCAATGGAAAATCCAAAACAGAGATCACCCAAGGTGCTGTGAAACACACACTTATGAAGTAATTTCTTTTGCTCCTTCACTCCCAAATACTGCTCTTCTCCTATCAACTGCAACATGGTGCCTTGTAGACAGTTGGTCTGCTGGTGTTGAACCTGTGAGAGCATCAAAAGACAATGACTAGACACAAGCAAACATTCAATGCATACATAGAAATGTCTATCCAAATGGAGGTAAAAAACTACATTTGTATTGATCCAGATGAAATTTTTGTAGAGCTGTGCCCTTTACAAAATGTGGAAGATGATTACAAAATGACCAAGTTCGCAATATATATGGAAAATCTAAGAGGCTCATTTGGCACTCTTTTGTTACAAGTGGCATATGCGTCCCTTCATGGGAAGAACAAGTCGCTCAAAACATTGATGAGTTGTCCCCTTTGTCTACTCGAAATCCACATTTTTAATGTCAAAACATGGTTTGTCCACCCATTAAATGTAAAATGGAGAAAACCAGTTACATTACTTAGCTATTGTATCTTCTCATGATCAATTCGAAGGAACTATTTCACCTGCTGGAGTCACTTCTCAAATTGGCACCACTTGGACTTAACTGTTTGCTCATTTCGTGCTGTATAATCCACCAAATCAACTTTGGCATTCAAACATTAATGTTAGGACATGGCCGTGCTTTTTTCTGCCAACAAACTATGATTTGTCTTCTTCTAATACCAATTTGGAGAAAAATAGGTCGCGCCGCTCAACAACTCTCCATCTCTTCACCACTTAGATGCTTTGTCCTTTTCTATCTTTTGTCTTCTTCCTACTCTTTCAGCCCTCAGGGGCAATCTCTTGGCTGGTCACTACATTCTGAGCTCCCTTTCAATGCTTGACGCTCAAAAAAGTTCAAAAAACAAATGGCTAGTTCATTGCATTAAATTTGATAGCCTTTGGAACATCACTGTCCTTGTCAAAAGTCATCGAGTCTTTTCCTTTGAAGTGCAGCCTCCTTGAACTAAACTTGTTGAACCAAAATAGTTCAATGGTTCAACCATTGAACGCCGATGAACTCTTGAACCAATTTAATCAATCCGGTTTGAACCAAGAGATTGAACCAAGGCCGTTGAACTACTTGCACCAGGGCATGAACTGAACTCCTTGAACTTGTTGAACCTGAAAATGATTGGCCTTAAACAGCAGGGAAAGAAGTTGACCAAAAATTTTGCCTGTGAGCAAAATGGGTCAACACTAACCCACCAACCTATCTAAATAACCTATCAACCTATTAATCTAACAAAAAAACAACATACTAACATATCAATCCAACCAAACCAATCAAGCCAACCCACCTCATCAACCTTAATCAACTTATCAAATCAACCCAACCCTTATCAACTAATCCTACCCAACTATCAACCAAACTTACCCAATCAATCTAACCTATTCAACTTACCCATCTTATCACCATTATCAACCTTATCAAAACCAACCAACAACTACCAATCAAACCTACCTAACCTATCAAATCTACCTAACTTATCAAACCAATCGAACCCACCAAACCAACCCACCTCATCAAACCCACCAGCGAGCTCACCAACTCAAGAGCCATTGGTGCACCCTCTTCTTAGGTAGTACACCCCACTAGGGGAATTTTATGCCTCTATCCTTGATAAATTCTTGTAGGATTCTATCATTAACCTTCCTCTAATCAAACCCATCAATATTTCTCTTCCAAAACCATTTTGGTTCATAGAAAATAAATTTTGTGCCTATCATCGCACCAATAGACATGAGATAAATAGATGTGGCCCTTTTAAGATGCTCATCCAAAACCTTATCAATCATAAGGAGGTTTCAAAAAAAATTCTCTATGTTCCCTCCAACCTAGCCTTAAATATCATCAAATAATCAATCATGGAAACTCTTCCTTCACTCATTATTGAGGAAACCATAGTCCAACCCTCAACTGAACCACTTATCAACCAAGTGGACACTCTTCAACTTTATTTTGAAAATACATTCAAGGAACCAACCAACCAAACTATTCCATTTACCTTTGTGTAACCAACCAAACAACATTTTCCACTCACCCATGTGGAACCAACTAACCAAACTATTCCACTTACCTTTATAGAATTAACCAACCAACCTACCTTTTCCACTTACCAATTCTATGAAACTTATTAACCCAACCTTAATGACCATCAACCAAACCAAACCTACTATTAACCCAACCTTACCTATAAACATTAACCCAACTTTACCTCACCAACTAAACCAAATGATCAAACTAATTAAACCAACAAACTTAGTCAACCATCTATCTTACCTCTCTCAACCAGTCTAACCAACCTCTACCCCAACTCAATCAACCATAATCAACATACCTTTCAATTCAACCATAACCAACCTACCTAACCACCCAAACCAAAATCAACCCATCAAACCTATCAAACCTACCCTAACTTACCTAAATCCAACCCAATTATTTTCCCCTAGCTTTGGTGTACTAGAGGAAATCCCACCTGAACCACCATATGCAAACTTGACATGCTAACCACTAACCACTAATAACTAACAACCCTTGGGGAGGTGGGTTAAGACATCTTCACCTCTCATAAAACCATATTTTTAACCATCACCTAACTTTAGGATCATTTTCCCCTCTTTTGACCATCCATAAAAAAAGCAAATTGGGGGAATTTCCCCTCCATAAGGCTTTGACCATTTATCAACACAACCCACCTTATCAACTCTACTCAAGCAATCAAACCCACTTAACCCAAACCAACCAAATAAACCTATCAACCAACTAACCTTGAACTCTTAGGGATTACCTTTTTCCTTCACCTAACTAAAATTATTGGAGAATTACCTTCTCCCTCCCAACCAAACCTATTTGGAGATCACCCTTCTCCACCAATCTATCCATTGGAAATTACCCTTCTTCACCCACCAACCAACCAACCAAATAACTTTAACCTTAGCCATTCTTGACCACCTTTTACACATTTCTCTTTTTTAACTATCTTCCTCCATTAAACTCTCATCTAACCAACCTCACCTTTTTTTCAACCCATACCTTTTCCCCATCTACCCAAGAGTCACAAAGTAAATGGGGGACATCTACTCTTTTGATTGACATTACCCATCCATGAAAGCATGTATTTGGGGCATATCAAGCCTAAACCTCTTAAATGCTTTGCTTTCACATTTTTTCCTTGGTTAAACTAAGTTCTTTGTCATTTTATGTCTAACTTAAGCTCATCCCTTATTTTCAATAACCTTCATCTCCTTCTCTTTAAGGACAATCGATTAAAAATAGGATCATGTGATTATCCATCACAAATTTTGCCTAATCCTAAGCATGGATACCATGGCTCTACCCATTGCATGATTCTAAAGGATACTTTTCATCTCTAATCAGATGGAATTCCATGGTTGTTGTCACTTAAAACCACCTCTTCCACCCATCATCAATGTCTTTGTGCTAAGGCTTCACCTCCATAGGGAAAACCTTAGGCCTATATAGACAGTCCATGTCTAAACAAACATATACACATTTGAGATACCACAATATCACTTAGGTCAACACCTTTATATATAGATTACTCCCTTGAAGAACATCTGCCTGAAATAATCAAAAGTGCTTGAACTTAAAATAGACTATTCCCTTGAAGGACAACTATCAATATGAACAAACCCAAACTTAGACCACTCCCTCTAAGGATGGCTAAGTTAACTTTATCAAATTCAATCATTTAAAGCTTCCCACATTGATCAACTTCACTATCATATCAAAACAATCAATATAAGACACTATATCAAAAAAAAAAACTATCCCAAGAAAATTGCAATCAATTTTCATCATTAGACTTCCTACATCGATCAATATTCACCTAGCATATGACATGGACTTGTCTTTCATGGTTATTAGGTCACCTAAAAAAATGGCAAGCCATCCCCATAGAAGGTTGTTATACCTATCACCCAATACCTACCATCCATTTCCCTTTTGTCCTCCACAAATCAAGGGATATTGAGCTTACTTGACACCACATGATCAAATTACTTTTTTTAACCATCAAACTAACAACAAAGCAAAAGCATGACAAGGGTTTTAGGTCCATAAACCCATCCATCTTGCCATAATGGTCTTTATCAATTAAAAGTGTTTAGCCACCTCCTTATACTTTCATGATCACTTGGGAAGACATGTCTTCTCCCTTTGGAGTCATTGAAACCAAATCATCACCTAATCAACAAAACCACCCAAACCAAAATTCAAACCATCAAACCTATAAAACCAACCTTATTTACCTTATCCAAATAAATCAATTACTGTCACCTAAACTAGCAACTACCAATCACATTCACCCAATGCATCTAATCAATTTAACATATCAAACCAACCAACCAATGAAGCAGCTTAACATTTTACCTTTGGGAGTTACCTTCTCCCTAAACCTTGAAGGTTATCTCTCTCCATAATCTTAGCCAACCAAAACCATACCAATCCAATCCTAGCCTTTAGAGGTTACTTTTCACCAATCACCTCATCTTTCTCCAATCAAACCCATCAAACACCGAATTGAAAGAACTACATTTGGCTTGAAGTTCACATTGAATCCACCATCCATTGGACTATGTAGGTATCATCCTCTTGCCTAGCACATCAAGAGTTAGCTCGACTATCCCTTATCCAATTAAATTAAACTAGGGATACATGTCTTCCTTCTTTTGAGCCATTAAAACCGCCCACTTACCCTAACCATCAAACCATTGGGGATTGTCTTCCCTTGCAAACCTTCAACTTGACCAAACCAACCCCACCCTTTTGGAGATTACCTTTCTCCTACATGTGTCAACCCTTTGACCATCATCCTACACAACCAATAACCCATCAACACCAACTTAACAATTATTTTTACCAATCTCAACTTCAACCTATCCAACCTTATCAACCATTAGGTTATCCACCCCCATCCTAACCTACCTTATCAACTTTACCCAACTAACCTAAATTTGTTAACCCAACCAACCTTATCAACCTTATCTACCTCATCAAACTAATAACCATCACCCCAACCTATCGATATAACAACTCCAACATATCAAACCTATCAACCAATAACAACCACCTAACTTTACGTACCTTACCCAACCTATACAATCAATCCATCTTATCAACTTCACCCAACCTACCAAATCAACTTATTCAACCAACCTTACCAAATCAAACACTTACCTACCAATAAACTTCTTAAACCCTACATACCATGATTAAAATACATATCTACCCAACCACCTATCCATAAGCCTCATCCATGTAACCTAACCTATAAAATCCAACCTTACCTATTTTATCAGATTTATCAACCCATCTTATGAACTTTATCAACCCTATCAACCCAAACCAAACCAAGTGGTACACCCAAGTAGGGAAATCTATTTGGACATCCACCAACCTATTTGGGAGTCACCCTCACCCTCTAACTATGAAGCTTACCCTTCTCCACCAACCTATTTTGAGAGTCACCTTCTCCTTTAAATTTTGGAGATTACCCTTCTCCACCAAACCACCCACCCATTTGATCATGTCCACCTCAATATTGGCCCTTTTTGACCCAACCTATTGCATAGTTTGTGACAACCTTACCTTGGTCCTTTTGATTCCACTGACCAATTTTACCATGTTGCACATTTGTAATTTGCACCACCTCATGCATAACTAACTAAACCATTTGTGTTTTTATTAGGAGCACTTCTTACCTTGGATACCTAAGTAAACAATGACCCTATCTAGGAAACTTGATAAGACTAACCCAATCAACTATGACCAACACTGGGGACTAGTTACCTTATCATTTATCTTATAACTTGACCTTATTATTACCAACATAGAAATCTTAGTGTTTGTGAAATCTTGGCTATCACACTTAGTTATATTTTGTGTACATTTTTTCATCTCAAATGCCTAACCTCACATTTTTATCACCCACCTCATGACTTATCATCTACCATTTATCAAACCCTAACCCAATCCAACCTTACCTCATTGACTCTCAGTTTGAGGGGGAATACCTCCTCCCATAATAGGGGCAATCAAACCTTTTCGAGATGACCCTTCTCCATAAGCCTTCACCCAAACTGAACCATATGATTTTTCAATCTGGGGTAACCTAGTTAAATATCACTACCTTACCCTCAAAGCACACCTATTCTTTAACCCACCTATGAACCATTCAAGAAATATATTTAAACTAAAGTTATTTTTGGATATTACATCTATATAACTATGTAGGTAGTGTTCACTTGCCTAGAGCATTTGGAGTCATCTCGGCCATCACCCATCACCCTTGACCACAAACCTACTCTATTTTTATTTTGCAACTTATTGACCCAAAGCTTCACAACAAAAAGGCACAAAATGTAGACACTCAAAAACTACCCCATTTTTTATGTCCAATAACCCTTGGACCCTTACTTAATACTAGAGTTAGTTAACCACTTAGTTACCTAGCCCACTTTTTAACTTTTAACTTAACCATTTTAACCTACTTCTTTTTAACCAGTTATCACCCATTTTCATCTAGACCCTCAACCATTGATGGTTAGCCTAACCATCAACGGTCAACCTAACTATTGATGGTTAGGTCCCCTACCTGTACCAAAGTAATTTCTTAATTGAGTTCAAGATTAACTTCACACTCAATTTATCACCTTTCTATTTGGTGATATAAATCAGATTTGTAATGCCCAACTTAGCATCTTTATCTCTTACCTATTTATCAACTTCTTCCACTCCATTTGGTAACTTCTTACTATAAAAGGAGAGATATATGAAGGAGAATAGATCCATAAATCCCATAACCACATGTTGTTTAAATCCTCTTATAGGTATCCAACAACTAAAAACTCTACCTAAGTCATTTTTGAATATTGGAGTACTATTATACTGGTAGAATTCCTCTAGGTCTTTTTAACATCTCTTTATCTCACTGATAACAAGTAATTTCTATTTGTTTTCAATTCATTTTATTGCTTTTCTTAGTTTCTTACCTTAACAAAAATCTCATCATACCAATATTTTAGCGTTCAACCTCTCATCAAATCTACATTCAGGCCTTTACAAGACCTAATTAGACCTCATCCCATCCACCATTCCCCTTTCAAATCCACTTCAATATCCTACCAAAACACACAGGCAACCATCACCAATTCCTACAATTGTTACCAATTACAGCAACCACTGCCAGTCATACAACCATCACCAATCACCCTTACCACCACTGGTTCACTATGTGACCCAAACCAGCAACCAAACCCTCAACCATACCTGAACTAGAACTTTGTTTTCTATGTCCCTGTCACCCCACAGACCAGAAATAGCAACCAAATTAGACCTAAACATTTATTTTCTTTAATTAGCATTTATCTTAATGTTAATTTGTTAATTCATGCATTCTATGTGAAAAGTATTTATTTCTCTAGATTTATTACTTTCATGTTATGAAACTTTTCATTCTTTATTTGTATCAAAACATTTTATTAAAAAGGGGATTGACAACCATCCTAGCGAGTTGTTGCTTTCTTGGATCTAGCACATGCTAGGCAATCCCCCTATATTATTGTCTAATCAACAAGTTTCTTTCAATGATTTATTATTTGCAAGTTTTCCTCCCCAACCAAAGAGGATCTCTCACTTCATATAGATATCAGCATGTGTGCACTTTAAACCAGGTAAACAAGGACAAAATTTGAGTAAAACACCACCATTGAGGAGCTGAGGTATTATGAGATGATAGTGCTAGCACAGTAGCCATTGGAGATGAGATATGGGGAGTACAAGGTTAACTTAGTAGGGGTTTCATCTATAGTGACTCTAAGATAGTGGGCCTTGATGGTGGGATAGGTAGGGAGGCCACCACCAGATGGTAGTGTAGGTGCAGGTGTAGATGGGGCCAATGGTAGTGGTGTACTAAGGACCTGATACATGAGATTATGTATATGATTTTGGTTTTGATAATGTCTTGTGTGATAATGATGTGATATGTATATGAGTGAGAGAGACATGGGTACACTATTTCATGTATTTTCTTATTTGATGTATATGATGAGCATGCAGTGATTATGTTGATTATATTATTGATATTATATGGCATGATGATTATTTTTTGATGTTTTATTTTTTTTAATGATTATATATTGATGTGGCATAATTATGAGGACTTTTTCTCATGAGAGGGTATGTAGATTGATCATTTTTTTCATGTTTTAGATATGGTATATTATGATGATGAAATGTATGTTCATGATTTTATAATGACGATGATGGCATGAATTTAGTGATGCATGAGTTTAGAGATGTAAATGATTGATTTAATTATGCTATTTATGATGTCATTCATATATTTATGTGCTTTTTAAATTTATAGATAAGATATAAAGATTGATATTGAATAGTTTTGTTCATGATGTTATTTACAGATATGAAACAGGTGTTTTTAAGTATATTAGATTCATGTTTTTGATAGATTATTTGATGTAGAAGTATTGAGGGAAAGATGAAAATGTTTATAAATATGACATGGTTATTAGATCATAGTTATGATGTGGCATAGGAATGAGTGCTTATGATGTATTTGATATGGTTTATGTGGTTGTGTTAACACAATGTGAGTTATGGATAGGATTATGGATATGTGGTTAGCTTATGACTTTTGTTATTGATGACTATGTATGATTTGCATTTTAAGGTTTATGAATGGAAAGATTCCCATGGTCCATCATTTATGAGATGAGAGGAGGATAAGCATTATTCAATGTTGTTTTATAGGTATATAATATGGATGATCAAATGAAGGAATTAAAATATGTTTTATTTATAATTTTAGGTAATGTTTTGTGTGCATATGAGGGATGATGTGTTTGTTTATGAAGATAGATAGATGGTTTTGTTTGTTTATTTAGATGATGAGGTGCATGATGGTTTGGTTCATAGATGGGATATGGCTCACAGTGTTATAATGATGTTTTTGAATGTTTAGGACATGGATGTAATGAAAGTACATAAAGTAGATGTAGGTACTGTGAGAAAGATGTAAGAATTATTAGGCATATGTCCATATGAGCTAATAGAGGGTAAAGAAAAGGCTTGATGTTTTGGGTTGGAAAGGACCTAACAACTAAAAAACATAGTTGGGTTGACTTAGTGAATAAAATCCTATTGAATGCTTTGTAGGAGCATGATTTGATTGAGAAAGAGGGTGTCTTGATCACTTTATATCAAGTAAGCTCATAGTCCCTTGATTTGAGAGAAGGTGTGGAGGGAAAGTAGGTGATAAGTATATGGTTGAATGGGAAATGGGTGAAATGGTAACCTGATGTGGGTTAGCTTGCCCCTTCTATAGGTGACCAAAGAACCATAATAAATAAGTCCATGCCTTAACATGATATGTAGACTGATCAATGTGGGAAGTCTATAAGTGCCATATATATGGGCTAATTACGATGTACTAGAATAATACATAGACTTATCGATGTGAGAAGTCTATAGATGGCACTTATAAGAGTTGATTGAAATGTACTTACTTTGATTGTGACATAGGGTTATTTGTTACTTTTGATATTTTGATAGGTTGGTAAGTCTGATCAATGTAGGAAGATTCAAATGATTATTTCTTAGCCATCCTTTAAGGGAGTGGTCTAGAATTGAATTTTTATAGCTGTCTTTCAAAGGAATGGTCTATTTTTAAACAACTTTTAATTATTAGGTAAGTTTCCTTTAAGGGAGTAGTCTACAATGCTAAAGGTATGACCCAAGTGATTTTGAATGCAAGATTATACATGGATAAGTATATTTAGGCTTAAAAGTTTAACTTTATGATGGCATAACTTTAGCACAAAAGGTTAATGATAGATGGGGAAAGTTTTTTGAGAGATAAATGATCATGGGATTCCATCTGATTAGAGATGAAAATTATCAATTAGAACCATGTCATAGGTAGAGTCATGGTGTCGATATTTAAGATGAGGCTTATAACTATGATGGATAATCACATAGTTCTATGTTGTAATCAATTATTCCCAAGGGGATTGGGGATAGGTAGGTGAAAGGAAGTGAAAATATCATAAACCGAGAGAAAATCTTAAGTTAGATACAAAGGTAATTATGCTCCTTGTTTCAACAATAGAAAGGATGTAAATGTAAAGCATTGAGAGGCTTAGGTTCTGGTTTGCTTTTGAGAGAAGACAAATGATAAGCTCCTGATCCATACTTATGGGTTATGATGTAGGGTCCAAGCCAATTGAAAGAAAACTTTCCCTTTTTTTCTTTTTTTTATATTATTTATATGTTGGTTTTCCTTAAGGACTAGATATTTGATGTTAAACTCTCTCTCTTTCAAGTGTTTGTTGTATGCATGCTTGATTTATTCTATATAGACATGAAAATGGTTAAGGGTTATGACGTGATGTTTATCAAGGAGTTTAAGATGTGTGAGAAATTCTTGACAATAGTCACTCTTGAAAATGATGTCATGCAAAGAGATGTGAAGGGAATGAATATAGACTTCAAGAGGCAAGACTACTTCTACTCCAAAGATGAGAGAGAAAGGGGTATCACCCATAGAGGCTCGAATGCCAATGTGATGGACCCATAAAATTAAGGGTATATGCAAGTGTCAACCCTAACTTAAAGCACTTATTACTTTGGTGATAATTTTAATGAGATCTTTGTTAGAGGCTTTCACCTATCCATTAGCTTGTGGATGATAGGGTGAGGAGAATATTAACTTGATGCTAAAAGTGGCACAGAGACCTTGGACTTTCTAATTTTTAAAATATTTACCATTATCAATGATGATCTTATGGGGAACACCAAAGTGGTAGATAATATGGTGATTGATGAAGTTGATAATGTTTTTAGCTTTTATTGAGATAATATGGATGGCCTCTACCCATTTGGTGAAATATTCAGTGGCAATAATGATATATTGGTGTCATTGTGAAGAATGGGGATTAATTTCCCTAATAAGTTCAAGACCCCATTATGAGAAGGGCTAATAATATTTGGATAATTTAAGGCCATGAGGAGGTGCATGATGTAAGATAGTTTGTTGTTGATATTTGACACACTTCTTTACATAATCACAATAGTCTTGATTATGGGTGGGCCAATAGTAGCCAAGGTGAAGGATACATTTAACAATAGCTAGGCCATTAAAATGTCTCCCACAGACTCCATCATGTGTTCCCTTGCTGGCATGGGAGGCCTCACAACTATAGAGACAACAGAGAAGCATGTCATCAAAGCCACATTTGTAAAGGATTCCCCTTAGTATGGTGTAATGAGAGGTACTCTGAAAAAATACTCTTCAAGCTTTCTTTGAAAGGTTGGGAGGCATAATGCCAAGGTTAAGATAGTTGAAAGTTTGGTCATACCAAATTCAAAATAAGATGTCTCCACACTAAAAATGGTAAAAAGATCAAAACTAATATATGAAGGTGTGATAAATTAATGGATGGTGGCAAATAGTTTAGATTTGGCAAGTTGAGATGGTGTTTGGGAAGCAAGGGATGCCATTATGTCTAAAAAAAATTTGGTAAATCAAGGAACTGACTGGATAGTGTAATGATCAAATGATGTTAAGAGTACATCCATGATTCATTTGTACTTTAAGAGGACATCATTTTTACATTGATAAGATTTTTTGATCTAGTTGATGACTAGTTGGGAGTCATCAAAGACACTAATTATTTTGACTCTTAAGGCTAGGGCAATTTAGAGACCTATGATTAGGGCTTCGTATTCAGCCACATTATTGGTGTATTGGAAGGTGAGTTTAAAGGAAAGGGGAAGAGGTTCACCATTAATGGGAATGAGAATAACTCTAAGACCCCCACCATTTTAGCATTTAGAGCCATCAAAAAACATGGTTATTTGATAGGTGGGTTATTCTTGAGAAAGAGCTATGATGAACTCATCTAGGAAGGGAAGAGGAGGAGGTTGATTGTATGGTAGAGGAGCTTCAGCCAATTGGTTAGTGATGACTTATCCTTTAATGGATTTTTTATAGAAGGAACTCCAGATCAAACTCAATTAGGAGCATGATCCACTTAGCCATAAGCTACTTTTGGTATGGCTTAGAGTGCATATACTTGAGGGGGTCAGTATTAGTGATGACATTTGTTTTATGATTAAGAATATAGTGGTGGATTTTAGAGGCCATGAAAACTAAGGTGAGGTATATTTATTTAGGATGGGTATATCGAGTTTCATATTGGATGAGGGTATGGCTAATGTAATAAATGACTTACTCTTTATTATGTTTATCATGATGAGTGAGCATTGCCCCTAAGGAATGGTCTATGGTAGATATATATAGCTAGAATGGCTGGTCTTACTTAGGAGGGATGAGAACAAATGGAAATAGGAGATACTCCTTGATTTAATCAAAGGCTTATTGACATTATTTGGTCTACTTAAAAGAGGTATCTTTCCTTAAGAGGTGGTGGAAGGGTTAACATTTATCTGATAGATGAGAGATGAAACAATGGATGGATTGAAGTTTTCCCTATAGGCTATGGAGTTGTGTAATGTTGGTAGGAGGAGGCATCTCCAAGATTGCTCAAACTTTGGCAGGATCTATTTCAATTCTGCATAGAGAGATGATGAAACCAAGAAGTTTTCTTGATAAGAATCCAAAAATATATTTTTTGAGATTGACCCTGACATGATAATGGATTAGTTAGTTGAAGATGATGGTGAGAAAAACTAAGTGATCCTTGCAGTGTTTGGATTTCCGAAGGAGATCATCCACATAGTCCTCTATGATTTTATGGATGAGATTGTGAAAGATATAGGTCATGGCCTATTGATAGGTTGTTTCAGTGTTCTTGAGTCCAAAGGGAATGATTCTATAATAGAAGGTTCCCCATGTGGTGATAAAAGAAGTTTTATGTTGATATTTGGGGGAAATCAAGATCTAATTATATCTTGAGAAACCTTCCATGAGAGATAGCATTTCATGGTCAATTGTAAGATCAATAAGTTGGTCAATGTTTGGTAGAGGAAATTCATCCTTTGGGCAAGTGAGGTTAAGGTCATGAAATTCAATGCAAAGATGAAATCTCCCTATGGGTTTGGTGATGGGAATGATGTTATAAACCCATTATGGATAATCGATGGGTTGGATAAATTCAAAAAAAAAGAGATGTTGAAGTTCTTCTTTGACGAGGAAGGTTATACGAGGATGCATTCTACAAAGATTTTGCCAAATTAGCTTAGCCTCAGGATGGGTAACAATGTTATGGAGGGTAATAGAAGGGTCAATTCTATGCATATCCTAATAAGACCACACAAATTCTATGCACGGTCTCAAATTAAATAAGGGTAGTCTTGTTGCTCCATGGAATTTAAAGATTGGACAATTTTGATGATCAGGGTTATCCTAAATTCTCAAATTGACATTAATAGTTGATTCATTTAGCATGGTTTGGTTTTCAAGAGGAAGGGATTTATGAATTGAAGAATCCCCTACACTAAGGTAGGTGAGAATAAAATCATCATTCTAATGTTGGATGGTGTTGATGGTAGGAGAATCACATTCAATCATTTTAAGATGGATGAGAGGAAGGTTTTAGTTTGGCCATCCTTTCAATAGGTCACGGAGTCTAAACTAACAATATTGATAAAAAAAAGTTAGATGGGATGATATCAGAGCCCTTAAAGTTGGAGGGAGATGGGGTTGGTGAGGATGGAATTTCTTCATTAATGGTGGCAATGGGTTTTGGTGATGTGGGTTATTCTAGTGGTACAAACCCAAGGCCAAAGAAATCATGAAGTTTCTTAGTTTTGATTATGGGTAACTTGTGAGGTCACATTCATAAAGGCCAAGACTAAACCCCTTCTAGGTGCACAGGTAAAGGTAAGCTTTGGAAAAGGCTAGTTTGTCCAGACAAAAAAAATTAGTGGTGAATGGTCAGATGAATGGGGTAGTGGCAGGAGTGATAAGTGGATAATCAAGTCCCCAATAGATAAAATTTGTTTGATTGTTGGGGAGCCCAAAAGGGATGATGGTTCTAATGTTGGTATCATAGAAAGGGTCATAATTAATATTTTAATATTCTTATAGATTAGGGAAAGAATATAAGGTTAAAAGTTGATATTCCCTATGAGAGAGATGTTAAAACATGGACTACAAGGGGTCCTCTACTGGAATTTAGGATGAATGGATGGTTGAGCTAGTTGATGCTTCATCATTATTGTGAGTAAGAGTGTTGCAGGTTATGGTTGGTGAGGTTTTTTTGTTAAAATTTGGTTGTGAGATAGATGAAGGAGGAATAATAACATTAATACATTGGTATGTCATATTACAAGAGGCAAAGGGACTAGGATTAGCTTTGGTGGTGATAACTTGTCCCTCACGTTCAAATTTGACACATTAGTGTAAGGTGGAAGGGATGTAACTCATAGCATGGATCCAAGGGTGTTTAAGTAACACATTGTATTGGAAATCACCCTCTATAAACTAAAATAGTCCTGGAATGGTATGAGGCCCTAAGTGAATGTGGAGGACAATGGTCCCTAAGGTAGTGGTCATGGTATCATTAAAGGAGTGAAGGACCACTATCCTTTCTGACATGATGTTCTTGGGCAGTTAAAGTTAGTCATATTTATGGGAGGAGATAATGTTTATGTTATCTCCTCCATCAATTATAACCCTTTTGATGTGGGTTTGATTGATGTATGCAATGACAAAGAGGGGAGGATCAAAATCTTCTAGATGGGTGGGAGGTATTTCAAAATCCTGAAAGGTGATGAGGGTAGAAAGTTGGAGGGATCCAACCAATGGTGCAAGAGGTTTAGGATCATTTGGTTGAACCTATATAGATTTTAGAGCCTCGATCAATGCCTAATGATGGTGGGGTGAGGTGTTGACTAGTTTATAAAGGCTCATTTTCACTAGTATTTGGTAAAGTTGTTTCAACACAATACATTGGATGGATTCAGATGGGTTGGAGGGAGAAGCTCCCAAAATGGATACTTTGGGTTTTGGTGGTTGTGATGGAGATGTTTGGGTTTGTTTGATGTATTGAGGGGTTAAAGGGTAAGTCCATTCAATGGATGTCTTGGCTTTTCCATTATCTTTCTATTGGGCTTGGGATCAGATAACCAAATGAATAGTGTGGATAAGTGGGTTTATTGTGTTTGATGCTTGATTTGGTTCCTTATTCTTATCCTTGGGTAGGAGTGGGAGAGTAGGTAAAGGTTGGGAAGGATGGGTTGATGGTAATATTGGGAATGGGCATAATAAGGGTTCATCTGATAACAGATCATCCTGATCATATAGGCTATGATGGAGTGCTTGGAGAGCTTTGTAATTCTTTGTGTCATGTACTAGTTCCCTACAGTATGCATAAATCAAATTATCATTAAACCATGTTGGTTTAGGGCATGAAGGTTAAAAAGGTTTGATTGGTGGTAAACTCATGGAAGAGCTTTACAATAACTTTTGAAAAATTGTTGAATAGGATTCAAGCAAAGGTGTTGGAGGTGGTGGTTTTTTGGTTTTAGGAGTGGGAAACTTTTTGGGTGTAAGCTTTACCATGGAAGTTATAGTTGGAGGAATGGTTTTAGTTGGTGGTTTTGCTTGGTTACATTGGTTTGGGGGATGGAGATTTGGATATGGAAGAATTAGATGAGGAAGGTTTAGATATAAGTGGGAAAGTAAAGGTAGATAGGTTGGTTAAAAATGATGGAGAACTAGATGGTTTTATGGGTGTAGGTGGAGAAAAGGGGGATGATTTCTTAAAAGAAGAATAGGTAATTAGGATGGTATAAGGATGGGTTCCTAAGATGGATGGTAAGTGGGAAAGAGGTGGTATAGGTCTAGTGCGAGGTGGAGGTTTGGGTAACTATACTTTTTTAATTAGTTTAGTTGGGGGTTTTTTGGTAGACTAAATGGGGTTAAGTCCAACCTCAATGGGGCATGAGTGTGACTAGGTATGGGAAGAATTCTTAAGTTCTTAACCAGTTTGACGAGAGAGGCATAAGGTGATTTAGAAATTTTAGATGGAAGTGGTTGGGATGGTTCACTTATGGTTTTAGAAGAGGTATTTGGTGAAGAGGTGATGGGTTTAAAGTTGGATTAAAGTGAAGTTGAGGGTTTAAATTGCTTTGGTAAGGAAGTCCAAGTCAATGCCAAAAGGTGGCTCTATCAAAGTTAGGTTGGGAAGTGAACTCTAAACTTTGGACTAGCCTAGAAAAGGGATATTAGATGGGCTTAGTTCCTTCATCATTGGTTTTAAAGCTTAAACCTTTAGGTGGAGAAGAGGGAATGGTTTCCTTAATTTTGATGGATGGTTCCAAAATTAGGAGTTGGGTAGATGAGGTAATCTCCTCTTGTGGGGTGGTTTTCAAAGAGTAAATGGATGGTTCAATGATAGGTAAGGTAGGTATGGTGTCCTCAAGTGAAGGAATGGGTAGAGTTATTTCTATTATTTGGGTATCCAAAGAAATGGAGGGCAGTTCTACTACTTGAATGGGTGGAGTGGATGAAGAATAAATGGTTATAGCGGAGGTTGTCTCCTTTGGTGTTTCAGTCAAAGAAGAGGTAGATTAAGTTAAAGTCTCATCAAATGAAGAGAAAGGGGTAGTTATTTCTTATATTTTGGTATTCAAAGAAATGGGGGGTGAGTTCATTATTTCTATTTAGGTTATTAGCGTAATGGTATCTTCAATAATGGGATTATTATTAATAACATTGATTGTATGTACCTTATGAGAGTTAAACGATTTGGGTTGGTTATTATGGTGTTGGGTAGGAGTGTGATTAGGAAAATGCTTACAAAAAATGTCAAGGAACTGATTTAGAGGTGCATTGAGATTATCAAATGTAATTTATCCATTATCAATCAAATTTTATACAAGACTTTTGAATGTATTACATCTATTAATGTCATGTCCTATGACTCGATGAAAGGCACAATGGTCGTTATCATTGTACCACCCAGGTATGGGGTGAGAAACAAATTTTTGGGGTGGTTTAATTGGTGGGAGTTAGATGAGGTTGTATTTGAGAAATTTATCCAAAATTGATCCATAAGATTCTCTAATGGGAATATATTATTTTGGAGTAGCTTGGTTTTTATTTTGGTCTTATTAATAGGGAGGGTTAGAAGAATTGGTTTAAGGGGGTTGGTTGATAGTTGAAGGTGGAGTGGTTTTGAGAACAACTGAGTTTGTAGATGCTTTTGCTTTGGTATTGGATTGGGTAGTGTTTTTTGTGGAGGAAGTTTCATTGGATTTAAATCTACAATTCTTGTTTTGTAATTTCCATTTTCATTCATCAATGGCCTAGTTTTCTAGTTTATGTTCCATGGTGAATGCCTCATCAAAAATTCTGAAGGTTTAAACTTACAGAGTAGGGGTTATGTGTTTGTCACAACCCCAAGAGAAGAGTTCAATTAGTTTGGGTTGGGGTAAGGAGAATGAAATTTGGTTTATGAGACCTCTCCATCTAGCAACAAAATCAATAATTGACTCATCATCAAATTGCTAAATAGAATAGAGGTCAGTAATAGAACCTTTTTAGATATATTTACCGAGAAATGCTCTAAAAAGATTTGGGTCAATTGGGAGAAAGAAATTATAGAGTGCATGGGAATAGCACTATAATAATCAAGGGTGGGTCCAAATAAAGACATTGGGAAGGTTCAAAGAAGGAGAGTGTCATCATACATGATTAAATAACAAGAATAATGGAATGCTATCAAATGTTATTGGGGATCCTCCTTACCTTAGAATTTGGAAAACTTGGGTAATTACCATTGAAGAGGATAAGAATGGATGGGAATATATGGATGAATGGGTTCATTACAAATTTTAACATAGGAGAAAAGGTTTTGAGACCTAGAGATAAACGACTCTAAGTTAGTCATTTTGTCCAGTATGATTTTGATCAATTCTAATTAGGATTGAGAATCTACATAATTAAGTGGTAAATTCTATTGAGGTTGGGTGAAAACTATGTATGGATAGGTGATAGAAGGTGATAAAGAAGCCCCATATTGGTAAGTGGTCACAAGAGGTTGAGATGGTGCCACATAAGGGTTAATTGGCACAAATGGTTAATCAGAAGGTGTTATATATCCATGTGGGTTAGGTACATATTGATAGGTTGTCATGGGTACTTGTTGAGGGATATATTTGGGTTGACTTAAAGGTATAGTTGAGGTAGTGGGTTAGGGTTGGGTAGGTTGAGGTTGAGTGTTGACTCTAGTGCTAATGGGTGGAATCATTTGATGAACAGAGAGCACCAAGTTTTGAAATGGGGTAGAAATTGGTGGATTGCTTGAGATAAGGGGAAGGGTAGAAATAGGGGAAAAATATAACCCCATGGTAGGTGGAGTATAGGTAACTAAAGGTAAGGTTGAACCTATATGTGAAGTTTGGGATGTGATAGGAGGTGTTTGGTTAGAGGTGGGGATGTTGGATTAAGTTTGTGTAGTGGTGGTAAATGGTATATTGGAGGAAGAAGAATCTTGGGTTAGCAAATGTTAGGTTCAGGTGGTACCCACCATAATGTGGGGAGGCATATCATAAAGAGGATCTGTAGGAGGGATCAAATAAATAGAGGTATGGTGAGGTAATTTTTTGAGATAATGTTGAAGGGCCACTAGGTTATTATCAAGAAAGGTAGTGAAATCTGCATCACCCTCAGAAAAAATCAAGATTTTGGTAGGAGGGGGAGAAAAATGGGGTAAGCCCTCATTATTAGAATTATATTCCATAGAGGAAGAAGAAAGTGGTGGTTGATTGGTCTGGTCTCTCAATTTCTTTCTAATAAAGACCATGTGAGAAAATAAGATGAAAAAACTCTCACCTCAAACAAAAAGCAATCAAAAGAAAAGAATTCAAGGCAAACAATGTATACACTAAAAGTGCATTAAAACATAGGATTCTTTTTAGATCATTTTGGTGTATGCCTTGGATTGTGTGAAGAGGGAACTTGGCTTGTAAATAGGGTACTAAAGAGGTAATCTAAGGTTGGTTTCAAGTTGTTTAGGCACTCAAGAGAGATATCTATGTTGAACTTCAGTACATGGTGTTGACAATTTTGACCCTGTAGGTCAAATTACCACCCTTATCATTCAAAGCTTTTCATATCATTGCCAATTTAATTTTACTCAGAGTAGTTATAAAGGGACAGTAAAAATACTTCAGGTTTTCACAATCACAAGAAATACTTTAGGATTTCACAAAAGGAAGACTTCAGGTTTTGTCTAAGTATCATAATTATTTTGGACTTTTTGTCTGAAACAACTTTTTTGAAGGATCATCACACAGTTTCTCAAAGGACACTTTCATTTTCTTGAAGGATAGTTTTCATTAGTTAAGGGGTACTTTGGAAAAATCTGAAGGGACACTTTGGAAATTTGAAGGGCATGTCAACTTTTCTGAAAGACCATTCTCTTTTCTTCGAAAGGACACTTTCAATAATTCTAAAGGGTAAGTGAACTGTTACAAAACTTATTAATGATCATTTATAGAAAAGTCAAAGGGTATCTACCCTTCAGAAAAAGGCATTCTCAAAGCTAAAGGGGACCATTACAATTTTTATGAAGGGTCAATTCCAAAAGAGTTGAAGGGAACTTTCCCTTCGGGAAAGTCATTTCCAAAAATTTTGAAAGGCTCTTCAAAAGTTCTCGAAGGGTCATTCACAAAAGTTTTGAAGGGTCACTTTTTGGCAAAGGTCCATTTCATTTTCCCAAAGGGATCATTATAAACTTCTTGAAGGGACAATTTTTAGAAGGCTCACATTTTTTTGAAAGACACTTTCCCTTCAGGAAAGTAATTTCTACGAAGTCTGAGAGGACACTTGTAAAAAGCCCAAGAGGTTCATTTTGATAAAACCCAAAGGGCACTTTTCCTTCATGAAATTCCATTATAAAACTCCAAAGGGATGCACAAAGAGTTGGAAGGGTACATTTCCTTTAGACAAATTGTCATGATAGTTTTTTGAAGGGCAAGTGGACAAATACAATTTTGCCAAAGGGCAATTTGCAAGGGTTCTTAGGACAAGATTTCCTTCAGACTTTTTGTTTAAAGGAAATAAAAAAAGATAGAAGCCTGAAGATATAATTCCTTCAAAAATAAAAATTTGAAGTGAATGGACCAATCAAAAAAGCCGAAGGAAATGCACAAGAAGGAAAAGGCCACAAACATTTTGTCTAAGGGCAAAGAGATGGACAAAAAGTCAAAAAATTCTTGTAGATAAATTTTCCAAAAGAATTCTTTTAGAAGATTTACCCATAGAATTATTCAAAATGAATGGACCAATCAGAATGGATGAAGAGATAATTCCCATGGATAATTTGTCCATGAGAAAATGACAAAGATAAAATCCTGAAGATATATTTCCTTCAGACTTTTTGTTTGAAGGAAATAAATAAGGTATAAAGCCCAAGATAAAAATGAAGGCTGAAAGAAGTGGACAAAGGAAACAGCCACAGACAAATAAATGTCATAGAAATACATGCATAGAAGTAAAGATCCTAAAAGTGTTAGATCGATAAATCACCATAACAATGATAAGGACTTCAATTTGAAGGCACCTCTCACTCATCAAGGTCCTCTTCCATGCCAGCAAAGCCTATCTATAGTTGATTGGTCAAAGCTTCAATTGACTTCTTGTTGAAGTCATGCTTATCTCTTAATCATCTCATGCATTCAATGGTCTAACTTAGCTTCAAGCAGTTCAAGAGGCATATTCTTTTGAATATTGTGGCATGGCTTTCCATATAAGAGTTTGACTTGTCAAACTTGGGTTCACCTCATCCCTTCTACGCCAACATGGAATTTCTTGCATGTACTCTTGTTTACATTGTTGAAAGTTTTTAACATTTTAGCATTTCAAACAAAGTTTTAAATTTAGTATTGGCATTAATTTTTTTGGGTGAATATTTTGTCAACCAGCTAACTGGTGAGCAAAATAGTTCCTATCACCATAGCATAGGGAGATTGGTCATCTAGGTGTGCAGTTTTACTACATCAACAGGGGACAAATCTCTCCTCTCATCAAGGGGAGGTTCCCTATTAAATATAAGGAGGCTATATACTATATATATAAGCAGAAAGTAAGACACAGGGGTGGGATAAGCCATCCATCTCTCTTTTTTCAAAGATGATGTTCACATATCAAAGGAGAAATCTTGGGTGATTGGTGAAGGTGCTTCTCTTCTTACAGAAGTAACATTCAACCAAAATCCAGATCCCTTCTTGGATAGTACAAATCTTGGTGAAGCAATAGAAGTCACTTCTCTTCTTTTAGAAGTGCTTGTTCTTGCAAACAACAAGAATCTCTCTGGTAGGATAAGTAACAGGGTGCCAAGGGCGTAGTAACCAACAGAATGAAGTATAGCACAAAGTCTCCACTTCAGCTGCCCAAAGAGTGAGATACGAAGAACAATGGGGGCACAAAGTCATCCCAAGGTCCTTTACATAGAAATAGAAAATAAAAACACACACTGAAAACAACTATGACAGCACAAAGTCTAAAAGTAGCTAGCTTCAGGACACCTTCTTGATTACTTCTGCTAGTTCTACTTGTTAGATCAAATAAACAAGAATGCTCCTAGGAAATAGACATAAGAACAATTTCCTAAAATAGCACAAGCTATAACAGCACAAAGTATGCAAGTCACTTTCTTTCTCATTCAAATAAAATAATATGAACTACAATCTGAGCTCAAAGTCTCAATATTCACCTTTCAATTTGGGCAGAGTTTTGCTTTTGGTAACAGGAAGATCACTCTTAGAATGATACAAGTGATTACAATATATAGCCACCCAAAAAAGACTGGAACACTTTTCCTTAGAGCGACCTATGTTGCCTTCAATGCTTTGAATGTGTCTCTAGGTTTGTCAAAGGATTACATTGAAAACAAGGCGTCTGTCTTAATTATGGCATGTCATTTCATCCAATATGTCTTCTCCTGAGCTTGGATCATCTGGTCTATCCCCTCTAACGTCTGTACAGCTGTCCATTTGACTTTACTTCATGGAACAAAAAATAGGTTGCATCCTTAATTTTCAAGCCAAAATACCTGCTTAACAGACTATTCCACCTACTAAAATTACTTTTACATAGATATTTTAGGCTTTTCCCTCTTTTTGCTTTTGTCTTTTCTAGCTTTGTCTTTTCTTACTACAATTTGAGCTATCGAGATATCTTTTTGATCAGTCGCTTGGTTCTTCCTTTAAGTTCTACACTTTATTTGAATTTCAATGGATATTCCCTTACTTTAAATTTGACATCCACAAGGATGTCATTGGTTGACTATTTCAACGGTTTGGGTGGCCTTCTCAACTCCTTGGTTCAATTGCTTTCTTGCTTCGATCACTTTATTGGTTCAATTGCTTTATTGGTTCAATCACTTTCCGCTCCTTGGTTTAACCACCTATTTGTTGCTTCTTTTCTTGACTGAGGCCACCTTTGAACGCATGAACCATTGAACTTTGAACTCTTTCAGTTCAAGGTTTAATCGGCTCATTGGTTCATCCTTTGTCTGTCACTTGTTCTTTCTAAACTCTTTGATCTTCATCGCAATGGTTTAACCTTTGAACCTGTGAACTCATTAAACCTTTTGGTTCAAGGTTCAATGGTTAAATCAATTCATTCTTCTTATTTGGCCAAGTCCTTTTGATCTTTTTGAACCAAACATGTTGAACCATTTGGTCGTTGAACCTATTGAACCATTGAACCCATTGAACCTTTGAACCAAAGTGGTTCAATGGTTTAAGCCTTCTTCTCTTTGACAAGTGTTTTGAAGCCGTTGAACCTTGAAGCGGTTGAACTTTGAACCTTGACAAATGTGCTTAACTCTTGATGATGACGTTGAACCTTTGAACCCATTGAACTCGTTGAACCAAAATGGTTCAAGGTTCAATAGTTTAATGATTCAATCCTTGCTTAGAATCTTGTCAATGAACCTTTTGGTTGAACCTTGTCATTGAACCAACCTTGAAATTGCCTAAGTGTTGAGAGCTTGCTTCTTTCCTGCAGAGTTCATAGAAATCAACCTATGAAGCTCGTAGAACTTGACATGTAGAGTTCGTAGATTTAAGCCTGTAGAGTCTGTAGATTCAAGCCTACAGAGTCCATATATTCAAGCCTGCAAAGTCTGTAGATTTTTGGAAAAGCTTTGAAAAATGAGGAATTTGAAATTTTAGAACAAAATTTTAAAAAGGTGAGAGATAATTTTGGTCATGTAGGACCAAAATAGTTCATATGTTGTCCCAAAAATGAGAAAGCTATTTTTGGGGACAATAGCTGGCTCCAGTTGGGGAACTTTTATTAGATGAAAACTCAAAACAGTTGAGGGGAGTAGAAACTAGAATCTCCAGTGCCTTAAAGTATGCCATTGGGCTATGGAGTCATGCTACCCAAAAAGAAAGCCTCCAAAAAATGAAAATGAAAAGCACAAAATAGAACTAAAGACTATACAAATATACATATGTAAAGATGATCTTATCTGATGCCTCAAGATTTGAAGCACTTCAGATGCCACCCACTATGAGACAGTGAAAACGGTGTGCCATCTTGATAAACTAGAAAGAAACCATTTTGTCCCTAGAAACAGTGATGGGTGAATGGAACTCTCCACCAGGAAACCAATTTTTTGTGTCTTCCTCTTGGCTCTTTCTTCTTCTTGCCCCATGGTAGGATGTGGTCTTCAAACTAAAAACCATATCTCCTTGCTCTCTTGGTGAAGAGTTCCTTTTGCTAACTTTGGAGTACAATAGTATGGTCCACCACCATATCTTGTTATTTTGTTGGTCTAGTCTAGCACATGCTTTGATTATCAGCATCAAACTCCTGACAAACCATCATCTCAGCATCTCCTTTGGTGTGAAGGAGTTTGATATCTTCATCTTGAGTAGTCTTCAATCTGAGAAATAGAGATTCACATCCAGCTGTGTTGTTGGTGTTATTGAATTGCAACTTGCATGAAGGAAAAATATCTCCTTGAGGAGATATCAACACAGTCTCGGCTCCAGCATTAGTGGAAGAATTATTGCCATCAGATTCCAAGATCCAAGCATCATCAAAAGCTGATCTTCTATTAGATTTATCTTCATTAGAGATGGAAGATCCTTCTTGATTTTTACTGCACCCTACCAATTCTTTTGATGTCTTATTTGGATCAAATCTTGGATTGCCAGCTACAGGACATTCATCAGCTGAGACATGAGCATCCTTTGTGGTCAAGAAGTAATTACCCCTACCTAACGGCTCAAACAAAATTTGAGATATAGGGGCCGACATTTGGGTGACCACAAATTTTGCCTTAGACAGGTCCATACTTAGTTCTCCACTAATGTCCAACTGCTCAGGATTGGCTTATAGGAATTCAAATTTAGTCATTTGAATTTTGGATTTCTTGACATGATCAATTATGTCAAATGACTGAAATGGACAAGGAAGAGAGGATGAGAGTTCATTCTTTTGGTTTTTAGGGGGGGGAGGATTGATCTGCAAATTTGAAGTAGAAGGTGTAGGGATGTTTGATGTACTTACCTTCTTAGAAATCACTGGGTCCTTTGGCTGGAAAGGCAGAGTGGTCCCATGTTTAGCAATTAAAATTATTGGTTGAGGTCGCTCCTCTATCTTTTTTTATCAGCTGCTGGGCTGACTAGTTCTTGGACCAGGTGAACACTGTGTATGATCCCTTGACTACTTCACCTTTACTTCTAGGTTCATCCTAGTAATTCAAGAAACTAATGTGGGAGTTGCCAACTGACTCTTCTTGATCCTTCGTGAAGAGATTAGCATCATTTCCTTGCTTAAACTCATGTTGGAAAGAGAAAACATGTTTTGTTTCAAGATATCCAACTATTGAGTTGGTTGGAGATGCTTCAAGGGTGAGGTTCCTCTATGGGGGAGGAAGATGATTTGGTTGCCCTTGATTCCTGGCAGCATTGCCTTGGTATGCTTGATTGGGGAATGTCCTCTTTGGTACATCTCTGTATGAAGGATCAAAAGGCATACATTATACCATTTGCCTTTTCAAGGCTAGCAATTCATTTGCTAGCTTTTGCACCATTTGATCAGTGGTGGCTATAGATAAATTCTCAAAAGATGAAGAAAATTCACCTCTTTTTGGGTCTCTCCTTATCTTTCTTGAAAAGATAAGGTCATCTTCTACCTCAGTAGCCAAGTCTTGAACAGCCACAAGGTCTATGTGTCTAGCCCATCTCAGCAAGAAACTCACTTCAAAAAGTTGTGAGTTGATGAAGAAACACTTGAGATTCGTAGGTGTCAATTGGGTGATCATGGCAATTTTGTTCTTCAGCTTGTCAAACCTGGCAATGAAGTCCCTCATAGGCTCATGAGGTTCCTTCTTCATCTGAGTGAGTTGGGCCAGTAAAGCATGTGCATTCTCTGCAAGCTTGAACCTTGTTTTAAACTTGGCTTTTAGGGTATTCCAGTATGTCACTAATCTAGCCTACAGATGGTAGAACCACTCTGTAGTAACACCTTGCAAGGTCTCCACAAAAACCCTGACTGCCACATCTTCAAATTCCACCCCTATGACACCACAGGTTATGCTAAAGGCTACAATGTGTTCATTAGGGTGAACTCTCCCATCTCCAAAGAATTTGGGGAATTTTTTTCTTGAGCTGCATGGAAGTTCAGGCAGAGGTGGAGTCAAGTTGAGTGGGCTAAAAGAGTTACCCCAGGGGATTCAAACTGCCATGATTTAATTATAAAAAATAGGGATAATAAATCTAGGTGGAGTGGCCAGATTATAGAACAAAAATGGAAAAGAATTGGCCCTACTTTAGCTTGAGGCTTGAGGCTTCAAACTTTGCACTCTTTTCTAGTAGCTCTAGTTTTGTAGACCAGATAAAATAATAGAGATGGAGGAAAATAGTAAGGCTATAATGATAATGGGTAAGACACATAATGGAGTCACCAAAAACTATAGTGGATAAGGGTAGGGATTGCTTCAATCTAAAACTTGAGGTTTCAGACTGCACATTCATCCCCAAAAGAGTCGCCAAAAATTGTTGGGTGAATATTTTGTCAACCAGCTAACTGGTGAGTAAAATAGTTCCTATCACCAAAGTATAGGGAGATTGGTCATCCAGGTTTGTAGTTTTACTACATCAATAGGGGACAAATCTCTCCTTTCATCAAGGGGAGGTTCCCTATTAAATATACGGAGGCTATATACTACATATATAAGCAAAATGTAAGACACGGGGGTGGGATAAGCCATCCATCTCTCTTTTTTTAGAGATGATGTTCACATATCAAAGGAAAAATCTTGGGTGATTGGTGAATGTGCTTCTCTTCTTTTAGAAGTAACATTCAACTAAGAGCCAGATCCCTTCTTGGATAGTAGAAATCCTAATGAAGCAATAGAAGGCACTTCTCTTCTTTCAGAAGTGCTTGTTCTTGCAAACAATGGGAATCTTTCTTGTAGGATAAGTAACATGGTGCCAAGGGCGTAGTAACCTGCAGAATGAAGTGTAGCACAAAGCCTCCACTTTAACTGCACAAAGAGTGAGATAAAAAGAAAAATGGGGGCACAAGTCATCCCAAGGTCCTTTACACAGAAACAAAAATAAAAACACACACTAAAAACAACTATGATAGCACAAAGTCTTAAAGTAGCTGGCTTCAAGACACCTTCCTAATTACTTTCGCTAGTTTTGCTTGTTAGATCAAATAAACAAGAATGCTCCTAGGAAATAGACATAAGAACAATTTCCTAAAATAGCACAAGCTATAACAGCACAAAGTCTGCAAGTCACTTGCTTTCTCATTCAAATAAAATAATATGAACTATAATCTGAGCTCAAAGTCTTAGCATTTGCCTTTCAATTTGGGTAGAGTTTTGCTTTTGGTAATAGGAAGATTTCTTAGAATGATACAAGTGATTACAATATATAGCCACCTAGAAAAGACTGGCACACATTTCCTTGGAGTGACCCATGTTGCCTTCAATGCTTTGAATGCGTCTCCAAGTTTGTCAAAGGATTGCATTAAAAATAGGGCAGTTGTCTTAACTATGGCATGTCATTTCATCCCATATGTCTTCTCCTGAGCCTAAATCATCTGGTTTGTCCCCTTTAACATCTGCATAGCTATCCATTTGTCTTTACTTCATGGAACACAAGCCGCATCCTTAATTTGCAAGCCAAAATACTTGCGTAGCAGACTATTCCACCTACTGAAATTACTTTTGCATAGATATTTCAGGCTTTTCCCTCTTTCTACTTTTGTCTTTTCCAACTTTGTCTCTTCTTACTGTGATTTGAGCTATCGGGATATGTTTTCGGTCAATCACTTGGTTCTTCCTTTAAGTTATGTGCTTTATTTCAATTTCAATAGATATTCCCTTACTTTAAATTTGATGTCCATGGGGATGTCATTTGTTGACAATTTCAACAGTTTAGGCAGCCTTCTCGGCTTCTTTGTTCAATCACTTTCTTGCTTTGATCGCTTTATTGGTTCAATCACTTTCCTGCTCCTTGGTTGAACCATCTATTTAACCACTTGTTTGTTGCTTCTTTCCTTGACTGAGGCCGCCTTTGAACCTTTGAACCCATGAACCATTGAACTTTGAACTCTTTCAATTCAAAGTTCAATTGGCTCATTGGTTCATCCTTTGTCCGTCACTTGTTCTTTCTAAGCTCTTTGATCTTCATTGCAATGGTTAAACCTTTGAACCTGTGAACTCATTGAACCTTTTTGTTCAAGGTTCAACGGTTTAATCAGTTCATTCTTCTTATTTGGCCAAGTCCTTTTGATCTTTTGAACCAAACACATTGAACCATTTGGTCATTGAACCTATTGAACCATTGAACCCATTGAACCTTTGAACCAAAGTGGTTCAATGGTTCAACAGTTCAATGGTTCAAGCCTTCTTCTCTTTGACAAGTGTTTTGAAGCCATTGAACCTTGAAGTGGTTAAACTTTGAACCTTGACAAATGCGCTTAACTCTTGCTAATGACGTTGACCCTTTGAACCCATTGAACCTATTGAGCCAAAATGGTTCAATGGTTCAATCCTTGCTTAGAAGCTTGCTGATGAACCTTTTGTTTGAACCTTGTCGTTGAACCAACCTTGAAATCACCTAAGTGTTGAGAGCTTGCTTCTTTCCTGTAGAGTCAGTAGAAATCAACCTACAAAGCCCACAGAACTTGGCCTGTAGAGTTCATAGATTTAAGCCTACAAAGTCCATGGATTCAAGCCTGTAGAGTCATTAGATTCAAGCCTGCAGAGTCTGTAGATTCAAGCCTGTAGAGTCTATAGGTTTCTGGAAAAGCTTTGAAAAATAAGGAATTTGAAAGCTTAAAACAAAATTTTAAAAAGAGGAGAGACAATTTTGGTCATGCAGGACCAAAATAGTTCATATGTTGTCCCAAAAATGAGAAAGTTGTTTTTGGGGACAACAAATTTCATGCAAAGGAAATTGTTCTTGACATTCCAAAAGTTTAAGTGGAGTTATATATTTTGAGATTGGTGTAGCATCATGCATGATGGAAGTTTTCACTCAAACTTGGGTTCTCCATCATTTTTAACACCAAAGAGATTTTCATGCAAAGCATAAGACAAAAATAGATTTTATTTGAAGGCTAGGATAGTACAAGTTGGAATGAGTTGACCTCCTCTTCTATTTTTAGTGCCAATCTCTTGGTTATTGTCTACTTTTTCTATATGAGTTGGCTTTTCAACCTTTAATTGTATCCTTTTTTGGCAAGACCATACTCTGCCAAAAATTTGTGTTGTGTAAACTTTTCAAATTAATAGAAGGATAGTTTTTAGACTCCAAGGCATTGTTATAGTGTATTTATGTCTATGATTTGCATATGTGATAAAAATTTATTCTTTTTCAAGTCTTGATTCTTACCTAGTTACTATCTAATCAGATTATGCAGGTTATGTTCTGAGTTTAATATATTTTGTTTAAAGTTATAGTGGATATAAGTGGCTAGTTAGTGCCTTGAATTAGGTCCATTCCATCGTTTCCCTTAAGATTTGATCACCAGATAAAACCTTTTCATGAAATACTGATGTGTAGGGGTCAATTAGGGTTTAAAATTCAATTTTTTTATTGTTTGGTGAATGTTTTTAGAAGCTCAAATTATGTGGATCAATCAAATTTTTGGTGTATCACCATCATTAGATAGGATTTTATTTCCTTCTCCTTCTCCCCTTTTTTTCCAGTAGTTTGTAGTGTAGATTAGAGGTCGTAATTGGTATACCAAAGGGAGCTAGCCCTTAGAATCTAGAGATTCAATCCACCGATTAGACCACCCACAGGCTAAGATTATTTCCATGTTTCAATAGACTGTGAAGGCCTAAAACTACCTTCACAAGGGTGTGAGTCTGATTGACAATAGTTTTTGGCATGCCCAGTGGGACCATAAAGAAATGTTTTCATATCTAAAGAAAGTTTGGAGATGAGGAGAAGCATTTTTAGTAGAAGAGAATATCTATCTTCATCACAAGCTAAAGATTCTTCAAGTTACAGAGCTCATAGCATCATTTCGATAATTCTTTCATGCCAAAGGTTACCACAAGGTTAGCAAGTAAAGGTATTCCTTAGGAATTTATATCATATAAGAGATCAAGGTTTAGGAGGGCAAAACCATATCCTCAAAATTGATATTTGTCTCCTAGTTATCCTAATCTTCTAATCACTATAAACCCCACTACCCAAATGGCCATCAAAAACTAAGTGTTTATTCTATTCAATAGAGGTATCCCACTGAATTTATCCAAGTTTGATGACATTACAATGTCTTCCCTCAAGATCATCCCATTCTTCTCAGGATAAAATCAAACAACCCCTATTAAGCATATCTAAGATGTAGCTAATCTATGTTCAGTCCATAATGTTCTTGAAAATAATGTTGTTATCATATTGCTTATTGCTTCCTTGAAATAAAAAGCATTGAAATGGTATATAAATCTCCCATTAAATTCCATTTATACTTGAGATGAATTGGGTGTAGCCTTAGTCAAGTAATTTGAAGACAAATATGATCACATATCTTTAGTTGAGTAATTAACTGCCATAAAAAGAACTTCTCATGAGTTCATGTCTAATTTTAATCTCAAATTCCAAAAGACATGGAACAAAATACCTATGTTGATAAGGCCATCCCATGAATATGCATTTTTGTACCATTTGAAAGCTGTTAATTCTGACATTAGTGTGATGATACAATCAATGGGTGGTATTAGCTTGCCAAATGCTTATGAAGTTGTAATAAGGGCAGATAATAATTTGATACAATCTGGTAAGCTTTCTCCAAGAATTCTAATGCCTATATTTTTAGAAATAAGTTCTATACCAACCCATCAAGTTCCTCAAATCCAATCCTTAGCTCTTATTCTAGCACCTCAAGCTCAAATTATAGCCCTTACTAGTCAAGCTAGTGAGATAGAAGAGTTGAAAAGCTTGTTATAATATTTTGGGAATGAAATAGTGAAACTAAAGAGATAGCAATATCAATCTAATAGGCCCTATCAACAACAAAATTAGAACACCTATTAACCCTTCAAGGATCAAAGGCATCCTTATCAAGGTTTTAGAGAGAATAAACCACTTTATCAAACACAAGGAGCCATAACTCTAGATAAGCCATATGCTACCCTGGATCCTATTATTCCTTCCACTTCAAGTTGGCAGTCCTCAAATCTCAATGATGCTCAAAACTAAGACTTGGTATCATAAAACATCATCATGCCACAAATGACATAAGAAAAGTTTTTTTTCCAGGAGGTCAGTACCAAGTTACAGGTTTGGTGTCACAAGGAAAGATTCAACAAGTTCAAGGTTAGCTTGATGCCATTAATGTAAATTGGCAAATAGATTATCATGTTGCTTTTACTGAGGGTGTTGAAACTAACTATACAAGTGGTCAAGTTACAGTTGTAAATAGAGCTAAATGGAGAGCCATTGATGAATCTTAAGAGGTGAAAAATGATTCAAATACTCCTAATCTTGTTTCTAGTAGTAAAAAAGAATAACTTATAGCCCCTACAACTCAAAAAAATCAAAATATAGAGGTTAGTAAAGTTCATCGAATACCTCTAGTTTGTGAGCAGTCAATTCTTTAGAAAGTACAACCAAAGGTTAGTAGATCTCAGTTTAGTATAATAGAATAGATGAAGAATTCTAACATCATCATTACCATGTGGGATTCTCTTTCCATTACAGAACAAAAAGATATGCTCATCCAAGAGCTTTTAGCTCTCAAATTGTCTCCAAAATCTATTGAGAAAGAAGGTGTTGTCGACTAATTTAGATAACCTAACTAAACATTAGGTACAACAAGAAAATAAGATGGAAAAGGTAGACAAAATTGAGTTAAAATCAAAGAAAACTCCTATTTTTTGCCTTTCTTTGATAGTAGGTGATACTTTAGTTCATAATTGTATGGTGGATAGTGGAACTAGTAGTATAGTCATGCCTAAATAGACTGCAGATAAGCTCAGCCTTGTTTATGAGCCAAATACTAAAGGGGTATTTTAATTGGATGGGTCACCAACAAAGATGATAGGCATCATCAAAGATCTGAATTTGATGTTACATGCTTATCCCAATGTTACTATTTAGTAGGATGTTGTTGTGGTATACTTGCCTCCTTACTTTGCTATGTGCCTTTCAAGGGACTTCACCTTAAATATTGAGGGGATATTTATCAGCTAATTAGACTTATTTATTTTTCATAACTAGGTATGGTACCAAGGTAACTATAGACACCTAAATCTAGCCATCGATAACCTCTAACCATACTTTTGACCAATTTCCATCAAAATGTACAATTTGGCCTAAAAACACTAAAACATGCTAAATGAGTTGAAATTAATATATTCAAGTTCTAATTTTGGCTAGAGTACCATTAAAAGAGGCAATTCAATTTATGGGCTAGCTAACTTTAATCAGATCATTTTAAGTCAAAATACCAATTTTGCATCTAGGTGCTTTAGATTGTTCTTTCCTATCAAATATCTTCCACAAAATGTGTGCCTTTGTTATTTGTTGTTGATAACATTCTAAATGGGATAATGGATCCAATGCATCTGACATTGACTTCCAATTTCAATACAGTCAAATTTTGAACCAATAACAAGGCATTCTGATCAATTTGAATAATTTATGCACAAAGTGCTTAATCATGCTTAAGAGATAATTAAACCAAATTAGAGTTTAATTAAGAATTGAATATAAATTTATTGAATACTTGTTTTTAAAAATGAATATTGAATATCTACATAATCAAGTGACCTCATTTCTTGGGAAGACATCCCTAAGCCATAAATGCCAAAAATATCAAGATTCATGCCTCCTGTGCCTCATCAAAGCCCTCCATGCCTCTTAATTGCTCTTTTATCCCAAATATTAATGAGCCTATTTATCAATTTTAATTACATAATTAGATTAATCCTTAGCCATACATCTCAATCTTGAGATGGATGATTCAGGTTGATTTTGATTAATCTCAAAAATCTATAAATAGAGAGGCCATGAACATCATTTCTAAGTCTTGATAATAAAAAGTTATAATGCACAAATGATTCCAAAAGCTATTGAAATTAGTGTTACCATGCCAAATTGATTCCAATCCAAACCAAAGCCTCAAGGTGCCAAGGAGAATATGAGATAGCCAAGCCTCCTTTGATGAAGACTTCATGAGCACAAGCCAAGCAAGCTACTACAACAAGCATTTTGGACCATCCAAAGAAGGTAAAAGAGGGTTTATTTTGCATTTTAGTTGTGTTTTTTATTCATGTTTGTTAACGAAGATCTCCTTAGTGTCTAGGCCTAGATATTTTCTGCTAGTTAGTGTGTTTTTTTCATTTTATTTTCATTTTGAAACTAACACGATACTAACCATCCTCTCTTGAGTCAAATTTTTAGATCACATAATGGCATACCCGGTGGGACCAGATGCATCCCACACATAAAGAAGATCATTATGAAACTTTAAAATATTCATTTGGATCATTAAAACTCTTTCAATTTGATTTTATAACTTTGTTTTGCCCTATTTATGTGTTGTAGGTTTACATAATAACCATCATCAGTTAGTGAAACCGTCATCGATTGGCATAGCCGTCATCGATCACTATTAGTATAACCATTGTTATTTAGATAACCATCATCAGTTAGTAAGTGTAACCATCATCAATTAGTAGAACCAATGTCGGTCACTATGTTTTTTTTTTAAACACAAAAACCTAAGAGCTAATAGGCCATTTTAAAATACTTGGTTTGGGGTCATACGGACTCCATTTTGGATGATTTTTTTTTAAAACCACATGTTTTCTCCTAAATTTTTAGAATTTGAAATTAGTTTAGCTTCAATTTTCATATATTTTTCACAAGATTTTGAAAATCTATTTTGAATGTTTCTAATCTAACATATTTGCTTTTGGAATGATGCCTTAAGGGTAGACAGGTAACCAATGGACTCGAAACTTGCTTTTAAAATTCTATAAAGACATATTTGGCATGATTTAAAAATGAATTAGGAATATTGTTTTGTTTTCTTAATGAAACATTTAGGTGCTTAAGTGAATGTTTTCATAAGTTAAGATTTCAAAGTTCACAATCTTAAGACCAAGGGGTCAAATGAACACAACCAAATCTTTCATTTGGGCTTAAAATTAAATACACTTTTAATTTTTGTCTTTAATAATTATTTGATCTAATTTTGTTTAGAAAAGAGAGGGGTTTTGCATGTATTCTCTTCCATTTTTCCCCTTTAGGGAACCTTTGGAATCAAAAATGCCATTCTTATTGAAAATTGCCTAGTCTAAGGCATACAAAAAACATCATCTAAAGCACTCCCCAAAAACTCATACAAGTATTGGGTTACCTTGACACGACCCTAAAGTATTTTTATTTTATGATTTATTTCATTTCGTTGAATCTTGGATTGTAATGGGGACTTAATCACCTCCCATGAGTTCTTTAGGGAAGCTTTGACCTAGGTTTCATCTCCCAGCATTGACTTCACTTACTCCTTCTAAGTTACACACAGGATGTATCTACATTTAGACATCGCACTACACTAAGCGAATAGTAGGATGTAGTGGTTGTAAAAAGGACTAGACCTTTTTATGACTATCCAATACCATGGTCACCTAATTTACATGCTTATCTTTTGTATCATTTGATGTGAGAGTCATTATGCAATTGATTCCCATATAAACGTTCAAAATCTTGCTAGTTTAGTCAACCCTACATTAGCATACCCTTGCTAAGATTTGGGTGATTATACTTAGTGTATTTTGGTCATTTTTGCTTGACATGTTTTGAGACTAAAACTTTTTTTTTGTTCATAATCCATGTCAAAATAATGTATTTGAGTTAAGGAGGGTAGTCTTATGCTGCCCAAATCATGTCAAAACATTTTAATCCTTTTGAGTATTTGAAACATAACATAGATCACATCATTTGAGCATGCTTACGCCATTAGGATGCTAAATTTATTTCAAGACTTGTTTCACCTTGTATCAAAAATCATTATTTCAAAATATGTCTTGTATACCATTTGGACTTATTTTGTGTTGTCATGTTGTCCAATCTTGTCTAGATTGTTTGGTCAAATCCTAATTTTCAACATTGAGTTTTCAGTTAGCCTTGTCAAGTTTGGATTCAAACATTGATTGATTTCTATTTAGACCTTAATTCATGGCGTTGATACATATATCTTTCTCTTTTGGGTTGCACAACTTTAGTTAATCGATTACCCAATTTTAAAAACTATCCTCATCATCGTTTGTGCCTATATTTGGGAAAACACAATATTTATTCAAAGAGCCTTGTCTTATGCCTTATGCTAATTGATCATGTTTATGTTTGATTCTATGTTTCGAGTCTATGTCAAAGTTATTTCCAAACTTTTTAGATTAAATCAAATCATATCATACCTTTGTTTCAAGTCTAGCTTTTGACATCATTTGGCCAAAAGTCCTAGCATATACCTATTTATTTGAGCCTAGATTTTTACTCCAGTTTGGACAAAAAACTAGTAACTCAACTTTTCCCTTTCCTAGTTTAGACCTTGTTTGGAACACTTTAACCTAGACCTTTGACATACCAGTTTTTATTCAAACACTTAACCTTTTATACATATGACATTTGACATTAGACATTTGATGTTAGCTTATTTTATGCCAAGTCTTATCACAAACTATTTTGGAGATACAACTCCATTTGCAAACCACGTTGGAGATTTAGTTCCACCACTTCGACCAAGTTAGAACAAGTTTTGAACCATTTGTCCTTTAGACATAGTTTTTTAGAGTTTGTAGAACTCTAAGCCTTTTTGTTTCAGAGCTTTCATCATTTATACAAATATGTCTAGCTACACCTATGGTGGAGTCATGTATAATCAAACTTTTGATAGAATGGATGCATAAAATCCCACTAGGAACCCCTATAGAGAAAAAATTTCTAAGGAGTTTTATTATTCTCCCTACAATACTCCATATGGGGAACATAGTCAAAATCCACAAAATCCAAATCAAGACCTTGATTGACATGAAGAGGCTTGTGAGGAGGACTTTGAAGACACAACTACAAATGATATTTTTTGGGATATGGATCCATACCCTCTTTATAATAATCAGTACATGGAGCACAGTTACAAACCAGCTTATGAGCCAACTCATGACTGGGATGATATGGTTTATAAGGAAGACTTGGATGCTTTAGCTTATGCAAGCAATCAAGTTCCATGATGTCCTTGTGTTATCTGATCATTAACTACCCCTAACCCTCCTTTAGATTATATGAGCTATCAAGCTCTACAATATCCTAGGAATACCATTACCATTCTTAGACCCAGTCTTTTAGCTTGTGCAAGCAACCAAGTTTTACAACACCCTTTCATCATTCCAAGACCTAGTCCTTTGACTTGTGTAAGCAATCAAGATCCATACCACCCTATCATTACCATTTTAGGAATTCATCCTTTAGCTTGTACGATCAATCATGCTCCATAATGCCCTATTATTATCCAATCATAAACCATTCCTCATTTAGAACCAATTCCATCCAAACCTCAATCGATCCAATCCTTCAAAGACCAAGTTGTGTTTAAAATTGGTATTTTCCAACTCATTAGAAACTAAAGCAAAGAAAACCAACCAATCCAAGAAGTTTTTGTTGAACTAACCACTTGTGATAAGTCAACTTATGGTGAATCACCTAGTGATCCTATCTCATTTGTCAAGGAGTCTCACACTGATGAGCCAGTCTTTGTCAAGTCACTTATCAGTGATTATAACCACCTTTGGAAAAATCATTACCTTGACCATGTGCCTATTTTTTAAGAGCCTCCTATCAACAAGCCAGTCTCTAAAGAGTTATCTCTTGACCTTTTTTCCATATTAGACGAGTCTCACTTTGACAAACTAGTCTTGGTGGAGCCCATCATGTCATCATAGGCCATTACTTGTCTAATACTAAACATTCAACAAGACATCATTGTAATAGAGTACCCATCAAAATATGAATCATCATTAGTCTCAACATCAGATTTAGAGTCCCTTGAGTTAAAACCAGATTCAAAAGAAGAATATGTTTATGGCTATTATAACATTAGTTGTGTATGCCTTGCAAATCAATTTGAATACATTTATGATCCTTCTATGGTTTTTGAGGGTGAGTAATTCATCTTCAACACAAGTTATCCTAGTATCTTTTATGAGGATTGTGTAGCCTCTCCCCATTCCATTACCATTCCACAGGCCATTACCATCAACCATAATAGCCATATAATTGACATTCCATCTCTCACAAGTGTTGATTGGGATCGATAGAATCATACTTTATTAAACTGTATCTATGGTGACATAGCAGTTGAATAATAGTAAAAAGGTCAAGACCACATTCATGTAGCAGAAGAACACTCTCCTAGTGAAACCTTTTCAGAGGCACTAGGATATAATAAAATTTCCAACTCAACATCTTTTAGTGAAACTTTTTTAGAAGCGTTAGAAGAAAATCAAAGTCAAAAGTTAATATTCATTATTGAAACCTTCTAAGAGGCACTACAGGACAATCAAGACAACTTCATTGGTGAAAACCTTATTGAGGCACTAATAGCTTAGCATAAAAGTTCTTCACTACTTAATATAGACAAAATCAAAGATCAAATCAAAACAGCTTCCAATCTAGAGCCTAATCAGATGGTATCTACTCTCAAGCCTAAATAATATAAAAATTTGATGGTCCTATTGAAAGAATAAGTCTTCAACCCCACCACAACCAAAGTTATGTTGAATCTAGCATCAAAAACATTATGTGTGATTGAGCATCCTGATCTTTATTTATTTCCCCACTATTATATATTTCATTATCATCTACCATTCCATTTCAAAATCAAACCTACCATCCATTATTTTTCTTTATTTACCATCCATGGTCGCACTTTCATTTATAGAGGCTGAAAAGATACCTTATCTTAACGTTTGAAGGAATCAAAATCAATGACCAATGAAGATCACAAAAACATTCTTGAAATCACATTCCACATCCAATTCTTGATAGAAAAACTATTCAGATGAGGTGTGGGCTAGCAATTAACATGATCGAGTATTATGTCTATATCATTTATTGATTAGGACATGCATCCCCCCATTAGTAGGAATAATAGAATCAAAAACCACACCCAGGCCAAAAATATGTACCATACCATTTCACATTACCATGCCATTGCCATTGTTACATATACCTATTTACCATTATTGTAGATCCCAGACATTCACCTCGTCATTTGTGGGAAACCCTCTTACCATTTTATCCAATTTATCAAACCATCATTATCCAACAATAGGCCATTTCATCCTATTATTCCATTCCTATTTATACCAAAGCCTATTTTTAGTCATCCTACCCATTCTTGTTTTGATCTTGATTCATTTGGTTCTTCCCACACCTTTTGTGAGAAGATTCCGATCAAGTTTCAACAATAAATCCAATCCATGTTTATAATGATAGTCTATGAAAGTAGTGTGATAGTTAATTTGACAAGATATCTTTCATTTTCCATCCTGGATCAAGTTTGTTTATGTAAAATTGATTATAACCGCCTATGGGCAAACCAATGTCTCACTAGTCTGCTACTAATTATAACCACCTATGGGTAAATTAGTATCATTGAACTATGTTGGTGTATCCTATTTATAACTTCTTATGATCAAAATAGGGGCAACACTTGTTTATCATGAATTATCGCATCACTTTGCCATTACTATTTTCATTTAACTAGCCATTTGTCAGATTTGAGAACTTGTTGGGACCTAGTTGGTTTTTCCATGCCTTTTACATGGATGGAATTACTATGATGTGAGGTTATTTTGGTACTATGCAATTCATGCTCAATTTATATTGAGGTCACCTCAATCCCCCTTTCCATATGCTCTCATTATTTTATGAGTAACCTAAGCCAAACACTTTCACCTTTTTACAGTTAGGTGTCTTGTCATTCTCTAATGAGTTAAGATACCTCAAAATTCCAAAAACATTCATAATATTTCAAAATCAAAAAATATTTATTGTATCTAATCCTAGTTAGTTATCCTTGATCCACCTTACTGGGGCATGGTCATTGTTAGGATGTTTTCTTTTGATTTTGTTTTCAGGCTTTCTATTTGTTTGTTTATTTTAGGTTGTATGTTTGTTTATTTGTTTTTCTATTTGTTTGTTTGTTTATTCACTTTTCTATTTGTTTGCTTTCAGCACTATTGCCTCAACTCAGTCTATATTCATTCATGGGTGATTCCTCAAGCACATTATTGTTGAGTCTATCCATATTCATATGTCAATATTATCATCATAGTTTTTATCATTAGTGTATTATTTTTTAGTGTTTAATAGATTGAGAGTCATTTATTATGCATATTTTGGGATAGTATTCATGGTGTTCTATCATGAAGCCTACCATCATATGTTATAGAAAAAATTAGCTTCAAGAAGGTCTATAATCAATGGATTCATAAAAGTTTCTCATTGGCACCTTGGCAAATCCTTCCATCCCACCCTTGATCAAATCAACTCATTGCCCATTATAGTTGTATCATTACTAATTAAGACAAGCATCTCCTCATTGGTAGGTACAACTAGATCATTCACATTGATAAATCTTATTCTTCTATTCATCTATTTCAACATTTTGTTCCCACTCATCTTTTAATTTGTAGTCTAAGTTATATCCTTACGTTATGCTTGCTAATCAAACCTAATTAGAGCACCATCATATTTATCCAATCTAGGTCATCTTAATGATTATAATCACCTATGGGTAAATCATTATTTTGACTTTTATTCCTGATTATAACCACCTTTGAACAAATCACCATCTTTTATAAATCAATGCATACAAGCATTTTCTTATTTGGATTAATCTCAACCATAGGTTCATTCCACTTTTTTTCTTGATTCCTTTCAAGGGACCATCCATCCACATATGTGATGGCCACTCCCTTGAGGGGGCATCATCATAGGCTTTCCAAAATCATTTGGAGCTTTGTTCTTTAATCATCATCTTTTTTTTTGGCATACAGGCCATTTCTCATTCTTTGAGAAGACATTGCTTTGCCTATGGTTTTCAACATCGTCCCAAAAAGTGGAAAACTATAGACACCTAAATTTGGCCACCAATAACCTCCATCTAAGGTTTTGACCAATTTCTACCAAAATGCACAATTTGGCATAAAAACACTAAAATGTGTTAAATGAGTTGAAATTAATATATTCAAGTTTCAATTTTGGCTAGAGTATCATTAAATGAGTAAATGTAATTTATGGGCTAGCTAACTTTGATCAGATCATTTTGAGTCAAAATGCTAATTTTACATATGGGCACTCTATATTGCTCTTTCCTATCAAATCTCTTACACAAGATGCGTACCTTTGTTATTTTCTATTGATAACATCCTAAATAGAATAACAGATCCAATGCATCTGGCATTGACTTCTATTTCCAATCTAGTCAAATTTTGGACCAATAAAAAGCCATTATAATCAATTTGAGTAATTTGTTCACAAAGTTCTTAATCATGCTTAAGAGTTAATTAAATCAAATTAGAGCCTAATTAAAAAATTTATGGAAACTTGTTGAATACTTGTTTTTAAAAATGAATATTGAATAATTGCATCATCAAGTGACCTTATTTCTTGGGAAGACATCCCTAGGCCATAAATACCACAAATATCAAGACTCATGCCTCTCATGCCTCATCAAACCCTCCATGCCTCTTAATGATTCCTCTATCCCAAATAGTGATGAGCCTATTTATCAATTTTAATTACATAATTGGATTAATCCTTAGCCACACATCTCAATCTTGAGATGGATAGTTCAGGTTGATTTTAGCCTTTTTCAAAAATCTATAAATAGAGAGGCCATGAACATCATTTTTAATTCTTGATAATGCAAATTTATAATGCATAAATGATTCTAAAATCTATTTTAATTAGTGTTACCATGCTAAATTGATTCCAAGCCAAGCCAAGCCAAAGCCACAAGGTGCCAAGGAGAAGAGGGGATAGCCAAACCTCTCAACTTCATGAGCACAAGCTAAACAAGCCACTACAAAAAGTATTTTGGAGCATCCAAGGAAGGTAAAAGAAGGTTTATTTTGCATTATAGTTGTGTGTTTTATTCATGTATATTAATTAATCTCTCCCAAGTGTCTAGGCCTAGAGATGTTATGCTAGTTAGTGTGTTTCTTTAAAAAAATCATTTTTGGATTAACACAATACTAGCCATCCTCTCTTGAGTCAAATTTCTAGTTGTATAGTAAAAATTCATTCAAAACCTATTGCACGTTTCCATATGGAGCTATATATGTCAAGTGTTGTGAACACTAACTGTAGCATTTCAGATGATGTGATAGAAAATAGTGAAATAGAAAATGGACCACCTTTGGATGGAGTTCTAGATTTATTTCTTGATGAGTGGGCTTCAACTTTTCATGAGCATGATCCTTATAATCTAATTGAAGGACTTGGTGTCTATTGCTTTCATGAGAATGATGTACTAATTCCAGCCATGGTTAAGGATGATGATTCTAATGAAGGTTTGTGGCAATTTTACTTTGATGCATCAAGGAATAAACATGGTACCAGAGATGGAATGATGTTGGTTTCCCCAAAAAATCAAAGGTATTTCTCTTTTATTAAATTTTAGTTTGGTTGTTCAAACAATGTTACTGGGTATGAAGCACTAGTTCATAATTTGTAGTGGGCTAGGAAGATGAAAGTTAACACCTTACATGTGTTTGGTGATAGTGAAATTATAGTTCACTAAGTAAGAGGTTTAAATGTATGTAAAAATTTGTTGATTAAATCTTACAATCATATAATATGGGACTTACTTGAATATTTTCAAGCTTTTAACAATCAAGAAATACCAAGAGGTGAGAATAAACACGTAGATAGGTTGGCTACCATTGGATCATAATTTAGTATATTAGTTGATATAAAAGGTGAGAAAATTCAATCATATATAAAAGTGTTTGTAAGGCCTTTTAGTCTAGATAATCATGAGAATTAGCAAGTGTTCAAAGATGACAACAAATTATGAGATTCTTGCAAGAAGAGGCTGAGTTTTCTTGAAGAAACCAATCAAAGAATTTATAGTATTATGGTGATCAAATTATGAAACTAAAAACAAATAAGTCGCCCAAGGTATTGGTCACACTTGAGAAAAATTTTAGTTGTGATGATGAGTTAAGAAAGGATAAGTCATCCTTGTCAACAAAGGAAGAACACTATGCCAATGTAGAGATTGTAGCTAGTAAAAATTTGAAGTTGGGTAAAGTACTCCATAAAAAGAAGCTTTCATTGAGTTATGCACAAGTTTTTTTAATGTATTTTCATGGAAATATAGTGATCTCAAGAGATTTGACCCAAGTCTATCTCAACACACCATTGAGTTAGAGGTTGAAACTAAATCGGTGAGACAAAGATAAAGGCCCATCAATCCTAAGCTTGAGCCTTTGATGAGAGTTGAGCTTCACAAGATCATAGAGTTAGCTATTATATTTCCAATTAAGCACTCAACTTGGGTGGGTGGAAAATCTTATTCTAGTATGGAATAAGAATGGTGAGATTAGATTGTGCATTGACTTCCATGTTTTGAACAGGACTTCACTTAAAGATCACTAACCATTGCCATCAATGGAAAAAAAATTATAGTTGGTTGCAGGTTTAGAGAGGTTTTCTTTGTTGGATGAATATAGTGGCTACAATTAGATTTTGGTCAAGGAATAGGACCAATTTAAGACAACCTTCATAAATAATTGGAGGATATTTATATACTAAAAGATGTCATTCAATTTATCTAACACTGGAGCAACCTTTCAGAGATCCATGGACATAGCATTCTAAGGGCTTCTTAACAAGTTTGTACTTATTTATTTTGATGATATAATAGTGTTTTCAAAGAATGCAGGTTGTCACATGGTTCATCTCAATCAAGTGTTCAAAAAGTGTAGACAATTTTGAATATCTTTCAATCCCAAAAAGTGTGTCTTCTCAGTTGATGAAGGTAAGCTCATTGGCCATGTGGTTTCAAATTCTAGTTTAAGCATAGATTCTGAAAGGGTAGACTCCATTCTTACACTATCCTTGCCCAAACACAAAAAATCTATGAAAAGCCTCTTTGAGAAAGTCAACTTCATAAGGAGATATATTTTATATTTTTCCATTTTAGCCAAGCCACTTAAAATCATGCTAAAGAATAATCATAGCTTCAGCTAGTCCAAAAAAGGAATAAAAAATTTTGAAGATGTTAATAAGGCCATAGCTAGTGCTCCTACACTTATAAATCTAGATTTCACAAAAGATTCTGTTATGTATACTTATGCTAACATGAACACCATTTAGGCATTCTTATGCAATAAAATCATGAGGCTTTGAAGTAGCCAATAGCTTTCTTTAGTCAAAGCTTGGAATAGTATAAAACAAGGTATTCTTTTGTTGAAAAACATGTACTTTTAGTTATAAGGTCTCTTAAAAAGTTTAAATACTTGTTGTTTAACAGTAAGATACACCTTATGATTTCCCATCCAAGCATTAAAGAGTTCCTTTTGAACAAAGATATAAATGAGAAGAGAGTTGGTTGGATAACCAAGGTAATGGAATATGATGTGGAAATTAAGGTCACAAAGCTAGCTAAAGGCAAAGGACTTTTTGAGCATCTATCTCAAGACTTGCAAGATGTTTAAGAGGTTATTTTGGTGTCAAATGATGAAAAGTTTGTAGTTGGTCATACCTCACCTTCCAGTTGGTTTCATGAATTGGTAAGCTATCTCCATGATGGTATTTTTCCCTCTCATCTAAGTGCTTCAAAAAGATGATATTTTAGGTTGCAGTCAATTCCATTTTTTCTTATTGATGGTGTTTTGTTCAAAAAAGATATTAATGGCATGTTGATAAGATGTATACAACCAAGCCAAACGCAGAGATTTCTTGAATAATTCCATGATCGAGATATTGGAGGACATTTTTCCATAAGAACTATATCCCTTAAGATCATGAGAGGTGGGTACTATTGGCCTAGTATATTTGGTGATTGCCATGCATGGGTTAAAAATTGCAAATATTGTGCTATGTTCATAGGAAAAGTGAAGCTTGCAACCTTACCTCTTCAACAAATTATGGTAGATCAGCCCTTTGTCTACTGGGGATTAGACTTTATTGGTCTCATAAATCCTCCTTCAATTTTAGGACATAAATAGATTCTAATTGCTACATATTACTTCACATATTGGACAAAAGAAGTGGCATTGAAAGAAGCAAATGATACCAATGTTCTAGATTTTTATGAAGGTTTTCTTACTAGATTTGGAGTTACTTAAATTATTATTTTTGATAATACAATGGCTTTTGTGGGATCTAAGATCATCCAGTGGGTTTTCTAACATGGAATTTATCTCAGCACTCATTAAAACTATTATCCACAAGGCAATGGCCTTACTAAATCTACGAATAAGAACCTATTGAGGATCATAAGAAGGACTATTGAAGATAATTATAGGTCATGGCATCTCAAGTTTAATTCAACTTTATGGGTTGATAGGATCACCTACAAAATATCAATAGCCAACTCTCCATACAAGCTAGTATATGGTAAGGAAGCAAGGTTACCTATTTCTCTTGAGTTTTTTGATTTAGAACTAATGCATCAAGTTGAGATATTAGTGAATGAGCCTATGGAGATTAGGTATGTTGAGCTTATGGAGTTAGAAGATATAAGAAATAATTCCATGCTACCCATGGAGTTTCATCAAGCACAGGTGAAGAGAGATTTTGACAAAGGAGCTTCTTCATGAAGTTTTAAAGAATGAGATTTGGTCCTCAAGTGGGATGAAGATAGAGCTAAACCAGGAAGGCACACAAATTTTGATTCCCTTTGGAGTGGCCCATACACAATCTCTAGTTTCAAATCCCATAATGCCTTCTGACTTGCAAAGATGGATGGTGATGAGCCTCCAATCCTAGTAAATGAGATACAACTAAAACATGGCTACTGAAGAGCAAAGATCCTTGTACATAGTTTTTTTATTTTCTCCAAGTGTTGTTCAAGCACATTAGTTTAATTATGTTTGTCCCAAATAAGTGCTTATTTTCACATTTTCTTTGCTTATTTAGGTTTCCCTACTTTGTGTGTTTTCCTTCTTTATTTTGGAGGATGAAGGTTGTTTTATTTCAAATCAAAGGTTTTACTTACAATCATGGACCAGATTTTCCATTTTTTTATGAATTCAAATGTCATGTATATGGTCTGGTTCTCAAGCATAATAGGCATGCTTACCAATTGAGTCACCAAAATGTTGATAATTTTAACCCTACAGGTCAAATTGCCACCCTTATCATTTAAATATTTTCATGTCATTACGAATTTGATTTTGCTCGGAGCAGTTCTAAAGGGATAGTCAGAATACTTAAAGTTTTCACAAGCATAAGAAATACTTTGGGCTTTCATGGAAGGAAGACTTCAGGTTTTGTCTAAGTATCTAAATTATTTTAGACTTTTTGTCTGAAACAACTTTTCTGAAGGATCATCACATAGTTTCCTGAAGGACACTTTCATTTTCCCAAAGGGAAGTTTTCATTAGCTAAGGGGTACTTTGGAAAATTTTGAATGGACACTTTGGAAATCCAAAGGGTATGTCAACTTTTTTGAAAGACCATTCTCTTTTTTCCAAAGGAACACTTTGGAAATCTAAAGGGCATGTCAACTTTTTTGAAAGACCATTCTCTTTTTTCTAAAAGGACACTTTCAAAAAAATTGAAGGGTAAGTGAACCATTACAAAAATTCCAAATGATCTTTTATAGAAATTCGAAGGGTATCTACCCTTCAAAAAAAGGCATTCTCAAAGCCAAAGGGGACCATTATAATTTTTTGAAGGGTCGAATCCAAAAGAGCTGAAGGGCACTTTCCCTTTGAGAAAGTCATTTCCAAAATTCATGAAAGCCTCTTCAAAATTTCTAGAAGGGTCATTCACAAAAGTTTCAAAGGGTCAATTTTTGGCAAAGGTCCATTTCATTTTATCGAAGGGACCATTATAATTTTTTTGAAGGGACAATTTCAAGAAGTCTCTAACATTTTTTTGAAAGACACTTTCCCTTTGGGAAAGTCATTTCTAAGAAGTCTGAGAGGACACTTCTAAAAAGGTTGAGAGGTTCATTTTGAGAAAACAAGAAGGGAACTTTCCCTTTGGTAAATTCCATTATAAAACTCCAAAGGAAAGCACAAAAATTCTAAAGGGTACATTTCCTTTGGATAAATTGTCATGACAGTTTTCCGAAGGGCAAGTGGACAAATACAATTTTACCGAAGGGCAATTTGTAAGGGTTTTGAGGACAAGATTTCCTTTAGACTTTTTTTCTAAATAAAATAAACAAAGACATAAGCCCAAAGATGTAATTCCTTTAGAATTTTTGTCTGAAGTGAATGGACCAATCAAAAAAGTTGAAGGAAAGGCACAAGAAGGAAAAGGCTGCAGACATTTTGTTCGAAGGCAAAGAGATGGATAAAAATTCTGAAAGAATTCTTTCAAAAAATTTACCTAAAAAATTATTCAAAGTAAATGGACTAATCAAAAAGGATGAAGAGACAATTCCCATAGATAATTTATCTATAGAAAAATGACAAAGACAAAATCTCAAATATACATTTCCTTCGAACTTTTTTTTTGAAGGAAATAAACAAGGTATAAAGCCCAGAACAAAAATGAAGGCTGAAAGAAGCAAACAAAGGAAATAGCCATAGATAAATACATGCACAGAATCAAAGATCTTGAAAGCATTAGACCAATAAATTACCATAATGAAGACAAGGAGTTCAATCTAAATACACCTCTCACTCATCAAGGTCCTCTTCCATGCAAGCAAAGGTTATCTATAGTTGATTGGTCAAAGCTTCAATTGACTTTTTGTTGAAGTTAGGCTTATCTCCTAGTCATCTCATGAATTTAATGATCTAACTTAGCTTCAATAAATTCAAGAGGCATATTCCTTTGAATATTATGGTGTGGATTTCCATGTAAGAGTTTGACTTGTCAAATTTGGGTCCACCTCATCCCTTCTACGCCAACATGGAATTTCATGCATGCACTCTTGTTTATCTTGTTGAAAGTTTTTAACATTATAGTATTTCAAGTGGAGTTTTAAATTAAGTTTTGGCACTGATTTCATGCAAAATAAATTGTTCTTAATTTTCCAGCAGTTCAAGTGGAGTTATGTATTTGGAGATTGGTGTAGCATCATGCATGATGGAAGTTTTGACTCAAACTTGGGCTCTCCATAATTTTCAATACCAAAGAAATTTTCATGCATGGCATAAGACAAAAATAGATTTTATTTTATGGTTTTGATAGCATAAGTTGGACTAAGTTGACCTCCTCTTCTATGTTTAGTGCCAATCTCTTGGTTGTTGTATACTTTTTCTATATAAGTTGGCTTTTCAACCTTGAATTGTATTCTCTTTTTGGCAAAACCATACTCTACTAAAAATTTGTGTTATGTAACCTTTAAAATTTATTAGAAGGATAGTTTTTAGACTCTAAGGTGTTGTTATAGTGTATTTATGTTAGTGATTTTCATATGTGATAGAATTTTCTTGTTAAGTCTTGATTCTTACCTAGTTACTAGTTGATCAGATTATACAAGTTATATTATGTGTTTAATATCTTTTGGTTGAAGTTACAGTGGATATAAGTGGTTGGTTAGTGCCTTGAATTAGGTTTATTCCATCATTTCTCTCAATCTTTGATCACAAGATGGAAGCTTTTCATGAAATACTAAGGCATATGGGTCAATTAGGGTTGAAATTTTAGTTTGTTTATTATCTAATCAATGTTTTTAGAAGTTCAAATTATGTGGATCAATTATAATTTTCATGTATCACCATCATTAGATAGGATTTTTTTTAATTTTCTTTCTCCCCTTTTTCCCCAGTAGTTTATATCATAAAGTAGAGGTCCTAATTGATACACCAAAGGGAGCTTGCCCTTAGAAATCTAGAGATTCAATCTATTGATTAGGCTACCCAAAGCCTAGGATTGTTTCCATGTTTCATTAGACTGTGAAGGCCTAAAATTACCTTCACAATGGTGTGAGTCTAAATGACAACACGTGGCTTGGTATTTGGGCCTACCCCCTCACTTCATGGTCCTACAATAGTAAAAGTCTTGGGTGCTTAGCCAAAATATATCGAGTTCAAAGTTTATACTCAATTAGAGAGTTGAGTTGGTTCTCCCCTTGGTGGTAAAATATAAGTAGGATAGTCGAGAAGGGGTAAGGTTACCGCTAGGTGATGAAATATTAGTTGGGCCTTATCTTAGGTACATTTTGATGTGTTAATTAATTTTTAGTTTTTCTTAAGTGTGTGATAACAAGTGTAAAATCTATGATTAATTAATTTACCTCCTAAGTTACTAGATGAACTAAGACAAGCAGGCAATCATTATATGCAAGAGGTTTATTTTAAGCCTAAAAATAAATTTTTAGATTTTATTCAATGAGAAAAATATAAATGAATAAAAAGGGAACTGTGTCCCACCGAGTGTGCCAAAATATTTTAGGTAATTTCCACTCATTTCTTAATTTTGAAATTAAATAATGAAACTAGTAATAGGGTGTGTAGAAGAATACCTGGTAAATGTGCATGCATGAATCTAGATGATGATTGTTACTTCTCTTTGGCTTGAAATGAATAACCTATAAATAATAAATACACTGCAAATGGGGGTTGTTAGATGGATGGTTGAGTGGACTGGCTAGCGTGAGCTAGATCCAAGAAGTATATTGCTTACTAGGAGACTGTCAATCCACTGTTATAATAATTAAGTTGATATAAGAAAAACAAAAGGATACTTGAATTCAATGATATTAAACTAAATACATGCAAGGATGAGAAAGCAAATACTTTTGTTTTAAATAAAATAATTAAAATATCAAAACTAGGTCAATACTTATGCTAAAATGGTCGAGGTCTAGTTTAGAAAATCAAAAAAGATACTATGATCAGAAATAAATAGAGAAAGTTAGGTTTAATTAGGGTTATAAGGCTAAAAATAGCTTGTTTTATTTTCATGCCATAGTGACTGTCAATGATCAGGTGAACTGTCGGTGGTTTAGGTTAATTATCAACAGTTAGGTAACCATCGACGGTTGAAGTGACCATTGGTGGTTGTGCTAACCATCGGTGGTTACCTGTGTAAATCTAGAAATGATCAAAAAAGAAGGTATAGATTGGGTATTTAGGAAAATAGAGGTTTTTTATGGGATTGAGGGGTGGAAAATAAGATATTGATGGGTCTGATAGGGCCAGAAGGTTAAAAATAAGATAAATCAATGAAAAGATACCTAAAACTTGATGGTGAAATGCTAAAGGATTTGGCCAGAGTGATAGTACTTTGGATTTCAAAAATGATTATGATAAGGCTTTGGGTCTCTAATTATGTTTCTTATTTACTGAAAATAATCTGAATACCTATATGCAATAGAGCTTGGATACAAGATTCTAGATTCTAGATCATTTCACTTCCTCCTCTTCTCCTTTTGTAGGATGAAGTTGCTAATTGGGATGAAGTTACTAATTTGATAGGGGATAAAGTTATCAATTCATGATGTTTAAAAGAAATTTTTAAAATCAAGTTTATGTTTAGAGAGATTTTTATCTTTCACAAAGTTGTCAATGCCTTAATACTTTAAAATAGGTTTGGAGACCTAACCATCAACGATTAAGCCAGATGTCAATGGTTAGGCTGACCATCGGTGGTTGAGGGGTTATAAAAAATAGTTTAGAGGAGGTAAAATAGTGTGAGTTAAATGATTTAACAAAATGTGTTATGTATTTTATAGGCTCAAGTGAGTCTAATTGATTAGGTGGTCCACTAGACGTGAGGTTAGATGAGTGTCAAAAGGTAGTTTGACATCAAAAGTTATGTGTAGTTTTTTAGTGTATACAATGCTAGATAATCCAAATTTCAATTCCAATCCTTTAAAAACCTTAACCAAATAAAATTATCATTCATGAATCATACACATCATTTATAGCAATGAACAGGAAAGATAAGCAAGATCACACACATAACACAAGATCTACATGGGAAACCCTTTTGGGGAAAAAAAACCCAATGAACCCTAAAACATAAACTATAGTCCTATAATAACAAGATCCAACAATTATACTAGCACTAACTAGTCAAGGAATACCCATACCTTATTTTAATGAGACACCAATCCCATAAGGAGCTACTGCCCATGTCTAGCTGAGCACCCATAACAACTAGACTTTTATCAAGTTTTATCTTGCAAAGAGGAACTAACCCCCTAGGAAACTAAGCACCCACTTAGATACCTTTAATATATCATCTTAGAAACTTGTACTACTCTTCAACTGATAATGACCACCTTTATCTACACTCTTCACCTCCAATCTCTCTCAAACTGCCTCTAGGACCAACTCACTCAAACTGCCTCTTCTAGGCTCATTAGGTCCAATGACATGTGTCCTCCTCCATCAATTGATTAGAAAATCATGATTAATACTCTTCACTCTCTATTTTTCCTCAATGACTTGCACCTTCTCTTTCAAAGGTTCTCTCCTTCACTTGAATCCACACTTCTATAACTAGCATAATTAGTCCAATTAGAACTTGTACTTATACCACTCTCTTCCTTTAACCCATCTTGGTCAGACAAGATGATTTAAATAGTTGAAACACACTTAACATAGGTCCATAAACACATTATATGTGATAACCACACTATTCATAGGTCTATCATTACCTCATTAGTCCCAAACCACCATTAGGTCTTGGTGAGACCTAAAATAATTAGGCCTTCATACTCACATGTTACATGTGAGACTACTTGGACCACCTTCATCCTTTAAAAATTATTAAAATAGATCAAACCTATCTCTAATATCCCAGTTCTCACTCTCATATGGTTATATTCCACTTGAAACACCAACTCAACACTTGAACCTACCAAGTAGGTCTGCTTGCTCTTCAAGTCCTTATATATAGAAAATATAGTCTCAAACTTCTAAAGAAAACACTCAAGTATTTAAAATATACATATGATTTTATCACATGGTTGAACCCTTAAATACTTATATGTTATTTAGACACTTAAATACAAGGTTTAATCACTTAAATCAAATCTCTCAAATGACCACTCAAACTGGTCACACATAGTCAAAATATAGTTATAATATTTTGACTCTCCATATCTGATCAGGGGAAAAATATGACAAAAAATTCCTTATCATAATCCTTAGGGACTTATATAACATCTCCATACTCATTTTTTCCTTAATTATACTCAAAACACTTTCAACTTACCTCTACAAGATGGTCACTCAATCTACTAGTGCATTCAACAAGCATAGTCAACTTTTAAACCTTTGTTCATACTAAATATGGATTGGTCAAACCTCCATAATCCAGAAAAATTGTTCTCATGGAGTCTACAACACTCTCTATTATTTATTTCATCTTGAAACATCAAGACACTATCAATAACAACTCAAATATCCTTCTCTGGTCACTTATATAACATGGTCAAACACATAGTCAACTTTGGAGCTTAATATATTTGATTTTACAGACATTCAAACCTTATAACTAACCTATATATGTGTGCCTTAAAGTCCTATTCAAATTTTATTTTTACATCACCTAAAAATTCATCCTATATCAAAATATATTATCAAAATACTATAGACTGGTTTTTCCATTTGTTAATTCAAATGCCAACAGTCACTGTGTAATTCAAATATTTCAGACATGTGTCTTCATCTCATGTTCCCTAGTAAATTTATCAAATGCACTTCATCAATATATTTTTGAACCTCCTAAATTAAACTCTTTAACTCTCATTGTTTATCATTGATCTATGTTTCTATGATTAAGACACTTGGCACCCTCATGTGCCATCTATGTACCCTACAATCAGTCTCCAATGAACTTCTGCCATTTGACAGCCCCGTGTGCCTTCTAAGAATCATTTGACATATTGAATTAATATGCACCATTGGAACACTATTTTATAATATCACATGTCTATTATATCCTTATCTAGTCATATTAATTGTTTGTTGTTAGATCCTTGATCTGATTGAATGCTCGCCGTAGGTCTTCTATATCATAAATTTGGCTATGGGAACTTATTGAACTATGTCTAAGAATCCAAATTTTCACCTTAATAACTTTGGCTATGCTCCATGTTCAGATATAAAACTTAAACCATATTATCTCCTCACATATTTAAATCTAACCATATATCAAGATGCTCTTGAAACCTTCATATGTGTGAAATATGGCATCATCAAATTGCTTACTGAGCCTTATCTATCAAGATGATTACTTGAACCTAGATACTCATTTGACTACTCTGATGAATTATGTTTACTTCCATAAGCAATCCAAGCACTCATAACACCTCATAGGGTCTCTACAACATTTCCATACCATCAATATCATCCATCAATTACCTCACTAAGTCAAACATTGAATATCCATGTAAGAACACTGAAGCTCATTGAAGCACATTTTATCATTGCCATTTTGGCACACATGACATCTCATCAACATCCTTGGTCACCTTGGATACATCATTGATAAACCTCCAACAATATCCCCCTTTTTCATTGATGTCAAATACTAATACAAAGCTTATGATCAGACTCTATCTCCCTCTTCAAGTACTTTCTCCAACTTTGACATAATGATAAAGTGGGCCCATCTTTTGATCCTGAGGACCTTGAAAAACTGCTCACATAGCTTAGAAAATTCCACTTAACATCATACTCCATCTCATGTCATTTATTCTTTCACATACACCAATATGAACTTGGGCTTCTCTAATCCTTGGACCTGTCTACCTATAAAACTCACAAGCTCCCTTTGCTCATGCATGAAGATTCAATACCTTGTCATAACATATGACTTGGTTTGATCAAGTCATCATATCAATCTTATTAAATTCATAACTATAGAATAATTCTTCATATCTCCACCATGACTATAACATCTCACATATGTTCCCCATCACATCATGCACATCTCTTCAAGGCTTTCAAACTATCTGAGTTAGCTCCCCCTAACTCCATGCTTCAATTAGATCATGACATCTTCAACAAGTATTCTCAATGAGTTAGGTCTTTCTATGTAATATAATATTTTGACAAATTAACATCCTTGATTAGACACCTAGATATCTTCATTTCCTACTTGTAGATCTTGCACACATAGCTTCATTCTTCACCGCTTTGACCAACTAGACCATCCTTCAAATATTTGACCAAAATTTGAACTTTAAGATCACTGTCCCTGAATATATCTTTGAATCATTCCATCACAACACTTTGGAGCAAATTCATAAAAATCATTGTTCCCCCTTAGCCAAGCACATTTTCAAAATATCTTTTTTGTCTTGCAACATCAACCAAATCTAAACTAACATCCACCATGCTTCTTCTTGTTGTTAAGTGTCTCTTTGAAGCCTAGATAGATACATCCTAACCCACAATGTCCTAAAGCAATATGAAACTAAGAGTTCCCCACAACTCCTCATATTCCTTCTCCTCCTTGGTCATCTAATATTGATAGTTATTCTTATTCTTCTTAGGCTTAAGAGAAGCAACATGCTCATCCACTACAATATTCTCCATTTCTTCTAAGATTGGATTGACAACATATGGAGACAAAAAAGACTCATGACATACCTTTTCAACAAAAGAAATAACCTCATCAATGGGAATTGATAATTGGTGTTCTTTGCATGAGACTTGCTCAATAATAGCAGGATGTTCTCTTGGATCCATACATACCTCATAACTAGCCTCAATTACCATTTTGGTCTTTTCCTTGAGCTTGACTTGAACTAAATTTTGATTCTACTTTTCTATCTGGATAGATGACACATTTTCTTGGCATTCTTGAACCTTCTTCATATTTTATTCCTATTTTGATTTAAAAGGAAGTCCACCTTGATCTTTCAACTCAACTAAATAAGTTTTCTTGGTCTTTACTTCCTTAAGATTCAATACCAATTATTGACATTTATTGAGCACACTAGGATGTCCATGCACCTTCTTATGACATGAGATCTTGATTTTACAATATCTTACAATATGACAAACTTGACGACAATTGAAACAAATAACATCTTGTCTCTTAGGCTCATTATACTCAAGATTAATTGCCTTAGGCCTCCATATCTAGGTTATTCTTTTTCCATGCATTCTAGGGTGGAATTTAGAAATATGTCCCATGTCATGACAATTATAGCAGACTAAATTATTCATACCTCTAGCTGACCAGTTGTTCTTCCTTCTATAGTTTCTTACCTTATGACCAAAATGCTTACATGAAAATTAGTGACCATGGAATGAAATTTTGTAGCTTATAAATAGGTCTTCTCATGTTTCACTTGGTTATTGCATCCTTCTTGTCTTGAGCTGACCTCTCTTACTCTTTCGATTGAATGCTCTCATTCTCTTTAGCTCTCATACTTGAGCTTGCATCTTCTAACTAAATTCTAATAACTTGGATAGTCTCCTTATCCCTCTTAGCTTCTCTATCCATGTCATCCTTCAATCTACATGTTTTCTCTTCAATAATATTTATAGAATCAAGATTGGACTTCAACTCATCATGTTCACCTTGATTTGAACTTAACTTATAATTTGTCTCTTCTAACTTAGTCTTGAGATGTATGCATTCTTCCTCTTTTGAACTCAGATTTGTATTTGTAACCCTTAATTTATCATTAAGAATATTGATTTTATATTTATCATATTTTTATCTTGCTCTTGCCTTCAAGGATTCTAGCTCCTTATTGAGTTTGATGCACTCATCCTTAATAGCCTTAAATCTTGAGGCCATGATCTTATTCTGAGCCTCTTCTTCATCATACTCACTCATATTACCTATGTAATTCTCAAAGAGTGTCTTGAATTGATTACACTTTTATTCACTTGATTTTAGACATGCATAAGTAACCTCTACTTGAGCCTTCAACTCTTGATTCTCTTTCTTCAATTGCCTAGCCATATTGTACCTTGGATCACCTTCAAGTGGTTAAACCTGAAAAGAAGGTCCTACTCTAATACCAATTATGAGAGGTAAAATCATTGAGAATGGGGGTGAATCAATGATGCTAGATAATCAAAACTTCAATTCCAATCCTTTTAAACCCTTAACCAAATAGCATTATCATTCATGAAACTTAGGCATCATTTATAGCAATGAACAAGAAAGATAAGCAATATCACACACATAACACAAGATCTACATGAGAAACCCTCATGGAGAATAAAACCCACTAAAACCTACAATATGTACTATAATCCTATAATAACAAGATCCAACATTTAGACCAGTACCAACTAATCAAGGAACACCCATCCCTTAGTTTAGTGATGCATCAATCCCACAAGGAGCTATTGCCCATGTCTAGCTAAGCACCTATAAAAAATAGAACTTTAACAAGATTTATCTTATAAAGAGGAACCAAACCCATAGGAAACTAAGAACCCATAACTATAAAGCTTTATCTTTCAAAGTTTCTCTCCTTCACTTGAATCAACACTTCCACAACTAGCACAATTAGTCCAATTAGACCTTGTACTTATACCACTCTCTTTGTTTAACCCATCTTGGTCAGCCAATATACTTTAAATATTTGAACCACACTTCAAATAGGTCCATACACATGTTATATGTGATAACCACACTCTTCATAGGTCAGTCAGTACCTCATTATCCCCAAACCACCATTAGGTCTTGGTGAGACCTAAAACAATTAGGCCTTCATACTCACACGTTACATGCGAGACTACCTCGACCACCTTCATCCTTTACCATTGCATATAAAAGATAAAAATTGTCTCCAATGTCCCCTTGATCACTGTCATATGGGTCCATTCCACTTGTAACACCAACTCAATACTTGAACCTACCAATTAGGTCTCTTTGGTCTTTAGGTCTTCATATATAGAAAACACAGTCTCAAACTTTTGAAGCAAACACTCAACTCTTTCACATATCCATATGATTATTTAAAATGGATTAACCCTTAAGGACATATAAAACACATCCATTTTCTTTATACACTTCAATATAATCTTTAATCATTTAAATCAACTCTCTCAAAATGACCACTCAAACTGGTCACACAAAATCAAAATATAGTTATACTATTTTGACTATCCATATCTAATCAAGGGAAAAATATAACAAAAAATACCTTATAATAATATTTATATACTTATATAACATATCCATACTCATTTTATTCCTTAAATATACTTATAACACCTTCAACTTACCTCTGCAAGATGGTCACTCAATCTGCTAGTGCATTTAACAAACACAGTCTACATCTAAGCCTTTGCTCATACTAAATATGGATTGGTCAAACCTCCATGATCCACATATATAGGATTAATGGAGTATAAAATACTCTCTAATGGTTATTTCATCTTTAAAAATACACTATCAATAACAACTCAAATATCCTTCTCTAGTTACTTATGAAACATGGTCAAGTATATAGTCAACTTTAAAACTCGATATCTTTGATTATATAGACATTCAAACATTATAACTCACTTATTTGGATGTTCCTTAAATTACTATTCAAATTTTATTTTTACATCACCTAAAAATTCATCTTAGATCAAAATATATTAGCTAAATATTGCAGATTGGTTTTTCCCTTTACTAATTCAACTGCCAACGATCACTATGTAATGCAAATATTATAGACACGTGTCTTCATCTTGTGTTCCATGAAAACTTGATAAAATTCACTCCTTTAATATCCTTATGATCCTCCTAACTTAAAATATGTAATTTTCATTATTTATCATTGATCTTCACTTCCATAATTAAGACACTTAGCACCCTTGCGTGCCCTCTGTGTACCCAACAGTTAGTTTCCAATGAACTTCTACCACTTGGTAGCCCCATATGTCTTCTGAGCATCCTTTTACATATTGACTTAATATGCACCATTGAATCACTATATAAAATATCACATGCTCTTTTAGATCCTTATTTGGTTAGATTAATTACTCATCATTAAATCCTTGGTCTGATTGAATGCTCATTATAGATCTTTGATATCACAAATTTGGCTAAGTATGGGAACTTATTGAACTATGTCTGAGAATCCAAATTTGCACCTTAATAAATTTTGTTACACTCCATTTCTAAACCTAAAAATTAAACCATATGATCTCACATATGTAAATATATCCATATATCAAGATGCTCTTGAAACCTTCATATGTGTGAAATACGACATCATCAAACTGCTTACTTAGCCTTATCTATCAAGATGACTACTTGAACCTATATACTCATATGACTACTTTGATGAATTGTGTTTAATTCCATATTCACTTCAAGCACTCATAACACCCCGTAATGTCTCTGTAACATGTCCATACCATCAATATCATTCATTAATTGCCTCACTAAGTCAAGCACTGAATAACCATGTAGGAACACTAAAGCTCATTGAAGCACACTTTATCATTATCATTATGGAACACATGACACCTCATCAACATCCTTGGTCACCTTGGAGACATCACTGAAAAATATCTAACAATTTTTCATTTTACTTAGGAGTTTTCTTAAATTGACATTGTAATAGTGATCATATCTTCTTAGGTGTCTTGTGTTGGGAAATACGGAAGCACATAATTGATTACCATATACAAGCAACTTACATGTGGAATTAAACCAAAAGTAAGAAGTAACTAGAATTCAGAAATAACATAGAATATGAGAGACAATACACAACTTGTATTAATACTCATCCAAAAAAGAATACAATAAAGAGATGCCACACTCTTTCACCTTACAGAGGCTTGCCACACCTCAAGTGTATAGTACTTATTTCCTTAAATCTCTCTCTCTTACGGTCCCAACACACAACTCAAACACAAAGTTGGTATTCACCTCCACTAGCTAGTATCCACTACTGCCAATACACCGAGTATACACAGATACTCAACCGAGTGCACAACACACTCCAAGTAGATCTCCCATGAACTGCAACAACCTGCACCCCAAATGATCTTACTTATGGAAGGGACTACCTTGCCTTCCTCTCTTGCTCCGAGTACTCACCTGTACTCTAAGTAGATCCTGCCTAATCTTGCTCCCTGTTGTGTTGCTGTCACCTTGACTCTATTGCCACCTACAGATCAACCTAGTTCTGCACACCTACAAACCTAGACCATGCACACACATACAACTATAGATCAACGATCTTACTTACCCATGTAGATCTCCTAACGTAGCCATGCACACCTGATGACCAAGATCATACATACATGAAGAATCTTACTAACTCTCCAAACCAGCACCCACACTTGGTATTGCGGCACTAGGAGGAACACACCATTGCTCTCTTCAACCTGAAGGAGCTTATTTTGCTCTCTTACTCTCTAGCACAAGTTTACAATATAGCCCATGAGTCTATTATATAGATCTCATCCAAACAATAATTAGACATCTAATTACAATAATTAGATCCACAGCTTCTAGTCTAAAATTGGCTCTCAACATGTAAACACTCAGTTTGTTAACTAACTATCCGTAAAACTCATAGTTCAAAACCACACAGGTGACTGACATCAGTCCCTGTCTGCCTGGGGGTGCCGATGCCAGTTGAATTTTGACCGATGTCAGTTGCTCTTCTATCTGCTCCCTATCGACATTGATTGGCCTGACTGACGCCGGTGTCTGTGACACTCAGCAACCTCTCTGCAACCTCCTCCTTTGTTTGCATCAATGAAGCTTTTAGCTCCACAACCTAACAATCTCCCACTTGGAGATAAATAGCTACACTATACCTATACCTGTACTCCATCTAATCTATTTCCTGGCTTGTATCCCTCTTCAAGATCAACCCTGAAGACCACCCACCACACAACCTATGGTGCACCTCTTGTCATCCAAGTAACCTGCCACATCCAAACCTACAAACCCATGTAGTGAAGTCCTAACCCTGCATAGCATGAATCCCTACTACTGGTCCCTCTCAGATCTCTTAGAACCCACTTCCATGAATTGGCTCCTAACTCTCTGACAGCTCCCACTGCTGGGAAAACTCAGGCCTATACTAGACCTCAGGTGATTTCAAACATTAAACTGTCTAGCCCTTGGTGTGATCCAGTTCTACATCTTGCATATTAAACCTCACCAACACCTGATCCACATCAGCGCCCACTAGAGACAAAATCAACCTGTGATCTCCATGTCTCTCATGCCAAAGAATTTTGTTGCTCCAAATTCCTCATGACATGCCACTGAACTAACCTTACCCTTAGCTCAGCAAAACCCTGTATGTACAAACCTTTAGCATGCATACCATCCACATACAGTAACCAGATAATGTTGCGACCATCATCCACCTGGTAAGATAAACACAATGGTTACACTGACATTGACTAAAGCCATGCTTTATCCTCCACCTGTCAAACCTGTACCACTATCTATAGCTTTCTCAAGACCATATGACCTGGCCTTCCGTCTCACATGTCCGTTCTCTCTATTCTTTAACTAAGGTATCCATTCGTCTCTATGATTTCATACTAACTGGCAACTCTACCAAATCTCCCGTTTGGTTTTGCATCATATTCCTGCCACGCTCCCACTATTTCCTAGATCCTTTCTACTCTACAGTGAGAAATGAGTATAAAGAAGAGAAACAACAAATTTGAGGCTTACTTACCCCTTCAGTCCTCCATATGGGCATTTGAGACTCCTTGACAGCTTGTTGTTCACCCAAAATCTATTACAATGATTGACCTCAGTCACCACATAGTCTGCATCTGACCGACATCGATTCCATGTGCCTAACCTGACTACCGACCCCACCGACGCCAATGTCTCCTGCTATCGATGTTAGTCCTAATGATCGACATCGATCTTAATGTTGCCGATGCTAGTCCTTGTGATTGACGTCGGGCTTACCCTACCCGACACCATCGGCTCTGATTTGCACATGACCAACCTCGACACCTATCTGTTCAACATCAGTTTTCCCTGACTGATGCTAGTACCTGTGTTCACCTGTGAGTGATGAATTTTTACCCATGAGCTCTCCATGGATCAAAACCCTATCCAAACCGCCCTGCTCAGAGTTATCTAGCCCACTTCACTGATCTCTATCTGCCATCTCCTCCATAAACACCAAGGCTTTCCAGTTCTTAAGCCTGTCAAAGATATTTGACCTCCTCTTAAGAACATGCATCTCCTTCTTGCTCATGTGACCAAGCCTACAAAGCCACGTCTCTGCAATAGAAGAAGAATCAGTAATATAAGCAAGTAGATAAAGGGTACCTACTTTCTTACCACTAGCTAATTCAAGTGCATCCACTGTGAGAGTCCTTGTGCATATCTCATCACCCAAATTCCCTAAAGAAATTAGCCACATCTCTAGAACCGAGACCTGCATGACCTCCTTCAACACCCATGTGTTGGCCGCCTACAATTTCAGCTTCACTTCCCTTTTGCCAATAATATGACAAGGCTCACCAACCCCTCTACTTGGGGCTGCATGGAAAGAGGCAACAAAATCTATGAAATAAGATTCTACTTTATCTAAGAAACATACCAGAGCATCTTGTGCAATGCCACCTGCAACATCTGCATCTTCAGTTCCTTCATGCTGATCTTTCACAAACCAACAATTTTTTTTACCTGCTCTTTCTTTCCATAACACCGTAAGTGATCATCTGTGCTTTTCAATTCCTCCATTCTTAGCTTACTTTCTTCTGCCATTGCTCTACTCCCACTCAATCAACAACCCCTGAGAGTGACCTGTAATCACACATAAAACCTGCTCCCTACAACCGTAGCTCTGATACCACTTGTTGGGAAATATGAAAGCACACAATTGATTACCATATACAATAAACTTACATGCAGAATTAAACCAGAAGTAACAAGTAACTAGAATTCAAAAATAACATAGAATATGAGAGACAATACACAACTTGTATTAATACTCATCTAGAAAAGAATACAATAAAGAGATGCCACACTCTTCCACCTTACAGAGGCTTCCCACACCTCAAGTGTACAGTACTTCTTTCCTCAAAGCTCTCTCTCTTACGGTCCTAACACACAACTCAAACACAAAGTTGGTGTTCACCTCCACTAGCTAGTATCCACTACTGCCAGTACACCAAGTATACACAGATACTCAACCGAGTGCACAACACACTCCAAGTAGATCTCCCATGAACTGCAACAACTTGCACCCCAAATGATCTTACTTATGGAAGGGACTACCTTGCCTTCCTCTCTTGCTCTGAGTACTCACCTGTACTCTAAGTAGATCCTGCCTAATCTTGCTCCCTATTGTGTTGCTATCACCTTGACTCTGCTGCCACCTGCAGATCAACCTAGTTCTACACACCTACAAATCTAGACCATGCACACACATACAACTGTAGATCAATGATCTTACTTACCCATGTAGATCTCATAATGTAGCCATGCACACCTGATGACCAAGATCATACATACATGAAAAATCTTGCTGACTCTCCAAACCAGCACCCACACTTGGTACTATGGCACTAGGAGGAACACACCATTGCTCTCTTCAACCTGAAGGAGCTTATTTTGCTCTCTTACTCTCTAGCACAAGTTTACAATATAGCCCATGAGTCTATTATATAGATCTCATCCAAACAATAATTAGACATCTAATTACAATAATTAGATCCATAGCTTCCAGTCTAAAATTGGCTCTCAACATGCAAACACTCAATTCGTTAACTGACTATCCATAAAACTCATAGTTCAAAACCACACAGGTGATCGACACTAGTCCTTGTCTGCCTGGGGGTGTCAACGCCAGCTGACTTCTGACCGACGTCAGTTGCTCTTCTGTCTGCTTTCTACCGACGTCGATTGGCCTGACCGATGCCGATGTTTGTGACACTCAACAACCTCTCTGCAACCTCCTCCCTTGTTTACATTAGTGAAGTTTTTAGCTCCACAACCTAACATCTTGAAGCCCATCAATCTTACTAAACCTCTCTTGCTCAAAAGCATCAAATCATAATTATATCCTCATGAATGAAAACTATCTCCATTAAAGACCTATCTAGGTCTTAAAATATATATATTAACCCTCTTGGATGCCTCAAACTCTCTTAAATATTTCATCTTACACCTAAATCCCATAATTGTCTTCAATTCCTTATATCCCTCAAAACATACATAACTCCTTGTGTAAAACATTCTATAGAATATCCTATAAAACTAATCATATATTTGAGTACCCACTATGTTCTTGATCTGTACAAAGTTTCATGACCAGACACTAAGTGAAAGTGTACTTAATCCACCTGTTTCTCTCTATAATTAGCCCTTAATTAGGTCTCTAAGTGATATGATCTTGATATGATTCAAATATTCAATAAATTCAAAAATACCCTTAAGGTAGGGCAACACCATATAATACTCCTTTAGGAAGGAATAACTCCACAATGTCTCTTTGAGGGGACAACCTCCAATATCCTCTTACAATAGAAGACTCAATGCTTACTTCATTTCTTTACCATGATAATCATCTCCTATATATAGACATCTATCTAACCCATGGATGGGTAACCTCCTAATCCCAATGTAGGCTGACCATTACCCAGTGTACTAAGTCCACAAGTTACTCCATTATCCTAATATATTATACCCATATAACTAACTAAGGGGATGTGTGCCACATTTCAGCATCTCCATCAACCCATATACATTAATATATCATATCCCTATGTACATAGCATTACTTACCTCCTTGACATATTTCATCTTCGAAACATAGGAAGAAACCACATAATGAGTGTGCTTCAAATCATTGCACACTTGTCTCCAATCTCGATCATCTAGCCATCCATATGTGATCTTGGTAGGTGATAGCTCTCCAAGCTTGTTTCCAAATTCCATTGTGTTCCTCTGATTTTGTTTATGATCATAATTATATTTATTTGGTGTCTAAGCATAATTATTCCTCTTTTTATTCCATGTACCATATTTTGTTGTGCTACTTTGATTCCAACCATGACCATAGTAGGTATCTTTCCATGCATAGTCATAGTGATTTCCCCATTCATTCCATATTTCATAGTATTATTTCTTTAGATTCCATGCATATCCATAATGATTGGAAATTTTATTTCCTATATAGACAAAATGATTATTGTTGACACTTCCTCACCTAGTTCCATGATTGTTTCCTCTCATGATGATGTGGGTGTCTATATACCTCAACTTTTTCCAATATTTTAACCTTATCCTCCTTTGCTTCTACCCCTTCCACCTTTTCCTTCTTTTTCTCTTTATTATATAAAGTGTTTATTTCTATTTGTAGTGCGTATTTATCTATGTCATCTGAATCTTCATTATGCTCTTCATCACCTGTTTCAATCTCATCCTCATGATCTACCTAGATTGTTATTGGTGCCTTTTCACTATTATATCTTGTAAAGTGATCTTCTTTTTCCTATACCAAAACTTCATAAAAAAATTTGAACATTAATATTCATTGTTCCCAAAGTCTCTAACCATAGATATCCAAGAACTATATCCACATCATCCATATCCAAAGCATAAAAATCTGAATGCAAAACATATTTTTCCATAATGAGCTTCAAATCTTTAAACATTGAAATATTATTACCATCTACTTGAACCTCCTTGATATTATTTGCTTGAACATGTAGATTCTTGCCCACATTCATGTTAATAAAGTTATACTTGTTGGTAGGGTTTATGGACACAACCACCTTCTTCTTTTGAATGCATCCATGAAATTGAAAAATTGACTCAGATTTATTTGGAGCCAAATTATTTGAACCCTTCTCTTCTTCTTCTTCTTCTTCTTCTTCTTCTTCTTCTTCTTCTTCTTCTTCTTCTTCTTTATCATCATTATTTTCTTCCTTTTCTATATCCTCTTTTTCTTTTATAACCCATTGATCTAGGAAGATTTGTTCCATTGCTTCCCATGAAGAAAACTATTGCATAAAGCTTAATTGATTACACTACCAATGTTGTGCAGGCTCAGATAAAAAAAGAAATAATTCTATTTTTCATAAAATTGTTTTGTATTATTCTTCTTAAAATTGAGCCACCATTCTCTAGCATCAACATCATCTTCCCCTGAAAATTTTTGCAACTCCATGATCCACAAAAAAAATTAGGGTTTATGAAACCCTAAATATCAATAACTCATACAAAACTGATCCAAAAAGTCTCAAAATTTTACTGTATCTTCCTCTTATGATATTGTACCCTCATTCAAAATTTTGTGAAAAAATGTCACAAATTTCCATTTGTAGATTGAATATATGAAAAACCATAAAATCGCAAAAAATCACTCAAAAAAACTCTAAAAATTATGAAATTTCTAATTTGCTTCTCTTATGTTTTCTTATATCTCTAGTAAAAATTTCAAATAAAAATTCCCTATATTTGAGAATATATATCTAAATTATTATAAACCCTAAAATAATAATAACTCCCTCCAAACTAATCAAAAAATCTCTATTTTTTTAATGTGACTTTTTCAAAATATTATCCATATTCAGTAAAAAAAATTTGAAAAAATTCACAACCAATTAAAATATATTGACGAAAACAAACTAGGGTTTCAATCCACACAAATTGTCCAAATCGAAGTTATGATACCACTTGATATGATTCAAATATTCAATAAATGCAAAATTACCCTTAAGGTAGGGCAACACTATATAATACTCCTTTAGGAAGGAATAACTCCACAATTTCTCTTCGATGGGACAACCTCCAATATCCTCTTACAATAGAAGGCTCAATGCTTACTTCATTTTTTTACCATGATAGTCATCTCCTATATATAGACATCTATCTAACCTATGGATGGGTAACCTCCTAATCCCAATGTAGGCCGACCATTACCCAATGTACTAATTCCACAAGTTACTCCATTATCCTAATATATTTTACCCATACAACTAACTAAGGGGATGTGTGCCACATGTCGGCATCTCCATCAACCCATATACATTAATATATCATATCCCTAGGTACATAGCACTAAGCCTAAAAACTAAGATTTATTTGTATTTAATTATCACACATGTGAATCTCCAAGTAAACATTTGATTCACTTTTAGGACATAATAATCATGCTTCATGTCAAATTTGAGGGTCTGTAACCTTGTATGGATAGGTGAACCAAGAAATGGCAAAAACCTCAGTGTAGGTGCATGTTCAGGCTTGAGAGGTAATTGGAGTGATTTCTAAAGAAAGTATAGGTTCCAATGCTTGGTTATGGTTTTTTATTTCATGTACCATCATAATTAAATTCAATACCTTTAAAAGAGGATCTCCAAGAGCACTCCCAAGTCTGTAGATAATCTTCTTAAACAACAAAATAATGCAGTCACCCTTTTAACTTAAGATAATGATTGATTAGCCTCTATATCATCTTGAAATGTATGAATACAAGGATTTATAGGATCACATCATATTTTCAAGGGTTAATAAGGCCTTATTATTTGATTTTTAGGCCATCCACCATCTTCTCGCTTATAAACAGACCTACAAACACACCTTTTAGGCTATATTCCATACAATGTACCCTACACATGCCAACCAATGGTTTGAGGGAGTGCTTAATATAGTTAGGAAGGTTTCTCAAATCATTTAAAGTGTCATCCAATCCATTTCAATCACTTAGGAGACCAATTTCTCCCATCGTGTCACTAGAGAGGTTTCTTGGTAGCCTGTGATTGTCTTACACTTAAGTATTATTCATAGAGCTAAGGCCCTTAATGAACATCCAAATTCCATATATCAGCTTATAAACAGACCTACAAACACACCTTTTAGGCTATATTCCATACATTTTACCCTACACATGCCAACCAATGGTTTTAGGGAGTGCTTAAAATAGTTAGGAAGGTTTCTCAAATATTTAAGGGGTCATCCAATCCATTTCAATCACTTAGGAGACCAATTTCTCCCATCATGTCATTAGAGAGGTTTCTGGGCAGCTTGTGATTATTTTACAGTCTTAAGGATTATTCATAGATCTAAGGCCCTTAATGAACATCCAAATTCCATATATCAGTAGTTAATATGGGTGGGATATTATTACTAATATCTCACATTACCATTCATCTCCTCTTCTAAGATGTGAGCATCTCAAATTTCTCCTCTCGAGTTGGTAGACTTTGTTTAATGAGATTAAGAGAGAAATTTAACTTAAAATGTTATCTCAGTGCTTGGTTTGATTTTTAAATGGTATTTTAGGTCTATAACACCTCTCACCTTATCTAAATATTCTTTTATAATGTATTTTTCCCCTCAAAAGTCTTGGATCCTAGTCTAAAGCATGCCTAGGGTTTGTAAGCCAATTGACAAATTAACCCTAGAATCTTGTTCCTTGATATTTGACTCCAATATAGGTATGTTCATCACTTCCCTAGCCTTAAAAATTATCCCTAACATATTCCCAAGCTTTGAAATCCAATTTACATGCAATTTTGCATATGTAATTACACATTTAAAGACAAACCTAAATCTTCATTAGGCATGTAAGTGCTTAGGCTTGCATGATTGTAGGTATTAAGGTGGATCTATTAGAGTTTAAGAATGAGTCTCCAACTCACTATTCTCCCTTTATCCATCTCACACACATTTCCATAATGTATGCCCATATTTACACATTTAATTTATCCCTTTAACCTTATATTCCAAGCAAGATTCATTTCATGTGAAAAATAGACCTACAAGTTTGCAGACCTATAGGTCTACTTTTTATCATATTAAGCTCCTTTACCATACATTTGGGATATCCTATCACTAAAAATAATTTTACATTGTCTCATAACATACCTCATGAGGTTATTACCCTCATATTTTATAGGCAATGCAACATTTGTCACATTTTTTATTCACCTTTGTATAGGCAGGTTTATAACACAGTCTCAAACCTAAAATGACAATAGGCTTACTTTGATGAGTTGGTGATGAGATTGAAAAATTTTTGGGGTTATTATAGAGGTCTGATATGACATTTTAGTCTATCTAAAACCACTTTCACCTCATTATTTTCCTTTATTTTTTCCACTAAAGACATATTTTAGTGAGCAGACCTGTGAGTGGTTACCTAAGCCTATGAATGACCATGGCCTCTAAAGTGATTTTTGATGGGCCTAAACAATTTGAGTGTATTTTAAGCTTCCTTTTTATCAAATATATCCCTCTCCATTGGAGGTACATGAAAAAATCATTTTTTGGCATCTTAATAACCCTTTTAATTTTGAAACCCATGCTCACATTATTGCACATTGTTAAGGAGGTTATGCTACCATGGATTATTTCAAACACACTAACTTGAAAGGTTAATACACATGAATGCTTAGAATTAAAAAAAATTATATTATTGAGAGAGTAAATTTTAGATATTTCTAAGAATGAATACTTGTAAAACCAACTCAACTATGCTTGCAACTACCTATACTTTGATCTATGCCAAATGCTTGTGTAAAAATGTAGGTCACTATTATGTTGAAAAAACTTGTGGGTGTAGAGTAGACATGTATTAATATTTATAATAATTATATAACATTTAATTGAGTGTAAATAGGGTGTGATATATTTGTCCACATACTTTCAACTGTTAAGAACCCTAGAGTATCAAGAGACTATGATCTTCAACCTACAAACTATATAAAAGTGGAGGTTTCCTATATTTTTGAGATCACACATGCCAAATGAGGCCTAGAGAATCATGTGGAATGGTTTTTCAAACACTTTATACCCTCTCTAATTTCATTCATTCTTTTATCCAACTTTAAATTGTCATCTCAAGGAGAAAAACTGAGCATATGAGTTTTATATAGGGTTTTAGACCATCTCATGGTCTTAGTTATTATTCATAATGGAGGGGCCACCAATATGATAAATATGGCCATGTATTTTAAGGCCATTAGTACCCCCTCATCTTCCCAAGATCTTAGGTCACCAATCTCTCTCCTTTGTACAAAATGAGTATGTAAAACTAACCTTTATAAGCTTGTCAAGGAGTCAATGGAATTAAGGAAGTATTTTATGCCTTATTTGGACTTGTATCTGCATTAAAAACTTGGATTTGACTTGGAGAAGATGAAAAAATATCTCTTGAACCATTTTCACCTACAAATAATCCTTCTTGATTCGTACAAATGCCTAAAATTGCCTACAAAAGAGTGATTTACTCTCTCTTCTATGTTGAACCTCAAAAATTGACTATGATCTGACTTGTACTAAAATTCCTAACATATATGTATGATATAAGTCTCCTTTATGATTTGATAAATGTGTTTGTACATACATTTCATCATATTGGTTCAAAAAAAGGCTTTAAATGCCTTGATTTGCATTGACAAGTATAAAAGAGACTAATGCATGTTTGATGGTCTCATGAAGTGAACATAAAGCTTGATAAGACCACCTTTGACTTCAATTGACCTCTTCAGCATTGGCCTTAATGACTCATGCAAGAAGGAAACCTTGGGAAGGCTTATATTGACCATAATTAAAACCTTAACTTTGTCAAAAACCTTAACAAATGCTAAATTACCTTAACTTCCTCAAACAAGGCTTAAGACTCTTCAAAAAGGTAATAAGGTAATGGGAAGACTTGAGAAACAATACACCATATTGACACATCATGACATAGGCGTAGGACTCTCTAAACTAACCTTGATGGGTCTAGAAGAACATGAGGAAGTTAAAACCTTTAAAAATTCTAAACAAAGTTCCTAGTGACCATTTGAAGATCATTGCAAGCCCAGGATGGCTAGAAACAAAGTTAAAATGAACAATACAAAAAAAAATTTGTGGACCTCTCTAATGGTAGCCAAAATTTGGCTAACATCTTTAGTAATATACTAGGGATTCATGCTTTCTATGCTCATTAGATAGTGGATATATCCTTCCATTAGGAAATGGAGTCACTTACACTCAAATTGAGACACAATATTTCCTTGAACAAGATTACAAAATGAAACACCTCCCAACACACAACACACAAACAAACAAACAAAAAACAAGACAACACACACACTTGTGCTAATAAATCACTTAGGGAAAACAAAGCAAAGACTATAATATACAACTAACCTAGCATTTATTCATCCTCCAAGATAAAATGGGAAGCTCTTGAAATCATCATGGGACCATGAAATTAGATTGTCATATGTTGAGTGAAGTTTAACTAGATATTTTTCATGGAGTGACAACTTACACCCACATTCTGAGATGTTGAATTACTCATGATTTCCATTGTTATCCATCAAACCTTATTTCATTACCTTATCCATGGGTTGACAATGTGATTCAAGTAAAAAATCATATTCATCCCAAAGTTGGTTGTTTTGCCTAAACAATACCATTCTTATGATGCAGAGATTTTACAACTTCTCTTAGCTTTGTCTGTGTATTTGATTCACTTCCTTTGGCAATGCCTTATAGGTTTAATCCTTCATGCAAGTTTCTAGGGTTTTCTTGCTTATTTTGAGATTATCGATTCCTTATAGAAATTTATTACAACATTTTAGTGTTCTTCATGCAAAATACAAACTTCTCAGACTAACAACTCACTCCTTACATCACTCTACTTGGATAATACATAGGCTTTGTAGCCTTTTTTAGACTCTTTGGCTTAATACAAAAATGCATGGATGGTTTTAGAAAAGATAACAATATATAACAATACCCTCTATGTCCTTCTTTTATTTCACCAATTTTTTGGCTTTATTCAATTGTTAGGTCACTTTTATAAGGCTTTCTTGTTCCCTGTTTAGGCCTTTTAGGCCTCTCATCCTTGTTTTCATACACAGTGCCCAATATTCCATACTATAAAGTATGCATCAACTTATTTCTTTCATAATATCTTTACATATCTAACACCCTTATACACACAAAATTTTATATTATAATAATAGTGGCAACTCCCTATACATGTTAAACCCTAGTTTAGGGCTTATATGGCTCTGTCACAGACCGAGAGCAAAGGAAAATCATTGAGAGATTTTTTAAGGGTTTTAAATAACTATGTCAACTTCCTTAGGTCTATTTTGACCTCATTCAAGTCCTCCAAATGTTGGTTATCATTTCCCAATCCAATGTTAAGGTTTGCTAATCCAAAATGCTTTTGCCTATGCAAGAAAACTAATGTCTACATGTATGTGTTCCTATATAAGTGAAACAAACCCAATGTTATGCAATATAAAGATTTAGTAAACTAAAAAAATGTTTTATACACTTACTAAAATGATATAAAACAATTTTTAAACTTCCCAATGATCTTTCCTTTCATGAAACTAACACACAGTCCATCTTGACCATGCACACTATAGGAAAACAAGGGTTTGTTGACATATTTGTCTTAGCACCAGATGGTTTCTTCACATTTTTCTTGAAACCTTTAATCACAAACCATAAAAATGAACTTTAGGAATATTTTGCACTAGTTACCAATTTCATTTATTTGATAATTTTGAAACACAGTTTGTAACAAGAAAATAGTGAATAACAAATAGGTGTCTATTTTTCCTCTATCCTTTCAAAGATTGCATTATCTTACATACATGCCATCACACAAATTATATATCACATTAAATGATCATAATAAAGACTCAAAAATTCATTCTAAGTATTAGATTCAACACATTGAATCTCTTTCCATGAGCAGACTGATCACAATCATCATATTTGATAATAAACAAGAGAGACAGAGTTACAAGTTTCTTTCATCAAAAGTTTGACATCTTCATTCATTGTTCTTGGGACTGAAGTCCCCATTTCTTTGAATACACATCAAAAACTGAATGTAAAATGAAAATTCACAAACTTTGTATTTCCATACCACCTCATAACTGAATCTTGTTTCATTCTCCACGTGGGAGTCTTGGATAAACCCTTAGTTGCAAGGTAACTAATATCAAATCCATGTCATAGGAGGGTCAAGACATTATAAACTCTTCACCTTTTCATAATACTCCTAATTACTTAATAATATATCTCAACATCATCAAATAAATGTTATAATCCCTCAAAAGGCTTCCAATAATTAAAATTTTTGAATAAGTACTTTTGGCGAGAAACTATTAAATTTGAATTTTAAACATCTTAAACACCTAGTAAAGAATCCTAAGGACTAAAAAATACTTTATAAGACCTCCTACCTTGACCAAAACCAAAAATTACATCATGATGACATCCCTATAGGATGCCCCTGCATCATACTACCAATCTAGAGAATGTTGTTGATATACTTGATTGATGCTCCTTGTTGATCTGCTTCTACTTGTCTGTCATAAATTTTTACATGCACTTGGGCCCTACATTGAGGCCTCCACTTGATAAATCCTTTGATAGACATACCTACACATGACACAATGGGGTTAAAGAAAACATATGCCCTATTGTCTTGAGCATGCTTTGAAGGCTTATTCCATCCTACCATATCTACAAATTATTAAAATTATTTTTTATCTTCATGTTGGAATTTCTATTCAGGTGTCTTGACATCCTTTTTCCTCATCTCCTTCACCAATTCTATATGTTCTATCCATATTACCTTGTATGCCACTTCTTATTATTCCTTACATGCTTCACATTGTTGTGGACTCCTATATTATTGTTCATACACATTATTGTGTTGTTCCTCCTTCTTCAAGGGATGATTGTATAGTTCCCATGTTTCATTGTCTTCCTTCAAAACTTCTACCAATGCCTCATCCTCTTGTCCTTTAACTTCTTGAACATTGTCTTGTGAGTCAAGTTCTTGATTTTCATGGACATATTATCCACTTATCATCCCATTGCTCTCCTGGTCTTCTTGAACAAACTTTCTCAAAGCACTAACTTTATCCACAAACCCTTGTATATATTTATTACTATAAATCATTATCAAATGCTTAGATAGGTTTATAAACAATTAATTTACACAATCACATGAGAAAACTTGATTATGCCATGACTTGTCATGTTCTTCTTGGGCTGAAATAGTCTTGTTAGGTTGAATTATTGCCTCCAATTCTTCATCTTGTTGTACAAACTCCTTATGGCCTACAATTATCACCCTAAAAGCTAGACCAATAGCATTGTCATCTTCTTTATGCATTACTTCATCCACCTCCTACAATTATTTATGTACATTAGCAAAATCAAAATGTTTAACATATTTATTTACCTCTTTATACCTTTCATGTTCTTATAAGATTAACTCTTCCTGATGTATCCTATAAATGAATCTTTGAACTTCTTCACCTATTCTTTCCACATCATCTAGTTGTTCACCTTCCTGAGGATAACACAAGTTTGTGTTTGCATATTCACTTGACCATCCATCTTCCCTATCCTCATATTTTTCAAACTCTTCAATCATCTCCTCTAGTTGATATCTCATATGAATAAATACCTACTAGAATCTTATATCTTCCATCTTGTCCCTGAATGCATAATGTACTCTTTTCTTAATCTTGATACTGAAATTATTTTTACATGCCATTAACGTCTCTCTCAATCTCTCTTCCATACATGTTAAGTCTTTTATCAACTTTGAAATTTCCTTATCCATATCCACTTATTCATTTTATACTTTATTTTTCATCTTTTTATGACAATATTCTTCTAGTAATCCCATCATTACTCTTTCCTTTTTTCCCTTCACTATTTCTTAACAAGTTCTTTTTCACACTTGCCTTCTTGACCTCAACTGGGTCACCTCTATTCTCTTTTCCCTCTCTTTGGACTCTCACTTAGAGTCTCGTGCTTCTTTTATTGGTCCTCACTTGGGACTAATTTATTTCTTCGTAAACTCTCTCTTGATCTTGTTTCCTTGAGTTGTCCATAGCTCTTTATTCTCCACAACCTTTTTTGGCTTTGGGCTTCTTTGCCACACTATCCTTTTATCTGCCTTCACCTCTTAAGGTTCTCCATCCTTTCACTTATCTTTCCTCTTATTCAAATCAACAACAAAATTAAAATAACTTGAGTAAATACATCTAACACCTTATCAAATCAATCATAAATAATTATACCTTGTTATGAATTGTACTAGCTTCTTGCCTTCTCATGTTCTGCTCTATCTTGCATTTTATCACTCACCTTATCTCTTTTCTTGCTTCTTCCCTACAATATTAATATTGAATAATATAAAATATTAATCATTATATATCATTCTTTTACCTATATCCAAGGTATAACTGGCTCTGATACCAAATGATGTAGAGCTTTTACAACTTCTCTCAACTTTATCTTTGTATTTGATTCACTTCCTTTGGCAATGTCTTATAGGTATAGTCCTTCATGCAAGTTTCTAAGGTTTGTTTGTTTAGTTTTATATTCTCAATATAGAAACTTATTACAACATTTTAGTGTTATTCATGAAAAAAACAAACTTTTTAGACTAACAACTCACTCCTTACATCATTCTGCCTATATAATACATCGGCTTTGTAGCCTTTTTTATACTCTTTGGCTTACTACAAAAATGTACGAATGGTTTTAGAAAAATTAACACTAGATAATAATACCCTTTATGGACTTATTTGATTTCACCAAGTTTTAGGCTTTAGTCAATTGTTAGGTCACTTTTATAAGGATTTCATGTTCCTTGTTTAGGCCTTTTAGGCCTCTCATCCCTGTTTTCATACATAGTGCCCAATATTCCATACTATAAACTAAATTTCAATTTATTTCTTTAAAAATATATTTATATATCCTAACACCCTTATACACAAAACATTTTAGACTATATTAATGGTGGCAACTCCCTATACACATTAAACACTAGTTTAGGGCTTGTATGGCTCTGTCACAGCCCAAGAGCAAAGGAAAATCATTGAGAGAGTTTTCAAGGGTTTCAAATAACTATGTTAATTTCCTTAGGTATATTTTTACCTCATTCAATTCCTAAAAATTTTGGTTATCATTTCTCAATCCACTGTTAAGGTTTGCTAATCCAAAATGCTTTTGCTTGTGTAAGAAAACTAATGTCTACAGGTTTGTGTTCCTATAGAAGTGAAATAAACCCAATGATATGAAATATAAAGATAAAATAGACTCAAAACACATTTGATACACTTACTACACTGATATAAAAAAAAATTGAAACATCCCAATGATCTTTCCTTTCATGAAACCAACACATAGTCCATCTTAACCGTGCACATTATAGGAAAATAGGGGTCTGTTGACATATTTTTCTTAGCACCATATGGTTTCTTCACATCTTTCTTGAAAAATTTAATCACAAACAATAAAAATAACCTTCAAGAACATTTTTAAATAGTTACCAACTTCATTTATTTTACAATCTTGAAACACAGTCTATAACAAGAAAATATTGAACAAAAAATAGAGGTCTATTTTTCCTCCATCCTTTCAAAGATTGTATTCTCTTACTTACATGCCATCACATATATTATATATCACATTAAATTATCATAAAAAAGACTCAAATATTTAATTCTAAGTATTATATTTAACATATTGAAGCTCTTTCCCATGAGCACACTGATCATAGTCATCATGTTGACAATAAACAAGAGAGACAAAGTTACAGGTTTCTTTCATCAAAAATTTGACATCTTCATTCATTATTATTGGGACTAAAGTCCCCCTTTATTTGAATAAACATCAAAAACTGAATTTAAAACTAAAATTCACAAAATTTATATTTCCCTACCACCTCATAACTGAATCTTGTTTCATTCTCCACATGGGAGTCTTGGACAAACCTTTAGTTGCAAGGTAACTAATATCAAACCATGTCATAGGAGGGTCAAGACATTATAAACTCTTCACCTTTTCTTAAGACTCAAAAATAATTAATTCTATATCTCAATATCATCAAATATATGCTATAATCCATCAAAGGGATTTCAAGAATTTAAATTTTTGAATAAGTGCTTTTGGCAGGAAACTATGAAATTTGAATTTTAAACATCCTAGACACCTATTAAAGACTCTTAAGGACACAAAAACAACTTTAGAAGACCTCATACCTTAACCAAAACCAAAAATTACATCATGATGACATCTATATAGGAGCCCCTACATCATCTTACTTCATCAATTAGTTGCTCCTGATTGCCTATGTCTTCTTCATGCATATTGGTTATTACCTGCATTATCACGTAAAGACCTTCACTTAGAGAGATGTCATTTTGAAAGAGAGTGATTTCCATATCATCTTGGTCCATGAATACAAAAAAATATTACCTTATATTGGTTATTTTAATTCCATATATTGCTCATATTAAAGAGTGTCATACTCATCATAAATTGCCACATCATGACCTTAAACTTTTTTAGGGTGGCTTGTAATACTTGTTGGCTTGCTAGGAGCTTTGTACCTCTCATTAGTAATTCTATCTTGATATTCTTGGGATGATAACTTCTCATGTCCTTCAAACTCTTTGAACATGTCCAAGTAATACTTCCACATGTCTTTAAAATCTCCTTGTACTTGTCTATGAGATTCAACAAGATTATCAATCATGATATTCTCTTCAAGAGTTTTCCCATGCATCTCTTTATCATTCTCATTGGTCATAGACACATCATTAGTACTCTATTCATGGGCTATAATTTTACCAACTAGACTAGAGCAAAAAAATTCTAGTTCCCCATAAAAGTCAACTTCTTCTTCATCACTTGAAAGCATACAAAGCTCAACTTCAAACTTGCCATTTTTTTTAGGGATAATAAGATAGTCAAATACTTTAAACTCATTAATGATATCATGACATGGCTGAAATTTACCTTTTTCAAGCTCCACCAACTCATGTTTAGTTGCAACCTATTCAACTATTGTATAGTCATCTTTGTCTTCATCAAGACTAGATTGGTCCTCTTCTTCCATGAAGAATGGAAGTTCTTTTGCCCATTAAAGACTCAACTCGTCATGTCTAAGCTATGCCAAACCTGATTCATCTTCTCCTAAAGTGATACCAACTTCTGCAACTTCATTTTACAATTCATTTTCATGCTTTAGAGGGTTCACATAATTGCCTAGCAAGTTTATTTCTTCCATGAAACTACGGTACAATTGTTGTCATGCCTGGTCAAGATCTTCTTCACTATTTTCAATATAATCACTTTGACAATAGGTGTTTTCCATGTTAACTTTCTCTCCTTCATCAAATACATCTCTTTCATCACCCATGAAGATGAATTTATCTCCTTCTTGACAAAGAGGATTGCCAATAAAAATTTCCTCATCATACACACTAGAAACACTCCATTCATAGCCTTATTAAGGCTCACTTGTAGATGATTGATATTCATTTTCAAGAATTGCCACCTCATCACCTAGCTTTGACAAACTCTCCTTCACATTTAAATGTCCATATTATTCCCTTAATGTACTTGATTCTCCTTCATAAGAGGAGGTGGTGGTAGGTCAAGAGACTTTATTAGCTTGCTTGAAACCTACTAGAGCATCCTTTCAGCATAGTATTTTGGGAGAACTAGACTAACTCTATGTTTCTTAGATATCTACAACTTGAATGGTAGATGAAGGACTTGATATGTTTGTAGGATATATTATGTTTACCTCCAACATTATTCCTACCTCTTATTATTTAACTTGCATATGAAGGACCTCCTTCCAACTTAGAAATCCTTTTGGTGTGGCTTTTAAAACCTTATTATTGACCAAATTTGACTTTTAGGTCAAATTGGGGCACCCCTTTGTAAAAAATTGGTTTTTATATGATTTAGGGATATAATACATATTCTAAAATGTATTTTATAGGTCAATTAATGTCATTTAATGTTATATTAGCCTTGGTCCTTAGTCATTTTAGTCATTTTGGGTCATTTTGAGGTCAAAAAGGGGCATTTAATGAGTTGTATAGATTTATTAGGAAGTGTGAAGGTTAAAAAATATGATTTCATATCCCATGTGTCCCAATATTTCTTAATCAATTGACACAATTGAAAGGTGGCAGGTTCTTCTAAAGAAAGGGTAATTTTTTTGAGGAAAAAGGTGATTTTATCACTCATGCGGCTCATGGGGAAGTATGCCACATGGTAAAAGATAATAGAATACCCCTTAATATTCCTCAAACTCATATAAATTCTTTAAATTCTTTGGAAGTGTCAAAATTGGTCTAAAACCATTCTGCTCCATTTTTTCCCTTCTTGGCAAGCAAAAGCAGTCTTCAAGTTTGTACTTGGTATAGCCAGTAGAGGAGTTTTCAAATTAAATGATTTTGGGAGGTTCAATTAAACTCAAATACATAAATTTCCATATAAATATTTTGAATAATTGTGTTATATTATTCATTAACCATCCTCATTAAGTTCACTATACTTTTTTGCTAGTTATTTCATGTACCCTATAGGTTTTGCTCCATTTTGGTCAAATCCATATGAACAAGTTGGTGATGTTGACTCCAAAGGATGTTGTCTACCTTATCAGAGGGTATTCACACTTATTTTCATGTTTCATGGTGTTTTGATGGGAAGTTAGTCTATGTTGAAAGGAAGGTACCACCATGTGCAGTCTCAATCAATTTTCCACTTGTAGAAGGTTGAATTCCATACAGGGGATTCCATGTGAATAGGATATGGTGTCTATCCATGTCTAAATACCTTATTTATCACTTCACTTCATTTTTTGATCTCATTATATCATGTTTGGATCAATCTTGTAGACCACTATCATACTTAGTCAACTTCTTACTCATTCTTACTTACAGTCATAGGAGATCACATGTGTGGACATGTTTAACATGATTCATGAAAATGTAATAGAAATATCATGACTTTGAATATGTTTTTCCCTCAAGATAATCAAACAAGAACCTCTACTTAGCATAAGAAAGGACTGTGTCAATCATGTAGCACACTTTCACTTAGTTTGCCATGAATATGCTTACTTATAGGTGTTTGGAGGATAAATTCACATTGAATGGGATGTGTTGATACTTGTCTCAGACCCTTATAAGTGTTAGGATTCCAATTTCAATCTTTTAAATAGTTTTATAACTCGTTAAGGGATTGTATTTCTTATTCATTGTTTGAGATTTCCTTACTGCCTATGTATATGAAAATATCCACTTACATGTGGTACCACAGAGGGTTAAATGGCATTTTTAAGGTGATGAAATAAGTGTTTGAACATTGTTTGAGGCCATAGTGAGTTGAAAAAATCATTTCAGACCTTTTGGAATGGATATTTTGATAGACAAATAAGTGGAAACCTTCAAAGGACCAAATGACTAATTTACACACCTAATTCCCTAAAAGTGCAAAATAGAGGTCCAGGGGCATATTGTGAGTATCTTATTACAATATTGAAGATATTTTTAAAGCATATTGATGAATATAATTTGAAACCTTCATATATTATAATGACTTGGTAAGTTTTTATGGGTAGATGAGGAATGGAAGTTGGTTTTTGAAGAGCCTAAAATTGCCCATTTACACTCTGAGAACAGTCACTATTATCTACATGATTTTGAGTTTTGAGCAACTTTTGTTTCAAAATTGGTATTAGAACACACCATCAAGGTAAAGTAGTTCCAAATGGTAAAGGAGAAACTCATGATCTAAAATACTATCAAGATAGGATGATAAGTGGTGTCATGCTCCTCATATGCACCTATAGTCTATATAATCAGCCTTAACATCCACCTACAACAAGGTATGCAACTAGTGACCTCAACTTGATGTTTAGATGGTGTCTTAGGACATTCAAGGTAAATCCAAATATTATGAAAACACTAAATGGATTTCAATATTCATATAATTTCTTAAATCATATTTACCAAGCTCAATTTCATCTCATAAGCACCTATAGGAATAGAAAAATAGGGTTTCTCAGTCAAAGGTAGGGAGGACTCAATTTGTGAGTTCAAGGTGCTTGTAAAACATTTAGAAGTTGGAATGATGAAATAAGTTTTTTAAAACCTCCTTATATCCATGATGATCTTTATAAGTTTTTATATGTGTGAAATAGGCCTACATAGGGTTTTTCAAGCCAATTTGCACCTACATCCAACTATGTTTGACTGTGTTGATAGTGAGCTAGAGAGAGAGGTTCCTTGTGGATTGGCTAAGTATAAACATGAATTAAAGTAAAAAAAAGTTTAATATGGAATTAAGGAACTATATAAATGTTTAAAACATTTATTATAAGATTGACTCATGAAGATATCCTATAGGTGTTCATCCAAAAGGCAAAATACAGTCAATCATGATAAAACCTAGTCTTGAGGATGTAAGGTTTATGAACGATATGAAGGGTTGAAATGGTAAATGGAAATATAAAACTCTCAAATTTATCATGAAATTATATATATACTTTTTTACATGGAATATAAGAAAAGATAATCCCTTTTAAATGCAATACGCATTCCACTTTGAAAATTCCTCCACACGGTTCTTATGCATAGAAATAAGTCTTAGAACTTGAAGCTTTGGATGGTAAAATGACCTAAAAAGGGACTAGGTTCTATGTATAATTTCTATAATAATATCATAATATACTCATATTTCCTAATAAAATAGGGGAATTATCCCCTATTTTGTCTTAGATATGGGGTACTTCCCCTCATGGATACACTGGTAGTTTTGAGGGATGAGAGATAAAGGATGGACCAGAAGCTAGAGAGAAATTAAATGGAGTTATTTGGAGTTTAAATATATATATTAAATCATGATGAAACATTAAAATTAGTATGAAACCATACAAGGTGTCTCAAACCATTAGGTTTACAAGCAGGCCTAGTAGGCAAAATTAAGGCCTAGAAGCCAAAAAGAGAACCACTTCCATTTATAGCATGATATATGCCTTCCACATTATTTTATAATGTATATGGGATATTTTTATAAATATTATATCTATTTATATGTATTTAATACATCAAAAAGTGTTATTTTGGGCTTAAACTTGTAGACAGGCATACTAGGCATGACTAAGCCTAATGTTCAAATGAAGAGTCATTCACACTTTTAACCTTAAAATTGAATTTAAACATATGTAACATGTTTATAGGATAGATAAAAATGTGTTAAATCCTTAAAATTTCATATAAAACATAAGGAAGGCCATTTTTGACTCAAGGATAAACTCATGCCTACTGGAATAGGGGAAAGAGATTGATAAGAGAGTTTCAGTTCCTCATATCTTACTTGACACTATGAATGGATGACAAAAGAGTTTATTGATATTATCATGTGTCCTAATGATCATCCTTATGTAATTTGTCTACAACTTCAACATTTGCTTTTTATGAATGAAGCTTAAGAGGTCAAAACAAGCCTAAACCCTTGCAAACCCTCAGTCAAGACCAATTTACAGAAATGGAGTTGGATAGCTGATTTAATGAAATATTTTGACTATGAAACATATTGGACCTTAAAAATGTCTCCCTAGATATAATCCCAATGCTTTTTTTTTGTACATACTTGTATGGATACAATCCAAAATAGGGCATTTTTTACCATTTTGTGTGTTTTATAGGCTATAGGAGGTTTCAATGGATTAAATAAAGTTTGGGTGGAATATTAGGAATTTTAATAACTAAATATTATAATTTTATTCCAATAAAAAACTCATAGATTTCTAAACTAGGTGTTTCATCTCAGCCGTTCAAAATTGGCCTAGTGGATATGCTAGTGAATAAGGTGGAAAACTTCAAGTGAAGTGATTTTAAGGTGTAATTTATGATTATAATGACATGGAGGGTCTTAAAAGGTGTCATAAACTACCTCCCAAGTATTTTTATGGAGAAATTATGCCTTTTGGGAAGCCAACTATGTAGGGTGCATGAAGGAAGTGTTTTTTAGATTACATATGATGATGGTTCACTTCCAGATGATTCCAAAATACCAAGATTATAACCAATGCATGGAGAGGAATTTATAAAATCCTACCCCTTAATTCCAATCATTTTAAATTTTCCTAGTTAGCTATGAGGTGTTCAAGAAGTTCATATCATGAAGGCAGTTCTTTTGAGCCAATTAAGAGGATTATATGCCACTTTGTAAGAGTTTAATGACTTGGATATCCACTTGTTATTTAGGACCTTGAATGGTTCATCCCAAACCATTATCTCATAAAATTTAACTTATTTTATCATATTGAAAAGTTTCCTTTTGACCCTTGTACTTCTCTCTTCTCCTCTCTCTCTCAGGTTCTATAAGAACTAGCCATTTTGGCCATTGTAACTTATGTTCCTCTTGATTATGGTGAAGACATGCTCATTTGCATACCATTTGATAAATAATACTATTTATTTTTACCTCTTCCATGATTTTTCATAGTGTGTTTAATTGGATGATGAGCCTTGTTTAGTGAAAACTATGGATTCCTTGGCATGTAATATCATTCTTTCACCTATTTATAGCTTCTTCTTATAGAACATGTGAAGTGTTCTAGGAGATGTTTAGGTTTGAGTGAGTTAGTATATTCACTAGTGCCATTAAATTCCTCTTATCTAGTCCTCCTATCCTAAGGCATTCATCCATAACCTCATAATGTAACATTGATGTGAGGAGACATAGATCAAAGAAATGTATGCTTAGTTTGTCCCTTGATTTCATGTGTAACATGCAGCTAGTTGTAAGTCATCATATTATTTGGTGTATCACCCCCCATTAGGATAGTTTGATTTAAATTATCTATCTCCATTTTCACCTCAAAATTTAGGTATATTTTCAATCCAAAGTGGTACATCAAGGGAGTTATCCCTATCTAGAGATTTACCTCATCCTTAAGCTACCCACAAGCCTAGAGGTGTTTCCATTGTGCCACTTGGATGATGAGATTAATAATATCCTTAAAGGGTGTAAATCTAAGTGATAATATTTTTTTGGCATGCCCAATGGGACTCTTGATCCAAGAGGTTGAAATATTTTTGGTATTGTCTTTCAACAATCAACCTTTTGAGGCATTTATCCAAGCATCAATGGTGACTCTAAATTTATATCAGCTGGTCATGTAGCCCAAGTTATCTTTTGAAGATTATTGGTAATATATTTCTTTATGTTCTTGATTTCAATGAGGTTTCATATCTAATTTTGGTGTTGAGTTCTTTTTTGCTCAATTTGGTGAGACATTTCAAGCTTGTGTCATTCCCTATCAACAAGAGCAAGTTCTCAATTATCCTTAGTGTGATCCTTACATGTCTTTTTATGATCCATGTCAACTCCCACATGGCCATTATCATCTTTCTCATGATTCTTACCAGTCTTATAGTCATCCTCCTCAATGTCTTGATCCCCCTAGTCAACCTAAACACTTCTCGACTCAATCCATTTCCACCTTCAAGAAGATACTCTTGGGATATAAGAAGTACATGTTGGAGCTTGATACTCTAAGGGGATGTGTTTAATAGGTTCCTATTCATATTATTCATAAAGTGAGATATGCATTAGAGTCAGTCAAAAGAGAGTGGGTACCTATTGAGAGAGCTAATTGGCAAAGGCTCACAAGTGAGATGCTTGATGCGAGTGGCTTAGTTTCTTCCTTTGAGGATAGGCTAAGAATTCATGAAAGGAAACCTCACAAAACCTATCAGCATTCATATCCACTTCCCCAAGGTTCCTATCATCCATATTTGATCCCTACTCATGAGGTCAATCAAGATAACCAAAGTTATCCTTCTCCCAATCAGTTGGAAGAGAGAGTAGAAAGGAGAAACCTTGTGTTTGAAGCTAATCTTGATAGGAAAATTGAGATAGATAAAATTAACATACATAATTCCATCTCAAGTGAAAAAAAATTGGAATTCAATCCCTCATTTCCCTCTCCCATTACATCCTAACCTCAAGAAAAGACCTTTAGATATGAGATTCCAAGTTGGAGACAAGGTACAGAGTCCAAGCTTGAGGAGGTCCCGAGTTTATTGAATACTTCACCCACTCCTCAAGTTGAATCACCACCTAAATAAAAGACTCATAATCCTAACATCCTAAGCTGGAATAAGATATTAGATTCATGGGGAAAGAAATAAGGGAAAAGTCTTGATAAGGAGTGTGAAGTTGAGAATGAATTTGGTCCTTTGCAAGTCCCTCCCACCTTTACTCAAGAAGATTCTTGTGTTCCATTTCAATCCTCTTGTAATATTCATCCTCATGATGATGCATATGAACTTCAAGAGAGACTTTTCCAAGAGACTCTATCCAAGTAGATTGAAGAGTTAGAGGCAAGGATGAAATTGCTAAGTCAAGGTGTGATGGAAGGTTTAAGCCCAAAAGAAGATCATATGCCTAAACACACCCTATCCACCCTTTCTCAAGAGAGTCCTCAAGATGAATTAGATGTAAATGAAATGATTGGAAAGTGGAAGGAAGAAAATAAAGTTGTTTTATCCCAAGGTCTACCAGTGGAAGGAAGAAAATAAAGTTGTTTTATCCCAAGGTCTACCTCCCCTTCCTCAAGAGCTTCCAAAAGAACCCCCTAAATTTCACTCTCAATCTGATTTTGAGTTTTATGTGCCACCTCCACCAACTAGTTCATCTTTTACTCACCCCATAACCCTTTGTATTGATGGACCTATGGTATGGGTACCTAAAGAGGATTAGTTGGTTGATAATGAAATAGAAGTCTTGCTTGAATAAAGCATACCTCCTTGGTATCCTCATTGGGTTGTGTCACATGATTTCAAAATGCCTAGTCTTGGCATCACCATGAAAGAGAAGGAGATGGAGGATCTTGCAACCCTTGAAGAAGACTCTACATATAATCAAAAAAAATTGGATGACCATCTCAAGTATGAATATGAATGTTTTATTATGTATGGAGAATAATTTCAAGTCTTTCCCCAAGAGGTTACAGCCCTAGAAAAAAAAATTGAGACCAATGTGCAAGATGTTATTCTTGAAGACAACCCAATACCTCAACCTGATATTGAATCACCATCAGATGCATTAGATCTTGAAGAAAACTAGCTTGATGACATCATACATCAAGAAGAGAAGATTGAAGAGGTAGTGGTTTTATATGATAAAGAGGACAAGGATGATTGACAGTTGTAAATTAAGTTATTTCAAGAGATTGAAGAGTTTTGACAAGTTGAATGATAAGGTGAAGAAATAATATTCCATGGAGTACAATGATCAATATTAAATAAAGTATGAAAATCTCCTTGATGATCTAGAAGAGATTGCAGATAAGAAGAAACCCAATCTTATTGAGAGCCCTATGGAAATCAAGAATGAGGTTGTAATGAAAGATCCACATGAGAAGGTTGAGGATATTTGGATGGAAGAAGAGTTAATTTATATAGATAGCCTATTTGAATTTTCCTAGGTTTTAATGAACATCATGGCAATGAAGTTGGCAAACATCATGAAAAATTCAAAGGCATCAATGTCAAGGATCAAAAGGCTGTGTCTCACTAAATCCTTCACATCATGAAGTAAGAAGACTTTAAAACTTCTTCTTTGATCCAAGAGGAAGTTCTCATCTCAGGTTAGTGTTTGAGTTAGTTTGTTCAATTTAATGTGTGTTTTCCATAAGTGCTTATGAAGCACATGTGTGTTTGCTTTGTTTGGTATGTATCCTTTATTTTGTGTGGTTGAGGTAGTTAGGTGGTCTTGTCTTGATCAAATCCTTATGGTCAATAGTCAAAGATTTTTCTTATTTGTCTCAGTATTTAGATGACTCCCTAATCCAAATGGACTGTTAAGGCTACTATTCTAGTTAGTATAGCAAGCATACTACCTTTATCAGTCACCAATTTGTTGGCCAAATTTGACTTGTAGGTCAAATTGGGGCACCCCTAGGTAAAAACATGGATTTTATATGTTTTAGGGATATAATACATATGTTAAAATGTGTTTTATAAGTCAATTAACGTCATTTAATGTTATACTAGCCTCAGTCCTTAGTAGTTTTAGTTCTTTTAGTCATTTTAGGTCATTTTGAGGTCATAAAAAGGGTATTTAATGAGTTGTATGGATTTATTGTGAAGTTTAAAGTTCCAAAATATTATTTCACATCCCATGTGTCCTAATATGTCTTAATAAATTTACATAACTAAAATTTGGTAGGTTCTTCAGAAGAAAGGGTAGTTTTCTTGAGGAAAAGGGGGATTTTAGCACTTGTATGGCTCATGGGGAAGTGTGCCACGTGGTAAAAGTTTATGGAATACCCAATAATATTCCTCACACTCATATAAATACTTTAAATGCTTCTAAAGTGTCAAAATTGTTCCAAAACCATTATGCTCCATCTTTACCCTTCTTGGCAAGCAAAAGTAGTCTTTAGGTTTATACTTGGTATGACCAACAGAAGAGGTTTTAGATTGAATACTTTTGGGAATTTTAATTAAACTCAAATACATTTAATTCCATATAAATATTTTGAATAATGGTGCCCTGTAATTCATGAACCATCTTCATGAAGTTGATTATACTTTTTTGATAGTTATTTCATGCAACCCATAGGTTTTGCTCCATTTTTATCAAATCCATACAAATAAGTTGGTGATTTTGACTCCAAAGGATGTTTTACAGATTATAATATTCTCTCCACACTTATTTTTATGTTTCATGGTGTTTTTATGGGTAATTTAGTCTATGTTTAAAGGAAGGTACCACTATGTGCAATCTTAGTCAATTTTCCACTTATAGAAGGTTGAATTCCATACAGTGGCTTCTATGTGAATAGGATATGGTGTATTTTCATGTATAAATGCCTTATTTATCACCTCCATTCATGTTTTGATCTCATTATATCATTCTTGGATCAATATTGTAGTCCACTATCATACTCAGTCAACTTCTTGCTCATTCTTACTTACAGTCATAGGAGATCACATGTGTGGACATGTTTAGCATGATTCATGGAAATTTAATATAAATATAATGAATTTTAATATTTTTTCACCTCAATAGAATCAAACAATAACCTCCACTTAGCATCAGAAAGGACTGTGGTAGTCATGTAGCATACTTTCACCTAATTTGCCATGAATATGTTTACCTACAGGTGTTTGGAGGATAAATTCACATTGAATGGGATGTGTTGATACTTGTCTCATAATATCATAAATTTGAGGATTCCATTTTCAATCTTTTAAATAGGTTTACAACTCACTACAGGATTATATTTCTTGTTCACTATTTGATATTTATTTACTGCCTATGTATATGTAAATATTCACCTACATGTGGTACCACAGAGGGTTAAATGACCTTTTTGATGTGATGAAATAAGTGTTTTAACCTTGATTGAGGCCATAGTTATTTTAAAACATCATTTCATATGTTTTTTAATGGATAGGTTGATGGACAAAGAAATGGAAACCTTCAAAGGACCAAATGACTAATTCAAGGACCTAACTCCCTAAAAGTACAAAATAGAGGTCCAGGGGTATATTGTGAGTATCTTATGACAAGGTTTCAAAAAAATTTAAATAATATTGATTAATTTAATTTGAATCCTTAATCTAGGATAAGGACTTGGCAAATTTTGAGGGGTAGATGAGGAATGGAAGTTGTTTTTTGAAGATGCTCTGAGAACAGTCATTGTTATCTACATGATTTTGAGTTTTGAGCAAATTTTGTTTCAAAATTGGTATTAAACCACACCATCAAGGTCAAGTACTTCCAAATGGTAAATTTGACACTCATGATCTAAAATACTATCAAGAGATGATGACAATTGGTGTCATGTTCCTCATATGCACCTACAATTTGTACAAGCATTTTTAACATCCACCTACAGTAGGGTATGCAACCAATGACGTTAACTTGATGTTTAGATGGTGTATTAAGACATAAAAGGTAAATATAAATATTATAAAAACACCAAATGGATTTAAATATTCATGTAAGGTATTAAATCATCTTTACCAAGCTCAGTTTCATCCCATAAGCACCTACAAGAATAGAAAAGTAGGGTTTCTTAGTCAAAGGTAGGGAGGACTCAATTTGTGAGTTCAAGGTGCTTGTAAATCCATTAGAAGAATGTGTAATGATTAAATAAGTTTTTTAAAACCTTCCTTAGATCCATGATGACCTTTATAAATTTTTGTATGTGTGTAACAAGCCTACATAGGGTTTTCCAAACCAATTTGCACCTACAGCCAACTATGTTTGATTGTGTTGACAGTGAGCTAGAGAAAGAGGTTCCTTGTTGATTGGCTAAGTCCAGACATGAATGGAAGTCCAAAAAAGTGTAATATGGACCAAAAGAGCTATATAAAGGTTTAAAACTTTTATTCTAATCTTCAATAATGAAGGTAAATATAGATATTATAAAAATACTAAATGGAGTTAAATATTCATGTAAGTTATTAAATCATCTTTACCAAGCTCAAGTTCACCCCATAATCACCTACAGGAATAGAAAAGTAGGGTTTCTCAGACAAAGGCAAGGAGGACTCAATTTGTGAGTTCAAGGTGCTTCTAAAGCCATTAGAAGAATTTGTAATGATTAAATAAGTTTTTTAAAACCTTCCTCATATCCATGATGACCTCTATAAATTTTTGTATGTGTGTAACAAGCCTACGTAGGGTTTTCCAAACCAATTTGCACCTACAGCCAACTATGTTTGATTGTGTTGACAGTGAGCTAGAGAAAGAGGTTCCTTGTTGATTGGCTAAGTCCAAACATGAATGTAAGTCCAAAAAAGTGTAATATGGACCAAAGGAAATATATAAATGTTTAAAACTTTTATTCTAATCTTTACTCATGAAGATATCCTACAGGTGTTCCTCCAAAAGGTAGAACACATTCAGTCATGATAAAACCCAGTCTTGAGGATGCAAGGTTTATGAAGGGTATGAAGGGTTAAAATGGTAAATGGAATTGTAACACTATAATATTTATCATGATAGTATATATCCTTTTTTAAATATAATACAATCATATATAATCCCTTTTAAATGCAATACACAGTCCACTTTGGAAATTCCTGCACACAGTCCTTGTGCATAGAAACTAGTCTTGGAACTTGAAGCTTTGGATGGTTAAATGACCTAAAAATGGGATATGTTTTTGTGTATATATTATATAATACATTAATAATATCCTAATATAATCATATTTCTTAATAAAATAGTGGAATTATCCCCTTTTTCTCAGATAGGGGGTACTTCCCCTCATGCATACACAGGTAGTTTTGAGGGATGAGAGATGAAAGATGGACCAAAATTTGGAGATACATTACAAGGAGTTATTTTAAGTTTAAATAAATATATTAAATAATTATAAACCATGAAAAGTATTATTAAACCATACAGGGTGTCCCAGACCATCGGGTTTGCAAGCAAGCCTAGTAGGCAGAATTAAGGCCTAGAAGCCAAAAGGAGAACCACTTCCATTTATAACATGAGATATGACTTAAACCTTATTTTATAATGTCTATGTGATGGTTTTAGATATTTTTTATCTATTTTTATGAATTTAATAAATAAAAAAGAGTCATTTTGGGCTTAAACTTGTAGATAGGCATATTAGGCATGGTTAGGCCTAATGTTCAAATGAAGAGTCATTTACACTTTTAAATTTAAACATTCATTTAAACCTATATAACATGTTTATATTATGATATATATGTTTTAAATCCTTAAAATTGTAGATAAAACATTAAGAAGGCCATTTTTTGACTCAAGGATAAACTTGGGCCTGTTGGAATAGAGGAAAGAGCTCGATAGGAGAGTTTCAGCTGCTCATATCATACTTGACACTATGAATAGATGAAAAAGGAGTTTATATATATTATTAGGGGTCATAAGGATCATCCTTATGTAATTTATTGACAACTTAAATAATAGGTTTTTATGAATGAAGCTTAAGAGGTCAAAATAGGTTTAAACCCTTGTAAACCCTCAATCAAGACCAATTTGGAGAAATGGAGTTGGATAGCTGATATAATGGAATTTATTGACCATGAAACATATTATACCTTTAAAATTTCTCCATAAATATACTCCCAATTCTTTTTGGTTGTATAGACTTGTATGAATAGGGTGCAAAATAAGGCATGTTTTACAATTTTGTGTGTTTTGTTGGATATAGGAGGTTTCAAGGGATGCAATCAAGTTTGGGTGGAAAATTAGGACTTTTAATAACTCCATATGGTCATTTAATTCCAATAAAAAACTCTTAATTATCCAAACTAGGTGCTTCATCTTAGCCAGTCAAAACTAGCCTATTGGGCATGCTAGTGAAGAGGGTGTAAAACCTCAAGTGAGGTGATTTTGAGGTGTCTTTGATGCTTATAAGTCCATTGAGGTTTTTTAAAGGTTTCATCCACTCCCTAATAATTATTTTTATTTAAAACATTATGCCTTTTGGGAATCCAAGTGTGCAGGGTGCATGAAGGAAGAATTTTTTGGACTGCAGATGATGATGGCTCACTTCTAGATGATTCTAAAAGACCAGGAATAAAACCAATGCATGGATAGGAATGTATGAAATCTTCCCCATTAATTCCAATAATTTTAAATATTCCTAGTCAGTTATGATCCATTTATAATCTTAAATCATGAAGGCAGTTTTTTCGATCCAGTTAAGAGGATTTTATGCCACTTTATAAGAGTTTGATGAGTTGGATAGCCACTTATTTTTGACCTTACATGGTTCATCCCAAATCCTTATCTAATTCAAAATTAACTGATCTTCTCAGGTTTAAAATTTTCCTTGTGACCTTTGGACTTCTCTCTTCTCCTCTCTCTCTCAAGTTCTATAAGAACTAGCCATTTTAGCCATAGTAACTTATGCTCCTCTTGAGTATGGTGAAGCCCTACTCATTTGCATACCATTTGATCAATAATAATACTTATTTTTACCTCTTACATGACTATTCATAGTTTATTAAATTTGATTATCAATATTTCTTAGTGAAAACTATGGATTCCTTTACAGGTTATTTCATTCTTTCACCTATTTGTAACCTCTTCTTGCAAGGCATGTGAGGTGTTCTAGGAGATGTCCATGTTTGAGTGAGTTAGTCTATTCACTAGTGATATACAATGCCTCTTAAATATTCCTCCTATCCTAAGTCATTCATCCATAACCTCATAATGTAACATTGATGTGAGGAGACATAGATTGAAGAAGTATATGTTCAGTTTGTCCCTTGATTTCATGTGTAACATGCAGCTGGTTGGAAGTCGTCATCTTATTTGGTGTATCATCCCCACCTTAGGATAGTTTTATTTAATTTATCTCTTGATTTTTTCACCCCCAAAGTTATATATAGTTTTAATCTAAAGTGGTACATCAAGGGAGCTAGCCCTATCTAGAGATTCACCTCATCCTCAAGCTATCCACAAGGCTAGAGGTGTTTCCATTGTGCCACTTGGATGAAGAGAGCTTAGGCATCTCCTCAAAGGTTTAAAATCCAAGTGACAATAATTATCTATCTCTTGACTTTGTATGGGTATATGATAATATTTCTCATAAAAGATTGGGATAGTATAATTAGGAGTCATGGTCCAAGAAGGCCTCCAAGATGGAATAGTCTTTGGATCTTGAGGAAGGGTGAATAGAGTTGGGATAGACATAGGTTTATCTTGTGGAATAAATGTCTTCCAACTTAGAATATTTGGGATATTAGACTCAATATTATATTCATTGAGCTTCTTTTAATGTTATATTATAGTTTGGAGGAGATTTGGAGTAAAGGAAGGTTGACTTGGGAAAGGAGAAGGTACATAAGACTGACTAAATTGTGTTTTCAGTTGCTCCCATCTCATTATCCTATATTATTATAAGTGTATAAACTTATTAACCTCTATATTTTCATTTATTGGATGATCCTCCTTCTCAGCACTTACCTACACTCTCTAAAAGCCTTGTAAGATATCTTTCACCTCTTTAATGGGATAGATATGAGAAGCTACACCATGTTATACTTCTCTATCAGTCCTTGTCATTATACCTACAAGGTCTAACATGACTTGTTTAAATCTAAGTAAAATTGAAGAAGGAGTAGCATAAATTTGAGAAGGTTAATTAGAGAGATAGGTGGGTTGTTTGTAAACATGGTATCTAGTTATTTGAGGGCTAACAGAGGATAAACCATGAACAACATTAATTTGACAAGACTGATATGAAGGTACACAAGAAGCATTTTGATCAAATGAGAAATGAAACATACAAATTGTATATTTTTGAGGTACTTGGACTACTTATACCTACTAGGATTCACTTGGAGTCATCATTGGTGCTTGTGTTATTGCCTCTAAATGTTGATTTACCTTCAATAGATGATAATCATGTCCCATCAGGTCTACTAAAACTATTATAGCTCAAATTTTCACCATTTAGAGGGTGATTAATCCCTTTCAACTTGAGATATGTAATTTTATTAGTCTTAGGTTGTGGGTGACCTTGAAATGGACTAAACCTCTCGATTATAAGGATAATTCCCCTTAATGTATTCGTTAAGCTCTCAATTCTAAACAACTAGATTGTAAAGGAAAAGGGAGAGAAAAGACATGAAATAAAACTAAGGAGGTGATACACCAAATCAACACCCTCCACTTGACTATCATGCACTAAGAACATGGATTAGGCCTAAATTTGATCACACTTCTCAAACAAGGACCTTCAAGCATGAGTGTTTTAACATAGAGGTTATAGATAATGCATTGAATAAGAGGGTTGGTCAAGAGGTATAATTAATTCACAATTAATAAAATCCACTTTTAATACATGCATAACTATATCAAACTCACCATGTGACTTGAAATAAGATAATCTATTTGCAAATAGGTAGGAGAGAACAAATGAGAGGGAGTACAATCACTACTACTAGCATTCATCAAAAACCACATAAGTAAACTAGTTACAAGCATGTGAGGAGGTAAGAATAAGATTAATAAATTATTTCAATGCATATTACAAGTGTTTAGTTGATCATGGCTTCATCATACTCATCCAAAGTATCCTTATAAAGCCAAACAAGGCTACATGAATAGAGAATGAGAGGAGAGAGAGAAGTGACATAGGAGAGAGTCATTTACAAGTGTCAATCACTCATGGTAAGAGTTAAAATCAAGAATTAAGTTATATAATAGTCTCATAATGTCTTCAATTACATGTGTTTCTTTCTTGATGATGTTTCCTTTCCAAATGGCATAGGGGTTTCTCTATTTGCTTGACACATTTGTCTTCTTCTTCAAATTGTTATCCTCTTGGATTGGAAGGTGAAAAGTGGCATTACTTGGTCATAAAATCACCTTTAATTTCCCATTTATATTTTTATTGACACTTTTCATCTACTTATGAGTTTTCTTATACTGACATTAGAATAATGATAATATTTTCTTAGGTGTCTGCAAGCCCATCAATCTCACTATGCCTCTCTTGATCAAAAGCCTCAAATCTTACTTCTATCCTCATGAATGAAACCTATGTTAATGAAATACCTCTATCAATCTTAGAAAACTTATATCAACCACATATGTTTCTTCAAACACTCTTAAAGACTTCATCTTACACTTAAATCCCATACTTGTCTTCAATTCCTTGTAGTCCTAAAAACATACAAAGATCCTTGTGTAAAACATTCTACAAATTATCCTAGAAAAATAATAAAATATTTTATTACCCACTATTCTCTTCCTAATATATATAAAGTTTCATGACTAGATACTAAGTGTAAGTGTACTTACTTCACCTATTTTTGTCTCTAATTAGCCCTCAATTGGGTCTTTAGGCCTAGAAACTAAGATTTTATTATAATAAATATTCACACGTATGAAATTATAATTAAACATTTGATTCACTTTTAATACCTCCTATTCATGATTCATTTCAATTTTGAGGTTCTATAACTTTGTATGCATATGCGAACCAAGAAATGGCCAAAACCCTAGCCTAGGTGTATGTTCAAGCTTGAGAGGTAATTAGAGTGGTTTATCAAGAAATTAAATGTTAAAATTCTTGATTATGGTTTTTTATTTCATGTACCATCATAATAAAATTCAATACCTTGAAAGTAAGATCTCCAAAGATTACTCCCAAGTTTGCAGATAAGCTTCTTGGATAATAAAATAGTGCAGTCACCCATTTAACTTAAGATAGTGACTGATTATCCTCTATATCATCTTGAAATTAATAAATAAAATTATTTAAATGACTATATAATATCTTTAGGGGTTAATAATACCTTATTATTTTATTTAGAGGCCATCCTCCATCTTCTCAGCTTTCAAATAGACCTATAACCACACCTTTTGGGCCTTTTTCCATACATTGTACCTTACACATGCTAACCAACGGTTTGAGTGAATGATCAAGATAGTTAGTAATGTTGATCAAATAATTTCAAGGTTAATATAATCCATTTTAATCATATATGAGACTAATTTTTCCCATCGATTCACTAGAGAGGTTTATTGGCAGCCTATGAGTGTCTTAGACTCTTAAGGATTATTTATAGAGCTAAGACCCTTAATGAACATGAATATGCCATAGATAATTAGTGCATAGGGGTGGGATTTTATTATTAATATATAAAGTTACCATTCATATCCTCATGCAATATTTGAGCATCTCAAATTGCTCCTCTCGAGTTGGCAGACTATGTTTAGTGAGGTCGAGAGAGAATTTTGGCTTGATGATGTTATCTTGGTGCTTGGTTGATGCAAGAGCATCCTAAAAAGTATGAAATTTTGGTCATTAAATTTAGTATTAAGGGTTTTATTTAGTGTGTTTAGTTTCAATGATTATTTCTTGAGGCATTAAGAGCTTGCATTAAGTCATATAGGTCCTTTGGAGGTTTCCCTCCAAAATTTAAAGTTTGAATTTTTTAATGAAATTATACAACATAAGATAATTTGTAAGATTTTATGTAATTTGAAAGATATTAATGTTTTTTTACACATATTTTATGTGTCATATATGTTTATAGGAGGTCTAAATTAAGTGGGAGGTCATTTATGATTTCACAATTGCTAGATAAGCCCAATAAGACATTTTGTTAAATTTAGACTAGGAAAATTATAGAGCATCCAGACCAAATTTGGTTAGTCCCAAGATTAGTATTATTATAAAAATATATATATAATCATTTATAATAATAACATGGAGGTGATAAAAAGCATAAAGAGGCATAAAAGGACCAAATTTAGACCATACTGGGCAGAGTTGACAGTCTATAATGATAGAATAGGGGTTTGTATAGTAGAGAGGAGTCATTTTATTATGGAATAAATGTGTGTTGTTGATTAATTTATTATTTTCACAAATTTACTGTATGTGTGAATTTTAACCAATTTTAATTTAAGTAATTTTGTTCTCAAATCCACATTCGTGTTGTTGAAACTTCATCATACCCTATTTCTACAAACATAGAGTCAAACACAATCAATTAGAAAAATGTATAAACATTAATATGGACTTGGTTGAATAACTATATAATTAAAAATATTTTTCTTAATTTTTATGAGAGGTGTTATATAGTGAAAATAGGTTTTAGAGTGTATGAACAATCCTCTTGAGTCATTCAAATCTTGTGTAGATAGTAGAAACCCTAAACCAGGGTTTTCAAAACAAAAAGGATTATAATTTGCAAATGAACCTATGAAATTGATTGAAATTTTTAGAGTATTAACTTAAAGGAATTTTAAAAATAATCCAAACATTTAAAATTTAAGTGGCTCTCTGAAACTCATGATATAGCTGATTGAGTTCTAAAAACCTATAGGTCATCACTGAGGAAGTTATAGAAAGTGAAACTTTGATCATTTTGTCTTGTCATTTAGCTCCAAACCTGGTGAGAAGGGTTGTTGAATTTTTTTGAGATTTTTTTAATACTTATACAAGGTTATTAATTCATTATTTGGTTATCTTGAATCAAAAATTAGACAAGTGTGTAGTTTAGGACTATTTAGGCCAAAAACACCAACACATCTATTGAGTCTAATTCCTTGAGAAACCAATAAATTAAATCAGTTTATCCTCTCCATTGATAGTATAAAAATGTCTCTAATAATCCATCTAAGAACTCTATGATTATTTTATAATAATTATGTCTCTTTCAAATCAAAATAGGCTCAAGATCAATATGGTAGTAGAACATGATTTAGGCAAGTTCTCTTGATCAGTGGTGACTTGGTCAGTATTTTGGACTTGTATAGTCATCTAATAATATCCGCTATAAATTTTTTATGCATATCATTTTTTCTTAAACCAAACCATTCCTTTAATTTTTTGTTAGCTATGAATTTTTGCAGGACTATACTTGAGACAAGATAGTTGTAGGTACTCATCAGGATAAGATAGAATAAAGAGATCTAGGCCTATGTCTCATGGAGTTTAGAGTCTTAACCTCATATACAGGTGTATATGATAAATGGTTAACATTATAAACTATATAAATATAAGGTTTTCAATTTTAATTTGGTTGTAGACCTTGCAGGACAGAATTAGGTCTAATAGGCTTATTTACAGGTCTGAGATGTAATTTGAGTTTGGAGTGTTGAAATTACTTCGTGACTTGAAGGACATAAAGTATACTGAGTCAAATCATTGATAAACCCCTTATAAATCTATTAAAATGTTCACTTTAATGTTTTAGGATATAAATAAGAATCTCGTTCAAGGTAAAACATTATTTTGAAGATAGTAATTTGTTTTATGTCAATGTGAAGGTATCTTTTTGACAAGTTCAGAAATTCAAGTATTTGGAAGATTCAAGTACTAATATTAGATCATTGTTATTTTAAGACCAATATTGAAAAGGAGATTTTTATGAAAGGTCAAGATATTGTCAAGCTAAAAAGAGGTCTAGTTTACAAACAATGAATCAAAGGTATTGTGTAGACTTTAAAAGTTAAGAGATAGTAAGTGGACCACTTATTTGGACATCATTGGTTCAAGTTGTAAATGGTATTTTAGTTATATAACACCTCTCACCTTGTCTTAATATGCTTTTATAATGCATTTTTTTCCCTCAAAAGTCTTGGAGCATGGTCTAAACCATGCCTAGAGTTTGTAAGCTAATTGACAAATTGACTATAGAAGCATGTTCCTTGATATTTGACTCTAGTATAGGTATGTTCATCACTTCCCTAAACTTCACCATGATCCCTCACTTATTCTAGAGCCTCTAAAATCCAATTTACATGCAAGTTTTCATATGGACTTTGACATTTGAAGACAAACCTAAATTTTCATTAGGCATGTAGATGCTTAGGCTTGCATGACTATAGGTATTAAGGTAGATCTATTAGAGTTTAAGAGTGAGTATATAACTCACTATTATCCATTTATCCATATCACACACATTCCCATACTATATTAATATAGCTCCCAATTTCATTTAGCCCTTTAACCTCATCTTCCAAGCAAGATTAATTTTATTTCATGTGAAAAAGAAACCTAAAGGTCTGTAGACTTGTAAGTCTACTTTTTGTCATTTTAGGCTCTTTTACCATACATTTGGGCTATCATATCACTAAAAATAATTTTCCGTTGCCTCATAACCTACCTCATGAGGTTACGACCCTCATATTTGATAGGCAATGCAACATTTGTCACCTTTTCTATTCACCTTTGTGTAGGCAGGTTTATAACACAGTCTCAAACCTAGAATGACAATAGGCTTACTTTGATGAGTTGATGATGAGATTACCAAATTGTTTGAGTTATTATATAGGTATTATATGACCTTTAAATCCATATAAAACCACTTAAATCTCATTGATTTTTTTTATTTTTCCCATTAAAGACATATTTTAGTGAGCAGACTTGTGAGTGGTTACATGAACCTGTGAATTACCATGGTCTCTAAAGTGAATTTTGATGGGATTGAATAATTTGAGAATAGTTTAAGATACCTTTTTAATAAAATATATACTTATCCATTGTATGGACATGCCAAAATATTCTTTTGTCTTCTCAAGAACCCTTTCAAATCTAAAACCCATGTTCACATTATTATACTTTGTCAAGGAGGCTATGCTACAGTGGATTAGTTTAAACACAATACCTTGCAAGGTGAATAAACATGAATTATTTGAAATAAAAGGTTTGATATGCTTGATAGAATCAATTTGATAGATGTCTAAAAATGAATACATAGAAAACCAACTCAACTACGCTTGCAACTACATGTTACTTTGATCTATGCAAAAATGTAGGTCACCATTATGTTGAGAAGATTGTGGGTGTAGAGTAGGAATGGATAAATATTTAGTGGAACTATAGAGCATTTAATGCAGTGAAAAAATGGTGTGATATCTCTATCCACATATTTTCAACTGTTAAGAACCCTAGAGCATCAAGAGACCCTAATCTTTAGCCTAAAAATTGTAAAAAAGTGGAGGTTTCCTATATTATTGATCTCACACATGCTAAATTAGAGATAGATAATCATGTGGAATGGTTTTACATACCCTCTAAACCCTCTCCAATTACATTCATGATTCTAAATAGCGTCAAACTATCATCTCAAGGAGAAAAATTGAGCATATGGGGTTTATGTAGGGTTTTAAACCACCTAATGATCTTAGTGATTGTTCATAAAGGAGAGGTCACCAATATGAGAACTATGACAATGTATTTTAAGGCAATTAGGACCCCTACATCTAAAACTAGCTTCTACAAGCTTGCTAAGGAGCTGATGGAAGAAAGGAAGTATTTTATGTCTTATTTGGACCTATATCTACATTCCAGACTTGGATTTGACCTAGTGAAGATGAAACTACATCACTTAAACCATTTTAACTTGAAAATAAGCCTTCTTAATCCATACAAGTGCCTATAATTGCTTACAAAAGAGTGATTTACTCTCTCTAGTATGTTGAACCAGCAAAACTGACTATGACCTAAATTTTACTAACATTCATAACATATATGTATGTTATAAATCTCCTTTATTCTTTTAAAAATGTGTTTGTATGTATAATTCATCATATTAGTTCAAAAAAAGGCTTGAAATGCCTTGAGATGCATTAACAAGTATAATAGAGACTAATGCATGTTTGATGGCCTCATGAAGTGAACATAGAGATGTATAGGACCATGTTTGACTTTAACTGACCTCGTCACCATTGGCCTTAATGACTCATGCAAGAAGGAAACCTTGGGAAGGCTTAGATCGATCACAATGAAAACCTTAACTTTGTCAAAAACCTTAACAAATGCTAAATTACCTTAACTTCCTAAAACAAGGATTAAGACTCTTCAACAAGGTAACAAGGCAATGGGAAGACTTGAAAATTAACACGTCATGACACAGGCCTAAGACTCTCTAAACTAACATTGATGGCTCTATAAACACATGAGGAATTTAAAACCTTAAACAATGCTAAACAAGGTTCCTATTGACCATTTGAAGATCATTGCAAGACTGAGATGGCTATCAACAAAGATAAAATGAGCAATAGAACAAGTTTTTTGTGAACCCTCTAATGATAGCCAAAATTTGGCTAGTAGTCAATAAACTACATCAACCTAGGTTAATCTAATTATAACTAAAAGGTAATATTATGCATAACTATATCAACCTAATTTGATATAATTTTCTATATTTTTATTGTATAGTTAACTTCATTAGGCCATCAAAATCAATTATGTATCTCAAAATTTACATTTTGTCAAAATTAATTTTACTTAATCAACTATATCAACCCATTTGGCATAGTTATAATTTTATTTTATCTCCCTATCAAACTATATCAACACTAGTCAATATAATTTTGTTTGTAATTTTTGTTAGTAAACTTTATTGACCTTGTTCAGTCTAGTTTAATATGCCTATTTTTAACTATCTTCACACAGATCATGTTAACCAATGTCGATACAATTATGTACTATCTGAACAACTACATCAGCTTGTGCCAAGATAACTTTGTATGTTTCCATTTTTAGCATAAGCAAGACAAATAAAATAATAATAATATTAATTAATCAAACACTTACTTTCAATGTTGGCTACCTATTTTATTTCCATTCATTAAAGTCTATAAATTAATTTTCGACATTGATTTTTAACTTTTATTTTTCACTTTGTTTGGCTTTCCCTAAAAACTGTGTTTCAAAAGTTTTAAAACTTCTTAGTTACTATCGTGAATGGCTATGTGATGTTCTATTTACAGTCATAATCTATTATTTATAGACATCATTGCATGAGGAGCTTGTCCCAATACTCCTAGCCATATTACAAAGCTAAACATGTACTTTAGTTTCCACATGTTATTTGCTATTATAATAGTATTATAGACTATATCAGCCAGTGTCAATACAATTTTGTGTTGTGTATTCCAATTACATCAGCCATTATTGATAGATTTTCCTATGTGTGAATAGACTACATCAAACAAGTTTGATTTAGTCCACTATATTCTTTTGTTTCCTCTATTTATTAGACTATCTTTCCTAGAACTATTTATCTTTAGTACTGTTAAAAAAATTCATCAGATTTAACTTCATTAACCAAGCTTGATATATCTTTATCTATGAATTTTAGTATTTGTAATTACATCGACCAACCTCAATTTAGTGAGTTTTTTTATCAATAATTTTACTTCCCCAGACTTGACTACATCAAACAGGCTCGATACAATCTATCTTTTTTATCTCTATCTATATAACTACATCAACCATGGTCAATATAATATATTTTTATCAAATGGTTCAAAAAATGAACTTCATGCAAATGAATAATAGTTACCAAATTCTCCAAATGCAAAATCAAATCCTTCAAATGGAAATTCAACCTCCCATCATCATGTCTCAACATAATCAAAACTTTGTTCCCCCTCCTCTTCAAGATGCCAATGGGAATATCATTCCTCAAACTCTAATGCATTATAAATGGCTTCAACATATTCAAAATGAACTAGTAGCTCCATTTATTCTATCTATAGATATTTGAAACATTTCCCTACCTATAACATATGATGGAACTAAGGACCCCGTTATTTTTCTCAAATCTTTTTTTAATCTCTACAAAGAATGGGTCCAAACTAATACTTTTTATACTACTAAACTTATTGTCAAAAAATTCATGAGAGATACTTTATAATAGTATAATAAACTCCCCCAACATTCCATCTTCCAACTAGAGGATTTAGTTAATGCTCTAGTTAAATAATTTCAACACAATGATCTTCCAAAAAATAGCCTTAACCACTTCATCAATGTTAAGAAATTACCTATCGAATCTACTCATACCTTCATCAAATGATAGAAATCATTATCTAATAAATCAGATCACAATATGAATGATGACAATCTTTCAAAATCTATTATTTCTCTTAAATTTCCTCTTTATTATAAGGTTAGAATATTTTCCCCTCAAACCTTAGAAGTCATTTTTGACCAAGCTAAAAGACAAGATTTTCCTTATGAATCAATTTGAACCTTTTCATAATCTCATAATGGAATATTTTCAAACTTCCACTAATGCAATCACTATTCCTAACCCCAAATCTAAGTCTCCTACAACCAAAACATGAGCAATCAAATAAGATATTCAAACTCCCTCCCAACCACCCTTAAACATGTCAGAGATTAGGAAGTTATTATCTCAATCTAAACTTTTCATCCATATTAACACAACTCCCCTATCATGGTATGATCCTAAAAAAAATTGTTGATTCCATGTTCATATTGGTCATTTTCATGAGAGATGTCATGAAGTTACAAAAAAAATTATTTTATTCCATGTTAGGATATTCTTTTGATCATGATGTTATGATCAAGATTTGTCATACCAATTATCTTAAAGTTTCCCAAAAGCTAAATTTCTCTAAATCAAACGCTTTAAAATCTCATAAATCTTCTTTTGGTCCCAATACATAACATCCAAATGAAATTTTTTGTGATATTGACGCTAATTATGATCAATATTATATTAATTCTCAATATGTGAATGCATACAAAGTCAATTATCACCGTAAGCCTGCTCACAAGGATCATGTTATAAAAACTAAGAAGCCACTAGGAAAACCTTCTTAAGGATACTATAAATAATTATCCATCATCTTCAAAACCAAGCACTATTGATGAACCACTTCCACAAGTGGACCCTCAAACTACTCCAAAGGTTCTCCTACTTACTCAACCTAAACCTTATCATTACTTTTCTTCTAAACCTTACTGGAATTTCTTAGATGAACTTAATTTTATGCCTTGTAAAATTCATCTCATGGAATTAGTAATAACTTCTCCTTATCATCATAAGTTTCTTATGCAAAAATTATAAGACATTGAAGAACCCCCATCTAATGATTTTGAGTCACCTAATTCAACTTTTGATGTTCCTCCACCCACAAAGGTTCATGCTATCGAAACAATCTCTTCTACCAAACCCTCCATTGAATTTATTAAAGATGACATGATTAATGATGAGATTCTCTTTTAAGCTTATGATCCACCTCTCTTTATCAAAATCTAAATCAATAATCCTTTAATTGATAAATTATTAGTTGATGAAGGTTTTAGCATTATGTTACTTCTCTTTGGTTAATCTAACAACCTAGATACTCCAATTAAAATCTCAGTCAAACTTGACTCAGTGTCATGGATTTGATAAAATTAAAAAAAAACCACTTGGTTGCATTTATCTCCTTCTTACTATCAAACCTAAGACAATTTACACAAAGCTTATGGTTCCTAATGTTCCTTTATCTCACAACATGCTCTTAAGTCATCCATAGACTCATCACATGTGCACTATCGCATCTTATGGTAGTCAATGTATTAAATTCATCCATAATGGAAAATTTTACAATTATGAATCTGATCCTAACCTTTGCAACATCCAAATTCCAAATCCTAAATCTCAATATCACATTCGTATGATTGCTTAGATCAACAGTCCTCTTCCTAAGTTTGTCAACATGAATTCTAGTTTACATGTCACTCTAGCGTATTTAGATGATGATGAACCTAATGAATTGTAAAATAGTTGCAATGTTAGAAAATAAAAACATGTAAAAATAGAAAATTGAACACACACAGATAATAACACATTCAGATTGCTATAGCAATCAGGGAACAAGATTTTTATTAATCTTCTTGATCTTTCTCTTGATCTTGTTCAAATTACAATACTGCCCCATGGGTCTATTAAATAGATTTGTAAACAAACAATAATTAGAAAAGCAAACTCAAGACTAATTTTAGTCTTTACATGCAAACTGCAACTCTAACAGTTTAACTAATTGTTTGTTAACTAACTGCTAGTTAATTACTGCATGCATGGGGAGTGGAGAAATTAACTCCAGTCTCCAACATGCAATAGCACTTGATCACCCCCTATATATCATATTGGCTCCCTCCTTCTCTACTTTCATGATATTGAACCATTCCATTAATTTATGATACTACTGATAGTCCTCCCCCATGAAATACACATGAAGTCTCTTACACAAAAGATGATTTCACTTGTAATGAATATGGGGTAGCTAAAAAATTTCAAGATCCTTTATCCATGTCTCCTCATACTTTTAGTAACATGGGCATATCCACTACATATGTTCCTATTGAAACTGATACATGTGTTATATCTCCATCTTATGATGATACTTACATTATGGCTTAAGCCTAATCATGATATTTAGATGTCATGTATTATTAAAAGACCTTAGAAAAAATACATGCTTTCAATCATGATGTTCATATCATCTAATTTTGAATCATAAACTAAAGGTTGCGTACCATATACCAATTCACCCTTTCTAAATACTCTATTGGAGTCTAAGAAATTGATAAATCTGATATAATTTAACCTACAATCTTTTACTACATCAACCACACCTCAGATCTTCCTGATATAATTCTTTCTAATTCACTACCTACAATAGATTATATCAACCAAATTCATATATTTGATCCTATTTCTATTATTCATAACCATATTAATATAGCCAATAGTGATTCTCCTAATATTTTGATACCAAATTCTATCGGCCAACCTAATGTCATTCAAAATGAACCTCTATCTTTTACTCTTATTCCTGAAATTACTTTACATGTACAAGCTACCCCTATCAGACAAATACATTCTAAATTAGATAAACATAGAAATCACATTATGAATCTTAAAGTAGATGTTTAATACTATGGACCTTTACCCTCCTAGTGACGAAGCTATCTTTGAACTACTCCATGCTCATGAGCCTCAACTCCCATGCAAACATTAAAAACTTGGCCATTTCCAAAAAAAGGCTCCCTATTTTAACAATTTTATCACTAATGTTGATCCTAAAACACACCCTATAACCATGCTTCCTCCCACTTCATATCATTTCCAAGATGTAAATGTTATGTTTATTGAGGAAACTATTGTAATTAATTATGGCACCACACCATTCCTCGACCCATTTTCATCTCTAAAGAACTTGGACTTATAGAGCATGATAATTTTAGCCTGTTCTTCAACAATTACCATGAATATTTTTCATGCTCATACAAATACAATCCAATTAATAACCCTAGCATTGTGTTCCATAATATTATTACCTATATTGATGTAAAACCCATGCGTCAAAATCAACACAAATTTCCTCCTAAAATTTCTACCCTATGTCATAAGGAAATCATCAAAATTTTAGACATTAAGTTCAACAAACTTGTATATTATTTAGAATGGGTCTCCAACATTGTTCTCATTCACAATAAATTCACTATGGTCATTTTCATCTATATCAATTTTCATAATCTTAACTTATCATGTCCAAAAAATAATTTTATTATACCATCAATTGATGCCATTGTTGATTCTACTACCGGCTATGAAATGATACATCTCATTGATAGTTTCTTGGGATATAATCATATTCATATTGCTCTTGAAGATCAACATTAAACTAATTTCACTACTAAATGGGAACCTATTGCTACGTTAAAATTTCCTTTAGTCTTAAAAATTCTAGTGCTACTTATCAACGTGCAATGACCCATATTTTTCATAATCACATTCATAAAATAGTCTAAACTTATGTGGATGATACTATGGTCAAATCCAAAAATCATGAAAATCATCTGCATGACCTTTATATCATCTTTAATCACTTAATCCTTATAAATAAATTTTTGATGTTGCTTTTGGTAAACTCTTAGGCTTCCTAGTCTCTTTATGTGGGATTGATGTCGATCTTGATAAAATCAAAGCTATTATTAACATGCCTATTCCTCATTCAATTCAAGATATATGAACATATGTAGGTAAACTTGGGGTAATCCCATGATTCATTCCTGATATGGATTACCATATCTATTCAATTAACTCACTTATTAAAAAAAGGCATTACTTTGGAATGGATCGATGCATGTCAAAAATCATTTGACAGCATGAAGGAATCATTCATTCATCCTACCACTCTCTAACCACCTTCCAATGACAATCCACTCATTATGTAGACTTCATCTACCCCCATATCATCTATGGAAATGCTTGCTCAACAAGATAAAATAGGTAGAGAATATGTTATATATTACATCAAACATGCTTTAATAGACTATGAGATGCATTATATAAAATTTTCACTCGATTGTCTCTCCATCTATTTCATTGTTTAAAAGTGCCAAAATTACATGCTTTATCAAACCACTTATGCCATTATCCACTTTGATCCCCTTCATCATTTCTTCTCCAAAGCTTTCTTACTTGGAGATAAAATTGGCAAATGGATGGTTCACTTAATGGAATTTGATTTATGAATTATCATGCAGAAATAGTAAAGGGTCAAGTAATCATCGATCAATTTTTTGTTGCCCATATACTAGCTACTAATCACCTTCAAGACACTCTTCCTAATGAATAAATACTTTAAAGTGAAGTTCTTAATCAAGTTATTTCACTTAAATATTATTTTCATAATTTTATCGTTGATCTAGAGGCACAAAATCTTAAATAACCTAACACTTCTATATCTAAACCTAATTCCAAATTCATCATTGAGGAATTACCTAAAATTATAGTTGAATTGCATGAAGATACTTTAAAACTTCATTTTAATGGATCCAGATGTCTTCAAGGAGCTAGGGCAAGTTGTGTCTTAGTTGATCCCCATTGTAAAATCATACCTTTCACCTTTCAATTTAACTTTGATGTCACTAATAACATGGATGAATACAAAGCTCTCATCTTAGAAATGCAAGCAACCATTGATTTAGACATCCCATAGTTGCATTCCCTAGGAGATTCACAACTCATATGCCATCAATTCAATGGTGATTATAAATGAAAAAGTGAAAATATCATTGCATATTATCAAATTTCTACAATTCTTGCTCAAAAATTCAAAAAAATTACCATAGAACCAATTCCTTGAGTACAAAAAGTGATAGTTAAATCCTTTACCTCATCATCTTCTCTCTTTCACCTCATCAAGCACTTTATGATTCATAATTCCTCATCCACATGTAAAAATCACCTTCTTCATTACAATCTAATAATAATTCTCTTATATGTCAGATTGAGGCTCTCACTATTTGACAATGCCCCTGGTACAAAAACATCATCCAGTTCATTGAGCATCATACTTCTCATTTAGAGGTTGAATCTCATAAAAAGACTCAAATTCTAAAGTAAGCTTTCAAATATGTCCTATGATATGACATCCTTTATTATCATAACACTGAAGCACCTTGCTCCATTATGTCACTCAATATAAAGTCCCTTCTCTTATTGACCAAGCACATGGGGGCATTTATGGTGGTCATTATATAAGACACACTACTACTCACAAATTATTATACATAGGACATTTATATCCCACTCTTAAAAAGGATGCCATTACATTAACTAAAAAGTGTAATCCCTACCAACTTCATGATGGTCCATTCACTCTCCTCCAACTGAACTTCAAACCTAGGAATCTTTTTGGCCATTTTCTAAGTGGGGATTAGATCTCATTGGAAAATTACCTTACTCATAAAATGGTCATGTTTTCATCATTATTTCCACCAAATATTTTACCAAATGGGTTAAATTTATGACCCTAGTCAACATTACAAACATCGATATCTCTAACTTCAATCTCAATCAAATCATTTATCGCTTCACCACACCATTCTTTTTTAAAATGGTGAGAACTTTAAAAATAAAGATATGAAAAAAAAAATGTGAAAAAATTAAAATCATGCACAAATTTTCCACACCTTATCATCCTTAGTGTAATGGTCAAGCTAAAGCCACTAATAAAATAGTTAACAAAAAAATTTAGAAGACTATTCATGATTCTCATTCTAATTGGCATTTCAAGCTTTACCTTGCACTTTGGGATTATCATACTAATGCTTGTACTACCACTGGAGCAACTTCCTTAAAGTATGAATATGAATTTGTATTACCATTAAAATTTGAATTACCTTCCATACGCATCTCTCTTCATGGCATTATTCCAGATGAAGAATTACATGAAGCCCATCTTCATTATTTAGACTCACTTGATGAGTAATGTATGGGTGCTTGACTACATAACTATCAATATAATGCTCAAATTTCCAAACAACATAATTAAAAAATCAAAGTCCATACTTTCAATGTTGGTGATTAAGTACTTAAGTTAGATTATACCCATGATAAAAAAGGCATATACTCCCAAAAATGGTATGGTCCTTATCTAGCCAAAGACATTCTTGGACCTAATACTTACAGTTAATGAAGGACACATATTTAAAGAATTGAATAATTCTTAATTTTTGAGTAAATACTTCACTTAATTACATATCATTCCTATATTTATCTTTGCATTTCCAAATATGTTGTTAATTCACATGTTTTCTATATATTGTGGATCTAACATTTCTTGTAGGTTCTTCATTAAATTTACTATTGTGCAAACTCCCATAAGCTTCATTATACATTACACTTAGCTCCTATCAATGGTCCTTTGGTTTATTTATATTTTTACATTTTATAACTTTTTCAATTTATGAAATGGCATTGTCAACCTCAATCATTCCTCATGAAAACCATCTTTATTTTATTCTGCCTTTGAATCTCTTTCAAAAAAATTATTTCTTATTTCAAACTTTATGTCACCTTTCAGAACACTTATTATGGCTCTTGGGTTTCCCATTTGTGAGGTGAATTGTATGACATTAACTAATGTCCTCCTTACAAATACCCATTATTTACTTTTATAAATGTATTTTGTTCTCAACCTTAGCTAGGTGTCTTCCCTGAAAGATAAGGCAATTGTCGATACTTGTGTCTTCCTATGCTTATAATGAGTCTATTATTTTGTGATAAAATCATATCAATCTATACTCATGTCTTCATTCACATATACCATTTTTTATGATGATGATTCACACTTATCATTGTACCATTTTTTTTATTTAACATTTTTACGATTTGAGGAAACTCAATTGTTTCATGCTTATTTTAATATTATCCCTTATTCCATATCACTATGGGCACACCAATGTTGGTTTCAATATTTCACTCTTATCTAGCATGAAATCACATGAGCCATAGATATAATGATCTCTATGTTTCTCATCTCTAGCCACCAAGTGTAAGTTTTCTTGTGATAGTTATTATTAGCACCCATGTTTGGTTATTTTAAATTTGTATGGAAGAGGAATAGATAAAATCCATAAAATTTAAATTCCAAATCATAAAAGAAACAAATTAAATGATAAAAATTCAAATTATAAATTTTAAAAGTCAGATCACACCAATCTCTATTGGCACATCTCATATCCCAATTGAATCTCAAAATCCACAATTGGCCTCATAATAGAGATGAGGTCCATTAGGGTATGGTAGGCTAGTAGACTAGGGTAGGAGGTCTCATTCTCTAAAAAAAATTATTATATAGTGCCACCTACTTTCACACACAAGTACTTGATCTTCACAATAAGTCAATGACTCTGTAAGGAGTCTTGAGGAACGGGGAACACGTTGTGGGAAGTTAGGTCCATTTTAATTTTTTTGCATATACAGCCTTCATGGGATGATATTTATACTTCAATCATTAATCCAATTTTTTTTGTTAGGATGATTTCTTTAGGGTCAATCATGTTGAAATTATATTAACCTTGTCAACTTGATTTGAGTGTCTTGTCTCCAGTAAAGATTATGTTTTCACCTTGGCGATGCCCTTTTCCCCGACCATGCATTTCATTTCCCTCTTGATATAAAAGTTTGTTTCTTGATATTTTCTCAACTTATATCCTCCCTATTCTATATTTATTTTATACATGCTCAAAATATGACTATTTTAGTTCATCCAACACTAGAATAGAATCTGCATCTTGAGTTGTTGTGAGATGCTCTCTAGATTATTGCATTATATTTTTTTGGATCTCGTTTAGTTATGTTGGAATATGAGATTATTTGTTTCACATTTTTTAAAGATTAATCTGTCTTGTTTATTTTATTTTGTTTATATTTTTCCATCTTTGTTATAGTATGGATTATTACTTCTCTTACATTGATGTTGGTTAAAATAATTTGTTTATACATTTCCTAGGTTTGATTTGGATTGTTACTTTTTTTGTTTTGGATGCATTACTAGGTATTTTGATCATTATTAGCCTTGGATTTTTGGTTACCCAATTTATTCACTTTCTTATCATTTTTCAAATTACATTTTGATTTTTTGGTTCTAACCTAGACTTTGCTCATCCTGGCTAACCAATTTTTCAAAATGCTCAATTCTATTTTTAAACATTTACCATTTACTTTGATTTTTATATGATTCTTTATTTTTACTCTCTAGCCTTGTATCCTTAGGTTTTGTCCAAATGTATTTATTATGCCCTCCATAATCAAGTCTATAAATATATCATGTAAGAATTCAATAGTAATGATAAGTCAAGGTATGTATATGGTGCTTTCAAATTCTTTCAAAATTATTTACTGTCATTTCTTTTATGTTATCTACTATAATTTTTTAGCTCAGTTAGCATGTTTTTATTTTTTTATTGAAGCACCATCCCATGTTACACTCTAGTGACATGTGATGAGATTTGATTAGGGTATATGTATACACATACTATTTGTTTTAAATTTATCATTTACTAACACTTTCTTGCAGTAACATGTTAAGTTTCAATCTCTCTAAGTGCATGCCTTAAATGGGGCATCAGGAAAGGGGTGGGTAGACCATTGGTGCTTTGAAATATTTGTGTTTAATCTATCATGCTTAAATCCACTATAAAACCTACACACTTGATCCTCTAATCAATCCTCATCTTAATAGCCCCTAACTAATCCAAGACCTATCTTTTCCAACTAAGTCAACCCAGTTCGATGTAGTATTTTATGCTTCCCACCAAAATTTAAACTAGGTCAGTCCAAGTCGATGTAGTCCAAAAGTTACGATGCATGTTTTACAACTAGGTCAGCCCAGGTCGACCTAGCTTGATTCCAAATGGTAACTTTTTTAACAATGATCATACAACTCAATATTTTTAGTTATAATTCTAGAAATGGTTAGGGTTAATCATCTCTATAAATACAAGTCCCATTTCAATCCAATAGAGAGAAACATTCATTTCCATAATATTATTGATTATAATTCTACTAAAGTCTAAATTCAAAGAGTTCATTTCTTATATTTTTCCTTGGAGGGAATAATTTGTCTTATGGATTATTGGATGTAAATAAGAAGATTCTTGTAACCTAAAGCTAATTTGAACCATTTTTATCCTTACAAACTATAACAATATCTTACAAAGCACCTTTAGCCAAGGGAAAGATTGAGAATCAATAGGTTTTATTCAGGGTAGTTGTATCTAACCTTATCTATTTTCATTTGATAGATTTATATTTCATAATTAATTATTTGAATGTATAACTCCTTGTTTGAACCTCTTGTACGCTTAAATATAGTGTAATTATAGGGTTATTCAAACTTGTCATTTTTCACCTTAGGTAACCTAGGCCCCCATTTTCCTACAATGGTTCTTTACCCTTTTTATTTTTTTTAAACCATTCCTATTATTTTTATGACAATATTTAGAACACTAGATTAGATTAATTTCATTTATTAGAGACCTTGTTGGGGTTTTTGCATTATATGGATTGCCTAAAGTCTTTGGAACCCTCTTCCTTGATGTTGTGAGATAAGTGATCCTCTAGCTAGGTTTATTGGATTTATTTGGTCATGCTCATATATAAATAAGTATCCAACATGTTTTAGTTGATTTACCTTCTCTAATTCTAGATCTCTTAGGTATGATAAGTTGTAGGTCTATCTCAATTCATTGCATACATATTTTAGATAAATTTTAAGAAGTTGGTGTTACAAATACTCTATCTAGAATCATTATCTACCAACAAATGTTTGAACAAGTTACTTTTCACTTGAACTTGAGTGAATAATGGCATATTTTTCTCTATTTTGTGTTGCATAGGTAAGTCTTGAATGTATTATAATAATGGCAAATAATACAGGTTTTATATCAGTATGGAGAGTTATTTCTTTCAATGTCTTATATAATATGTTTTTACAAATCATTTATCTATTGAGTAAATCCAAGATATAAATTTTATCATGAGTGTTCTTTAGTTGATCAATGATGTCATACCATTTGGGTTAATTAGCTTTCTTCATGGGAGGTGGAGGGGATTGAGGAAGAACATGTTTACTACCTTCATTCTTTTGTGCATGATGGATCACCCTACCTCATATAGTGTTAACAACATGGACCATAAAATTAAACATAAGTCATGGGTGAATAATTGGAGTGGGATGGTAGCTAGTGAAACTTTAAGGTCTAGTGGGAGGAGTAACAAAAGGAGTCCTACATGCCTTTTGATGTCTAGTGGTAATAAAAGATAGTTTGGATTGGATGTTGCAACAAAATGTATTAAGGAAGGCTTGGGATTGTTCAATGTTAATTTTAGCCTTATTAGTGTGTTTATATTTTATTTGACCCATTTGCTTACATAATTGATCTAAATAAGATAAACTATCCACATGGAATAATATGAAAATATTACCTTCATGACTTATGTTAACCAACAATGTTCATTCATGATATCCATAGGTAGTGTGTATTGTAAGAGAATAGTCACAAAATCATGTCTAAATATAAAACCCATATTTTGAAACCCTATAAGGATGAAACCAAAATGGATATGTATAATTTGAAATGGTTCAATCCATGTATGAGTTCACCAATATGTTCTAACCTAATTTTGTATTACAACCCTAATAGGATAGAAACTAGTATAATGATTTAGATTAATAAATATGGCATTCAAGTATACATTTGAATGTAAAATACTAAAAATAATTACAATGATTTGAAAATTAGAATATGCTAAAGGTAGTAAGTACATAAAAAATATGAGTACTTATATTTTATTACTATTTTTTTGTCAGGGAAGTCCAAGAACAAACACACCTCTGTTCTGATTTCTCTTGTTGGATCTTGTTCCTCAGAAAGAGCACAGTATGATTACCAAATATATAAGCAATTAAATATGTGGAAATAACCAGAAATACAAGTAACTAGAATTCACCAATAGCACAGAATATGAGAGACAATACACTATCTTGTATTAACACTTTACAGAAAAGAATACAACAAAGAGCCGCCACACTCTTTCACCTTACAGAGGTTTGCCACACCTCAAGTGTATAGTAATTCTTCTCACACAACACTCTCCTACACAAAAAATGGTCCCAACAACCAACTCACAAACAGAATTGGTGTTCACCTCTCCAACTAGTCAGTAATAACCCTGCCAGTTTACCAAGCACTCAAAAGTACTTCAAGCTGATCTCCCATAAACCTGCAACCTGCAATTCAATAGATCATACTCACATGTAGATCCCCTATGAGCTTGCAACAACCTATAACTCAATGATCTTACAATGGAAGCAACTAACTTGCCTTCCTTTCTATCTCATACTTATACAATACATGCCAATGGGTCTATAAATAGATCCCTCACTTAAACACTAACTTAGACTCTTAATTTAGACAATTATCCACGCAGCCCAAGACTCTAACTGGTCTTAACATGCAAACTCTTCGTTCACTTAACTAACTATCCGTGCAACTAGCACTTCTGGAACACACAGGCGATCGACGCCGGTCCCTGCTTGCCTGGTTCTACCGACGTCGGCCAACTTTCTGCCGTCATCGGTGGCCTTCAGCACTGCTCACGACTGACGTCGGTCCTGCTGGTGCTCCTGGATCTCAGCAACCTTCTGTTCTACCTTGTTTGCAAGTAGCTGAAGCTTTTAGCTCCATAGCCTAACAATCTCCCACTTGGAGATAAACAGCTGTAACCTGTACATGTACCTGTACTCCATCTAGTTTGTTCCCTTGGCTATGTATCCATCTTCAAAATCACCCTTGAAGACCAACCACCACAAAATCTGTGGTGCAAAACCTGTCATCCAAATCACCTGCCACATCCACATCTACAACCATGTAGAAATTAACCTGAACCTGCATAGCATGTGCACCTGCTACTAGTCCCTGTAAGAATCCACTGAACTACCCTCCAACGGTTCTCTCCCGAATTGGCTCCAACTTGTGACAACTCCCACTGCTTGGGAAAATTCAGGTTTAGTACATACCATGCACTCAACCTCATTATGTGAATCAAGACACCTGTTCATAGAACTGTCCAACCATCGGCGTGCTAACCGATTTCACACAATCATCCTGAAACAAAGTCAACAAATGACCTACCATGTCTCTAGAACACACTCATGCCAAAGAATCTTGCTGCTCCCAGATTCTCCATGACAAACACCTGAACTAGCTTTACCTTTAGTTCAGCAATACCTGTATATATAACCCTGCAACAAGCACATCATACAGAAATAGGATAGTGTAGCTAATACTATCCAACCTGGTAAAGAGAAACACAATGATCAAACCTCCATTGCTCTGTAGCTAATACAAGACCATATACCCTGATCTTCCATCTCACGTATCCATTTCCGCTCTTCTTTATCCTAAACATCCATTCGTCTCTCAATGCTTACTTCCAGCTGGCCACTCTACCCAAAACACCTGTTTGGTTCTCCTTCAAGGAATCACATCCTCATCCAAGCCTAGCTCCCACTGTTTCCTGAATCTACCTGTTCTGTTTCTTCAACAACTTCCTAGTCCTATGCCATAAGTGAGCAACAAGTAGTGTAAAGAAGGGAAATGATGAATTTAAGAACTTACTTACACCTTCAGTCCTCCATATGGGCGCTTGAGACTCCATGACAGCTTGCTGTCCACCCAAAATTCATCTCAGTAACTGATGCCGGTCACATCTCAGTCTGCAGACAACCAAAGTCAGTTTCCTGCGACTGCCACCTTGCCGACGTCGATTTCCCCTGGCCGACGCCAGTCATTGTCTGTCTGAGTCACCGATGTCGGTCTGCACATAGTCGATGTCGGTCCCTGTCTGGACGCCGATGCCAATTTTCCTGCCGACGTCGGTCTCTGTGTTTTTCTTGTGAGACCTGACTTTTTCCCGCGAGCTCTTTTTGGATCAAATCCTTGTCCAAATCACCCTTGCTCTGCTCAGAATTCTTCTGCATCTTGTGCTGAACTCTGTCCGTCACCTTCTCCTTGAAAAACAAGGCTTTTCTATTCTTGTCACTAACATTGGGTTCCTCAAGAAATGTTACCTTCTTCTTCTGCATATAGAAACCATGATCCATACCTTCCGAATCTGAAAGCATATCCTTTGACTCAAGAACAAGCATCTCTTTCTTATCTATGTGACCAAGCCTATCAAGCCACATCTCTGAATCTACAGCTGAAGTAGAAAACCCAGAAAGAGAATTAGTAGTACAAGTAGATAGATAAAGCGTACCTACTTTCTTACCTCTAGCTACAACAAGTGTACCCTTGGTAACCTTCCAAGAGTCCACTATGAGAGTTACTGTGCAACCCTCATCACCCAAACTTCTAACAGAAATTAAATTCTGCTCCAGAACTGGGACATGCATGACTTCTTTTAACACCCATGTGTTACCTGTCTGCAGTTTCAGCTTCACTTTTCCTTTGCCAACAATCTGACAAGGCTTACCATCCCCTACATAAATTTCTCCAAAATCTCCCTGGACATACTCATGGAAAAATTCCCTATGTGGGGATGCATGAAAAGAGGCACCAGAATCTAAAACCCAAGATTCTACTTTATCCAAAGAACATACCAGAGCATTCCATGTAGCATAGTCTACAACGTCTGCTTCTTCTTCATGTTCTTCATGCTGATCTGTACCTGATCTGCAATCTCTCTTTAAGTGCCCTTGCTTTCCACACTTCCAGCAGGTTATTCTACCATACCTGGACTTGGATCTCTTGCCTGTCTTAGACCTTGATCTCCCATGCTCTATCTTTTATCTTTGCCTTCCTCTTCCTTCAACACTCAAAGCATTTCCTGATGATTCCCTTGTGCTATGCCTGCGTATCTCTTCATTCAAGATTACACTCACAACATCATCCACTTTTAAGACTTTTGAAGGAGACACAGTATTAGAAATTGCCATTACCAAACCTTCCCAACTTTCAGGTAATGAACACAAAATTAAGAGAGCTCTAATTTCATCATCAAATACAATATTGACTGAACTTAGCTAGTTTACTAAACCATGGAAATCACTAAGATGGCTATGAATATATCCACCTTCCAACATTTGCAAATTAAATAAACGATTCATAAGAAATACCTTATTAGAAGCTGAGGGTTTTTCATATAAATTTGCCAAAGATTCCATCAACTCCACCATTGTCTTACACTGTGATAAGCTGGAAATCACAGATGATGCAAGACTCAATCTAATAGATCCCAGAGCCTTCTGATCAAGAACCTCCCATTCTTCATCTTTCATATCCGAGGGTTTGCAAGTAACCCCTCCCAACGGTAAGTACAAATATTTTTGATACAGATAATCCTCAATCTGCATCCTCCACAATTGGTAGTTCTTGCCATTAAACTTTTCCATCCGTAGCTTATTGTCTTCTGTCATTACTCAACTCCCACTCAAACAGAAACCCTGTGAGTACCTGTAATCAAAACACACTAACCAGATCTAATCCAATCTGTTAGTATCCCAACCAAAAGCTTTGATACCACTTGTCAGGGAAGTCCAAGAACAAACACACCTCTGTTCTGATTCCTCTTGTTGGATCTTGCTCCTCAGAAAGAGCACAGTATGATTACCAAATATATAAGCAATTAAATATGCAGAAATAACCAGAAATACAAGTAACTAGAATTCACCAATAGCACAGAATATGAGAGACAATACACTATCTTGTATTAACACTTTACAGAAAAGAATACAACAAAGAGCCGCCACACTCTTTCACCTTACAGAGGTTTGCCACACCTCAAGTGTACAGTAATTCTTCTCACACAACACTCTCCTACACAAAAAATGGTCCCAATAACCAACTCACAAATAGAATTGGTGTTAACCTCTCCAACTAGTCAGTAATAACCCTGCCAGTTTACCAAGCACTCAAAAGTACTTCAAGCTGATCTCCCATGAACCTGCAACCTGCAATTCAATAGATCATACTCACATGTAGATCCCCTATGAGCTTGCAACAACCTGTAACTCAATGATCTTACAATGGAAGCAACTAACTTGCCTTCCTTTCTAGCTCATACTTATACAATACATGCCAATGGGTCTATAAATAGATCCCTCACTTAAACACTAACTTAGACTCTTAATTTAGACAATTATCCACGCAGCCCAAGACTCTAACTGGTCTTAACATGCAAACTCTTCGTTCACTTAACTAACTGTCCCTGCAACTAGCACTTCTGGAACACACAAGTGACCAACGCCGGTCCCTGCTTGCCTGGTTCTGCCGATGTCGACCGACTTCCAGCCGTCGCCAGTGGCCTTCAGCACTGCTCACGATCGACGTCAGTCCTGCTGCCGACGCCGGTGCTCCTGGATCTCAGCAACCTTCTGTTCCACCTTGTTTGCAAGTAGCTAAAGCTTTTAGCTCCACAGCCTAACATTTTTTGACTATGACGATATTTTGGCAATGGAAATTATACTAAAGTAGGCATGTGATTCTTCCATTTTGAGAACTATGTTTGTATATGTGTAGGGTCAGTTCCATTAGATATGGGTCAATATTGACTATCAATATTTACTTGTAATTTTTAGTGACATTTTAAAAAAGAGGTGTATGTGAGCATATGGTCACAAGTGCCTATATTTAAAATACCTGTATGTGTGAGTTAAACCCTGATGATACACATAACTCCATAAATCAACCTCTACCTAAAAACCCTAGGTGTGTTTATTAGGGATATACACTTGTGAAAATTGGGAAAGTATAATGGACTAAGTTGATCCCAATCACCCCTATTTGATGATTTACTATTACCTATGTATTTGATACTCTCAAGAAGGAAATTAATCCACATAGAGTTATCCCACCTAGTATGAGCTCTAAGAAGATCTAAGACACCAGATATTAATACATTTATCAAGTGTTACTCATCTAGCCTTGCACTAATGACAACAACTTATGTATAAATTTTATCATGAATGTACAAAAGGAAAAGATCTAATTCATCCTATATGTTACCACACACATCTCAAATTTTAGCACCACAAACCTTGCAATTTAGTTTTAGAGGTATTCAGGATGTTTTAGGGGATCAACATGAATCCCCACATACCTTTACCTATGTAAACCTTTACACAATGAGACAAGATTTTTATAAATGTATGATGGTCCATAATTAGAGCATACCTATAAAATTTAGGTTGTGTTAAGCGAATTGGATCAATCTAGAACCTATGGTATCTCCGTGTGCATTTTTCAACTTGTCTAGCTCATCCCAAGTTGATGCAAGGAATTAAGAAATTATTGTGTATATTTCATAATTCCACATAAGATTATGTGGCCAACATAGAATTTTTATCTCTACAACACTTGTAGAGACTCTCTGAATCCTTGTGTCCTTCTATAACACCAAGATGAATCATTAAGGTAATGTGTGGCACTCGTACAGGTCTTACAATTCCTTGTGTTCTTCTATAACACCAAGATGAATAACCATAGTAATGTTTTGCACTCTTATAGGCCATGTAGTACCCTTACATGCTTACGTAAAATTAATATGAGTACCATGTATCACTCCATCTCCATGCATAACTCATCACCTTTATAACATACTATGATAATGCATATAGACATACATCATCCTTATGTGTTTATTTAGTGCCTTATAGCATACCGCACATCAGTCTAGCTTAGTGCATAACTTAGCATCCACTCCCATAACTCTTATACTACATGGAATCTTAGGTGTCATTCTCCATGTTCTCACCATGTCAAGGATCCTATCAGTAATGAAACACCAATGGGAATGTAACTATCACATTTGTAAGGAAGTCAAACCATCACACAGGCAGAATATGAACCACTCTTATAACTATCTACTTTCATAAGTGTCTATTGGAACTACTTTCTTATAATAATATATACTATGTACACTAAACATGGTGATATTTAGATATGCATGCACATATGAGACTCACACAAAACCAAATGAGTGGCCATTATTCCTATTTAGATATGTATATATTATCTTGAATATGTGTATGCCCTAAGAATCTTGTATCCTATGAACCCTTCCCATACTAGGTAAATTACATAGTATTTTTATCCCTTTATGATTGCATTTCTTATCTTTTTATGCATTATACACATGTGTACTTCTAATTATTATTTCTATTGAATATAAGTGGACCATTCTACCAACCTCCAACATTAAATGTGTAATGGTTTTTTTTCATTTTTTCTGAGATTACATTACATTTTATATAATTATACAACTCTATTTTAATTTTCTTCTATATATAACCACCTTAAATCTATTTAAGTAGGTTCTCCACCAGGTCTACTCCTAGGCCTCAAATCAGAGTGATTGTGAATTATGCATCTTCACTATATGTAGGCAACTAATGATTTGGATTTGGTACTAAAAATTCTTGATTTGATTTGCATTTGGTATGCTTTATACTTGGCTTTGAGCCATAAGGGAAGCAATTGAAAAATAAAAACCCAAAAGGTATCTACTATAGAAAAGATACCAAAGAACCATGAGGGAAAAATGTTAGAATGAGATGAATATGTGTAGTAAAGGGTGAAAAGAAGCTTGAAGGGAAAAAGATTAGGATGAGCATATGTGAGGATGGTTAGGTTGATTCCATAAGGTTTTAACATGCAACTCATAAATCAAAAAAACTAAGAGGTGTATAAATGACAAAAACATAAGAACCAAGAATAGGTGGTAAGGTTGGTGACAAGAAACCTAGAGGTGTATATAGAGAAAGGCTTAGTCATAACATAAAATCTTAGAAGAAATCCTATAAGAAAGTACAAGAAATAGGAACTTACATTTAACAAGGTACATTTATAAAAAAAGAAGATGCATCTCAAAGGATTATTGAAGTTGAATATGATTTTATTTAATGTATGCAAGATTATTGATAATTAGAACAATGTGAGGGTGAGATGTTTGGAAGGTGAAAATTTTGTAATTTGTCATTAGGTTGAAGGAGGAGGGGGAGGATGGGCATTGTAAGATGCCCTCAAAGTGTGTGTGAATGTATAAATGGGTATCAAAACATTCCCAAAGGTTGTAATAAGATAAGGTTAGGAATTGAAATATACCCATACATGTGAATGAATAAAAGTATGGGCATCACAAGGTGCCCCAACATTCAAGTTATAATAAGATTCATTTTACACTTGATATCGACCTCAAGATCAATATAGTCATTACCTTTCTTTTTCATACTCTATGTAAAGCTATCTTACAATAATAATTTCAAAATCTATGGTAATTTTCTTATTTTGGGAGGTGTTTCAAAAAAAAATCATATGGCATCAGTCAAGCAAATGCAATTGGGTTTGATTGAACTAGATTTGGCTGCATCAACATTGTGGATACAATTGTGCTAATATGAGTTGAATCTGATTGTATCTACATTGTTGATACAGTTTGAGATGACAAAGGCATTTTGGTTGATATAGTGATATTTAATAGGCAAAGGTCTTGGGAATCTATAGATACTATATTTGTTTTGGTTGATACAATCTGTCACATGAAGTGTTTTGAAGACTATATCAACCCTTTTTGTGTCATCTTTGATATAGTTTGATTTTTTAATAAGTAAATTTAAGATTGCATCGGAACTTTCTATGTCATGGCATATATAATTGAATGTGGTATGAGGTAGATTTAATATTATATCTACACTTTATGTGTCTTAGAAATATATTTTAATTTGATAGTAAGATGATTTAGAATTGTATTGGTAATGTTGATACATTTTATTTTGATAGGAAGTTGATTTAAAAAAATATTGACAATATTGGTACATTTGTATTTTTATAATCTTACAAATTTTTATGCTTTGAAGGGGGTTGAAACTAAAATTGGGCTTATAGGATAGGATTGAATAGTCTTATAAGCTTTAGGATAATAATTAACATGACCTGCAATGCATTTTTGGATAGGCATTTGAATTAAGTGCACTTATGAGTTGACAAAATGTGGTTAAAAAGGGTAGGTTTGAATGTGATTTGATATTTTATGATGCATCCACATAAATTCTTCCAAGGGTGGGCTATATGGTTGGTATAAATTAATGAAACTATCATCATCATTACTTATGTTAAAGTAACAATTGTTAAAACAACAGAAATCATCATATAGATTTTCATCTATGTCATAAATTTAATTAATGGGAGGATCCTCTTCTTCACCTATGCCATAATGATCATCATAAAATTAATTAATGGGAGGGTCTTCTTCTTCACCACTACCATCAAGATCATAAAAGTCATCAATGGGAGTAATTTCTTCTTCATCCCTAAAATAGGGACCATTATAGATGGAAAATAATTATATTAACTTTTTACCTTGTTATAAGTGTAAGAAATGTAATCCTCTATCATGTTAGGATCATCATAAATAGGAATATAATTGTAGGTATCTTTAACCATGTTATGAATGTCAAATATGAGAGGGTCTTCATCTTCGATCATGCTATAGGGATCTTCATGAATGTGAAGATAGTCAAGGATATATTTGGCCATGGGAAAAGGAGTGGAATAATGCGCCATGATTTTTTTCCTTCAATGGTGGTCATGGAAGGTAGAAAAGAGAAACCCATGCAAGAGGAGAAATAAAATATGGAAAACTTATAAAGCTTGGAAATGTGAAGACAATTCAACCAACGATGTGATAGGATTCATGTCATGTTCACTAGAATGTGATGATGGTGAATCTGATGCAAACATAAGCAAATAAAATAAATGTGAATACAATTCAACTAGTGGCGGGATAGGATTCATTTTGGGTTCACAATAATGTATATAAGTTAAGATGGTAAAGGTAAAAATCCTCTTTCTCTCTATAGACTAGGATATAAATGGAAGACCAAACTAGAGCCTTTGTACATGTAAAGTTAATGACATAACCCATAGCTTTAGGTTTATTAAACGATAATCCACAATAAATATTTAGGGTATATGGTTCCAAAGCCTATGCCTAATATATGGGATTTGGGATATAATAAGGTCCCAAGATATAATAAATGATGTTTTCATTCCCATAATTTTCATTCAAAAAACCCAAGTAAAACATGGTAATTATTATTATTAATTTAAATATAATTAATTATTTGATTATTACCCAAAAACAAAAATCATAAGGAAAGTGTGACACACAAAATTAATTACATGATTAATTGATTAATTAATTAATTCAACAACAGGTGTCACAAAATCCAAAAAGGTAGTGTCACGTGAAACTAAAGAACTAATGTGATATATAACATTGTTGAAAGGTATCCAATTCAATTAAGTGCATGAAGGAATCAAAAACCTATTCAAGTAGTATAACCTTAATTCATTTGTGAAAATTTTGGGTTCAATTGAATTTCATTATCAAGTTCAATAGGCTCATGTAATAAATTATGTGCAAGTGTATAATTCAATAATAATCCTTTTCTCATAAGAGAGAATACAATAGTTATAGGTATAAGTTGAATTTAAAGTACAAGGCCTCTTTTATCCAAATCTCCTTTTAATTACTTAAGATGTGTATAAACAACCTAACATTCTACTAAGGTCAACCATTTAGTAGTTACATTTGAGACATAAGTTAAACATTAATAAACATAGTTACAAGATACATCATAAGGGGTTGTCATGCCATGGAAACGTAGCAAGTCATAATTAAAATTCTTAATTTAACATTGTTTCAAGAGAGCACATAACCAAGAGAGGTGTTACTCTACTATATCCAACACATGGGCTAGTAAACTTCATCCTATAATTGGCATAGTAGTAAGGCCAAAAATATTTAGATTGGATTAACCATATATATAATATTTAATTCTTATACTGATGAGAATGTCAAAAAAATATTAGTATAACTTAAAAATTGGCGATAAGATAAATCTAACCTAGACTAAGACCTAGGACCTGATGCCCCACTCAACTAGGATAATTTACATATATGCTCCTAAGAATCATTGTTAAATGTAGTTCTCCACTTGAACAAAAGTGTCTCCTCCACAAGATGTAATCATTGAATGGGTTGGAAATATAATCCAGTACGATGGATGCAAACTATAGACATGTCATTTTCATCACTTCTATGTCAAAATTATAATTAGAATGAATTTTTGCAATCATGTATGAATTTAAGTAAAAATTATTAATCAATCAAATTTTTGTGCAAAATTATTGATCTAATCCAAAATTGGAATGATAGGTCCCTGATTGGGGAAATGCACTACAACACAATATCAAAATTGTCAACCACATCCCGAATCAATTTGAACCTTTGTAAGTGTTATCATAAGACAAATAAATGAATATTTATTGACAAAATAACATTTAAAAAGGCCACCTTTCTTCTAATTATTGATTAACCCATTTAATTAATCTAAACTTTTTGTAATAGATAATTCCATAGATTTTGGAATTATCTATTTTCCTAAATTTAAAAATGGAATATTGACTCACCAAAAGGTGACATCACATCACTAGGAAAAGTGTTCAATAAAACAAGGATTATGACTCATATTATACTTCACTTACACACTATATGACATGTCTTACACATCCTCTTACACACTCCAAACAAACTCTTCCACACTCCATGCCGCTATTAATGAAGTCTCTTACAAATTCAACCTCCAAAATTGATGTGGGTAAGGATTGATTAACAAATCTTCATATTGAGATGATATGGACGTCCACATTGCTTTGAAAACTCTATAAATACAAGCCTCATCTCTCTCATTTAACAATATTTGATTATACAATGAAGTGTTAATAGTTTTGGGAGCCTTTCAAACATCAAGCCTTCACTGCTTCCATCTAATTGCTCAAAAAATCACTTGTAGACAAGGGTAAGAGTCATAAAAATGAAGATGTGATATTGATAAATACTCCTAGCTCTACAATCCAAGCATAAACACATTTAAAATTTAGTTTAGAGGTAAACATCAACACAGAAGGTAAAATCAGCTTTGATTTATCTTTTATTGCTAATTTGTTGCTTCTAATCTTTCCCAATATTAAGGACCATGCTTGAGATGTTACGTTTTTCAATTTTTTTTGTTTATGTTGATTACTTACATGAACTAACCTATTTCATAATCGTGATCTACATAATGGCATGCCTAGTGGGACCATCACCCCATAACCTTTTCTAAGACCTTACATTACTCTTGTAATTGGGAAATTAATTTATATTTTACCTTAATTCTTGTTATTTTATTTCAATTTCCTAAATTATCATTCCTATATTGGTGATGGTAATGTTCTAATAATCAACAAGACTGTAGTATGTAATTGGTTGTATCAACTTGATTATCGGTGGTATAGCAAAAACCATACTTTTTATTGTTTCTCTTTATTTTAAGAAAATGGCAGTTTTGACCTTCTTTTTGATAGGATTACTCTGTAAATAGGTGATTTTGCATTCAGGTTTGCCACAGATTGTCATTTTACAAGTCATCATATTCGATGGTTTTGACATGCATTTTGATGGTTTTGACCTGCACATTGGTGATAATAACCTAGATATCGATAGTTTTGCACTAGCTAAAAGTCTATGTTATAGATTTTTATTTCCTTATTTTTGGTAGTATCACCTTGATTTTTGGTGGTATCACCTTAATTTTTGGTGGTGTTGACCTGCTTATCAGTGGTTTCACCAATTTTTTGTGTTTATGTTATTTTGTCTACAAATCAATAAGTTTACTTCAGGTATCAGTGGTATTGCTCTGACAAATGGCAAGAACATCTTATGTAACTTAATTGATACCTTAACAAACTAATATTCGACTTCTTTTGCTTGCCAAAAACCATGATTTAAATAATTAATCTATTTTTTCATAGGTTTCATACTCAAAGAGGGTGGTTTATTTCACAAACAAGACATTTCTCCATCACATTTATTTTGGTGTTTAATCAAAAAATACACACTAGTGCTTTAAAACACTTGCCTTAATTACATTTGCTTATTTTTTAAGTATCTTGTGGGTAGCCTATTCATGTGTATGTTCTCCCCTTGCCCATGTGTGGAACCTAAAACACATAGGTTACCATTTTTCTTCCAAAGTAAAACTAAAGTATGTTCTTCTCTTGCCCTTCATGGGATCCAAAGAATCAAAACTAGTAGACCTTTCTTTCCTTTTGGATTTACAAGGTGGATTTGATCACTTTATCATGATTTCATAGGGTATGGTGACTGGGACTTGACTCCCCAACATGCGTACCAACCTCATATATCTGACGTTGTATATAAATTGTGGGTAGTTGCCATGATAGCATAGCAAAATTCCCCATAAAGGGTTTCATGAAAGTAAGGGGTTTATCCATAATGCTAAGCTATTAGACATCATACTTGAAGAATCCAATTTTTTATAACATTCTCATTGAGATCTTATGGCCGAAATGGTCACAAAAAGGCTAGACCCTATTGTGAATCACCTGTTATTGGATTTTTTTTATGGATTTTGAGCCTCACATACCATAAGGTATATCAAGGACCATCTAGATAGTTATGTCAAAACTTTAACTTAAGACCTTTCAGCTATAAAAAAACACTACTACACAGAACATAACATTCCCTAAGATAGCCTCCCAAGTATGGATTTTGAGAGAGGGTTGGGTGAAAACAATATATTCACCTCTCATTGTGAGTCATTTGGAGGGCTAGTAGTTGCATTACACACCTATTTTACCATTAAAATAGGGCTTGTCTTCATGTGAGTGTTGTTTTTTGGATGTTGTTACATACCCATTTTGTATGTTAAACCTTACACAATCAAACCAAGTCAAAAACACTAAATTCTAAGTATTGTTCTTATACATTTTCATAAAGAGCATTAGTCTACCCAATTTTTGGGTCAAACTTTAACCCTTTCCTAAGTGTTATGATAATATAATTTTCTTAGATTTAAAATCTTCACATTATAGTGACAATAGTCTTCATTATGATTTCTTAAAAATATATGTATTCATGTAAGTAAATATATATACAAATATGATCTCCCATAAGATAGGAGTTAACCCTCATCTTCAATCCAACATATCTCTCCCTAGAATCACTCACAAGCCCATTATTATCTCAACACACTCATATATATTTAAAGATAATATACGTGATTTGTTCTTACAAATCAAGCACATAATAAACTATACTAATACAACTCAAGTAATATGAGTTTTGATTACAACCACACATATAAATATATCAAATGGAACACTAATTTCATAACATTCCCCCCTTAGTGCAAATATGGGAGAAGGCAAATACATATTTTGTTTTCGTTGCTCTCTAAAAACACTATATATACCATTTATGACTTTATCAAGTTATCTCATGACCCTCATAAATGCATAGATCCTGAGTCAATTTTTGAATCTCCCTGATTCTTAGAGCTCCTGAACTATCTAGGCAACCATCCATGTCGAGTTTACCTCAAAATATTCTCCTACCCTTGAAAAGTGTTTCTTTGTAACATACAACCTTCCCAAATGTTAATGAAGGGGTTTATTGAGCACATAACAGAAACAATAAAATATTAAAAAGGAAAAAAATGAAAAAACAAGCCATTAATACATCAAGCAACCCCATCAATAGTGGCTAATAAGAGGATGTTATTTTTCCTCATTCCTCCATTGCCTCTTTCCTCCTATAGGATGATTCTTACTTAGTATAGGAAGTCTTCAAAATTATAACCACTATCATCATTCATTGGTTCTTCCTCGGTTCTTGGTTCATATTTTGTGATTATATTAGCTTCATGGTTTTGAGTATTCCTTTACGTACATCATTAGTTCTAATATTATAATTCCAATATCTATGTCCTTTTTTATTATAGTAAAAACATTCAACATCTTCCTTTTTTTTTTTTTTTTTTTTTACGATTATTCTTTGAGTACATCACAATTTCTTCATCATTTTATGACATTGTCCTTATTTCTTCTACTAGGAAAGTTGTGATCATATCTTCCAAAGACTTAGATGGAATTTGACCAAGAGTGAAAATAACATTGTTATATTTGGAAGACAAGTTATTTAACAAAATAGATTTTGCATCTTTGTCATCAATTGGAGCTGTGACTTTTACTAGTTGTCTCATAGGACATCTGAGATTCTTTATATGGCTAGACATGGTATTTCCTTCACTCATTTTTAATTTGAATAAGCATAACTTTAGAGAAAAAATTACATTAACAGCTTTAGCACCAAAGCTTAATCAAATTGTCCCAAATTTTTTTGGATGGGTTTTCTAAATCTTCATAGTGTAGTTCATAATCCGAAAGAGCAAGGCCAATGATGGATTTGGCCTTATCATTTCTAATTTTCCATTCTAGTAAATTATTTGTATCTATAGGTTGTGTTTCTTTCCCACTAATTATTCCCCACAAGTTTTTGTTCATTAGTTACATTTAAATTTTAACTCTACATGTGTGAAAGTTAAGACAGTGAATTTTTCTAATGGAATATCCATCACAAGAAGAGGATGTTAGTTAGCTCGATAATTTATCCCTATAAAATGAATTCAAGACTCAAATTTTGTAAGGTCCCCCCATAAGAAGGACATCAGATACAAATGAGAATGCATCCAATTTTACAATTAAAAAAAAATTAATTAATTTTCTAAGACTTTTGAATTTTGATGAAAAGAATTTTAAACTAGATAACTTATCGTCAATTTTTAATATAGCAAAAAGCTAATATTAAAAGAAAAAAATGACCAATTAAAACTTAGGACTTATCAAAAGATATAAATACCTAAACTAAAATTTACACAAAAATAATACTCTAAAGAAACTCGTATGTAAAGACTCATTTTAACATAAATTGACACAAAATTAAAACCTTAAAACAAAACTTATATATAAAATAATACCACTCACCATTCTAAACAATAATTTGGGAAGTAAGATGATGGGCGAGGAATGACCAAACTAAATCACTTACAAGATCTAATGTGGATAGGCAGACTTAGGGTGAAGTCATGTATGTCATGAAGACATATTGAATGGTGAACTATTATAGATTTTAATTTTGCTTTGTTGTTTAACCAAAAACTACTTGTGTGTCAAAATACATGGTAGGAACATGGCAGAAAACTGATTTGGAAGGATAATTATATGCAATTTTTGAAATCATTCAAAAATATATTTATTACTATGTATCAGTCTATGCTAACGATTCACACTTGGAGATGCTCAAGGAAGATGAAGATTAGAACTACGAGGTATATAGTTATCCAACTTTTGGCATCAAGATGGAGCCTACAGAGGCATTATAATAGTTTTACAATGAATAAGAACTACTTATCAACCATATGTGATGTAAACACTCTTGTTTGGCCACTTTTGTGTCTAAATGGATATTAGAATGACTTCTTGCAAATAATACAAGTTAAGCCTAAAAATCAATGAAATAATCTTACTCATTAGTGCACATCATGTGCATATTTTAAACCATGTCAATGTATCCCTAACTAGGGTAATGCATTATACATAATTATCATCTTCCTCTAATTCATCTTCGATCAAGTTATGACCTAGCAAATTGACCTTTTCAACCACGTGTGAGGGACAACTTGTCAAAATTCAAAAATGGCAATTAACTTGATCAAAATTGCTTAATTGGTTAAACCTAATTAAATGCATAGGTGAAAATCTTATGGATAATTAATTGTTAAATTTTTTATTTTTTAAAATTCATAAATCTAGATTCATGATATCACATAAATATCTAAAATGATGTCACCATCATGACATCATCTTTTGTGAGTTGTCAAGCACTCATAAAATATCAAACAAATATCTAGATTTATGAGCCATGCTTATTAACTAAAAGTATTAATGGCTTGTCCCTTCCCAAACCTAACCATGGTTAAACTAAACTTTACCACACTTGGGTTAGAATTATTTTGGAAGACTATAAATACAAGGCTTCACCCATTGTTCAACAAGATTTTTTTGTGTAAGGTTATTATGTTAAAATACATTCACGAAGATCTTTTTAGTGTAATGTTATTATGCTAAAATACCTTCAAGAAGATCTTTTGGGGTAATGTTATGATGCAAAAATACTTTCAAAGACCCTCTTTGTAGTGTTATAATGCTCATTTATTGAGAGAGAGCCAAGCCAAAGCCAACATTACCAAGGTGATAATGAGAGATGATGCAAGGAGCACCATTGCTAAAGATTCTTTGATTACAAGACCAAACACAATCATGGCCAACATACAACTCTTATTCTCAAAGAAGGTAAATATTGTTTGTTTTTTTTTCTACTAATAGTTATATTGTTCTCGTGTTCCCTTAGTGTCTAGGCTTGAGGTGTCAGTTTTATTAGTGTTTTTTTGTTTGATTTTAATCATACTAACATGATATTAATATACCCTCTTGGATTCTTATTGCTCACATAATGGCAAGTGCGGTGGGACTCATACCCCACAAAGCTCTTCTAATTACTTTTAAGGATGTTTTTCTAACCATTTTTATGTCAACTTTCTGATTTAATCACCAAAAAGGTGAAGAAGTTTGAACTCTCGATCGATCCACAAGGATTAGTGATGATTGTAAATAATCAGGGTTGATCATTGAAATTGGCATCAATTGGAAGAATTGATAATGATCTCTATTTCAAAAACATAGTTGAACTAGAAACCAAAAATGTAGTTAAAATCAAGTATTCTTGCTTTTTTGAGGCCTAACAACCTATTTATGGCCTGTTTAACATTCTTCTTGAAGGATAGTGAGAATTTTTGAGTTTAAAACAATATTTTTCAAGTGTTTTTATATCAAAACATGTTTGTATTTGGTGTGGCTATAGAATCAATGTTGATCACCAGAACTAGCATCAATCATTAGAATCAATAATGATCGTAATAGAATTGGCATTGATCGTAGGAATCGACCATGATCCTAACAGATCATCGATGATTCTATTGTGTTTTTATTTTTAAAAACCCCAAGAGTTAATTTTTTTGTTTTTATTGAGCTAACTTACAAGAATATAATATTGGCTCAAACACAAATCAATCCACTAACTTGTTTGTAGGGAACTAAGCGCAAAAAAAAGTTTTGGTGGTTTTTAATCAAATTTTCATTTTGCAAAGTCAAAATTTTACAAAGGCTAAAAAATCATTCACATTTGGTTAAGGTGTTTTAAAATTCACTTAACAATTTATCTTTTTAGTATTTTACAAACTTTTACAACTGCAAACATGGCCAAAGGGCCAAAATTTTCAAACACATTTCAATTTGGTGTTAACAAAAAGAACTTACATCTTTAGTTAGAACTCCTAAGGGATTTTTAGATTTTTGTTTATTCTTTAGTTAACTTCAAATTACTTAGATTAGATTCTTTGATTTTGGCAAACACAAACTTTAGTGTGTATACTATCCCCCCATCCCCTTTAGGGAACTCAAGTGACCAAAATCACTTAGTTTATTGTCTTTATTTGTAAAAGTTATGTCAAAAAGAATGTCATGTATGCTCTCCCCAAGATCTGAGTGACTTGGGTGATTCAAAAGCAAAATTTAGAGTCTTTCCACTTTTTCATTTATTTATTTTTATGCACTTAGATTATGGGCAGGAATTGATCACCTCCCCATGTATTTTTTAGGGATGCGTTGACTAGGGTTTCATCTCCCAGCATTATACCAACCCTGCTCCAAAATAGGGTATAAAAATTGGACAAATCATTGGATGGGATAGTGGTGACCAGTTATCCTAACCATCTCAATGGGTACCAAGTCCATGCGATAGCCACACATCATACTCCACTAAGTATTACATAGCTAGAGTTGTTACACAAAGGAATAGACACTTGCATAGCAAGCTAGGTGATTTGGATTCAATTGACGTGTTTGTGCCCTTTTTTTAGACACAATTGGGACCATCTAAAATACATGATACTTATATATTTTAGTCAAAACCCACTTAACAAATAATTTCATACCAAATGTTGAGTTCTCTTCACTCTAAGTTTGTGCCATGTACCAATTCTTGAGAGACATAGGGGGCATAAAAACTTTGCCTACACCTGTACTTTAAATTTTGGATTAACACTTGATTACTCACAAGCATTGGTATATCAGTGGAAACTTTGGCTAAAGCTACCCACACCTATGTTAGTTATAAGGAATAGGGTGAGACATTTATGTTACTTCTATTTTTATTTGATTTACATGTGTGTTTTAAAAGACTAGAAACTGTTTGTTTGTTCAAAAATGAGTCATAAACCAAATCACATGTTTTTACATCCCTTTAACCTAAGAGGTGTTATTCTATCCATTTTATACCACACTTTTACCTTAAACTTTGTCAAAACATGTGTGTGGGTGTCATTTGTTTAAACAGGGTATTGTTACATTACTCATTTTGTCCCAAGTATTTACCTTGGAGTTTTGAATCAAAAATTGTTGTCATAACTTTTTATTAGAGTAGCATCATTACATTGTTCATGCTATTTAAAAAACAATGCCTTGTTTCAAACCAAGTTTGAAACCATGTATGCCTTTGGTCTATAATTAGTGTCTTTATGTCATCCATTTGGGTCTGGAAAAATATCCATTTAAGAATCCAAGTCTTTTAAACCAAGTTTGAAGTTTGTCTTAAAAATTTTAGATTCAAAAATGACTGGTCTACACCTATGTCTTACGTAGTTTTGGATTGGGTGTTTACCTCTTACATTTGAATTGTGCAACTTGGACTAATTCATTACTTGCTTTGAAGACTCCCTTCTGCCTAGATCTTGGAATTGGTCTATTTTCATATGCCTTGAGTTTATTTGTTGCCTTGAACTAAGGTCAAAACTCTCTTTGTAATCACAACCTTAAGCATAGTTAGTTTATGTTGGAGCCTTGTTTATCACTTGGGCTTGAATGCTTTACTCATCACTCTTACTTTGATTACTTGAGATTGAATTTCTAAATTATTTTTAGGCATGTACTTAGAGTGATTGTCTTATACCAAGGTCAAGTTTGTTTTAGGATCTATATGATGAGATTGAGTTAAAGTGTTTTGAATTTTTTGCCTTAGATTAATTGCCTTGTAGTTTTTACCTCAACCTAGTTTGTTTCAAAGTCTAGCTTTGTGCCTTGTTTCTAAATACCTAAAATTTACCTTTCAATTTTTAGATCTAGTTTTTTTAAAGTCTAGCTTTGTGCCTTCTTACTAAAGATCTAGCATTTTCCTTAGTTTTTATATTTCATTTATACTTTTTGAGACTAGATTTGTGCCTTGTTTCCAAAGACCTAGCAACTTTTTTGTTTTAGACCTAGATTGGATTTGTTCAAAACACTTTTGCAAAAATTAGGATTCAATTTTAATTTTCATTTGACTATTTGTATGCAAGACCTTAGATCTTGGAGATCTTTGAGACCAAATTTACCATTGACAATTTTGGAGAAGATATCCATTCTAGGACAAGTTTAAACTATTTGCAATAGTAGACCAAGTTTTCTATCTAAACCAGTTTCAAGATGTACCAAGCATTAATTAATATTTTTTAGACCATGTTTCAAGTGTTTTGTGATCTTTAGACCTTTTTTTGTGAGACCTGGTCATAAATTCGAGCATGCCTCAATTAATTTTATTTTCAAGTGCCTAGATCATGTTTGTTTTCAAGACTAATTTCACTTTACCTAGGTCAATGCCAAGTCCCATGGACCACGTTCAAGACTATTTTGTAGACCAAGATTGCCCTCTTTGGGCTAATTTCCAAACCCAACCATGTTGATTATCATATGTTGAGATCGCCCTTATTTGGGCCAATTAAAGTTCCAAGTTCACCCTTTCAATGATAATGGTACATGATCCACTACCTATGCCAATAATCCTCCTTTCTCATGCATTATCAACCAAACTCTATAGTACCTATTTGTTACCATTCTAGGCCCTCTTCCTTTGGCCTACATTAGCAACTAAGCTTCACAACACCCTTTCATTATTATTCCAAGTCCCCTTCCTTTAGCCTGCATTAGCAACCAAGCTCCATAGTGGCCAAGGATTACCATTCTAGGCCCCCATCCTTTGACCTACGTTAGCAACCAAACTTCATAGTGCCTATTCATTACCATTCCATGCCCTCATCATTTAGCTTATGTTAACAACCAATATTTTTAGTACCCATTCATTACCACTTTAGGCCCTCGTCCTTCATCATGCATTAGCAACCAAGCTTAGCAATGCCCATTCATTACCATTCCAAACCCTCTTCCTTCAGCCTACGTTAGCAAGCAAACTTTACAATGCCCATTCATTAACATTTCAAGCCCTCATACTTTAGCCTACATTAGCAACCAAGCTTTGCATTGACCATTCATTACCATTTTAAGCCCTCATCCTTTGTCCTACATTAGCAACCAAGATTTACAACGCCCATTCACTACCATTCTAGGCCCTTTCAAATTTGGTACCTCATTATCCCAACAAAGTTATGTGATTGTGACGAGACAGATCATGGTTACCATCTTAGACCCACATACAGCATTTGTTGAGCCCATCTTTGATGAGGCTATTTACAAATAGATCATTATTGAACCATAGGTCATTCTTCATCTATTGCCAAACTTCCCCACTTTATAAAATCTAAGTTGGTCATCAATCCATTGTAGATCTAATTACTACCTCTTTAAGAGTTGTCTTTTAAAGACCAACATGTGTCTAGATCTTATATTTTACAACCAGTTGTAAGCCAAGGCCAAGAGAACTTACCAATCTATGATGCTTTTATTGAAACACCTATTTGTGATGAGTTAACTTATTTTAAACCACCCTTTAACCATTGCCTTATTTTTAAGGAGCCTCACTTTGATAAGCCAGTCTCTATGGAATTGCCTGTTGACCCTCTCCCTTTAGTTAGGGAGTCTCATTTTGATAAGCCAATCTTTATTGAGTCTCCTAATAATTATATCCACCTTTGGTAAAATCATTAGTTTGACCATTTCCCTTTTTTTAAATAGCCTCACTTTGATGATCTAGTCTCTATAGAGTTGCATGTTGACCATTTTATTTTTGTTGAGAAGCCTCATTTTGAGAAGCTAATCTTTGTGGTTTCCTTACATGAGCCTATTTCTAAGATCTCATTATTCAACCCCAAGCCATTACTCATCCAATACTAATCATTCAACATAACATCTTGATCACAACACTAGATGAAGAATCAAAATTAAAGTTAGGTTTTATTCTTCAAATGATATCAGATTTAGCATTAGAGGTAGAATCAACATCAATCTCAACATTGGATTCAAAGTACCTTGAGTTAGACGTAGCTTCAAAATCAAAGTACATTTGTATTTATTACAACATTGGTTACACATGTCTTGTAGATCAATTTGCATATATTTATGATCCTTCCACAGTTTTTGAGGATGATTACATCAATATCGACACAAGGTATCCTAGTATCTTCTACAAGGATTTTACTGCCTCTTCCCATTTCACATGCCATTACCACCAACCAACATAGCCATTATAATGACATTTCACCTCCCACAAGCATCAATTAGGACTGACATAATCACACCTTGCTGAATTACATCCATGGTGACATATCGATTAAATAATATCAGGGGGACCAAGACCATATTCATGTAGAAGAATAATAATCTCCTAGAGAAACCTTTTTAGAGGCATTAGGGGGAAATCGAAGTCCAAACTCATTATCTTCTAATGAAACCTTATTCAAGGTGCTAGAATAAAATCAAATTCAAAATTCAACATTCCTTAGTGAAACCTTTTCAAAGGTGCTAAGGGACAATCAAGATAACTTTATTGGTGAAAACCTCTTTGAGGTGTCAATCGCTAAGCACAATAGTTCTTCACTACTTGATGAAGACATTATCAAAGATAACATCAGTACAACATAATCATATGGTAGCATCTCTCAAGCCCAAATAATATAAATATGTGGTGGCCTTATCTAGAGCATATTTAAAAATATTTGGCCCTGCCACAACCAAAATTATGTCAAATCTAAAATCAACAACAGTGTGTGTGCTTGAAAATATCGATCTTCATTTATTTCTCAACCATTATACATTCCATTATAATCTATCTCTTCATTTCTAAATTAGACCTTTTATCCACTGTTTATCCATATTTACCATCCCTGACTACACTTTCCTTTATTAGGGCTATGAACACATCTTATCTCAAAGTTTGGAGGAAATAGAGTCAATGACAAACTAAGATCACAATAGAATTATTGGATTCCAAATTAGTATCCATGTTCTTGATAGAGCAGCTATTCAAAAGGGGTGTGTGATATCAATTTACATTATTGACTATTCTATTTGTATCTTATGTTGATCAAGACGAGCATCTCCACATCAGTAGGAATAATAGAATCATTTACTAGTCATTTGCCTTACCTTGACTTATCAATTGCCTTGCATTTCCCCTTGCCTCGCCTTACCATTCTTTCATACCTTGCCATACCTTTAAACTACAATGACTTGAGGTCCATTTGGGCTATGTAGGCAGCACTCAATTTATATTAAAGTCAGCTTAGTCACCCCTTTCCCAATGCTTTCACCATTTTATAAGTAATTTAAGTATGGATTCTCTCATCATTTTATGAACAAACCTTTTCTATCACTCTCACCTTTTTGAGAATGGTATCTTTTCAATATATAATGAGTTAAAACACCCCAAAATTTTCAAAAATTTTCAAAATCCTAAAAATTAGAAAATTGGTTTACAATATCCCAGAGAGATATAAATCCCTAAAATCCAAAAACATTTATCTTGTCTAAACCTAGTCAATTATCCCTAATCTACCCTACTGGGTAAAATACATTATTGGTTCCAATCCATTCCACTTCCATTGGGGGGTGTGACCTTACCTTTGCATGTATCCTTGTTTAGGGGTATTGTTAAATTTGCACTTTTAGGCCAAGCTCATAACTTTCAACTTGTTGGGGTAATTCAAAGTGTGTAGTGTATACCAGGATATCTTATCCCCATATGTCATTCCCTTGTATAAAGACTTGATTTAGGGCACCCTCTATTTATCATTCCTTTGAGCCTTTACACATAGATATTGACTTGGTTAATGACAAGATGCTTTCTATTGCTTTTACTTTCAAGATTTTTGTGTGTTTGTTTACTTAGTTGTTTGTTTATTTGTTTGCTTGTTTGTTTGATTTCATTATCGTGCCTTGAATCAGTGCGTATGCATTCATTGGGTGATTCCTTGTGCATTGTTCTTGAGTCCATCCATATTCATACTTCAACATTGTCATAATGATTTTTATCACTAGTGTGTTGTTTTCAACTGTTTATTAGATTGGGAATCATTCCTTATGCATATTACAGCCAGGTCATCATGGTGTTTTATATCATGGTGCATATTATCATGTGCTACAACTAAAATCAGTTTAGTGGAGCTTACAAGCAATGGTGCCATAAAAACTTCTCCTTGTTCACCTTGGCAAATCCCTCCCACCCTCCTTGATTAAAATAACCCATTGACCATTTGGTTGGATCAATACTAATAAGGATAAGCATCTCTACACTGGTAGGTACAATTAAATCATCCACATTGATTAATACTTATTCTTCTAATCTATTCCTCATTCTATATTCTCCCATTTCTAGGTGAACTACATTGGCCTGAGGTCTATTTAGACTATGTAGGCATTGCTCAAATATATGATGTATCTTAGGTTAGCTCGGTCACATTTTTATCTTCCAGTCATATTTTTCATCACTCTACACATCCACATGTGTCTGGTTGTTTATGGCTTCTCCAATCTTTGAAAAGTCATTAGACCATTGCACCTACGTTGTGCCCACTCATCTTTAATCTATTTCATAGATTATATCTTTGAGTTATGCTTGTCAATTTGCCTTAGTAGGGCACAACCAAAAATAATTATTCAATCCAGGTCATCTAAATGATTATAACCATCTTTAGGCAAATCATTATTTCAACTCATCTGCCCTGTTAGGGCACATACATGTGCCACTGATTATAACCACCTTTGGGAAAATCAGTGTCTCACCCTTTGTTACTGATTATAATTACCTTTAAAAAATTCATACTTTTAAATCAATATATGCAAGTATTATCTCAATTGGATTAATGTCCCCCATGGGTTAATGTCATTCTTCTACTTACTTATTTTTTATGGACCATCCATCAATCGTATGCATTAGCCACTCCCTCAAGGGAGAATCATAGGCTTCCCACACTTTGTTTGGAGCATCATTGCATTGATTTTACATCACCTATCTACAGTCTCAATCCTCTATAGAGTATTTAACTACTAAGTATCTTATCCTTATAATTTACTTTATATATTTAATAACATATAGTGCCAAATCAATTTCAAGCATTTACATTTAGATTCGTACTTTCCTATATATTTTTTAATCTAAATTCATTTATATGATGGATTTTACATCACCTGTCTATAGTCTCAATCCTCTATAGAGTATTTAACTACTAAGTATCTTATCCTTATAATGTACTTTATATATTTAATAACTTATAGTGCCAAATCAATTTCAAGCTTTTACATTTAGATTCATACTTTCTTATATATGTTTTAATCTAAATTCATTGACATGATGGATTTTACATCACCTATCTATAGTCTCAATCCTCTATAGAGTATTTAACTACTAAGTATCGTATCTATTGACCATTTTTGCCCAACAGGGCAAAAAATTGGTCCCCTTCTTCCCCTACTATTCAAGGCCAATTCATTTTTTATTTTGCACAAGTCTAGGAGTTTCGATGGACTCTGTAAGTGCTTGGTTTTCTATGGAATCAGCAGGTAAAATCCTTGGTAGATGAAGAATCAGTTAAGAAAGTGCTGGGGTTTACAAGGCTCTTTTGGGCCTTCGTCTGAATAAATTTCACAAGGAAGGTTGGCATCTTCAAACCATTGAACCACCGCTTAATTTAAAGCTTTAGTTCAATCAGCAATTCAACCATTTTTGGTTTAAGCCTTAGTTCATCACTTCAATTCCATCACTTCAATTTTAAGCCTTGGTTTAATCTTCAAGTTCTTCAGCTTTGGTTCAATCAGCTAAGTTCAATGCAGAGTTCAATCAGCAAAGTTTAATAGACTAGTTCAATGGTCCAGTTTAACGAGTTGGTTCAATGCATTGGTTCAACGCCTTGGCACTTTAGCTTAACACTTCGACAAGTTCATTGGTGCACAACATTGAACTATTGAGTCGGTTCAATCACTTGGTTCAATGCCTCTAGTTCAATGTGCAGGATCAAAAGCAGAAAATCCTGAAGGAAATTGCCAAGGACGGTGACGTCCCAGATGCTGTCAACTTTAAGAAGGCAAACTAGCCGTTGTTTCTCAAATGATGATGGGTGTGCAGACATCAAATTTAAGCTAGCAAAAAGGTCATTGGTTTTTAAATGCCCAAGCGCCAACCATGAAAGGAGCTAAAGAATGCAGTGAACCACCCAGAGATAGCCCTGAGGGCCGAAGGAGCCAAAAGAGACAAGATAGGGAAAAGACAAAGTGCCAAGTGTGGGAGCAGACAGATAGTCTAAGTGGCAAAGGGAGGCATCGAATCAAGAAATTACTCCAGTAGGTGAAACAGTGTCTACAAATTGACCATTAGAAGGTGCAAACAGCCAACCGTGTGACCCTTTTTCTTCATTTCACATTTATGAGCAGACAAACTGCATAGGTGCCTTCAAGGAGTAGTCTCAGTTAATGAGGAAATAGCGTGGCCATGTCAAAAAATGCCTAAAGTCAGAGCCAAGGCCGACACAGCATTTATGTTTAAACGGCCTGCTGTCCCCAATGCTCGTAAGGCACATGGGTCACTTGTAAAAAGGGTGCCAAAAGGCCTCCTTTCTTCTCCTATATATTGAGAACTTGTCATTTGAGAAATCATTTTCCACATTTGTAAGGTGTAGCCCTGGAAAAATTTCACCTAAATCAATAAACACATTTTTTACCTATATCTTGGTTAGATATCTCTGTGTATGTCTTGAGTGTTAGTTTGTGTTTAGTCATTATTTCTTGATGCTTTCACAAGTTCAACACCAATGTACCTGGCATCTACAAGGTGCCATTTCTATAGCTAACAAGGAGAGCTGTATTTGGAAGTGCAAAAATAGAAGAAATTACTATACAGTGTGCATTTCGCAGCACCTTTGGTGAATCTCTATTTTTTGTATTTTCCATTAAAGCCTCCCTGCCAAGTTTCTTGTAGCCTAGTCCTTCTGCCAAGTTTGAAGTGTATGTATGTGTTTGTCTAATTTTAAGTGTGAGTGTGAGAAGGTCAATTTATTTTAGTGCATCACCTCCTTTAGAGTAGATTTGTTTTCCTACAATCTTTCTCCCTTTTCACCCCCCCCCATTATATATATATGTGTGTGTGTGTGTGTGTGTGTGTGTGTGTGTGTGTTAGCACTTACTGGAACAAATCAGATGCATCAAAAGGAGCTAGCCTTTACCTAGAGACTCTCCCCTCTAGCTTCACCGATCCCACAAGTGAGAGGGGAGTTTCCATTGTTGCGTGTGGAAGGCAGGAGCTCGGCCTCCTTGCCCCAGGTGCAATCCACTATGTCAACAGTTTTTAGCACACCTGGTGGGACCAACTAGGACAAGTTGTGTCCATAGAGTTGAAGAAATTTTGGTGTGTTCTTCGACCAACCAACCTTTGGAGGCTTTTGAATCAAACACCAATGGTGACTCTAAGTTAAATCAACTAGTTAAGCAGTTTTGGTACCATACCATCAAGAAACAATATTCTAGTATGTATACCCCCATCGTTCAGAGCCATGGACCCTATTTTCCTTGGCCAGCATGGCTATGTTCCTTACCAACCTTATGTTGATCCTTATCAAGTTCAATATGGCTAGTCTCAACCCTGCCATAAGCTATATTAGCCTTATGCCCAGTCTTCTCAATATGTCACTTTTCCCACTCAACCTAGTCTCTTTGCCAATCAACCCATTTCTGCCTTCAAGTGAGCACTGCTGGGATATGAAAAATATGTAATAGATCTTGACACCAGAAGGGGATGTGGCCAAGAAATTCATGATCATGTCATCCATCAAGTGAGAAATGCACTGAATCAGGTTAAGAAGGAATGGACTCCCATTGAAAGAGCCAATTGGCACAGGCTTACAAGTGAGATGCTAGATGTGGGTGGTTTGATTGCATCTTTGGAAGAGAAGCTGAGTATTCATGAGAGGTAGCCTTACCAAGTCTACCAACCTACATACTCGCTACCCCAAGCATCATATCAGTCATATACAGCCCCTGCTTATGAGCCAAGTCAAGCCTGTCAAAGTCCTTTCCCCAATCATGTTGGGGAGAGTTCTAAAATAGCAAACCTTGTGTTTAAGGCTAATCTTGATAGACAGATCAAATTGGCAAATCTTTAGATGCAGCAGTCCATTTTGGTAGTGAAGGAAGTGGAATCTAAATCTTCACTACCCTCTCACATTGTGGCCCCATCACCCCCAAAGGATTGCCCAGTCCAAATTGCCTGAGCTGGAATAGAGTGGTTGAGTCATGGAATAGCAAGGAGGAGAAGGACATTGTCCAAGAGTGAGAGGTAAAAAATGAGGTTAGTCCTTTTCAAGTCCCTCCCACTCTTCCTCAGGAAGCTCCCTGCATTTCATGGCAATCTTCATGCACTCCCCATCTCTATGATGACTCCCATGAGCTCCAAGAGGTAAAAAATGAGGATGATCTGGCTAGGTGGATTGAGGAATTAGAAAAGAATATGAGACTACTTGGAGAAAAAGAGATGGAGTTTTTAGACCCTGCAGAGGAGCCGATGCCAAAAAACACCCCTTCTACCAATCCACAAGCTGATTTCAATATTGATGAAATTTTGGTAAAGTGGAGGGATGAAAATCAAAAAAATTGGCCCGAGGTCTCCCCCCTCCTATTCTAGAGAAAACTCCCTCTTGTATGCCAAATCCTTTCTATCAGATGGCACTTGATCTTTCTAGGTCATCTGATGCATCAATCGATCCTACCCTCAATCCTGTGCGCCTAGCTTTTTAGCATGCCTCTTTTTAGACAGCTCTTCCTGTATATGAGCAGACCCTCCCAAATCTTCCCCAACCTCCTCAATTCTTTCAACATGATCTCCAAATTCTAAGCTGGAAGAAGGAACATCATGAACCAGCTCAGGACCTTGAAGAGGATAAAGTTGTTGCCTCTTCACAGAAGCAAGATTCCAATCCCAAGATCATGAGTTGGAAGCAAACAGTGGAATCTTGGGGCAGAAAGGAAGAGGAAGAGAAAGGTTTTGCTCAAAAACTTGAAGAAGATGGGGCTGCTCCTACTCCTGATGATGATTGTGACTTCCAGGAAAGGCTTTTCTAGGAAGATATGGATAGGCAAATTACAGAGTTAGAGTTCAGAGCAGGTCTCCTCAGCAAATGTGTGATGGATTTTTCAAACCAAATAACAGATTTCATGTCTAAATACACTCCATCCATACACCTCCAAGAAAGCTATTAGGCCTTCCCTGATATATATTATGCTCAGTTTATGATTGACCAGGGAGACTTCATGAGTACGGATGAGGAGGACATCACCTTAGGTGACATGGAAGAGCATGGACAATCTCTTGTTCATATTTTGAATGATTCATTTGAAGTCATTGAGGCAGGCTGCACTGTTCTTCAAGGAGGCTATGAGCTAGATAAGAGTGGAGAAGGCAGCATTGGGGTTCAAATGAGTTTGCAAAGGGGCTGCAGGCTTTCAAATTTATCCCTCTAAGAGGTTGGTGAATCTGAAGATACTTTCTTTGAAATCATCAAGGAGGATGGTCATACCATGGAACCCGAGCATGAGGAAGAAGAGAGCAAGCCAGTCAATGATGCATATCAAAAAGCTTATGGTGATGAGTTGGCAGCAATTGATTTCTTGATGAGATACACCAGCTTGAAGAACCAATAGAAGGCAAGCTTCTAAGAATAAATAGAGTACGTATACGTTGGAAGCATGTTTGAATCTCCACTCAGATATCAGCGAACTCAGGTGGCAGGCAGGAGGAGCAGACCACCAACTCTCTTTTTTATCTAGCCACTTGGCTAGCACCATAAGTTTCCTTGCCAAAGAGGGGACTTAAGAAGTTTTCCCTTTGATCTAGGAGGGAAGCAGATGTACCTGGTTAGCTGTATATAGTAGTTTTGTTTTCAGTTTCTTTCTTATTTTCCCTAAGTGCAGTTTGCACAGGTAGTGTTTTTTAGCCTTGTGTGTTTCCCTTTGCGTGTGGGGTAAGAAGCTTCATGTTTTGATTCTCGAATCTTTTGGGGATATCACTAACTTTCTTCAAATTTGCATCTAACTCTGTGCCCAATGGACTGCAAGGCAACTAGTCTTTAAGCATATCAGGCATGCTTCCCCTGGGAGTCACCAATTTGTTGACCATTTTTGCCCAATAGGGCAAAAAATTAGTCCCCTTCTTCCCCTGCTGTTCAAGGCCAATTCATTTTTGATTTTGCACAAGTCTAGGAGTTTCTACGGACTCTGCAGGTGCTTGGTTTTCTACGGACTCAGTAGGTAAAATCCTTGGCAAATGAAGAATTAGTTCAAAAAGTGTTGGGGTTTACAAGGCTCTTTTGGGCCTTCATCTGAAGAAAATTCATAAGGAAGGTTGGCATCTTTGAACCATTGAACCACCACTTAATTTCAAGCTTTAGTTCAATCGGCAGTTCAACTATTTTTAGTTCAAGCCTTAGTTCATCGCTTCAAGTCCATCACTTCAATTTCAAGCCTTGGTTCAATCTTCAAATTCTTTGGCTTTGGTCCAATCAGCTAAGTTCAATGCAGAGTTCAATTAGCAAAGTTCAACATATTGGTTCAATGGTCCAGTTTATCGAGTTGGTTCAACACCTTGGCACTTCAGTGAGTTCATTGGCGCGCAACATGAACTATTGAGCTAGTTCAATCACTTGGTTCAATGCCTCCAGTTCAACGTGCAGGATCAAAAGTAGAAAAGCCTAAAGGAAATTGCCAAGGATGGTGATGTCCTGGATGCCATCAACTTTAAGAAGGTGAACTAGCCATTGTTTTTCAAATGATGACGGGTGCACAAACGTCAAATTTAAGCTATCAAAAAGGTTGTTGGTTTTTAAATGCCCAAGCGTCAACCATGAAAGGAGCCCAAGCAATGTAGCGACCTGCCTAGAAATAGCCCCGAGGGTTGAAGGAGCTAGAAGAGACAAGATAGGGAAAAGACAAAGTGCCAAGTGTAGGAGCAGACAGATAGTCTAAGTGGTGAAGGGAGGTGTCGATTTAAGAAATTACTCCAATAGGTGAAACAGTATCTGCAAATTGACCATTAGAAGGTGCGAACGGCCAACTGTGCGACCCTTTTTCTTCATTTCACATTTATGAGCAGACAAACTGCGTAGGTGCCTTCAAGGAGCAGTCTCGGTTAATGAGGAAATAGCATGGCCATGTCAAAAAATGCTTGAATTCAGAGCCAGGGCTGACATAGCATTTATGTTTAAATAGCCTGCTCTCCCCAATGCTCGTAAGGCACATGGGTCACTTGTAAAAAGGGTGCCAAAAGGCCTCCTTTCTTCTCTTATATATTGAGGACTTGTCATTTGAGAAATCATCTTCCACATTTGTAAGGTGTAGCCCTGGCAAAATTTCACCTGAATTAATAAACGCATTTTTTACCCTATCTTGGATAGATATCTTTGTGTATGTCTTGAGTGTTAGTTTGTGTTTAGTCATTGTTTCTTGATGCTTTCACAGGTTCAACACCAATGTACCTGGCATCTACAAGGTGCCATTTCTGTAGCTGACAAGGAGAGCTGTATTTGGAAGTGCAAAATAGAAGAAATTACTATACAGTGTGCATTTCACAGCACCTTTGGTGAATCTCTATTTTTTGTATTTTCCATTAAAGCCTCCCTGCCAAGTGTCTTGCAGCCTAGTCCTTCTGCCAGGTTTGAAGTGTATGTATGTGTTTGTCTGATTTTAAGTGTGAGTGTGAGAAGGTTGATTTATTTTGGTGCATCACCTCCTTTAGAGTAGATTTGTTTTCCTGCAATCTTTCTCCCTTTTCACCCCCCCCATTATATATATATATATATATATATATATATATATATATATATATATATATATATGTTATCACTTACTGGAACAAATCAGATGCATCAAAGAGAGCTAGCCCTTACCTAGAGACTCTCCCCTCCAGCTTCGCCAGTCCCACAGGCGAGAGGGGAGTTTCCATTGTTGCGTGTGGAAGGCAGGAGCTCGGCCTTCTTGCCTTGGGTGCAATCCACTACGTCAACAGTATCTTTATAATGTACTTTATATATTTAATAACTTATAGTGCCAAATCAATTTCAAGCATTTACATTCAGATTCGTACTTTCCTATATATGTTTTAATCTAAATTCATTTACAATAACTTATATCTAATTAGGGTTATTTAATCACTTTAATCCCAATATAGGTAAAACACTTTCCTTGCTTATATTTTATTATATTGATCTATATTACATTGGTTACTACATCTCATGATAGGTTCCATATTTCATATATCACATGGATATCTTCATTATGATTTTTACATGGTTACATTGATTATCATGTGAAAATACTGACTTGCATGTAGATGTAATTTATTTTTTGTATGTCCTTATCCATAGAATATCCTCTTGTTGTCATATTTTGTGATTCCCATGCATGTTTTGTCTCACTAGCTTGTTTAATCACTAACTTGGGTGTGGTCACTAACTTACATGATCCATTACTTGTATCAATGATGTTAATAATGCAAATTCTATACTATGATTTTAGACCTAATGTCTATCATGCATGTTTCTAAACTTTGCATGGTCTCTACCATGTATATATGAGGGCATACTACTTGTGTGTGTTTTCATTGCTATATATAACCCAATTGGACACATATTATATCAGATTTGGGACATTTTAGTTGTTCTCATCCTACAAAGGCATCATAACCTTTTGTATTCATTTGATATGATACTCTATTTCATATGTTATATTGACACTTTTCAATAATTCATTGGTATCAATGATATTCAAATTTTATTTGCATATGTTTCAAGATATTGACACTTTACCTATATTATTTTCCTAATAAATGAGGCACTTAACATTATCTTTTGAGATGAGTGATTACAACACAACTGTTCATCCCTTAACTAAAACAGGGGGACATATATCAAGGCATATTTTTTAAAAAAATCAAAATGAAGTGAAGTTGATCGAACTTGAATGAATTTATCTACATCCTTGACAAAGAAGTGGATTGAGCCCCAATGACTCCCATAGTAATAATGGCTATGTTTTATCCAACTATCGAAGGTTTAGTATCAGAATTAGTTGGGGCAATTACCAAGTGTATTCAATCCTATGATATATTTTGAAATTTTAAATAATCAAATCTTCAAAATTCAAACTTCAAAGATCTATCATGCACATTGACTACTTATGGCAATTAGAACTTGTTTCAAAAAAATGAAAAATTCATGCAAATAGAACCTTAGCTTGAATAAATACATCAAAAACCTTTCACTCTTCCCTAAGTAAGTGATGGTATGTGTTTCAAGTTTATACTTTGATGCACACATGCATTCACTCATGCTCACATACCCAAGTCAAAGTGGGGGTATTATGTAGTCACATAAAATTTGGTACAAAACCCCTTTCCCTAGTGTCTTATCCTCAATTTACCATATTTGACATATTTTTGTATATTTTCATATTTTGAGGACCTATCTAACCCTATATTGGCATCCATTTAATCCATGAGCCTTAAAATAACATCTCAGCACTTATTAAAATATATATGTTTCCATCCTTGGATTAAAACTTGTCTATTGTTATGTTTCTCATCGAGGTACAAGCCTTTGTTTGTCCCAGGTCAATTCCACACCTTACGTGATTCTATCTCAGGAAAATGTGTACCCTATAAAGGTCTATCTCCTTTGCCTTTGTGGTGTTGATTTTGCACCTTTGATCTCACCACTTGTCATTCTAAAGTTAGCTAGCATTCCCCATCTTGTCTTAGAGTTCCCTATAAATATATGTCATCCTAAATCATTTATATGAATCAATATAAGGGATCATAAAACAAATATCAAGGTCTAGACCTATAGAAAATACAAACATCAAGTTACTTCATTCCTCCTACTTCAAGTTGAGCTTAATTGAGTCATATCTTACACACTTGTGACAGAGTTGTCTATATCAATCTCACACTATCCCTTATATCAAATGAAGGTTTTAGTTTGCATGTAGTTTCATCATCACTTCTACATAAGATGAGGTTCAAAACCCTTACTCGATTTATTCCATATGTACTCACTTAGAACCACATGGAAATCTAATTCCATCTTGCAAGATATGTAGTTTACAATGTGGCTTCGGTGGTTTCTTGACTACATAACCCATTTGTTTTTTTTTGAGTGCCAAACTTGGTTAAAGAGAAGGAATCAACATTTTAACATATTTTTTCTATAGAATTAGGAAAACGTAGTTACAAGAAGTCCTAAGAATAAGAAGTGAAGTAGTGAGAGAAAAATTAGGTTCTGTAACCCTACACAGAATAGATTTGGTATAATAGATTCAAACCTAGTAGTGCACATCTAACCAGTTTGAATTTCCATACATTGAATTCATGTAGGATGTTAAATTGTGTAGGAAGGTCTAGGGGTCAAATAAAAGTTTTAGGATAGTGTACAGTCAACCTACACTATTATCTTTCTATATCTAGACATCCAAAATATCAAAGCAACAATAAGGTGTGATTATTCCTTATCCTTTTGTACTTACTTTTCATAACTTTGTTATTTATCACTTTTGTCTTATTACTATTATTTATCCAATTGTGTAGGTCTGAATTATGTTCTTTCATAGCCATATTATTAGATCTATTATTTGCAATAGTTTATTCATTATTTTGTGTAAAAATAGAATTAGGGTAAACACTTATAAGATGTAACATTATAAAGTTCAATATAAAGAGATATACTATATGTCAAAAGAGATGCACACGCTGAAGTACAATCATTTATCTTAACATATTTTGTCTCCTCTAGTATAGGTTGATGTGGAGCTAGGTTTTTTTGTCCTTTTTTAGCATGCTCATTTTTTTTAATTTGCTACCTTTTGGTCCCTTGGTTTCACATAACTGAATCTATTGGCATTTTTTTTAAATGAATAAGTGGATGACCACTAGAATGTGTTGGTTGATTGATATTAAAACAAGTGGTCTCAATGGATTGTTTTCCTTTGTCCATGGGAGGTGAGATGTCATTAAGCACAAAAAGATGGGAATGCTTTCCCATAGTCTTTGGGAGTAGAATATAGTTGGCCAATACCAAAGGTGTTTATATCATCTAAAATATTTCCCAGACTACATGGTTGTAAACACTCAAATTATCATTAAGTTCTTGACAATGTTTAATCTTTACATCCTTCGCTTGGCCTATTCACTATTTCATTAACTCGTAATCTATAATGAGAGCCTCCACTTTTTTTTAAACACTAAAAAATATCATACAAACATCCTTATTTCAACCTCATTCATCCATATTTAATCTATAATCTCCTATCATACATATTTCAATAGCCGTTGTGTTTCTCGGATAGGACCACATTAGCTCAGACATGGCTGCTTTACGGCCCTATCCGCTAGCATGGCCTTATCCCCCATACTCCAATAGTCACCTTTTGAAATTGATACTTTCATAATGGCTCTCCTATGCATTTTGTAAATTTATTTAGTGAAAATATTTTAAATATTCCCCTATATAATCACATCAAGGCATTTATTTGAACCCATATAACAATCACTTGGTGATTCTACTACACACTGAGTAAAAGAGCACTATTATTTTCAATTTTAATTTTGATGCATTCTAACAGTATAGGCCAAGTCTAAATTCAATTTATTACAGGTCAAGGGCATCTTTTGTTGATCATTTCAATCAAACTTCTAGCTACATTCATACAGTTGTATAATCACATATCACATACTCACCCTAGGAGGGAGAAATACATCAACCTGAGGCCCATTTGAGCTATGTAGGTAGCTCTCAAATTATGCAAGATTTTATGAGGATAGATTGGTTAGTCCCCTTGCTTTATTCCTCACTTTTTATTTGATCTCTATTGTGTTTATCATGCCTGAATAAGGTTTTGTATTTTTAAGGTCTTCTACGGATCAAATCAGCCTCAGCAATCAAATAGTCAACCATCGTAGACAAGTGCACAGACCTAGATCAAAAACTTGATTACATCACCAATCAAGATGTGGCCATAGACAGCAAACAAGGTTGCAGTGTGGCCTTGTCCCAACAAAGTTTAAATTTTTGATTTCGAACATGACACATTTTGTAAGTTCTTTTAGCCAATTTCCAATCACAGTCAATGTAAAATCTTTTTGAAGGAGGTTTGCACATATTTTCGGTTAATTTACTATTTTTAGCTAATTTTTAATTCTGTAAAATTTTATACTATAATTTATTTTACTGTCAGATCTATTTATTCATGCATTTCAATTTCAATAGTTTAGATCTATTAGTTTTATTTATTTCAATTCAAAATAGATTAAACACTTTGGTGAACCCGCTATTTTTAGAACATTACTTGATTTTTGTCCTAAGATTTCATTCAACTTTTTGTAACTTCCTAACACTAAAATATAGTTTTCTTTGACCTTGCATATAAATCTGACACAAAGTGATTCATTTTTTTTTACCTTGGATTAAATTTGACAATAAAAAAATTGTCTTGCCACCTTGGATCAATTCGACACTAAAGCTCTTTCTTTCGATCTTGGGTTGAAATTGGTTGATCTCTATACACAAAAATATTTTGATTTTATTTTCTCTCTATTTTATATTTTCTTGTGTTTGTTTTTAAAAATTGTATTGCGGCAATTTTCAAACTACTTAGTGATTGTTGTTACAGGCTATGTGGTGATCTATTTTACAGACGTTGTGGTGTGAGGGGTTTACCCCACCAATATTCATATCCATTGTACATCACCAAACATATATTTTAATTTTTACATACCTCACATTCTATCAAAAACACCTAGGGTTCCTTATTTATACCATAAGAAGTCTCCTTTAGTAGTTTGATTTGTGGTGCACCTGAGAGGAGTGTATCACCTAGAGAAGTTACTCTCATTGTACCCTCAAAAATGAGGTTAGTGGACTATAAGTACGGTTTTGCCTCTGTAGTAAATGTTTTGAAACATTGGACTGACACTAATCAACAAATAAGAAAGTATATTTAAGAACCCACATAATCATTTAAACCCTTGCCTATATCACCCTAATACCTTATTTTTTATTTGTATTGTATTCATAGTCATTAGCATTACTTGTTCATACTTGTATTATATTCATAATGGACTCAATGAATAAATGTTTCTTTCATATGGTACATAGGATTATGCAAATTCTTGTAAAATATTATCTTACTTCCTAAGAGGTTATTCATTACATATGTATAGGTTAAATGATGTCGAAACAATCACCTTAGAGCAATCTCAATTACATTATACTTCATATTGTTATAATATTCAACTTTTGTGTTAGTTATTTAAAGGCATGCAAAGAAATTATTCAAAGTTGGGGTTATGTACATGTATTAAGAGCTTCCATGATTTGGAATGTGTAGTTAGTCATTTAAAAAAATAAAATAATTTGATGGTCAAGACTTGCATGTTTAATGCTTAGTTGAATGTCACAACTACTAATGCATATTTTACTAGATGGATTTTATCATGTGTCAATGTCCACAAAGAACTATATTGTTTTGTGATAGTCCTCTTAAGGCACATACCAGCTTCAAAATTTTAAAACAATATTTCGGTGGGATGGTTTTTACAATTTTGATATAATGTTCTAGTTAGATGGTTTGTACAAGGGGTTGTCATGATATGTTTAATAAAGAAAAACTACCCAATGGAAGTTTGGCATCAAATCAATGCTGTTGTTAAGAGAGAAATTTTGAATCATGAATTTGTTGGCATTGTAACTTTTCAACTATCGCTCTAAATTCAATGCTTTAAATTGTTTTTCAAACTAGATATATTATTGCTTCTACATTATTGCTTCTAAACATGATATATTATCCAACTCAATGTACATACAATGTAGTTTAATATGGTCATATGGTTCAATTAATAGTTTGATTTATTTTCAATTTATGTAGACTATATAATCAAAACAAATTCACATTTTGGCGGTCTCGTAGGTATTTTTACCTATAGTAATAATATGGGTGGTGTTATGACCATAATTTTATGGGGAACTATTATGGATTGTATTCTTGGCCCATAGTTTTGTTTCTTGTGGTATTGTAAGACTAATTAGGCGGTTACCTATTGATGTGTGTATATATAGTTCTACATATAGTAGGGGTAAAATAGATTTTTATAAATACATTGTTGTATTACAAGACTATGATTAATACAATAGTAAAAGAGGTTACTTCACTGAGTTATTTCCAGTAAGGGTTTCCTAATAAAATCTTGTGTATTGTGTAATATTGTGTGTGCAATTTTCCCTATTCAATTTTAGCATAAATATTTTTTTAGCATTGCTTCTCATGAATTGGTTTATTGGTCATTTTCTCTTCAATAATAAGGGAGATCTTGCATCCTATAATCCTAATTACTTTATTTGTACTAAACAATTTTCTTCATTGTCCTTCCACTTAACTTTGGCCAATTGGTCAATCAAACAAAAATTCCAAAACTTAAGTGTAGTATAAGATATCTAGTAGGAGATGGGTACAATAACTTTAAATATGCACCTAATCTCAAGAGGACACTAATTCGGAATCATTTGGGTTCACGAATAATCTTGCATCAACCAAAAAAATGTTAGTTTAGGAATTTATCTGAGTGTTGTGTGAAGAAGGTTTCTTACTGCACTTATGTTTTCTTGTAATTTTGTGCAAGTATCATTTGTTGCATTGATCGTCTTTGTGTTGTTTTACATCATCCTTTATGAGTGTCTTGTTTAGTGTAGTTATGTGTGTCCTATGAGAAAACTTTTCTTTAATGATCCATGTATCTTTTGATTCACAGTTGTATCAAATTACTATCAGTTGAGTCTGAGAGATCTAACGTAAGTCACCATAATAATACTCTTTTGTCGTGTAACTTTGTAGATATGTTATGGATATTTTTTTCAGCCTGTGATACTTCTTGAATAGCATATTTGAGCAAGATGATTCTTCACCGCAAAGCAAGATTAGGAGGAGATATTTTTTGAGGCCATTTGATCATTAATAAGAAAGTTGTGTGTCAAGTTTTAAGTCATTTAAAGAAGCAAAGGTAAAGTACTACATCATCCTTGAAAAGACATAGGAGTCATGGTACTGAGGTTTTCATGATCATTGTTGGATTTATCCCCTTGCAATTTTGGGTGACTTTCTATGTATTTGTAATGTATTATGTAAGGATCCAATTTGATTGATTGGGAAATTGATTCCAAAAGTCATGAAAGTTGATAAGGATTCATTTAATAAAATATGTGACCTATTTTGGGATGCGTTGAGATCTAACGTGTTATTGTTCCTTGGAAATGTAAAAACATTTAATGTTTGAGATGTAGTAAAGTGTATTGATGTTATTAGTGGGGTAAAAGCACTTAATGTAATTAGGTGGGTCTTGCATCTATATAAGCATGTCCCTACATCTGTGCTAAGTGATTTTTCGATTGGATAGGAGAAGACTAGATCTGAGTTTTTTCTACAAAAAATGTGAGTTAGCAAAGTAGAGATCTATGGATATGATGTTGTAACGCATCTCATTAAGAGATCGTGATATCATTATGTCATTATGTTGTTTGTAATTCATTTTAGTCAAAATTAAATAAATATTTGAGTTATTGCATTTGATTATAAATCCTGTAGAGTATTTTGAGGGTTGTGTGGTCTAAGACATTTCTTAATTGATATCCCTAAATGTTTTAGTCTATTTTGAATTGGAATGAATCAAACTAATAGATCTAAATTATTAAAATTTAAATACAAGAATATACAAATTTTATAGTAAAATTATACCATATACTATAGAATTTACATAATTGATAATTAGCTTAAAATAGTAAATTGATCGATAGATATGCAAACCTCCTTCAAACAAATATTATGTTGACTACGCAGGTTGACAGTGACTGTAAACTGCCTAAAGAGAATTGTGAATTGTCATGACCAAATGTAGGAATTCAAACTGCATTGGGACAAGTCTACACTAGGAGGATAGGGTCACACTATGGATTTATATGTTGACTGCAGTACAGCCCTGGTTGACTATGTAACTAATTTCTAAATACGGGTATGTATGTCTATATGTGAGGTTTAATTGTTTAATTATGTGTGTCAATATACCACATAAAAGACTTGTATAAATATAAACCCTTGTTCTTACATAATAAACACAATAGAGATCAAATACCAAAAAAGGAGGATATGGTTAGGGGAATAGCCAAGCTACCCTTTAAAAAAATTGCATAATTTGAGTGTTACCTACATAGCCCAAATTGGTTTTAGACCGATGTAGTTTTCCTTCATAGGGTGTGTGTGATATGTGATATTGCAACTGTATGAATGCAGGTAGAAGATTGATTGAAATACTTGGTAGTGGACGTCTTTGACCTACAATAAATGATATTCAGACTTTGCCTATGATTATTAAAATGCAGCATAATTGAAACTGAAAAGAATAATACTCTTTTATTCAGTATGCAGTAAAATTTCCAAGTGATTGTTATATGGGTTCAAGTGAGTGCCTTGATGTGTTTATATAAGGGAATCTTTGAAATATTTTTGTTGACCTTACAAAAGGAACAAGGGATCTATTGTGAAACATCTCGAATTCAAAAAGTGATCATTGAAACACAGAGGACAAAGTCGTTATAGTGGATGAAGTTGCGATGCGGCCCTAACTAACCTAGCATGATCATGTCCTAGAAAGATAGAGACTGTTGAAAAAGATCTGTCATGAACTTGTAGACTAAATAGGGATGAATGATGTTGAAATAGGGATGTCTTTATGATATTTGTAATTTTTACAAGATAATGGAGGATCTCATTATATATTGAGTTAACGAGATGACAAATAGACTGAGCGAATGAAGGATAGCAAGATAAAACATTGTCAAACACTTTAATGATTCAATTTGAATGTCTCCGCTAACCATGATTGCATAATTTGGTATTATAGCAAGGTTTTATTTCTTGTTGTTGATTGTTTATTTATACATTTATGAGTGTGGGTAAAAATTAGTTGCAAACATCTTCCATTGAGATCATTGGGGAGAAGGTGTAAAATGTAAGTGATTGATCTCATATCTTCATTCAATATTAGATCATAAATTGATATCTATATCTTTGATTTCAAAAGAAATGGCACATAAAAGAGTCTTAAGTGGTAGAAGACCCTGGGTGGTTAGAGAACCTAGAGTAGCAGATCTACAGAAGTGATAACAGAAATGCAAGTTAGAATGGAAGCTATGGAAACCGCATATCATCGTGGCATTGAAGTATTAGATGATGAAAGTGATATTGAATATACGGAAGAAGCACTTAAAGATCAACAGATAGAAGAAGAGGTTGATGACCTTGAGGATAGATTCTTGGGAGTTATTACGAGAATGACAAGTAAACCAAAGTTGGAACTTGAAAGTTATTCTGGAAGTTTGAGTCCTAAAGAACTCATTGGTTGTATCACTAATTTAGAGAAATATTTTGAGTATGAAAGTATGGAGGATCCAAATCAAGTTAAGTTCATTGGTGCAAAGTTGAAAGGTCATGCATCCTTGTGGTTAGAATATGTACAAGTTAAAAGAGAAGAAAATTTTAGATGTGGAATAGACCTGTTGTTAAGCTAAATGCTAAATTCATTCATGTGGATTATAATATGAGTTTTTTCAAGAAGCTCCAAAACCCGAGACAAATGGAGATGGCATTCAAAGAATATATTGAGTATTAGAGACTTACTATCAGAGTGGGTCATGTGGAAGATGATGTTGAGAAGATCTCAAGATATGTGAATGGATTTCGCATGGCAATTCAAGATGAAATTGGTATTATCAAATTGTGATCTGTTGAAAAAATTTATCAGTGTGCATTGAAGGCAAAGGAAAAGATGTTACACAAACGAGGAGGGACATCAAGAGGAAAAGGAAGATTCATGCGAGGACGTGTAAGTGGCAGAGGTTATTATGCACAAATGTAAGAGGGAGAGACGAGTACTTAGCAGCGTAATTGTGGTAATACTTAGAGAGGTAAAGGTAATTTAAAAGCAAAAGATCTTATACCTATGGACAAGGTAGAGTTCATGGATTCAATAAGACATGTTTCAAATATGGTGAGATTGGCCACAAAACATTTGAGTGTCCCCATATGCATACTGAAAGAAACAAAAAGATTGATTATTGCACATGCAGATGAAGAAAGTGTTGAGTCTATTCACAACATAGATGAACTAGAGACTAGAGAAGCTCCCATGATGAAGAGGGTATTGTTGAAACCTGTGAAAAAGGAAAATAGTCCCGCATAGAGAAAGAATTTGTTCAAAATAGTTTGTAAATCTGAAGATAAGTGTTTAAAATTAATTGTTGATAGTGGAAGCACAAATAATATTATTTCACAAGAGATGGTATAAAAAATTAAGTTGAATAGAATTTTACATCCGAATCCATATAAGGTTTCTTGGTTGTTGAAAAGAGAGCAAGTTCCAAGTTCCGGTGAATGAACAATGTTTGGCAAGTTTTCATATTGTTACTTATAAAGATGATCTTTTTTCTATCATAATGCATATGGATGTTTATCATATTTTGTTTGGAAGGACTTGACAATTTATAAGTAACATCATCTTTATAAGTAACAATATGAAAACTTAGTTTGAGGAGATTGCATTTAATAATTTTCTAGATGGTTTATTGTCGACACGAAGTATAAGTCATCTCATGGATTTGACACTTAGTTCGAGTTTTTCAAACCAAGCAGCACATAGATTGACTCCAAAAGAGAATGCATAGGTGCAGAGACAAATTCAAGAGTTGTTGAATAAAAGTTTAATTAGATAAAGTTTGAGTCCATATTCAATACCAACAATAATAATGTTTAAGAAGAATGGAGAATATGCTTTGATCCCAGAGCAATTAACAAGATTACTATAAAGTATAGATTTTCATTGTCCTGTTTGGATGGTTTGATGGATTGTTTAAATGGAGCGAAATACTTTACCAAAATTGATTTGAAGAGTGGATATCATTAGATTTGCATAAAAGAGGGCAATGAATGGAAGACAATATAAAACACAAGAAGGGTTATATCAATGGTTGGTAATGCCATTCAATTTGACTAATGCATCAAGTATATTCATGAGATTGATAAATAAAATTCTTAAAGCATTTTTGAGTAAGTTTGTCATTGTGTCTCTTGATGACATACTGATTTTTAATAAAAGGGGAAGAACACTTGCAACATTTACACAAAGTGTTAAAAAGGTTGAGAAATGAAAAGTTACTTGTGAATTTGAAGAAATGTGGTTTCATACAAAAATAACTGGTGTACTTGGAATTTGTGATTTCTTGAGAAGGTTTGAAGATGGATCTAGAAAAGGTGGGAGCTATAGTGGATTGAACATCACCATAGAGTACATATGAGGTATGTAGTTTTCATGGTCTAGCAATTTTTTACAAGAGGTTCTGGGACATGTGCATCGATCACTAATGTGATGCAAAAAGATAAGAAGAATTTGTATAGACAATGGAAGCAGAACATAATTTCCAATAGTTGAAGATAAAAGAGTGGTCAATGTTGTCATTGCCAAATTTCAGTAACGTATTTTAAGTAGATTGTTATGTGAGCGGCACAACAATAGTAGTATTAAGTCAAGAAAAAATCCTTGTTGAATATCTTACTAAAAAGTTGAATGATACGAAGCATAAGTATTCAAATATATGATCAAGTGTTCCATGCAATTGTACAAATATTAAATAAATGGAGACATTATTTTTTGTCAGATGAATTTGTATTGTATATAGATCATCAAACATTACAATTCATCAATAGTCAACATAAGTTGTATCAAAGACATAAAGTGGATTGAATTTCTACATACTTATTCATTTTTGTTGAAGCATAGAAGTAAAAGTCTAACAAAGTTGATGCATTGATTAGAAGGATTCTTTTATTAAATAAATTAAGAATGGAAATCTTAAAATTTGATCTTATGAAAAAACAATTATGAAAAAGATGAAAATTTTTAAGAAACATGGAAGTTATGTAGAGAATTAGTGTGTAAAGATAAAACACCATGGTTCGATTATTTTATTCAGAAAAGTTTGTTCTTCAAAGGAAGGGAATATGCATACTGAGAGGTTCAATGCGGATGAATTTGATCAAATAAAATCATAGTGAAAGATTGGTAAGTCATTTTAGTTATGACAAAACATTAGCGCAAGTAGCAAAAAAATATTCTTTACCCAAGACGAGTACAAATATAAGAAAAATTGTTCAAAAATGTAGAGTTTTTCAACTAACGAAAGGGAGAAGTTAGAATACAAGGTTGTATCAACTATTGCCTATTCTAGAGAAATCGTGAGAGAATATAAGTATTTATTTTGTTTTAGGTATGCCAAGAACGCAGAAAAGAAATGATTCAATATTTGTGATAGTTAATAGATTTTTAAAGATGGTACATTTGTAACATGTAGAAAAGATAACAATGCAACAAACATTGTTAGTTTTTTTTTTTTTTAAATTGTAAAATTGCATGGTTTACCTCACAGTATAATATCAAATGGATATGTAAAATTTGTTGAACATTTCTAGAGGACATTGTAGAAGAAATTGACTACTAAGCTAAAGTTCAATTCAACTAGCATCCTCAAACAAATAGATAAACAAAGATAGTCAACAAAAATTTGGATAATCTTTTAAGATGTTTAATTGAATTTCACTCAGGGACATAAGACAATGCTCTGGGGCGCACTACATTTTAGATTGTGGATCAAGTCCAAGAGCGTGGAATTAAGAGATGAGAAATTAACGAAAGATAAGTGTTGAAGCAGAAGATTTTACAAAGCATATGTGATAAGTCCATAAACAAGTGCAAGAAGAATACCGCATAGCAAAAACAATATGTGGATCAGAGAAATATAGCACAATACAAACAATATTAGGATCAAAGGAAGAGAAGTTGAATATTAGATAAGAGATTTAGTGCTAGCATTATTAAGAAAAAAGCATTTTCAAAGTGGAAAAAAGATTGGTCCCTACAAAATTTTACATAAGTTTTGAAAGAATACAATGGAATAAAGTTGTCCCCAAAATAATGTTGAGCATAAAATAATGTTGTTTTTACAATTTCAATTCTTTCAATTTTAATTTCTCTAGTATGTTGTCCCCAAAAACATTGAAATGTGTTAATTTTTGAAATGCACTAAAATGTGTTAATGTTGTTAGTGGGATAAAAACACTTCATGTAAGAAGGGGGGTCTTGTGTCTATATAAACGTATCCCTATCCCTATACCGAGGGACTTCTTCAGTTGCATATAAAAAATGAGATCTAAAAATTTATTTTAAAAAAAGCTCCGAGTTAACAAAACAAAGATCTACGGATTTGATGTCATAACACATCTCATTATGAAATTACAATATCTTTGTATCAATTTTTTTTTAATTCTTTTTGTAGTTAAAATCAAAGAAAAATCTAAATTGTTATTGCATTTGCTAGCAAATTTTACTATTATTATGAAGGTTGTGTGGTCTAAGGGATTTCTTAATTGAGATCCCTAACCACGACTACATTGGACACACTATTCCGAGATCATTTGACAACCCAATTATTTGTCGACTGAAAGGGCCGAAGTGATGATTTGACATATTCCTCTCTACCTACTGGTAGTCCACAAGAGCTGCTAATAAGAAGGCAAAATTGTATCTAGGAGGTTATCGACAAAAAAGCTCCCCTCCCATCCATGTGATTGGCAAGCAAATTGGCTTACCAGTGACTAAAGTCCTCCCAAGAACTCACATTAGCAAACCCCACCACAATGTAATCTAAACCCAAATTATGATCCACTTAATCATTGCACTTTATTGATGCACAAAAACTCCTAGAGAAGTCTTACTCGACTATATATGGAAAGGAACACCGGAAAATGATATGAAGTAATACCCTCCACCCCCTACATGATAAGGACCTTATGCCAATAGACATGTCCAAATATGCTCATCCGTACTCTTACGCTTCCAACATTAGGAGACGAGCATCTCTCTTCAAGTAAATCTAAAAGTGAGTGGAAAAAGCCCCACAAATTTCATCTATATATAATCCAGACGCTAATTTTGGGGGAGTAAAAACAGTAGTCAAAAATTTCAACCAAAAAAGGAATTGCATTCCACAATATAAGCAAACAGAAAATTAAGCACTGCAGAAAATGGCAATAGAACGTCTGCAATCACACAAACAGAATAAAGGTAAAGGCCAACTCAACCGCAGCACTAAGGAAAAATAAAATACAAAGAAAAGTGAAAACCTACATTGCACATGAAATATAAAAGCAAATGAAAACTTGCATATATATAAACACAAACTGGCCCTGACGGGATGTCAAATAAGTAAGATAGCATTGCACCAACTACACAAACATCACATACCATCACTTTTATTTGAGCTTCTTCATAAAAGATATGTTTTTTCTTATGGAAACATATTACATGGTTCAATCAAAAATAAATTACATTATTGAATACTTCAAAGATTTATGAATGTTGTTAAATGGGCCAGTGCATTTCAAGTGACCGGGTTTTAACAAGCTTGATTATTTTTGTGGGGGAACATCATGATTAATTGTGTTAATGGCATTATTATCACGCAAAAAATATTTGACAGAGAATTCACCGGCTGAGAAAGCTTGATTTGTTTTTACTAACATTTTACGCAAAATGATGAAAAGAATTTTATTAAAGACAATTTTCTGAACTGTAAAGATTCAATATTTTGAGTCCCCTAATTTGAAAATCAAATTCTTCACTCCTTTATAATGACCACCTAAAATCACACACGAGTTTTTTTTTACGGATCTCCTAGTTTAAGAATCAAATTTTTCACTCCTTTATAATAACCACCTAAAATCCCACGACTTTGTTTTTTCACTTGACCGTTTATCTTTTTAGAATTCATTTCTGAAAAGAAGATAACTTTATAATGGCCGTATTTCATCTCTTGTGCCACAAACAGATTAAAGGTGAAGGCCATTCACAACTGTCTTAACAATTAAATCCAAGATGAAAAATTAAACGTACCACAGCCACTCTATTAGATGATATTCATACCATCATATTTTACGTGCTAAGAAAATTAAAAACATAGCACATTTATAGACAAATTCCATGTCAGCAATCGTCAAAAACCTCAGTGGCCCATTACGTTGTTTCTAGAACTCTTCAAAACACACTTGATTAGCAACACATTTTAAAGGAAAACTATTAAAAAACATGAGCCAGAACTACCACCGTATGAAACCAAACCAACGTCCACACAAGCGTTCAGCCTAAAATAAAACAAGGCAGCATTACTTCAAGTCAATGGCAAATACATCCCCTTGGCATACTCGACTTTTCACCTTATACATATATTGTTTGAAATTTGCACCCCCTCAGGTTGTTTATAACACTGGAGTTTTAAGCGGATCCCTTGAGTACATTTGTTTCACACAGCAGAACATCTAGGCAGGTATTAAATACAACCGTCTGCCCTGACATTCATAAGAAACAATACAGATGCCTATTAAAAGGAAACTGTGAAAAGAAAATCTAAACATAGCTGTCAACCTTTAACATCAACATGGGGCAATGCATATAACTATAACAGAACACCTATGAACAACAGAATAGTAAAGTGACCATAAACCAATCACACCTCTCATACACTGAAAAGAGCTGTACTTTAAAAGTGATCACTGAAAGCCATGTCAAAAAGACGTTACAAAATAACGGCCAGAGACTGCATCTTGCATAATCTCAGTAATCTTCAGTAACCTCAAATCAAAGGAAAGACTAAATCAACCAGCAGCAGGCTTTCAAATTTAAGATGAATCGCACTGAAAAGAACTGTACTTTAAAACACACGAAGCAATCCAAATTAAGGCAAGGCAAGTTGAAAATGAACTAAATTGAAATTCATCAATACCACAGTTAACTGTAGAACATCAATTACACTTGCCAAGACATTACTGATAAAATACATTACAATTCCATCTAAGCAGCATAGAATCTTAAGATCACTAATCACTACATACCAGTGCTCCAAACAATTAAATATAATGCCGACTACTCAAAAACAGCCATAAAACAAATTTCTATCTTAAACAATGTTCCTCAACATGGTCATATTTTTGTGTTTCAAAAGCAATAAAATCAGAATGCAACCCACAGATGTACGTAACTGTTCAAACAAATACAAAAATTGGATTATTCGTTCAAGTCAGATAAACCGTAGTAAGTTCAAACAATAATACATGTAGGATTTGAGCCAATCATACGATACATCCAGAATCGTTCCATAAATAACTCAACATGACCTCAGTAAGAGAATAATAATAATGCCTCACCCTATAATATGGGATTTCTCAGGATAGACACTTCTTTTAGCTCCCCCATAAATATTCCGGACTTGGACCTCCAGGGCAATTTAATTAATCACCCCGTCGAAGCCAGTAATCAGCTTCATCCAGATTTTACCTGTAAAATATCACAGCACCATAAGCATTGTTCCCTATGAAGCTAACAAAAATTGTACAGAACTACTACTATCTGAGTAGGATAGTCCCATTTACTCAAATCTTTAAAAGAAAGAAAATTAAAATATTACAGGTGAACGAGAATAGGATCGGCTGCGGCTCCCGCTAGGGCTGCGGCTCCTGCTAGGGCTTCGACTCCTGGGACTTCGGGTTCTAGGTTTATATGAGGATGGCTGTAGGATGATGCAATGTCTCGTTAAATTTTCCAGAATTTCAACAGTAACTTACTCAGAAAACTTCACTGAAATACTCACCGAGTGCTGGGGGGATCTGGACCTAGACACCGATCTGCAAACATCACGCACACAGTACATTAAAGGAATAAAATAGCTTTGCTAACCACAATATGGTAAACTCCCAAAATGAAGATGCAAACTCTCTAAATCCCATCACAAAAACCAGCTTCTATCCTTTTCATAAATGGCCCATGACGGTGTTATATTGACATAAAATATAATTGTCAAGTCATCTTCTCTGAAGAGAAAACACATGCCTAATCATCTTCTCTTGTCCACAAACAAATGTTTATAATGGATCCAAAAACACAAGTCCGATAGGTACCCAATGGCAAGACAGATTAAAAGCCCACTCCTAAGACAATGCAGAAAATTTGCTTCGCTATATATGTTCTACTGTCATCGAACCATTCCAATGTACCCCTTTATTATGTTGCAATCACAATAAAAACTGTGAATTGATACAAATCTTGTAAATGCAATGTCCAGCATTGCCCAAAATAACAGGAGCCACTGAAGAACAATCTCCATTTTACAGCTCTCGTGGCGTAGGAACAACTCCCTTGTCATTTCTACTACGCTGCAAGTGTACATTGAAAATATCCTTTTTTAATCAATGATAGCTAAAACATCTCCAAAAAATTAAATGTCTTCTCTTGCCATAATGTTATCAAAATGGCAACAACTTGAACAATCATTTTATCACTGCTCTGATGTAATTATCAACCTATGACCAGGAAAACTATGTTTTAAGTTTTTCAATACCACTTAAACGTTAGGCTCATCTAATATCTTGCCAGATAGAACATAATTCTCGCAATGATTCCCAAGCAACATTTTTGCTAATTGTAGTGCCTTACCATATAGAACATCATTCCCGCAATGATTCCCAAGCATCATTTTTGCTAATTGTAGTGCCTTACCATAGAGTGTAGAGATCCTGTTAACCAAAGACCTTTCTGGAGAAGGCCCCCATTTCTTATGAAAGCAAAAATACGAATTCACATATATATCTATGACTAAGTCACATCGTTCAATTTGGCAGCTGGTAACAATCTTCTTGTTTTACAATTTTCTTGGTTAACTTCCCTTTAGAACAAATTTGTAAGAAAAGATGAAGTGCATGCAAGCATGACTTGCATACCATGCTTGCTGAAATTGTGTTTGCTTTTAAAATCCAAGAGAGATGTCTGGAACTTTACAAACAAGAATTGTGTGCACCCAAAAGAAATAAACGTGCATCAAAGTGTAAAACACAACCCCTGAAGAACCTACGGATCATACTAATATTGAGAGCAACTATTGTGAATTGAGATAATTACAAGATCTATCTTGAAAAAAAACTGCAGTGTAATTACAAAATTGCTACCACAAACAAACAAGGCCTTAAATTTGGGAAGAGCAAACATCTACAAAGAAGCATCAAGATAGATGAAAGAAAAAGAATGACTGGCATCCAACCTCATAAAGCATGTGGCAACTTCAGTCCTATAAACAGCGTTGCATGCAAACCAGCCATTCCAGATCGCTATCCTCATAATTCATGAAAAGCCAGCTTTACAGTCCATTCTGTATCACTGCCATTTACTCCTAACAACATTGGCGTCGAATTGTATAAAACATGAAAACTAATTTTCATTGCTTACAACTGCTCAAATGTACACATTACAGAACTCCATACCTCCTTCACACAAAAAAGTGGAACAAAAGTGGGTCTTGAACATGTGCATCTTAATCCTTCATCAAGATTCATGTATGCAATCCCCGCATCTGGATTTGATGCTGCAGATCACTGATATACAGGCAGGATGTATTATGAACAGAAGCAAGAAATTGCCTGATATTTCTCTTGTTCTTAGATTTTTTGATTGAATGGTCCCGTATTTCGCTGATCGTGCAATCACCAGAACAAAAAACACAAAGCAGTATTATGTAGATAAGAAATCAGTAACTCAGGTTGTTATGACTCCAACTCCTCACCTTGTTTCTTAGTGGCACCCAAAAAAGGCCCTAAACATTAACTAACCCCCACAGGTATCACAATAAACAAGCCCCACCCCAACGAAATCTACCAATCAAGAGTGTTGACCATTAATGGGAGATTGTAATGTGTAACACAGCATTTCGTGACCTTAAAAAATACAATATCTTGTGGAATAGAGCTGCCAACACTAGTTACAGGAAATATTGAGGAGAACAGCATAGAAATAGCAAATGTGCAATAGCATCCCAGAGGGCCTTTAAAAGTAACTGTCCCCTGCCACTGACGATAACAATCAAGCCCCGTCCAAATAATGTCCAGCAACCAATAATGTAATCTTAGACTGTTTACAAGTGTAATAACGTGAATGTGAAACATATCATTCCTTGACCTTAAAAGTAGAAGCTTGGGAATGCGGAAGCAAGCACTAGTTGCAGGAGATATTATAGAGAAATACATGGAACTAGGAGAGGTACAATAACAGATAGAATGTAGTGGCACAACACACTCTACATGATCATACATGGACTCCTTTAAACATACATACATAAAACTAGACTTCTAAATAGTTAGCCTAATATATAAATACTGCAAACTGTTCCCCCACCTGGTACAGCCAATGATTACAACTTACAAGCAATGGGGAGTTTATTTTACTGTGACAGATTGAAAAATATTTTCTTTCCAAAAAACACGAAAGATTCTCAGCCAAACCATTGCTTATCCTTTACTATTTTATTTCTGGCCATACTATAAATGAAACCCATGTTTTAGGTATAGAGTTTTTCTCTGAGCTAAGACATGCATTAATATAAATTTGGTTGATGTGTTTGTTTGAGTCTAGACCAACGAGAAACTTCAAAAGCTATAGCTTCCTTGTTCAAGGTCATCTCCATCTGGGCTCAGTGATCACCTCCCTGTGAACTACCATCTCTAGAAAAACTTTTTCCATAAACACAAGAAGATCAACTCCAGGAAAAATGAATTTGCATTCCTTTATCATTCCTTAACCATTCAGTTTCCTTACAATTGAAAAAAAATATGCAGAAAATGAGATATAAAAGTTCTATTCCAAAATTCACGCTTGTAAAACAAAATGCGTGACAATTGCAAAAGCATACATCAGATGTGGTTTATTTTTTATATAAATTAAGGAAAAAATAACACAATGACATTTAGGATGATCTTGCATTCTTTTAAAACGGATTAATTCACAACATGGCCCATCAGTTAACTCAAGTGAGAGCAGCCTTGCAGCATTTAGCATAGAGGCAGGGTGCTTTCTATAAACAGCCACTGCTCTCTCAATGTGACAGACAAACCTGAAATTGCCAACAACCATGACAAAACACGGCACATTGATGCAATTTTTATAAACAGCACATGCATTTTGCATTTGATGTCATAGTATCTAATAATGAATTTATTTTCTAGCATGTGTACACGAGGAACTTGTTTAATGAATATCCAAGCGTTATCTTTGGATGACACACTGAAAAAAAACATAACTTAGTAATAATTCCGAGGTTTCTTTATTCTTTTTTTCATGAGACAACACAAACACTTGCCAAAACCGTAAGGTACAAACACCAATATATGAATTGTTCTCACAAGTGATGCACTGAAATCATGATTCGCTGTGACCAGACATTTCTCCTAGAAAGCCCCCATAATGCTAATCTTCAATGAAACATGAAGCTCATTCAAATAATAATGTTGGACAAGACAATAACGCTAGAATTCTTCTCATCCTAAATTACTAGTTCAGAAACCAAATAATTTTGATGCTTTAATTTATTCAAGTTTAACTTCATGTTTACTAAGTATTGTTCAGACCTATTTCCACTTGGAGAAAATTAGATATGCTATAATTTATCAAGGTAACCATCCATCACCAAACCCACTGCATATTAAATATTAACATTACCATGTATGGATATATAATGCATATATCGGTATTATCCCTTCTAATGATGCTAAATGTGAAAAAACTCCATATAGCATCATTAACAAAAGCCTGCTCCTCGTAACCTAAGTTTCCGGATATACCCCTGCATACATGTATCCCCTCTATTCAATATAATTATGGATACTATACCTGGATATGACCAAGATAACTATCAACGTTGGGATGCAACCTAAGTAAATATAGATATTCAGATATGGATGATACAAACCTTGAGTTATATCCTACAAAATGATTTAAAAAAGCAAATAAAGAGAACTCAAAATAACAGAAAATCAACAATCTTCATAGAGATACTGCACATCTGTGTGCCGATATGTGGAGGGCTATTATATCCTTATACAAGTATCACGTCCAAGGCTTTACGAGTTGTCATTTACATGGCTATTACTGTACTCACTATACATCAGTATTAGTATCCATACCTATGCCACTTATATCGTAACATTTGCACCATTGTAAGAAATGTGAAACTTGATTGGTTGATGCCGCTACTTCTGCTAAATGCCACAGCAGTATTTTCTAGAGCGGTAACTTTAAAGGAAAATAAATAATGTTGTGATTAAAAAGATTAGTATTTGCATTATCAGTTGGCAGTTTACATATTAACACACCATTAAGAAAGGACATTTTCATCACTTGAAGTTTACTCGACTTTTTAACCCTCTCTAAGGATGCTTGGTTTTTACTTTTTAAAAAGCTTCCATTTGCTCAAGGTTGTTCGATCTTTCATAATCCTTCTACTTATGTTGGTTTTAAAGACATCAAATAATAGAAACTCTCACTCAGGTACTTATAATTTGAGTGCTAATAATGGAAAATATAACATCGACACCTTTTCTCAGAGAGCACAAAACATAAATCACGATGGAATTTTCATAATTTTAACTACAAGGTCGGAGAAAAACCAAAAGAAAGAATACTTGATAAAAAAACCCTGCAGAACATTAAAACTTTAAAAGAGCAACTGTCGTTTATCATTTGTATAAATGAAGGATGGTCTACACTAAGCCAAAAAAAGAGATTGTGAATCAAAAAATTAAAAAACAAAATTCTAGATGGCATTTTAACCTTTCAAAAGTTTGAATGCATGTGTTGATGACCGCATATGCCATAGAAATGAATCCTGCTCACAAAGCAAAAATCTTGCAGAGCTTGCTTGGGTGTTCTTGACATGTAGCCAAACCTAATAATTATTTTAAGTTTTGATCCAAAGGTCTGATCCCGAGGAACATCAGGGCTTGGGTTAGTGCAGTAACTCCATCTTTGCTATTTATCCTGGAACTCTTTGACTTTACAACCCACGACCTTCTGCCCATGAGATAAATGGTTTTTGTGTAGTTTCAGGCATTTTACTAATCTTGAACTCAGACACATTAGCAGCTAGACTATGGTCCCTTATAGCATTGAAGTCGCCAAGTATGTATCCAGTACCTTACGACGGCAACAAACCTTTAAATGTTTATGGCCAAATAATTGACCGATGTAAGAAAAGATGCCCTAAAAATTATTACAAAAACAATTAGAAATCTATGATTCGTTCTTGGTTTTATGACCACTGATGTGATACTCTATCATGGTTTCTCTTTTGCCTAGTTGCCCTAGCAGCCAATTTTGGTACAAAATTAATTTCAAACATAAATTTGTTCAAAAGTTTCCCAATTCCTACCAAGCAAATATTGTTCAAGAGGAAATAAGTGAAAACCTTTTGATAACAATTTCACTAAACCATGATTTCTTGTTTCGCAGACAAAATGCATTCAACAATGCCTCAGAATCATGCATTGTAAAACTTAGTTTTAATTTTTAGGGGTATTTACATACTTCATCTTTTGTTCACATTTTATCAACATTATTAAAGTCAGCTTATTTCATCTACGTACACAACATTCATCATGTTAATTTCAAGCTGCATTCCAACTTGCCAAGTTCCAAAGAGTAAGTCCCAAGTGTAGAAGCCAACTGCACTCCAAACGTCAAATCCAGCTTCCAATACCGAGAAAACACATTTACAACGAGACAAGTAGTAGTCAATAAATGCCAGTAACTGTTTAGTCACCTAATAATGGTCTATCTAGTATATATTATAACTGAAATTTGAGACTACTTTAGCCAGGCAACTTGCATCATCAATTAAAAGCAATAGTATTACCTAGACACAGATCGATGCCTTGGACGTGTGTGAGGAAGTGACGGAGACCTCGATCGTGACCTTGATATTGAACGAGATACTGATCTATACTTTGGAGACTTACTGCAAATTGTAAGATGAACCATTAACAAAAAAATTACATTACGATATGGCATAATAAAATATTGCAATGTCCAACACTCAGTTCACAGTCAAAATTCATAATTTACCGAACCGCACCTGCGGCTGAGGCTACGGCTCAAACTGCGTCCACGTCTGCCAACACGGCTCCTGCTTTTACTTCTGCTTCGACTCCGGCTGGGGCTATGCGACACAGACCTGCTAAGACTCCGACTGTAGCTGCCACTGCGGCTCCTAGAAACACTTCTCTTTGATAGGTACTCCTTTACCTGACTCATTCGCAGTGCAATTTCCATATAAGATAAAAACAAATTGAAAAAATGAGCATCTTTCAATATCAACATGAATGAAAAATGTAGAATTCTGAGATAGTCACCCTTATATAAGACCGAGAAAACGCGTTCCTGAATTCAGAGTCATCAAGCTTTCTGATCTGCATACACCAAAACGACCAATCAGACTAATAAAACTACATGGTTTCTGAATAATTTTAAGTCAGTAAAGAAAAACCCAACTAGACAGAAGTCGCTTAAACAACTAGAATAATATTTCAATTCAAATGGAACTTACAGCATATTTCATGTCATCCTGGTTGGTGTAGTCCACAATTCCAGTGGTGCCTGGAAGGTACAATTAAAAACATTAATAACCTCAAGAAAATATCTCATGATAAATATATTGAATGCCACAACTGGCAAACTTTCATGAGTCAATAATGACTGCAAAGGAAAGTAAATGAAGATCTCGACAAGAAAAAAAATTAAAACTTTTAACAGTAATTACTACTGGCGCATTCATATAAATAATTAAAACAAAATGTCGATATAAGTTTTATTTAAGGCAATATTATCACAAGGATTCAATTGAAGATTGGAAAGTTGAAACTAAAACTTCTCAGGAGTCGCCTCTTCAGAATAGTCAATTATAAAACAACCTACTGCTTGTCCAGTCTTTTCTCTTCTGCCTATTCTGTAGAAAGGTGGTTCCTCATACTGGATCATTGCACAGTGACTCCATGTCATTCAGAACAGTCATTGTTATCATTAGGTAATATATCATTACTTATATACAGGCCTCAAATCTGCTTCTGCTGAAAGCAGCATACACGCACCATTCATGCAGACTCCATGTGGTGGTAACAAGTAGCAACAAAGTCATTCTTTTCAGTCTAGTGCATTATCACCTTATGAACAATAGAACAAATTGGAAATGAAAATGCCATGTAAATGATACGCCAAGGAGCAGTTGAATTAAGAATTGTGATTCAAGAGAATTAGTGAATTAGTTGGGTTTGTCCTGTCCAATAATAACATGAACAACCTGCTTCCATAAAATATCCCTTATGGCTGTGTATGCTTTCTGATCCAGATCCCAGTAGGTCTGGGGGACAACACTTGTAGATGAGGATCTAGATGCGTTGTATGTGTATGTGGAAGCAATATTGAATAAGATGGAGAATAGATAAAGTAATAGAACCGTAACAGAAATTATATTAATCTGTGTTCTGTAGATGGCCTACTCTTGAGAAAGATTTATGGTTGTCTATGTAATGTCCCTTTCCGGACAAATTATGAATTCTGATTTTTCTTTTGATTCTGAAAATTCAGTCAAACGTCAAAATAGTATATGCAATACTGAATGCTGAAACTCACAAGTATATTCCTTATTTCAGTCAACTGGCTACATGGAAAACATCTGAAAACAATAATGGAAGGTACATACAATATGATAAAGTGTAAAAATCGGATTTTTCTTGAAAACCCTGCAAACCCTAGCCTGATCAGGTCTGCAATTTATTCTGATAGGTATGGCAGCTTGTGAGGGGGTTACATACCCCGAAACCCTAGTTACTGTAGAACCGCCACCTTCTGAATGGTACGACAGCCCTAAAACCCAGTGGTCAGTGCAGAAAAGTCAACTCCCAGCTCAGCAAGGTCACTGCCCGGCAATGGAAGCTTACAGCAGCCCTCCACGGTCAACGGCAGTCTGAAACAGCAGCATTCAGCCCTAGATGCTGTATGGCAGTCCTCAGAAATGTGATGCCCAAACCGATTTATCTTGGAAGTGGGATGCCCTGCCCTTGAACAGTAGAAAAAACCCTGTCCTGTGCTCTGAAACCTTTCTGGTAAATTCTGAAAATTGTTACTCTCTTTCAGCCAACACAAATCTGAAAATCCCATGTTTATCTGTGTAATTGCAATCTCTCGATGGAGTCACCTCTGAAGGTTGGCAGGTTTCATCCTCACCCTGATTGTAATGAAAGGTTTCAATCCTCAAAAGCAAAAGTTGAAAGAATTCTAAATTCAATTGTGAATAATCAATAATACATTTTTGGCTCCCCTCTTTTTTTTTAATCACTTTTCCAATTTCACCCTAAATGTAATTAAAATTACTTTTAATTAAATATTCACTTTTCACCCTCTTAATATTGATTACTTTTGGCCAAGCAATAAATATTTTCTTTTTTACCCCTTTTAATAAATATTATTTTTTGGCCCCTTTTAATAATAATGACACCTAAATGTCTTTTTCCGCATTATAGAATAAAGTACCTTTGGGGCAATTTAAATGAATTATTATTAAATTATTTCCCTCGTTAAATCCCCTTAGCCTACAAGAAATAAAAAGTAGGCTTCGGATCCACTCCCGTTTAATTATTTCGAAAAGTGGACATGACAGTCCGCCCTTCCCAAAATTGTTTGTCCTCAAACATTGCAATTTTTAGAGTCTCTAACTCTTCACCTTCCTTGACAACTGCATGATCATGTCCCTAAAAAGTCGTGGTTATAATGCCTCCATCAACCTAACTACCAAGATAGTCCTTCAATGTTATAATAAGGTTGATGCCATAAATAAGCAATACCTTATTACCCAACTATGTTCTACTGCCCCAAAATACCCTCGATCCACTTGTACTGCCTTTTGCCAAAGTATTCATGGATGTCCCTTTTGCTTAAAAAGCAACAAGTATGTCCGACCAATCTAAACAATGTACCAAGGTATAACTGGCTTATCCAAATAGCTACCTGCAAAAAGAGTTATGTTGTTCAAAATCAGCAATATGAGCAAGATTAAGCTTGTCCCTTGTTCGACAAAGTATCTTGGAGCCCTCAACTTCCTTGGATAACCCTCTGATTGTCAATTCACCCTCATGACATGGGCTAAGTGTACTCAAATTAGCATGTAGTTTAGTTATAATCAGCTTCCTAATAGCGCAATGAACCCTGTTAAAAGACTTTGGATCAGCCCCAGTCTGATTCTCTTCTGCAAAAAACAATATGTGGTTTTCCGCCACTACGAGCCTTTCTTTCCACTCTTCTAAAATATCAAACATAGAAACAGTGCAGCCCTGCCTTATCGATGCTACTGGCTGCCCCGAGACAGTGGTGTAGATATTTTCCTCTTTCCCTTTTCCAAAAGTAACAAAAGGGCCTTCACTCTTCAATGAGTGCAAATTCCCATAACCAATCGCCATTGGTTGTATAAACTCTCGTGCACATTTGTGAGCTTTATGGGTTGATATCACCTTTAGAACAAGGGTTCCATCCAATGAAAACCATAATAAGAAAATGGGAAATTTTGTACCATTACCATTTCTCAAAGCAGCAATGGAGCCTTCACAAGTTGCTCCTCCCTTACAAAATTTCATTCTCATGTGCCATCCTCTATCAAGTGATTGTCCTGGATGTATCTTATGAAACAATATGCTTTGCTCAACCCAAGTACGACGAAGCTTTCTTTCCACTGTTCTAATATATCAAACATAGAAACAGTGCAGCCCTGCCTTATTGATGCTACTGGCTGCCCTGAGACAGTGGTGTAGATATTTTCCTCTTTCCCTTTTCCAAAAGTAACAAAAGGGCCTTCACTCTTCAATGAGTGCAAATTCCCATAACCAATCGCCATTGGTTGTATAAACTCTCGTGCACATTTGTGAACTTTATGGGTTGATATCACCTTTAGAACAAGGGTTCCATCCAATGAAAACCATAATAAGAAAATGGGAAATTGTGTACCATTACCATTTCCCAGAGCAGCAATGAAGCCTTCACAAGTTGCTCCTCCCTTACAAAATTTCATTCTCATGTTCCATCCTCTATCAAGTGACCGTCTTGGATGTATGTTATGAAACAATATGCTTTGCTTAACCCAAGTACTACGAGCCTTTCTTTCCACTCTTCTAAAATATCAAATATAAAAACATTGCAGCCCTGCCTTATTGATGGTACTAGCTGCCCCGAGACAGTGGTGTAGATATTTTCCTCTTTCCCTTTTCCAAAAGTAACAAAAGGGCCTTCACTCTTCAATGAGTGCAAAGTCCCATAACCAAAAGCCATTGGTTGTATAAACTCAAGTGCACATTTGTGAGCTTTATGGATTGATGTCACCTTTAGAATAAGGGTTCCATCCAATGAAAACCATAATAAGAAAATGGAAAATTTTGTACCATTACCCTTTCCCAAAGCAGCAATGGAGCCTTCACAAGTTGCTCCTCCCTTACAAAATTTCATTCTCATGTGCCATCCTCTATCAAGTGACCATCCTGGATGTATGTCATGAAACAATATGTTTTGCTCAACCCAAGTACTATAAAATTTTTGCTCATTCAAATCCCTGGCATTATGTTTGTCTTTCAACCTCCATTTGAAAACACTTGTATTTCCAAATGCATATGTATTCCCCTTGAGAGAATTAGGCCTCAAATAAAAACAAGAAAAAGTGGCCTAATCAAACTTAATGATATCATTCGCTGCCATGACCTTTTGCTCAAGTTTACCAACAATCTTGGGCAACAAATACAAACCAAGATCCAACTTCTTTGTGCATAGTCAATCTTGTATTTGAGTAAATGGATTTATATGCCCTTCATTGCAAGTTGCATCTTTTACTTCTTTCCCATTTTTAGGGTACTTTCCATGATGACAATAATTTTTAAAGGACATAATGTAAAGTGAATCTATGCTATTACTATCTCTTTCATTTTTTGAATCATACTCATAGGAATGAATGAGATGCTTACCTTTTTCTTCTTGGACAAGCTTACGTAAGGTAACCCTTTCTAGTACTAGGTGGATCATAGGATCAATCATTCCAACTTGCAAACCCAAAGCTATGTGCTTTGTGCTGGCAATGTTTACTTCACCCAATGTGCATTTCTTCATCTCCTCGATTTGAGCACTTTTCAAACTTAGGATTAGATCTACGATGTCTGCTTCATACAAGGAATTTATGTACTCTTTACTGAGAGTGATGAGTTTTACCATTTCTACTTCTTGGAAAAGAGCTATTGTAGCATCAAATAAAGGTTTTTGGTATCTTGTATTGTTCCACGGGGACGCATCACCCCCAGAAAAATCATCGTTTCCGAGAAGGGGTCGTCAAGGGGACTTCCCCCAGCCGCTCCGCCACACTCCGTCAGGACGTTAAATTGTTAATGTTAATTGTTCAATGGATTAAATTTGAAACTTGAATGATTAAATCACAATATTAAATTGTTGATGTTTAATGCAATATACTTAATCCTTATACATTTTTTTATAACTAATTTTTCAAGTACTATATGTTTTCAGCAACGCTCCCCCCGCCGCCCGCCCCCCACCACCGTCCCCAAATCTAGGCCCCCCGTCCTGAAACGCCGTGGAACTATGGTATTTTGTAGCATCGTTTCTCACATTAAATTCCATATCTTCCACTTGTGTGGCAAATTCCTGTTGTTTTTGTTCAATGACTTCCATCTAAGCAATTTCCCATGACTTAGCTTCCAATTTTTCTTCTCCTTCTATCAACTCCTTCATTCCTATGTCTTCCTCTTGAGGTTCTGATGTATCCAACACTTTGCCTGGTTCTATGGTCTTTTCTTTTTTGGCTCTTACGAGCCTTCATCAAACAACACATCCTCATAGTGCATTTGTCTACTTCTTGTCTTCATCAATTTCATGAAGTCTGGAACAGATATTTCTTTTCAAATCTCTGCTGGAAAAGCTCTATATTCAGCATAACTGGCAATAACATCATCCACCATATTTCTCTCCTATAGCAATAACGCCATGATTCACAGGCTGGCAGAATCATGCAATAATGTTAGCTTCCTTGTTGGCTGGCAAGATCACAGCGTTGATACAATACAGAATTCTGAAACTTCAGTCAACTGGCTACATAGAAAACATTCTGAAAACAATGACAAAAGGTACATACAATATGATAAAGTGTAAAAATTTGGATTTTACCTGAAAACCTTACAAAACCTAGCCTGATCAGGTCTGTGATTTATTCTCTGCTAGGTATGGCAGCTTGTGAGGGGGCTACAAACCCCGAAACCCTAGTTATAGTAGTACAGCCACCTTCTGGATGGTATGGCAGCCCTAAAACCCAGTGGTCAGCACAGAAAAGTCAACTCCCAGCTCAGCAAGGTCAACGCCCAGCAATGGAAGGTTACAGCAGCCCTCCATGGTCAATGGCAGTCTGAAACAACAGCATTCGACCCTAGATGCTGTACAGCAGTCATTAGACATGTGACGCCCAAACCTTAGGTGCAGCGATTTACCCTAGAAGTGTGACGCCATGTCCTTGAGCAGTAAAAAAAACCCTTTTCTGTGCTCTAAAACCCTTTTGGTAAATTCTGAAAATTATTACTCCATTTCAGCTCACACAAATTTGAAAATCTTTTGTTTATCTATATGCAATTGCAACCCCTGAATGGAGTCACCTCTGAAAGTTGGAGGGTTTTCGTCCTCAAAATGAAGTGTTTCTATCCTCAAAAGCAGATGTTGAAAGAAATCTGAATTCTATGGTGAATAATGAAAAGTGAATAATCAATAATCCCTTTTTTGGCCCCACTTGTCCTTTTTATAATTTTATTTTTTCAATTTTACCCTAAAAGTTATTAAAATTAATTTTAATTGGTTATTCAGTTTTCACCCTTTTAATATTAATTACCGTTGGCCACGTAATAAAGATTTCCTTTTTGGCCCCTTTTAATAAATATTGCTTTTTGACCCCTTTTAATAAATATTGCTTTTTAATCCCTTTTAATAATAACAGCTAAGCGTCATTTTTCCACATTATAGAATAAAGTACATTTAGACAACTTTAATGAATTATTATTAAATTATTTCCCTCATTAAATCCCCTTATAGCCTACAAGAAATAAAAGATAGGCTTTGGGTCCACTCCCTTTAATTATTTCAAAAAAGGGGCCATGACAGTCTACTTTGTTGCCATCTGCTTAATCTAATGTTACAGAAGTATATGTAGATTACAAAGTTGTGGAGGCTCAACAACCGTAATATGGGTCAAATTGTTTGAGCTTCCACGTGTGACTTTTCACCTTCCGACGGTTTCGTTTCTTGACCTCCAGATGCACAGTATGCTGACAGGTTTTCTGTCATGGAGCAGTGTCTAGGAGCACCATCAAATGCTGCACACGAATTTGGTATTGCAGTAAGTTTGTGAATGATACACAGGGATTGTAGGCATGGTGCACGTAGGTGTAGTGTTGTGCAAGCGCTACAAAGTTGCATTGCAAAGAAATGCAAGGCTGCTCTGCATGGAACTGCAAGGCTGCAATAAACAGTTTTTACCTTTAGTTAGAGTTCACATTGTTGTCTCCGGGTCTAAGCAGCATGGATCCAGGCACCACATGGAATATGCATGATGCTTGGCTCTGCTCAACAGTGCTTGCAGTGCAGAGTTGTGCGATATTGTCTTCTGAGCTGCACACTGCGTATACTTGTGCTGCGTATACTTGTCACACGGAAGAGCTCAAGGCATGGATTTGCATGAAGATGCACAAATGACCAAGGCACTCAAGGCAATGATGCGGGTCTGCATTGTTGTGAAGGAATCACTTTCTTCCACTTCCTACAAGAAAAACCCACCTAGTTCACTAATAGAACCGTCTATTCTGATACAAGGCCCACAAATAACTTGCCTACAAATTCAATTTCCCAAATAACATGTAAAAAAATGACAGTTTACTGTTGTTAGCCCAATATTTAGAAACATTTTATTTAGAATCATACAAGGCATGGACCCTTACTCTCGTTACAGTTCTCCATTTAGTCTATGTATAGCCCCTTCTTTATAAATTTCTCATTTAGTCTATGCATAGCCCCTTCTTTAAGAATTTCACATTTAGTGATACCAATATTGCACTTCATACGTCAAAACTCTTTATGACCCCTTTGGACCTAATAAACCTGATTGCCAAAATCTTAAAACAAACTTTTGAACTCAAACCCAGGACATTAGGTTTCTTATACTTCACAATCTTAATCTGAAACTCCCTCAAACCCCACCCAAATCCTCGATGAATCAAAGATCACTGTGGAAGCAGAACTATGAAAAAAGAAGGAAGAACATGATTTATTACAAAGTGCATGAACATAGGCAATTTAAACCAGTTACCACACCCATTTCAAGTCCAAAACTAGCAAAACTGCTAAAATTATTATCCCTAAATAACTGTATTAAGAAAAGCATAGAACATTAAAATTAGCATTATATCTCAGCAAGTAGCAACAAGAGAACATATAGGCAAATTTTGCCATATTAAGAAAACAAATAAATACTATGGATAACTGGATCTACAACTAAACAAAAAGAAAATTCTCACGAAAAAAATGCAGCATTAATGCAATCTTCAGGCTCAAAAGTTGTCCATGTGCTAACAACGGAGCATCCACAACTCTGAAACAATTGTTGGCAACCATAAACAAAACAAAAGTAACAACTTACATTCGAGCGCCTTGCTGGATACTATCAAGGTCAAAGGCCCAAATGAAAACAAAATAGAAATTGCAAAACCCTAAATATTCAAATCATTGGCACCCTTTTTTGATGTGCAGGATGACTAACATGCCTTGTTAAAAAAGGCAATCAAGGCTACTAACATCACACAAAAAACAGAAAAACTAAGATACATTTTGAACCAATATCGAAGCTGACATGAATAAGAATAACTGGTTTAGAAATGGCACAGATGAATTACCACTGCTATCGCGAAAGACTTGAGAAAAGCAAACGTCGCCAGCTCGTCGCATATGATCCTGAAATATTACAATATAAAATTATCAATCTACAATTCATTTCAAACAACAACTAGTCACCAAATAAACACAGCATCCACACCTTTAAATCCTGCCATGATGCTGATGGGGGTAGTCCTGTAACAAGAACTGCAAAATCCAAGGAAAACAGAATCAACATGCGATCCCTATGAAATCCAATACCAAATTCCTATGATATTAAACTTATACACCCCACAAACAGACCGCGGTATTCAGATCGTCTAGAAACTCCGCCACTGCGTCCACCACCACTGTTGTAACTACTGTAACGATCAGCAGATGAAGACTGCCCTCTACCACCATGGGCAAGCTCAACCTGTTGAAAGAAAAATATATGACAACAGTATCATATTATAAGTAACCATGTATCGTGTTTATACCGCCATAATATTTGAGAAAAAAACAGAACTAAAACAAATGTAACTAACCCTCAAGCGATTGCCATCAAAGTTATACCCATCACGCCCACGAATTGCATCTTCCGCATCACGAGCATCCTCAAACTGCATATACAAGTTAAACATTAAAGATAGTAATGATCCTTTCTGCAGTGAAAATTTTAAATTAAAAGTTGTGCATAAGTAACAGTGTAGTGCATAAGATCTGAAAGACTAAAATCACAAGAATTAGATTTTATAGCCAAGCAGCATACCTCAATAAAACAATAGCCTGGAGGCCTGGGAGGAATCTTCAGATCAATATCAACAATAGGCCCATACTGCACATATGATCAATCTATCAGGAGCCATAAAGTTGAATATCATTAAAAAAAAAAAAAAAACGGACTGTTCAGCAAATCAAGCAAAGAACAGCCAATCTTTTACCCTGACCAGTTCAACACCAAACACCAAAAAAAAGAAGCACAAATAAATTGTAATAAACATGTGAGAGTAGTCACTGAATTATGACAAAATAAGAGTACAATGATCAAGATAAACCATGTCTATGGAAACAAAATAAGCACACGCTTAAAATTTGCATCAAGCAGAAAACATTGCATCGTGACCATCATGAAGCATAATATATTGATAGACCTAACATTGCCAGTATTGTCATTGCAAATCCCATGAGGAAAGAATTCTCATTCTAATAAGACATGCAATATTAGCAGTGCAAAGTATGGATTAAAATCATGAAGCAATTTAAGAATAAACTTAGAAAAAGAGATTGAGCTAACAACCTTGTAAAAAAGGTCTTCAACTTCCCTTTCTCTGATATCACCAGGGAGATTACCAACATATAAAGTCCGACTAGCTCGGCTGCTCATTGTCCCTGAGCCAAGTAAAATGTCAGGAAATTAACACCTGCAAAACAGATAGATCTGTAAGTGATGTGAAAAAAAAAGAGGTTGGCAAAATCCTTGGTTTCTACCTATAGCATATTCAAAACGTAACATTACAAGTATAACCTCCATGAAAGCCACATGATGTCATCAAAATTGAAGGCAATTAAATATAACAAGAAGAGCAAAGTGGAGAAAAGAGTAAGCTAGTGCCAAACATAAACATTAGTTAAATAGGCCATGAACTAGCAGTGAGGCAAGCACTGCCAAGCATGCTCTACACATCGATATCACAACAGACAATGAAAAAAGCCCACCTCAAACAAGGATGTGCACAAGTCTCAAGTAAAGATGGACAGAACAGCTACAGCTTGGAACTGACTTCTATGTCAAACAACATCCCACTCTCTTTTATTATAATAAAATAATATCAGTTGATCATGCCATCACTGATATAGGGGGTAAAATAAAAGGGATTTCAATATTTCACAACATAATAATACAAGCTCAATAAGAAAGAAAAAATCAAGTACGAAAGGGGCTTTGGTCCTTGGGCAAAGGAACCCTACACAGAACACCATTAACTATTTCTGCTTCATCCTAAAAACAATTGACAACATCCACTGGCTAGAAATACAGATTGGAAGGTAAATGTAAACGATATCTTGCTTATAGCTGTAACTTCAAGGCAATGAGTTAAATAGACACAGCGAGTGCCATGTGCACCATTCATGCTCATAAGAGATGGGTTATTTTGAGCTATTACTCATGAAATGTGGGCCAATGTAGATTGACTTGAAACTACGCAACCAAATTTCAAAAAATTGTATTACATAAATGATGCACTGTGAAAACACCAATTGTATAAAAATGAAAAAGCTACGTAGCACCATAATGAATGATTCAAAAGGCAATACTTGCTGAGTTTTTTGCAAACATATTAGCCAGCTAAGAGGGCTTGATTGTGGGGGGATCTACATGATTAAGTGTGCTTTTGCTGGAATAGTATTGGGATGGGTGACCTCGTGGGAAGTCAAAGTGCTTCAGCTCTGTGAGTATTACCTAGATGCAATGGACCATTCATGCCTATGAAAGAAGAAAACCACCACTCGTGAAATATGGATCAAAGTAGATTGACTCAAAACCATACAGCTAAATGCCAAAAAAGCCGACTACATAAAAATTCACTGCAAAATCATCAATCATATAAAAATGAAAGAGCTAGGGAGCTCCACAACGGATGGTTCATATAATCCACAATACTTGCTAAAGGTTTTGCAAATGGGGTAGCAAGCTAGGTGGGCTTCATTATTGGAGAACCCCATGGTTAAGTGCATCTGATTGGGTGACCCCTCCCAGAAATTTCCGGTACTTCACCCCAGCAGGCATCCTGTAGGGAGCAATGAGTGCTAAGTGAACCATTTGTGCTCGTGAGAGATGGTTTATTGTACTCATGAAATATGGGGTGATGTAGATTGAAACCACACACATGAATCCTGAAAAATCATGTTACATAATGATGCACTGCAGAAACAACAATTGCATAAAAACTATAATATAAGCATTTATGCAGAAGCAATATTGATAAACCCTTGTCTAAGGTGCTGTGGTGTAATGGTAATGGAGAGCACTAACAAGCAAATAACTCATGTTCACATGACCCTTGCTGTGATAACACACCCCATCAGATATAAGGTGAGATTGCAGTGTAACAGTAATAAGGGTATTCATTTGAGAATGACTCGTATTTAAAACAAGTAAGAACAAAGAAGGCTGATAACCTCACTCATGATTAACCAAGCTAAAAAAACAGATAAACCCTCAGAGAAAAATCAATACATTGACATCAGGATGTGTTATAGGGTATAATATTTACAAAATCATACTTCTCAAAGAAATGGGTACAGTATTGCCACATGAACATCCGTATAGGGTATTTTGTTTAATACTCAACAATAATAATTACTCCACGGACACATCAAGGAAAGGAGTACAGTATTTATGCATAAACATCGTGATATAGTTCAGGGTTTAACAACAGGAGCATCAAGTAAACGGGTACAGCATAAAATATAATGTTTTTTGCAAAACCAACAATATCAAATAAACCCTTGAGAAAATAATACACAAACATGAGTGTGTGGGGTACAGGATTTACGGCTAATAAATCATATCTTAATTTAAATAGCAAAATCCACACAGAAACAAACGGCTTGAACAAAACAAAACTGTAAAATCTCGGTAGGCAATGGAAAAAAATAATTTTAATCAATCAAGGGTTTTTTAGGCTTTTAAAGGTTTTTCTCCAGCCTCCCACCCGGCTCTCATAAACCCTAAAGAAAAGTTCAATCAAAGATATAAATGCAAGGATTTAAGAATGATAGACACATACGGTAAAAGAATGGCCTGACGCTGCGACCCGAGCGAGCTCTCCTATCGCCCGAATGCGCAACTGCTGATGATTTGTTGAGGGTTTTTACACCAAACCCCAACGAGCAATAAACACCGCAGAAACGCAGTATTTTTTCCCAATGGAAAAAATGGAGAAAATAAATAACGAAGACGAATTAATAGTTGAAGGCCACGATTAATCTCTGCCAAGGGTTTAAATGCTTGACCATATATATACTTCTGGTTCTACACATAGGCAGCGGAATTCGCTATCTTGTGGTCCTTCAGGGAATTTTATGGAAAGGAGTGGATTTAATTTTTTACCCAATTAACCCAATATATCTTATCATGCAAAAAGAGCGTTTTATGGAAAGGAGTGGATTTAATCTTTTTAACAAATTAACTTAATAATATATATTATCATGCAAAAAGCAATATGAGTCTATTGAGGGTTTAGATGTTTTTTCAACATATTTTTAGTCTTAAGGGATATTTTAGGTACTATTTTCTTCTAACTTTTGATTAAATTATGACTTTTCAACAAATTAAATATCATCGTTTTATATGTTTTGAAATATGTGATTTTTTAAGGTAAGTTGTAAGTTTTTCATTGATAATATATAATAATATTATTTTTTGTGCATTGATTGATTGATTGATTGAAAAGTTTACATGTTATTGTTACCTTCACGTGAATCAAGGCATTCAAGGCCAAATAAAAATTAAAAAATAACGTTTATCCACATAGTCATATTTAATTTTAATTGCAATTAAATTCATCAGTATTAAAGTTATGTATCTTGCAGTCGCTACATCAACAAATCTTGACAGGCATGTTAAATGACTTGTGCATCATACTAGGATTTGTATCTTGCTTAAGATACACCTCATGCTACAAATATTAAATGTGCATGCCATAAAATATTAATAAATCCCCATGAACAATAATTGAAATAAGTGTCATCGAAACAAATGGTGATACTTTGATGGTGTGGCGTGAAGTGACGTGGAACCATTGAGGACAACATGGCGCTGTCACTGATATTCTTAATTATGAGCTTGCATCGATTCATTATCACTAGTATTAAAGTTTCTATATGCTTTTCATATAATGAAAAAGGTATTTTCTAGCTACAAACACGATTTTGGGATTTTCATTGTAAGAATGATGTTCAACATAACAAAGACGAAGGAAATCCAGTTCCTACCTACAAATCTACCATAAACTTATATGATTTTAACTACTTTTAACATATGTGTTACATTCCTTTAATACTAGATTAATTTGTGAAATCAATTATAATTGTTGTTGAGTAGCTTACATAGAGCACAAGGGAGAAACACGAGATGACACATATGCAAGTATACGTGTTAGGATGCACTATTGTGCTTTTCATACTTTTTGGGTTGTTCATCTTTTGGGAGGAAGACCAATCGTGGCTTAAATCTACACACATTACAGATGTATAACACCAACTACAGCAATTTTAGTGTTTACATGACACTGCAAAACGAGGAGAAGGACCATAATGTTGAAATTATCTTGAATAAAGAAGGGATCCTTGGAGTTGGGAATTGCAATATGTTCAAAGGAAAGTGGGTGTATGATGAATCGCATGTATTATATGCAGAGGGGTCCTACCATTTTGCCAGTAATGACTTCAATTGCTACAAGAATGGCATAGTGGATTTCAATTTGTATTTGTAGTCATATAAAATGTCATTTAATGCAATGAGTGTCACTTGAGACCACCATATCCTTCGCTTAGCCCGAAACCTATCTTAGGGCCTATTTCGATCATTTTCCAGCTTTAATGTGTGTGTAGCCCTTGCCTATATATACCAAGAACCACATTAAGCCATCACCTAGGCATCCTTGATCCTTTTTCATCCATACCAACCACCTAGACAATAGCGGGGGTCTACAACACAATCCACTATTGGCAAAGGGGGCAGTATTATTGACCCTTAGCTTATTTTGCCACTACTGAATATATTTCCACTCCTTTAAGCATCTTAGGGTTAGCATAAACTCATTTCATGTCTCGACAAGCATCAAAACACTGTATAAAGACCACTCTCATTCATTTATCCCTTAGATGGAAATTCTCATGAATAAGTTCAAAAATAATTGTGTGAATAAGCATACATCCATCTACAGCAACCTAGAGCTCGATTTTACTTAGCTTTCCAGACTTAATTCATGCTTAAAGCATTCAAATTGGCATTCATACTCAGGCATATTAACATCACTCTCACTTGCACCAACACTTAGATTGGGATAATTACATTGGGTTTGATCCCCTTTCATGGTATTAGTATGTAGGCAATGTTCAACATGTGGGGTGTTGAGGTCTCACCCATCTTACCCTACTAACACCACTTTTCTTCCACTTATGTTCATCAAAACCCTAACAAACATGGAGGCTTAGGGTTTCATAATGAAATCAGTCAAAATAAAAAACAGATGATGATCCAAGTCTCGATCATACAAGCACAGTCTTCTTGAAATAGAGCAAAGGTTTGCACATAATTTCATTATTTTACTTGCATAGGGTCATTAGCGCAGCACATAAGGTCAATATCATAATGTGTTAATGGCAAAGGGGGCCACACTGCTATCTGAAGAGGGTTCTGACACCTGTTCTCTACTAATGACACTTTGAACTACTCATAAATTATTTCCCAACCTGCCACTTGTCCGTCTCGGTCATATTTTCTAGCTAAGTACACCTTTTATAATTCATTGTTATTTATATAATATTCAGATAAATCAATTATTGTGCAAATTAGTGGCTTTTGATATTGTAGTATTTTATTTCTTGATTTATTACTCAACTCTTTATCAATAGTAGGGTTACATTCCATAATCCTAAAAAAGATAAATCATTTGGTGAACCTAACTTACTTCGACTAGTGCAAAAACCCTAGCCCTATATGTTATTAGGGTTTCTATCCTTTTGTTTCTTATATTTAGTGGTTGTATTAGGGTTTTCATACTTGATATGTTCTACCCTAGCAGCCCTCTTCCAAGTGCATTGCCAAATTTCATGGATAAAGAAGATTATTTTCCTCCTCATCTCCAAGAGGGTGATAACTACTTTCCATCTAACCAGGTCCATGTTATCACTCCTCCAAGAGGTGAGGCAACCTATACCACTATTCCAAATGTCTATACTCAACCTATCCATCCTTCAAACCCTTCCCTTCCCATATCTCCCATTTAGGATGTATGCCTGCATGTTCAATCAGAAGCAACTAGGGTTTGCAGTTTTGAGACTTTGAGAGATGAAATTATTAGTATAAGTAAACTAATTTTAGAATGACATAATCAAAATTAGTTATTAAGTGAAAAGGTCACATTATTGACAAATCAAATTATATGTATAAAGTCTTCAGAATATGTGAGTGTTTATCACGTATATGAATCTACACCTAGCAAAGTTGTGCCTAGAATTGTTTCATATCTAAATCATAAAGTACAACACAATACATCTATTATAAGTAATTCAAAAATCTTGCAATGGTCCAATAAGATTTCAAGTGAGGTACTAAGGGAAATTATTAAGAATAAGTTGATCAAACTACCTCTTCTACATCCAGTAAGGAGATCTAGATACTATTGTGCATACCATAGAATACACGGTCATTACACAAATTCATGTTTGGCATTGAAAAAGCATATACAATAGATAATTATTAATGAGGACCTTGTACAAGATAAATTAATTAATTGATCTATAGTGACATAAGAACACATTCAAAAAAGGTCAAATTTAGAATCAATATAAAAGTGGTTACCAAAGCATAACTCATAACAATAAAAGGTTCACAAAACAAAATCAGAGCAAGAAATAGTACAACAAGCACATCTAAATCAAGTGAAGGATACAAATACACCTCTCTAAAATGAGGTCCCACTTTCAAATTAGTATGTGTTTGGTCAAAAATATTTACAACAATTTGATTATCAAGGTCAAGGATTGGGCAAACATGCCCAAGGCATCACCACTCCTATTCTAGCAGTTGATAATGTTGGTCAACAAGGTTTGGTATTTATAGAACATATTAAGGCAAATCATTCACATATATAGTTTATCAAGTCAAAAGATTCAGATACACAGGTAGTATTACAAAAAAAGCAAGAACTCAAGTTGCACATTCATAATCAAGCTAAGCAAACAACCATTCTTAAAAAAGGGTTTCTAACAAAAAAGTTTTAAAAGCAAGAAATGCATATAAAAGATACATTTTCAAAGGTCAATGTAAAATGGGCAACTACAAGCCCTCCCTCATATCAGAATCCTTTCGCTATCACAACTTATATAAATGGCAAATAATGCACAGATGTTAAGATCATGGATTATCAACCAATCAATTTTTGTTCACTATCATTTTTTATCTCTCTTGGAAATGACTCTAAACATATAAATACAACAAATACTTATCTCTCATGCTTGGGGTCAATTCAATTAAAAGTTTCTTCTGCTTCAAAAGAATGTTATCTCCCCTTTCAAGTTATTTCTTAGTCAGGTGCTTACAATGTTGTCCTTGGAAGTTCATTGTTAACAATAATAGGAGCAATACTTTACAAAAAGAAAGGTTGCATATCATTTTCATGTGAGAGTGCAAGATTACAACTTCTAGAGAGGTTATAGTTTCTTCCCAACAAGAGCAACAAAAAAAAGCTATGCCTACAATGGATATAGTTTTAGATGGCAAGATCCCAATCAATAATCCAGACATTGCTAATCAAAATTAAGAAGATGATTGGAATAACACAATTTATTATGGCACAGACCATTTAGAAATTGAAAATGCCACATATGTTACATAAAGGCATCCCATCAATGATATGCAGGGCTTCTAGCACTATTCCTCACCAATACACATATTCTCGTCCATAACACTCTCCTTGTACATAGTTTCATTCATTTCCAGCCTACTTGTATATAACCTCCATTCCCAATTTACTTGTACACATTTCCATTTTCATTTTAGTTTACTTGTACACAGTCTATTTTTTCATATTGCTTGTACATAGCTCTTATACTCATAAAATGCAAAAATAATATAATATATTCAAAAATATAAAACATTCAAATATTGCTCATAAAATACACATTTTAGATTGTATGCATTTCCATGTTTACATTCCTTATATTTTTCAAGCACTACATATGTTATCTATGTTAGTGTAGTCAGTTTTATCATACACACACGTTTCATTTATTCCTTTCAAGCATTTGTAGATTATTATAGGACTCAAGTCCTCCACCCAGATCTAAATTTTCTACTATTCACCCATTGGGAGTACATACACATATACACTAATTCAACATTGGTATATTATCCCATTGGGGGCACCATACACACATGCTTTACTTCTTCATTTCAAGTGTTCACATATTATTATAAGACTTATGTTCTCTGCATAGATCTAGATTTGCTACTATTCACCCATTTGGGGTACATACACATATTCAACATTGACATTGGCATCCCATTGGGGACATCATACACATAACTTCCAATTTGCCAGGTTATATCTTTCTACACTCCATATCACAGATTTAATATTGATTATATCTTGATATTGATCATCTTATACTACTTTGATTTTTTTCCGACTATTACTACTATAGACTCAACTTATGTACATATTTGTTCATATATGAACCATATGATTTATGTATACTTTCATTTCTAGCTTTACTAGTTTAGATTTGATTGTCTCTCTTTGTTTCTATATCTACTCAAGGAAATTTGAATATGTCATTGACCTTTCATCACTTTTTTGCTTTGGACATGTGCCCATGTCCTTTTGTATACTTCCTGATTGTGTATGTAGACATTTGAACATGTCCTTCCATGTGGATCTAAGCCAAACTTATGTGCTCTTTTGTGTATGCAGACATTTTAACATGTCCTTATATGTGTGTTTTTTCTTAGACTTAGTGACACATGCCCATGTCCCTTGCATTATGGCCCCTTGGCCTAATTTGCATGCCTTATGTGTTTGTATATATGCTTTCATTTATGTGACATGGCCATGACACTTGTCTCCTATGCTTTCACATCCAGTTTGTGATGCCATAAGGGACCTAATGCATTTCCCTTCCTCCTTGGGTGCCTTGATGGACATTATGCAGCATCCTACCAAATAATCTACTTAGATTATAATCATATTTTTTGTTCACATACATTCTTACATTTTTATACCTATCTTGACAGCCTTGTGAATGTTATATCTACTAGCATACCTATCTTAGATAAATCTATGTAAAAGATGCCAAGAAATATCATTCTTGAGGCACCTATCTTATATTGGATTTGTGACATAAGTGGAATAGGCACCTTGAGAATGATATCTCTCGGTGTCTTTTACATAGATTTATCTAAGATAGGTATGCTAGTAACAATTGTGTATTTTGCGTATATATTTGATATATAATTTGAAAATTTTCATCAAACTCAAAATGTATATTATATATTACATTGAATCATATAAAATTGTAATTCACATTACATTGAACCACCCAAAACTTTAATTTACATAATTTAAAATTCTCGATCTAAATAGTTATTTAGTACTCATCAAAATGTACCATACACATCACATAAAATGTCAATAATGAATAAGTACATGAATTTTTTCATAATTAAATGAAATTATTTTTCCTCTAAGAGTTTTAATCTCTCTTCCTCAGCTTTTTGTTTAGAAAGTTGTTTTCTATTTTTTAGCTTTTCATAATGGTCATATGTAAATGGAGGTAATATTCTTAGTCCTTCTAAGGACTTTACACGAGATATATCCACAAATGATAATCATGTTCTTTCTCTTTGACCTATATCAATTGTAGCTTTTGAAAGGGTCAAACCTTGTGATTTGTGTATTGTTAATGCCCAAGCCAATTGTAAGGGTTGTTGGGTTGTGCGTCCCCTTTGTATTGGTGCAATTGGTACTTCATATGAAGTTACATCTTCAAATGGTATTCATGAGTAATTGTCAAACTCAACCATAACATATATTGGTGGTTCTGGTAGGGCAATCCCAAGTTTGTAGATTATGCTTCTGATATACCCTAGAGCTCCATTTATAAGACCTAATTCTATCCAAATATTGGAAGTTAACATGACCCTTTCATCGATAGCAATAAGTAACTCCACATCAAGTTCATCATTTGGACCTCCCATTAGTGCATTGACACTTCCTACTTTGGTTGTAATGATACGTGCAACCAATATTTTCAATGAATATAAAAAAAAATTATTGTGGTTATGCACATTATCATTTTTGAAAAACAAATGAATACAATTGTCAAACTCTTCATTATTGGCTTTATCTATTCCAGCATTTGTTCTAGTCATCAATAACTTCCAATCATCTATTGTTGGATTTGCATCTCTCGAATTTGTGAGTTGTTGAAGAAACCTTTATTGGTCATCACTTTCTCCTTCATGTCTAAAGTAACAACTATTTTGAATTCTCCCCATAATAGTTTAGCTCATCTATTGCTATTTTATGGTGGTCTACCATGAACAGGAGGAAGTTGACCCAAAAATCTAACCAAAATAATATATATACCACCAAAACTCATGTTTACATTTTAAGGAAATGCTTGACAGAGTTTATAGTCTATGTTTAGAGGCCATTGAAGTTGTGTGATCAATGATATTTCTCTCATCAATCTCCATCAGTGGACCCACAAATGGACAAAGTTTAGTTGGTTAAAAATATTTTCATCAGAGTCAGGTGTAAGATCATTGAGGGCATTTTCATCAATCTGAACATCTAAATAAAACATGTCATGTTCTATTTTATATTTCAATGCCTTGTATATTTTCTCTCTATTGACAGTAAAGTTATAATTTGTTCCATGTTGGTAAAACCTCAACAATTTCTTTTACTTCTTGTATAAAACTGATTGTAAGTCCTTTATATTTGTACTGGCCTCTTGTTGCATGTGTCACTTGTAGGATTGAGTTGACATGGGCTATTAACATTTCCTAAACTTGTGTTAAGTTTGAAAGTTTTGGTGGTTGTGGTCCAGGATCCATATTATTAGATGTTGAAAATCGATGATGACCTTTCTCTTGTCGATATCTACTGTATGTAGGGCCTTCAGGGGTTCAAAAAACATTTATTCCAATATAACTTTCTTGACAAATATAACACATGGTTAGTGAAGCAATGTTATCTAAACCATGTCATAAAATCATTTTAAATGTTTTCAAATCTCTCCCAACCATTCCATTGGGATCAGTTATATTTTTCTCTCTTTAAATTTTTGTATCTTGCATTTTTCTTCTTCTTTTAGGTTGGGAAGTTGACTCTTCTTCTAAATAATTATTTTCCATTTGTCTTCTTCTTGTAGTTTAAAATGTTTGCTCTTGTACATCTTTATTTTGTGCAATATTTGTAACATCAACATCCATTGTAACTTGAAATGTATTATTTGGTGTTTAGAGCACATGGTCTATTGATATCGAGTTTACTTCTTCAGAATTGATGTCAACATTATGAATCGATCATTGGTAGTGCCTTTGAGATGATTCACGATGAAGTTCTTGTTTATGTTGTCTTTATGACTCAGTTAATTGATATAAATGCATTTATCTTTGTGATTTTGTTCTTAATACATATGTTCATCTTGAGATGTTTGTGCTTGAATGTCTTTCATCTTGTCTGCATGTTACCTCTTCTCTGCTTCTAATTGTTCAACTGTGAATTTGCCCCTGTGTTCTTGAAATCTTTGTTTGCCACTGTCATTTAGATTTTTTCTTTCTTTCTCTCTTTGTACATCTATCATTTTTTATTGTGTTCATCTACGATATTGTCTTTTTTGTTCTCTTTGATATTCTCTTTATTCTTCTTGTTTGCAAAATTCAATTTTGGTCGAGCCATATCTACACAATTTTCAAGTAAATCATATTATATAATTCACAAACATATTATATTTAATCATTGTGGGATAAGTAAATCATATTCATAATTCACAAATATATAAAAATATCAAATAACATAATTTGGAAATATAGAAGGATATCAAATAAAATATGAATGACTTATAACAGAATATGACCTAAACTAAAAATTATGTATAGCGTCATAAATATTATATTAAAGTTAATATAATCTAATATGATTATTAGCTTATAAATGAAAGAGTTAGGTTAACATAAATATATTAATGATATTTAGAATTATACATCATTCTCAATGATATTAGTGAACTACATATATATGTGTGTAAAATTATGAATATTTTAAATAAATAAATACAATAAATATTTTATAAATAAATAAGTTAGCCTTAATATAGTTAACTAAGTATACATGTATGATAGTTATGTTAAATCTAATATATAAATATTAGATTATAATTATTCTTAGCAAGATTCTAATCTATAATGTGTATTTAAAACCTTGGTTATAAATATTTATGGATTTATCATGTGATTAGTATAATATATAACAAATATTATTTAAGTTAGTTAGATTAGTTAATAATTACAATTCATTTAACAATAATTATAATGATAAACTAATTATATAACAATTAATCGCATTATATTAAGCCTATATAATATGATTATCTTAATTTATATATATTATTATTATATGTATAGATTAATTCATATTAATTCCTTATCTAATATTATATCTTAATATCATACCGATATAACTTATATTGGTTAATTGGATATTGTATTAATGTATTCCTATAGATATTTTATAGGCTTATTAATTTATATTCATATTAAGTTTAACCTATTGAATGCGGAATATTTTATATTTATTGTTATTTAATTATAATTATACAAAATATTCAATTGGCTAATTATATGATTTAAATTTTGCAGGAATTTGTTAGCCTAGGGGCTTACTGGTAAACTCTCACGGTGAATCAACAAACTCAATTGGAGACTCTATTGGTGAGACATGAGCAAACTCAATTGGTGAGAGTTTAAATGAATCAAATAACATAATAATTAGTGATGAATCGACACTTTTTTATTTAACATACTAATAGATAGGTATCACAACAATTTCAATATAATTCCTCAAATTTAGAGTAGTAAACTATATGATAGTATGATAGGTTAAATAATAATTTAGATGAATCGGCCATTTTTAGATGAATCAGCCATTTTTAGATAATAATTTATTTGATTCATTAGAATGACCGTATGACAGTTTAAATGAATCAACGATTTTTTATATGAATCGACAAACTCAATTGGTGGGAATTAATAATTATAGATGAAGAGGACTGTTAAAGTAGGTCTTGAATAATCATTCAGTTGGTTTTAATTAATTAGAGATTTCATCTAATGAATGTTGTATGTAGGGCATGATAATAATCCAATTATTATATAATTATAATAAATAATAGTGATATTAACGAATCAAAAATACTTTTCAAGATTCTTTGTGATTTTCAGCTGTTGCACTCTCTTTGTTGTTGTGCTCTCTCTGTTGCTGCACTCTCTCTCTTGCTGCATTTTTTGCTCTTTTGTGCTTTTTCTTTGCTACTACGCCTTTATTTATGTTTTATGTTTTTTATTTCATGTATTTGAATTTATTATTTATATATAAAAATATATTCTATTTAGATTTTTAAATATTATGTCGACTTTATTTTTCTTTATTATATAAAAATAAATTTATATTTAAAGTAAGATGTTGGCCATTTTTTCTTACACAAGCATTACATCAGCTTCTCTCCTTCCCCCTCTCCCATTGTAGAAAGCCTCTTGGTATAAACATACATCGTGCATTGCCAATTTACACTCAATCTCTTTTATATTTTCATGTCATGTATACACATTATATTGGTCTATCACACATGTCATATATTTCAGTCTACCACACATAATACATAGCTTTTCTTTTGAGGGCAGTTATTACAGAGGTTCAACAACTCCCCTCAAAAGAGGGGGCATTCATAGGGGTTTGTCATAGAGATCAGGGCATCCTAGTGCACCCAAGAACATAGTTTTTAGCATGTAGACACAGATTACATACCTTAAACTTAGGAAAATACAATGAAATACAATCACACACAGATCAGTCTCAATTTTTCCTAGAAACAACACTTTTGGATAACATTACAGTACACTTATAGGAGCACAATGTGATATAGTCCACCCATCGTGTTATTGACTAGTAGCCTAAAAAAAATAGAAAATTTTAGAATTGTCAAAAAGGTATAGTAAGTACAATTCAAATTTGCACAATCTCGATCACATATTATCAGATATGCTCAGTTTGGGGGCATCATGCACGACGTGATCACTCCCATTTTAGTTTCAGATATGCACAGACACATATTACTATAACTCAGTCTAGAATCCATATGCATAAATATTAGAATTGGGGGCGTGTACATGACACAGTATTCCCATATGCTCAATTTTGCACTAGTTTTATCAGATGGAATGATAACCCCATGTCATTTTCCACATTGTATACTCCAAACACCATATGCACTAGTTTTGCATCACGATTACACTATATTGATGCCTCATTCTGTCTACAACAGTTGGCATTCTTAAGTGGCCCGGAGTCATTTTACATTCTTGTGTGGCCCAGAGTTGTTTTACATTCTCGAGTGGTCCCTAAGCCATTTTACATTTTAGAGTTTCCAAGTGGCCTAGAGCCATCTTATATAGTTTCATGACATCACATAGTTTCAGATTTAGATTCATCTACTACACATCGTTAAGCAATGATGGAGTCATAGCCTAATTGAGTTCTTGATCCACCTACATAAGAGGGTTGGCCAAGTTATCAGTCCAATCCAAGTTATTCACAAATTATGATCCACCAAATAGGGGTGGGCAATGATGGAGTGAAGACCAACTTAAGTTATTGAGCCACCCACACACAGGGATTAGGCAAGCCATCAGCCTAGTCTAAGCTATTCATCATTTGATCACCAACTACATGCACACTTAAGATTTCACTAGGTTTTTGCATTGGTTTTCATACCTAGTGAGGTGTATTCATTCTTTTCCCCTCTCACACATCTTTTTACTCAGTTTTGTCTTTGCTTTTGATGTTTCTTAAGTAATGAATTATTTGTATATGTTTCATTTGTAGGACACATAATGGATCACAGTTCATAGACTTAGACCCACATTCATAGGCTTCACCTCATAGGTAAGTCCAAGTACATTTTTCTTTCCTTTATCCTAGTCATTTTGCTCTTTGCATTTATAGAATGGGGTGGGGGGCAAATGTAGCCATATAAAATGTTATTTAATGCAATGTGTGTCACTCGAGACCACCCTATCCTTAGCTTAGCCCTAGACCTATCTTAGGGCCTATTTTGATCATTTTCTAACTTTAATGCATGTCTCACCATGCCCAAATATATCAAGATTTGCATTAATCCATCACCTAGACATCCCAAATCCTTTTCACATATGTTAGCCACTTAAACAATAATACAACCCTTTTTGTCTATAGTGCAGTGTAGTATTGGTAAAGGGGGCAATGCTATTGACCCTTAACTTATTTACTATCTTAGGGTCAACCTAGACTCATTTCATGTCTCAAAAATTATTAGAACACTAAATAAAGACCATTCTCATTTATTTATCCCTTAGATGGTAATTCTCATGAACAAGCTCAGAAACAATTGTGTAAATTAAGGTTATTGATCCTTATTTACCCCTATTTTTGCACACATCCATCTACAATAGCCCTTAGTTTAGTTTTACTCAAGTTTCCAATCTCAATTCATGCTCAAAGCATTCAAATTCACATTCATATTTAGGCATACTAGCATCATTATCACATGCACTAGCACATAGATTGGTAGAACTACATCGAGCTTGATCCCCTTTCAAGGTATCAATATATAGACAATGCTCAACACATGCAGTGTTGAGGTCTCACCCAACCTACCCTAATAATGCCATTTTTGTTCCACTTATGTTCATCAAAACCTTTGAAAGTATAAAGGCTTACGGTTTCATATTGAAATCAATCGAAACATATAACATACAACAATCCAAGTCTTGGTCATACATGCACATGCTTCTCAAAACAAAGTGAAGGTCTGCACAAAATTTCATTATTTCACCTACACATGGTCATTAACATAGCAAAAAAGGTCAATATCATAGTGCACTATTGGTAAAGGGGTCGCACTTGTATCTGAAGAGGGTACTAACCCCTGTTCTATACTAATGACACTCATAACTAATCCTGCCTCACTTCCTAACCTACCACTTGTCTATCTCAATCATATTTTCTAAGTACACCTTCTATAATTCATTGTTATTTATAAAATATTAAGATAAATCAATTGTTGTGCAAATCAATGGCTATTGATATTATAATATTTTATTCCCTAATTTATTACTCCGCTCTTTATCAACCTTAGGGTTACATTCCATAATCCTAAAAAAGATAAATTAATATCATGTTATTAATGTAGGCATATGACTATGTGTTTTTGTGGGAATCTGCAAGTTTAATGCCTTGCTAACATTGGAAACATTAAGAGAGAAGATACAAGTGTATGTAAGATATTACATAAACCAAAATTAGTGGGAATCCATGCTTTTCCTTTTAAGGGTAGTGGTGCCACATGATGGAGGTGGCATGAATTTAAAAGATAATGGCAAATTACTTAAATATTTTATAAAGGTGTTACTGTTATAAGGAATCCATGTTGTTGTTTTTTTCATTTTTTTAAAATAAAAACTTACACTAATGTTGGACATTGGTTACAGGGGTATGATTATTCTATAGAATTTCATGGGATTTGTTTATAGTAGAGCGAAATTAGAACAATGATAAGTAACATTAGGGATTGATTTCATTTCTCAATAATCACCACATTAGAGAGATGTATAAATTTGGGTTTTCAATAGCGTACATGAGTGGACACACCAACAACCTTATGAAGGGCATGTAAGCATTAAGACGATATGATATCAATATTTTCATGTGATGGAAAATGTTACTTTTCAAAGTTTTTAATCTTGTGCACTCAAAGATTTCACTGTTGTGATAATTATATTCGAATATATAATTGTCTCCAAACCATAACGAATGACATTTTATTATTTAGAAGCTAAACACCAATTACTATTTTTCAATTAAAATCCTTTATTTATTTGGAAGATAATTAATAGTTTGGCTTTCAAGCAATGCCATTATCTTATTTTGATTTTTTTTAATTATTATATTTCTCAACTATACCAAATAATTGCAAGTATAGAACCCCTACCTTGCTTACTAGAACAACTAACTTTTTACAATAATCTTAGCCCTTATAGACATCGTTTATCCTTTGGGTATGCATATTCTTTTACAACAAGAATATGAAAGAAGTAAGAATTGGGTGACTAACATGAATTAAGATTAGAATGTGAAAGTAGCCATCTTAAGTTATTTTTTGAAAGGGTAAATGCACTTTTCAATCATCTTTGAAAGACTGTACTTTTATTATGTTCTCCTTTCTGGTTTCAAAAGTATATTGAATATGCATATATATTAATGGGGCCTAATCATATTCATGATTAATACTATCTTAACTAGTTATAACTTTACAAAATCATCAACTCACCTCATAGTGGGTCGTGTATTCTTGTTAAAGATTTATATAAAATGGTTGTCTTGTATACGCATGGTATGCTTCTTTTAAAATCATATAAAGGAATTAAGGCTAGAAACAGGTTGAAATAAACCTCTCATTTTTTTTGTAAGTGGATAACTATTTATAACGAATTTTGAATGGATCTAAATGTGTCCTACCTGAAATCCATTTAATTACAATAACCAAATGTGTTGTTTTTTGGTTTGTCGTACTCTGATTTTTATCATAGTTTTACTTGTGAGCATTACCATTTCTATGCAATGTGGTCAAAAAAATTTTGAACAACCTTAAAAAGGTTTAAATATCGTAAGACACCTTTTTTGTGTAAAAAATCAATAGACATGAGGTTTCCTTTGAAAACACAATTGAGGTAAGATTTGATTGAGTAAAACTTCAAGACCATTAAATGCTCCTGAGCTTTACTCAGTATGGCCCATTGCCATTGTAGATAGTGAAGACACTACTTTAGTTATGATAAGCTACAACTTGAATATTCCTGGAAAAAAGTAAGTTAAATATTACTATTTTTGAACAAGATACTTAATATAATAATAAGATAGGGTACTTGTCTTATTAGAAGGAGATATGAATAGTGTGTTGGGTTGTGAATTCAAATATATGAATAGTGTTGTGGGTTGTGAATTCAAATTTCACTATGCTTACAAATGAAAATATACTTTTGAAGGTGTTCTTGAGAGAGCTGAAGAGATAGAATTTTCAACAAACACATCACATGAGCAGACTAAATAGATGTTTTAAGTTTATGAAAGTCCAGCTAATGTATTAGGTCATTGCTTCATTGAAGTATGGATTTCATGCTTAACATTATTGTGGTGTTTCAAACAATGTAATGCACTTTGGGATTTTAAACCATGTTGGACTCAACTCACTCATTCTTTTTGTTATTTTTCTTTGGTTTAAACTTTAAAATGTTGAAGGTGTCAATTCTCACTAGACAATTTGACATGGATATTTTGTAGGTAGAACACACTCTCAAAGGAAATATCCTCCCTATCATTTTTGCACATAATGCCATTTGTATGAAGCTCTGAAATCTTAAACCAAAAATTGATGATTTGACCTTGTCGTTGGGAAGCACTAATGTAGACTCTTTTAGTGATCTTATGCTGTATATTATTCAATTAGGGGTTAAAATGGAAACACTCTATTTTCTAAATGATCTAGGATGAATTTTCCAAAGAAGAAACTAGGAGACTATGTATTATTCAAATTCGCCAAACACCAATTTTTTTAGTTTCTTGCTTTAGTGGCCTCTTAATAGATGTTGTAGAACATGATTGGTGTGATTTGAAGTTTACATTAATGTTACTTATTTTTTTAGATGTATATATAAATCTGATATTTAATCAGTGAATAACATCTCATTCATACTCTTACATTTGGTTAATAATTATTTATTATTTCACAATCATGGATGTGGTTATCATGATTTCTTTATATTGCATTAAAACTTATATCTATTTTGATCATTATAATAATATTGCTTTAAAAAATAAAAGAGTTGTAGCTAGGATCACCAGATCAACAAATGCACACGATGGAGTGATCTCACAAGTCGAGCAAGTGCACATCACAATGAAGCTACTAGTAAATGAAATCATGCATAGAATATTGCAAAAGAATGAGAGCAAATAATGAAATACTCTATATCATCTTGAATTAAGATTAATTTCTTATATAAAGGCTCAAAGTTCACAGCTCACAACTGAATTGCTTATACTAATTTGACTGCATTAGAAATATAAGGGAGAGGTGCATATATAGGTTGGAGAGGGAAAGATACCACACATTCTAGTGAATTTGGGACTAATCTTCCCAAGTAACCCAAATGACCTCTAGAACTCTAAACAAGATAATATAATCATGTAGGCAAAACCCAGTGGGAAAAAGGCCTACACCAACACCCCCCCTATAAGCGTAACTTAGGTGGGTGATGATACAAAAAATGGGTCCCGACAACAAGGCTTGATAAGGTACCCATGTACAAAGCAATCTCTCATACATAAAGAAGAGAAAACCCAATGGGAAAAACTCCCCCCAAAAGAGAGAAAAGAAGAAGAGGAGACTAAAATACCCCTCAAAAGATGATGTTGAAACAATCAATACTCTAAGTACAACTCACAAGATGATGAAGGTCAATGATGAGATCCTCTGCCTGAAGACTGTAAAAGCTCCATCTACATTGAACAATGTTTCTTCCCTTTGACAAAGGAAGAACCTGATGTGTGTATTGAAAGTCTGCCCATTCCATAATGGAAGCTAAAGGTAGTAGTAAGAATATCTATAAATTTGGTCCAAATCATATCTATGGCATAGGTCTAGCAAGAATGTGCACAAAATCTAAAAGTAATACCACTGAAGTGAACTGGTTAGAAGAATGACATGGAACATTCACTGAAAGAATGTCCATGTGAAGAGTGGAGCATGACTCATCAAATAAATAAATAAAGTCCATAAGAAGAGATGAATCATCAATGCTCACAATAGGTGTACTCATATTGTAAACAATGGAGTCCTCTGAAGTGCAAGGCTATGAAATCTATAAAAGAGTAATAATCGATACAAGAATGAAAGTAGAATGTACAATAGGATAACTGAGGTCTGGTAAAATATCATCCTATAATGGGGGCTCGATAGAAGGAAGAACATTATCCACCATGGATATGTCATCACATGAAACAAAATTAGGAGGTGAGAGTACAATTGTCTCTAAAGAGATGATAAGTAATAGAGGAGTGATGTAAGTATTAATAGGATCTATGAAAAGACTATGTAGTATGCTCCAAATAGTGCATGAACACTCTATATATTTCACATGGTAATGAAGATCCATGAAAACATGTATTCATAGAGTGGCAAAAACTTTGTCACGAGTTTTGCACACTATCAAATAAAATAATATCAGTGGATTCAAGAATCTATCCATATAAAAATGAAATACAATTCTTGCATGTGAGCAAGTGTTCCATGTAAGCATGCCATGAAGCATAATTCTCCTAAAGAAGGATCACTGGAGATGAAATAACTCTCCTCATGTGGTAGTAATAGTGCATGTTTTAGAGATGGACTTCAAACTATGCCAAAAATGAGTATAATCAAGTGAGAGAAATCGGTGCACAAGTGACAATACACACTTAAATTAACATCAGGCTCTGCTAACAATACATCCAAGAATACAAGAAAAATTTATGCAAGCAATCATTAAATGGGCATAGGTAACAGTTATGAAAAATTGAATGTGCACAGAGAGAAAATAGGGCCCACAACAAACTGCCTTAAAACTATGTCAGTTAGCCCCCCCAAATTTTGGCACTTTATAAAGTAGTGTGTTTTACAAGTAAAGTTATCCCAATGCATGAGATATAATAAAATAAACACTTTTGCAAAAGATGGTACTCAATTTTGAGTTACCATTTGCAAGATATTAACAATACAATTTCTCATAAATAGGCCTATTGACTAAAAACTTGCACTTGAAACTTAAAAAAGTACCCTTGGGTGAGAATAAATATGTCTTCCAACCACTCATTGAAACTATAATTTTTCCATGAACTTAAAAAAGTCAATGAAAGTGAAAAAAAGTTTTGTCAATTTCCTTGGTATGCATGGAAGCAAGATTGACTTCCTCTTTTTCAAAAAAATACATCTTAATAAGGCAAATAAATGAAGTTTCACCTATATAAAGAGGAAAGAAGGTGGATTACAGGGGTCTTAACCTGGTTGGGGCCTCAAAGAGTCTCCTCTAATGCACATGTGGAAGCTGGCAACAACCACAAAAAAGGATGCAAGTGGCTCCACTCAGATAAGCTAGGCAAACAAAACCTGCAAATTAGTGAAAAAAGCCACCAATCTACATGCAGACCATAGAGGAAATGCAAGCCTGATCAATATAGAATGTCTCTCCTTCACCAAATCCTCCACATAGTAGAAAACTCAATGCAACCTTAATCCTCTATGCAACAAAAAACTTAATGCAGCCTCATTCCTCCACACAACAGAAAACTCAACGATGATCTCCCTCTAGCACTCATTCAATCTTTCAATGCCAACGTAGATATGATATGTGAAACACCAAGAAAAAAATGATAGAAAAGGATGCCAATGTTGTATTTAGTAGATTGAAATGCAATAGTAGAGATTTTAATGCCAAGGTAAAGATATTAACGCATTGGCTGCAAAGTGAAATGCCTAGCTTAGAAATCAACTCTTCACTCCTTGAATGTTAAGATCTTCAATGCCATAGGTGACACCTGATCTTTCTCTTGAAATTTCACCCAGATATGAGCCAGACCAATGCTAGATTTGTCTTTTTCTAATGCCAAGGTTAAAAAATGAGGATGCCACTTACAGATCTAACACCTCCTTAAAGTGCAGATCTGAGATTTCCAACATAGTAGAAGATCTTTCAATGCCAATGCTGAAACTTGGCAAACCAATGCAAAGTAGAAAAAAATGATGCCACATGTTGGAGCATCAAAATGCTGATAACAAGTCTGAAATGACACAATAAAGCCTTTCCCATAAGCTTAAAGACACCATTAGTAGATCTAGTTTCAAAATGCCATCCACAAAACCTTCAAATGCATAAAAACTAGCATGTAGCTAGTGAAAGATCAGGCTGAGAGCATTTTATGCAGACTATGGAAGCTAAAAATCTAGATCAGGGGTTGAATAGTGTCATGGAAGAAAGAAACCAAGATGTGTAACCCTGTTACAAGCATAAACTACAATGCAACCATGCCTTTTTCTCAGTCCAACAACACCACAGGTAGTTAGGTCTGACAAATGGCTCTTAGCACTGAGCTTGTTCAAAAGTAGGCTGGAAGCAAGTTTTGTAGCTGATCTAAAAAAAAAATGAGTTAGTTAAAAAATGATTTGGATCAACCAAAAAATATAGATCTAAATTTGTTCAAATGCCATGACTATGCTAAACTAGAGCTCCACCTAGTCACAAAGAAGCTACAAAAAAAGTGATAATGGCTACCAATGAACTAGATCTAAAAAAATAACTTCACCAAATATGATAAATCTAACAGATCTAAATATTTCTCTCAACAATTCCTATGATATTATAATATCAAATATGAGGATTTCATAAAAAATAATAGCAAATAACCAACCAACCAGACAATCGTGAACACAAATTGGCGCTCTAATACCATAAAAGAGTTGTAGATAGGATCATCAGATCAACGAATGCATAAGATGGAGTGATCTCATGATTCCAGCATGTGCACATCACAATGAAGCTGCTAGTAAATAGAATCATGCATAAAATATTACAAAGGAATGAGAGCAAATAATGAAATACTCTATATCATCCTGAATTGAGATGAATTGCTTATACAAAGACTCGAAGTTCATAGCTCATAACTGAGTAGCTCAAACAATCCACAATATATTGCCTTGACTGCATTAACTACATTAGAAATATGAAGGGAGAGAGCTACGTATATAGGTTGGAGAGGGAAAGATACCACACATTCTAGTGAATGTGGACTAATCTTCCTAAGTAACACAAATGACCTATAGAGCCCTAAGCAAACTAATACAATCGTGTAGGTAAAACCCTGTAGGAAAAAGGCCTGCACCAAAGAAAGATGGAATATTGAATAATAGGTTTTGGAAAAATAGATATATGTTATAGCAATCTTGACCAAGGATTTGATATTTGGGTTGGTTAGGTTGAAGTAATGGGATGTTGTGGTGATGACATATTATGATTTGAATTAACTTATTTTGTTACATAAATGCTCCTTGGGATTTGATTCAGAGAACCATATACATCTTTTGGTGCTTATGAAGGCAATAGCTATTTAATAGACTTGAAATTATAGGCATGACCTTGATGAGAAATATACCATTGCTAACTCAATTTGATTCAACTATGTTCACTTCAAATATCCATGGTTTAGTTTTTCATGTTCTTTTGGCAAGGACATCCTTGTAAATTTGTGTATCTTGTTAGCCATGTCTTGATCCAATTGTATCATGGTCATTTTTATAAGGTTCTTAGTATATATATGCTAATGTAACTATTATTTGGCTTGTCTTTATCAGATTGCACCATGATCAACTGAATAGCAAAGCATGCATGAAAAACCTGTAGAGTGGAATCTCACATAAGAAAATTTGTGAAAAGGGTAATTTAACATTCTCTCATTAAGAATTAACCAAAAAAGTAATATGAAAGGTACATATATGGGTGAAATATAAACATGTCACAACATCCTCATGCACCTAGGATTATATTTACTAAGCAAGCTAAATAACACAGTGTAGGTAAAACCACATAGTGGGAAAAAGCCTACACCAACACTCACCTTAAGCATAACATAGATGGGTGGAAGAATTGGGTCCCAAAAATGAGGCCCAATGAGGTACCCAAACACAATGCAACTCCCATAAAATGGAGAAAAGGAGAAAACTTGTAGGAACAAAACTCCTCCCCAAAAGAGATCAAAGAAGAAGATAGGGATAAAAAGGCCCACCATGATCTACAACTGCCTGTAACCACCATGTGTCTTACAAAGGAGTACCCTAGAATGACTGTGGATCAGAAGTAGATGCAGTGAAGAGTGGATCACCCTGGAATAGTGAATGTCTCTGTGATGACCCTGATTGATCTTCAATCAAGGTGAGATTTCTATACAAGGAATTGTTCTCCTCATGAAAGGTAGATGGGCCAACTATTTTATGTGATGATGGTGCAATGGGATCAGAAGTAATGAAGGACTATAGAATGCCCTAAAATTATAGAATATACTACTCAAAATCTGGTGGGTCTTAAATTAGTATACATGTTCCTTATAATGTCTGAAACAAACCAGAGGTAGGTTGATCAAGAACTGACTCCTCAATATCTAGAAGGTGACAAGGAGATGATGGATGTGTGTCCCCATCACTAGTGTAGTCATTTGTATTAGAAAAAGAGTCATCGATATCTGAAGAGTGCTCAGGCTTATACGTGTCATCAAGTTTAGGTGAGTTCAAAGAAGAAGAATATGAAGGAAAGTTGAGAGCAAAGTGTGACAAGTTATATAATCGATCCTAATGATTGACCATTCCCACTACCAAAATAATATCATTGTGTAACTCTCTAACATACACTGAATTTGGAGTGAAGTCAACTCGTATACCTAAACCAAGGTGAGTGATCTAGTTAATTGATAGGAGATTAGTTGAAAGTGAGGGAACACTTAGAACATTATTGAATGTTCCACCACTCACTTCAACAAACCCTCTCCCGAGAACATGTTTAGAAGTGTTATCACCCAATTGTATAGAGGACACATCACATGATTCCAAAGAACTAAACTCTATATATGAAGAGGCCATGTGATATGAAACACTAGAGTCAATGACCCATGTATGAGTTTGAGATACAACAATAATTAGGGCCTTTCCCTTTACTTTCCCCTTACTATTATCTTTTGTCTTTTCTTTATCAGTAGCTTTAGAGGGTTCATGGGTTGATGAATTCTGATTGGTAGAATCAGGAACATTGATGTTGTGTTTCTTGATCACCTTAGTTAGTTTGTGAATTTGCTTCTTCAAACATTTATTTTCATCGTGTTTTCTTAAACAAAACCCATATTTGATCCAATCTTTCTTAGGCTTAGAACTAAAAGAAGAGTTCTCATGGTAGGATTTGGAGGTGGGAGGATTGACATCTTTTTCTTGATCATTTTTGTTATGTTTCTTCTCTCTATGGTTTGAATCCTTCTCTTTCTAAGCAAAAAGTGCATGAGATTTTGAGGACTTCACTGTGCCCATCTGTATCAACTTATCTTGCTCTTGAATCAGGTCTAACAAAGGTATCTAAAGAAGGCATCTTCCATGTGGCTCAAGAACACTTTTTTGTCATGAAAAGTGGATTAAAATACTGAATATTTTGGACCCTGTTTGGAGAGTATCAACATAACAAGTTGTTCATATTTCTTGTCAATTCCACATTCTTTCAAATGCAATCTCAAAAGTCTAAACTTAGTGAAGAAGTCTTGTAGGGTGTCATAGTCATCTAGGCTCAAATTGATGAGGTCATATCCTCTCATGACATCCTACTTTCGAAAGAGCATTCCCATAGTGGTCCACATTTAAGTGGGTGTATTTATAGATTCTATGTGAAAGAGTAGATCAGGAGAGAAGAAAAGACACAACAGTCCATAAACTTTATCACAATGATTGAACCATTTGATTTCCACTTTTATTGTTATAGGTCTAATCTCAGTGCCCATTAGAACTTGATGGTAATTTTTAGATTGCAAAATATTTTCCATTTTAGATTTCCATTCGTGATAATTAAATGGTGTGAGTAGAATTATTGAGCTTGAATCCATAGCAAAGGAGGAAAAGTTGTTGAAAGTAAAGATTAAATGCAGCAAAAGAAATTCAAGGCACTACAAAGCACCCATTAGAACCATCATAGTGACCCCCTTAAAGTTTCAAATATAAGCATTCTCATATAGACATCGGGCATAATCGAGAATACATCTTGTGCAATATGTGTGTAAGTATGAAAGAACTAGAGGGACATCAATCTCAATTGATAATACATCTAAACATGTGAAATAATTGGTTTTAAGAGAGTTTTATAGGACCCAGGATGGCCACGAATACATAGATCTCAAAAAAATAAGCACTTTTGAAGAAGTCGACACTCAAAAAGGAGTTATCGATCAAAAGTTATAGTTGTTTTAAGATTTACTCACATGAAAATTTAGGTGGCAAATAGTGGTGGAAAATATTTTTGATCACTTCCTAAAAAAAAAAAATGAGGTCCTTTAGAGCAAAAACTTGAAAAAATCTTTGAATCCATTTTCTCAAAAAAACTTAAGGTCCTTTGGAGCAAAGTTAAGCATTTTTGGGTTGGAAGTGATCATGGGCTTAATTTCCATATGACCAAGGGCTAAGGGCTAAGCTGAGTACTTGGGTGTGGAACATGTGTGGTCACGAATGGAGGATGATGATATAAAGATGGAAAATAAATCTAAGTGCTTAAATTTTATTTAAATGACCAAAGAGTGAAAAACCTGCATAAAGAACCTTAGATCTTCAATAAATCATTTGTCTTATCCCAAAAGTGATAATAAACACTAAGTTTTTAGGAAAACCCAAAAAAAATCAAAAAGTATTTTTTGATTAAAGATTCTAGTAGTACAAAAATGAATGAAAACCAATAAAATCCCTAAAATCCTAAAAAATGACCGAAAGTAGCTATCACAAAACTAGGTTGTGTTTACAACCAATCCTAGGGTTTTGGCACCCTCTGAATTTAATGGCATTGTTCATTTTTTGTCTAGAGACTCCAGCAGTTAGATTTTCATGAGTTTTATGTGAGGATCTTAACAAGAACAATTGATTACTTTTGCAAGCAACTAAACACGGAATTAATCAGAATTGAAAGTAACTAGAAATCAGAATCAGCAACGAATAAGAGATACAAGAAACAATGAAAACTTGTATTAAACTCTTGGAAATACAATTGAAAATTTTTCTCTTTCTTCCACACCTCTCTCAGATGTATAGATCTCTTTCCCTCAAGAGTTCTCTCACTATCAATTACAATCACAATTCAGCTACTTGAATTGCCTATCTTACATCTTACCTGCTTACAAGCTATGAAGATCTATCCCTATATATAGAATTAGGGATCATGAGTTATGCATTTACAACCATTAGATACACCTCATTATCTAAGGCTTAAAATAGTCCTGCCAAAAATTGAAACGCGGACTCAACACCAACAGTTCAACTAATCATGCAAACAATCTGTTCATCCCACGAAAATAGAATTCTGGAACGCATAGGTGACCAACGTCGGTCCCTGTTTGCTTGCATATGACCGATGTCAGCTGATCCATAACTGACATCAATAGCCTCCAGTCGATCCCTGACCGACGTCGGTGACTGTGTAAATCCTGCAACTTTGCATTTGCTCATCCGTGAAGCTTTTAGCTCCACACCTCAACAATCTCCCACTTGGAGATAAACAACTGCACCTATACCTATACATCAACATCTTCTAGCTTCTCCTCCATCTTCAAGATCAATTTTGAATACCAACAAAATTTGAATGAAGATTCAACTTCTCCTTTGTTACCGACTTTGTTAACATATCCACAGGGTTCTCATCTGTATGGATCTTTTCCAGCTTCAACTCACCATCCTTCAATACCTGTCTAATGAAGTGGTACCTAAGCTGTATATGTTTGGTTCTTGAATGAAAGGCTGAGTTCTTAGCCAAATGAATTGCACTCTGACTATCACTATATAATCTGTAACTCTCTTGCTCCTTTCCCAACTCTTTCATGAATCATGTCATCCATATCATCTCCTTGCTAGCCTCTGTGACTGCAATGTATTCTACCTCTGTAGTAGACAAGGCAACAACCTTCTGCAACTTTGAAATCTAGATAATTGCCATTCCACCAATAGTGAAAACATAACCTGTGGTGCTTCTCCTGCCATCCAAGTCACTTGCCATATCTGAATCTACATATCCATGTAAAGAAGTATTTGACCCTCCATAGCATAAATGCCTACTGCTGGTCCCTCTCAGATATCTGAGAATCCACTGAACTGCTTTCCAGTGTTCTTTCCTTGGATTGGCCATGAACTTACTGACAACTCCCACTGCTTGGGCAATATCAGGTCTAGTACATACCATTGCATACATCAAACTCCTAACTGCGGAAGCATATGGAACTCTACTCATGTACTCTACCTCATCATGTGATTTAGGACACTGTTCTTTACTCAGCTTGAAGTGTCCAGCCATAGGTGTGCCTACCAGTTTTGCATCTTGCATATTAAACCTCTCCAACACCTTGTTCACATAATCCTCTTGAGACAAAATCAACCTGTGATTTTTCCTATCTCTCTTAATACTCATGCCAAGGATTTTCTTTGCTGCTCTCAAATCCTTCATGGCAAATGTGTGAGCTAATTTTACCTTAAGCTTAGAAATATCCTACATGTGTGAACCTGCAACAAGCATATCATCTACATAAAGCAACAGAATAATATATCTACCATTATCCAATCTCTTAAAATAAACACAATGGTCAGATTGACATCTAATGAAACCATGCTCAGTCATAACCCTGTCAAATCTCAAATATCATTGTTTAGGAGCTTGCTTAAGACCATATAAGCTCTTCTTCAACCTGCACACAAGCTTCTCCTTACCTTTGACCTCAAACCCTTCCAGCTGATCCATATATATTTCTTCATCCAAATCTTCATGAAGAAATGTTGTCTTAACATCAAGCTGCTCAAGATGCAAATCCTCAATAGCAATTAAAGACAATACAGTCCGAATAAAAGTCATTTTTACTAAAGGAGAAAAAAATTCACCAAAATCAATACCTGGTTTCTGTGCAAATCCCTTTACTACCAACCTGGCCTTGTGTCTCATTTGTCCATTCTCACCTTCCTTTAACCTGTAAACCCATTTGTTTTTTAGTGCTCTCTTACCCGCTGTCAACTCAACCAAATCCCATGTTTGGTTTTTTTCCAAGGAATCAATCTCCTCATTCATGCCAAGCTCCCATTATTTTTGGGTTTCTACCTACATTGCTTCATCAAAACTCTCTGGTTCTCCACTATCAGTGAGCAATAAGTAGAATAATGAAAGGGAATATCGAATTGGAGGTTTACTTACCCTTTTTGACCTCCTCAAGGGCATTTGAGACTCATTCACTGCTTGCTGTCCGCCCAAATTCTCTGTCAGTGACCGATCTCGATCATCTCCAGGCCTGTACCTGACCGACATCCGTTCTTTTCTGACCAACGTCGATTCTTTCTTGACCGACGTCGGTTCCTGTCTGACCTGTTTGATCGACGTCAGTTCTTGCCTGATCGATGTTGGTGTCTATGTTTTTCTGGAAGTGATTTCCTATGAGCTCATTTTGGATCACAATCTTGTCCAAATCTCCATTACTATGCTCAGAATCATTCAACCTCTTGAGCTGATCCCTGTACATCACTTTCTAATTGAAAACAACATCATGGCTTCTAATAATCTTGTTAGTTTCTAGATTCCACAATCAGAATCTGAAATCTTCAGAGCCATAACCAATAAAAGTGCACCTCATAGACTTAGCATCTAGCTTCTTTCTATTTTCCTTATCAACATGCATAAAAGCTTCAAAACCAAAAACTCTAAGAAATAAAAGATCTACCTTTTTACCTGTCCAGGCCTCTTCTGGAATTCCACCATCCAGTGCAGTACAAGGTCCTCTATTAATCAGGTCAACTGCAGTGTCTACAGCTTCTGCCCAAAACTGTAAGGGCAAACCAGCATGCAACCTCATACTCCATGCACACTCTATTATTGTTTTATTCATCCTCTTAGAAACTCCATTTTGCTGAGATGTCCTTGGAACCATCCTTTGCCTGTGTATTCCATTCATAGAATAGTACCTATTAAAGTTATAGCTGCAGTACTCACCACCATTGTCAGATCTAAGACACTTCAATCTCAAATCTATTTCATTCTCAACCAAATCTTTCCATTTCATAAATGTGTCAAATACATCAGATTTCTTCTTTATGCAATAGACCCATACCTTTCTTGTAGCATCATCAATGAAAGTAACATAATACTGTGATCCTCCAATAGAAGCTACTTGAGCTGGTCCCCACACGTTTGTGTGAACAAGCTCCAACTTGTGCTTCCTCTTTGTTGACCTAGTTTTGAGAAACTTCACTCTCTTCTGCTTTTCAAAAATACAATGCTCACAAAAATCTAGATCTATGCTTTTCAAATCTTAAAGCTTACTTTTTGACTTAAGAATACTCATTCCCTTCTCACTCATGTGGCCGAGCCTATAGTGCCACAACTTTGCATCTACATCTAAAGTAGATAATACAGAAGGAGAATAATAAGTAATACAATTACATAAATGGAGAGTACCTTCTCTCTTACCTCTGGCCAATACAAGTGCACCCTTGGTAACCTTCCAAGATTCAGCTGTGAGAGTTACTGTACAACCCTCATCCCCCAACTTTTTTGTAGAAATCAGATTCCTCTTTAGGATAGGTACATGCATGACATCTCTCAACACCCATGTGTTGCCATTCTACGATTTCAGCTACACTTTTCCTTTGCCAACAATTTTACAAGGCTCATCATCCCCTAAATAGACTTTTCCAAAATCTCCCTGGACATAATCACTAAAAAATTCTCTATTTGGGGTTGCATGGAAAGAAGCACCAGAATCTACAACCCAAGATTTTATTCTATTATCCAAAGAAAGTACAAAAGCATCTTATGCAACAATACCTGCAACTTTTGCTTCTTCTTTACCTTCATGCTAATTTTCTTCTTTAACTAGTAACCAACAATCTTTCTTTGTATGCCCTATCTTTCCACAATTCTAGCAGGTTATTCTTCTTCCATTTCTGGATTTGGATCTTCTTCTCATCTTTGACTTAGACCTTGATCTCCCTTGCTTGCTCTTCTCTTTTTGCCTTCCCCTGCTTTTAATACTTAAAGCATTACCTGATGATTCCCCTGTGCTTTTCCTACGAGTCTCTTCATTCAAGATTACACTAACAACATCATCTACTTTCAAGATATTTGTAGCAGATGCAGTATTACTAACTGTCATTACTAAACTATGCCAACTTTCAGGCAAAGAGCATAATATTAAAAGAGCCTTAATTTCATCATCAAAAACTATTTTGACTGAATTTAATTGATTTACAATACCATGGAAATCATTTAGATGACTAGATATAGATCCACCTTCCTGCATTTGCAAATTAAATAATTGCTTCATAAGATATACCTTATTTGAAGCTGAGGGCTTTTCATATAAATTTGCTAAAGTGTCCATCAACTCTACCGTTGTCTTTGCCTGTGACAAGTTGGAAATCATAGAAGATGCCAGGCTCAACCTTATGGATCCCAGAGCCTTTCTATCAAGAACATTCCATTCTTCATCTTTCATATCTGTGGGCTTCCTTGAAACCCCACCCAATGGTAAGTACAAATCTTTTTGATATAGATAATTCTCTATCTGCATCCTCTATAATTGATAGTTCTTGCCATTGAACTTCTCCATTCTTAGTTTACTTTCTTCTGCCATTGATATGCTCCCACTCAAACATAAACCCCTGTGAGTGACCTGTAATCAATACACACTAAATAGATCTGAAACCACCTGTTAGCGAACCCAAGCTTTGATACCACTTGTCAGTTGGTATCACTTGGTGAACTAGCAACCTAGCTCTGATACCACTTGTGAGGATCTTAACAAGAACAATTGATTACTTTTGCAAGCAACTAAACATGAAATTAACCAGAATTGAAAGTAACTAGAAATCAGAATCAGCAAAGAATAAGAGATACAAGAAACAATGAAAACTTGTATTAAACTCTTGGAAATACAATTGAATAAATCTCTCTTTCTTCCACACCTCTCTCAGATGTACAGATCTCTTTCCCTCAAGAGTTCTCTCACTATCAATTACAATCATAATTCAGCTACTTGAATTGCCTATCTTACATCTTACCTGCTTACAAGCTATGAAGATCTATCCCTATATATAGAATTAGGGATCATGAGCTATGCATTTACAACCATTAGATACACCTCCTAATCTAAGGCTTAAAACAATCCTGCCAAAAATAGAAACGCGGACTCAACACCAATAGTTTAACTAATCATGCAAACAATCTGTTCGTCCCATAAAAATAGAATTCTGGAACGCACAGGTGACCGACATCGATCCCTATTTGCCTGCATATGATCGACGTCAGCCGATCCATAACCGACGTCGGCAGCCTCCAGTCGATCCCTGACCGATGTCGGTGACTGTGTAAATCCTGCAACTTTGCATTTGCTTATCCATGAAGCTTTTAGTTCCACACCTCAACATTTTCTAGAAACCCCACCAAACCCTTGAAAACTAAAATCAATGAAAACAATAGGAATGCAATGAAAGTATCTCACAAAGATTCGAATAACTAATGGCTATTAGAATGGATCTAATACTATGTCAGATTGCACCACGATCAACTAACCAATGAAGTGTGCATGAAGAACTTGTAGAGTGAAATCTCATAAACTGAAAGAAAAAAGTATCACATGAGAAAAATTGTGAAAAAGAGCATTAAGCATTATCTCATTAAGCATGAGCCAAAAAAGCAATAAGAAAGATACATATATAAGTGAAAGATAGACATGTCCCAACATAATCATTTATATGGGATTACCTTTCACTAATGACATATAATAAACCTAAGCAAGATAAATAACACAGTGTAGGTAAAACCATATAGTGGAAAAAGACTACGTCGATAGTCTCTAGCCCTGCCATGATTAGTGTTCCTGTCTGCTAAAGTTATATGCAATAAGACATAGGTCTCCATGTTAAGAATTAAGGGTTAGTATACATCTTCTCAAAGCTTTTTTTTTTCTTTTAAAAGATAATATATTCTTATGTCATCATCAATTATCTACATAACTCTTGTAGGGACTTGGCGCCTAGCACCCTTGTTATTTTATGTACTCAAAATAACTAATAAGGTTACAATCTGCAAATAATCTCTTTAACATTTTTGGGAAGCGACTAATTCTTAAGTAAAATAGTGCTTTAAAAAAATTATAGATTTTACTTAAGAGTTAGTTGTTTCCTAAAAATATTAAAGGACCATTTACCAATTATAACCTTAATAAATATACTCTCATTATATAAAATAATGAATATGTTGAAAAAATCCAAATGTTTAATGGGCCCATATTGCTAGAATGATTTATATAGAATGTGAACATATTTGAAATGATTTATATATAATTAGAGGGATTCTAAAAAATTGGCCTTTTTTTGGTCTTATTTTGTAAGATAGTCGCTTCCTTTATTATTTTAGACACCTAATTTTGGTATAAAACCATGTTCTATAATATTTTTTTCATGTTTTATTATACTTGGTTTACTTGTGTATAATTGGTTATTTCCAAGTCTTCTCCTATCCCACACTAGTTTTTGTTTATTAAATGCTTCTGACGCTTCACTAAATCATTTGTGTTTAGCATTCAACATAATTGCATGCATCTCTATCTTGTCTCTCATGCTTTGCACCTTTGTTTTCCTTGAGATGGAATTGTTGGTCTCATCCATTTTACTATGTGCATAATCGTCAAACATGTGGTGATTTTTTCTATCATTGTTTTGTGAGCACTTTCACCTCTGGTCATATTCCTTGTGCTTTGATCTTTTTTTATTGCTATTTCATAAGTTCGGCCTTCAATTGTATCATGTCTAAGAGCATTCTCTTTATACCAAGTCATGCCAAGCCATTTCTCTAAGTATTATGTATCAAGTATCCACATCAAGCATCCTTCAAGTTTGGGCTGCATTGATCATATCTTGCATTGTACTTATCATGAAGTCATCCACCTTGGTACTTCAACCTTTTGTGACATTAACCTCTTGCACCAAAAGAAGGTTCAGGTGATTATGCATATAGTTGCATCTCCACCTAGGGGAGATGAGATATTAGTCTTTGCTCAAGATTCCAATTACATTGCACAAGAACTACATGGGGTTTGATTCCAATATGTGAGATGTGCAGTTGCAACTCCCTTGAGCTTGCTCAACCCATAACTCATTTTTGTTGTGAGTTGGCGGTAAATTATGTCAAGAGAAGGAAGAAGAATATATTTAAAATATTTTACCTGCGATTGTCAAGAAGCATGAGCATAGGACTATATAACATCCTAAGACAAACCTACACCATAAGCTATAGGTCTATAAACAACCAAAATTAAAAATTGATCATGAAATGCGACTATTCCATCACATTTACTTTTCATATTGTCCATTACTTATTTTCAAATTTCCAATTATGTTTTTTTTTTTTCCAGATAGTAGGGTAGAACTGAATGATAGTTTTACATGATTAAATGATAGATCTCCTTATTGCATCCTATTTTATTAATTATGCCTATGTAAATCATGGTAAATCCATATAACAATAAAATAAATTGGTGAACCTAACATTATTCAAACGTTCATACCTCCTTAAGGTTTCATGGCTATTTTATGATTCTCATATCTACATCTTATTATACATGTAATGAACAAACCTTGATTGCCTTTCCATCACTTTCTACTTTTGGATTATTTTAAACCTTTAGAAAATGGTGCTTACATTGTATGGTTTGAATGCATATATCTTTAGAGGTTACCTAAGGTTTGATTTCTCCATACTTTGTTGATTTGGTTAAGGTTTCATACAAACCCTCTCTATTGCTTCTACCTTATACCAAGGCTTCTACTTGCTTGGATCATGATGACCATGCAAAATATTGGCTTATCTTTCTCTAGTGGTTAAGGGATAGGATTATGTTGCTTATTTTACCTCATGGGTAACTTAGATTTTTATTCCATACTATTTTTTGAAAAGGCATGGGGGTGTAGTTAACTTTCACATGTTCATAAACTTGTTTTCAAGGTTGTTATGCAAATGATTATCATTTATTATATGTTTTTTTCCTAACATCTATCATATAATATTAGTTTGTGGATTGAGACATGAAAGGGTTGTCTGTCATGCTTTATGTGATGATACACTAGCACTTCATAGACTTGCTTGTCCTTTTTGTAGAGATGGTCCTTCTATTGTTGAATGTCAGATGGTTTGCTATGAGATTAATGTTTTAATAACCTAAATGGGTAGAGAAAATAATGTCATTATCCCTCCTACTAGTTCTCAATACATGATAAACCAAAATGTCCCTTCTCAAGCCGCTAATATTTCCTCACCTCCTTCTAAGATTCATAATTAAGCATGCACCCAAGGCTTACAACCTAGTGTAACAATTGAAAAATACACAAGCTAAGATCTCTATTCTAGAATTACTAAAGCAATCAACTACTTTTGAGGACATATTAGGTGATGCTACTTTACCAACCAACACTGAGCCCACATGTTTTTATTCTCTTTTTAAAAATTTACGGAACAAAAAGAATCTCATATCCTTTGAGTTTGAGGATTTAATTTCTAGAGACATTATTGATAAAAAAACCTTCCCTTTTATATTGAAGCTAGATTCAATCATTCATGAATAAATAAGGTTCTCATGGACAATGGTGTGGGATTAAATATTTGCAGCAAGGGCTTGCTTAATACATTAAAGATTGGTCACAAGTCTCTTACACCATCAGATACACTCATCCAAGGATTCAACAATCTAACACAAAGCCCTTAAGAATAATTGTATTGAACATAATAGATGGGCCTAAAGCTCTAACTACGAAATGTCAAGTGATATCTAACAAAGTTAACTATAACATTTTGCTTGATAGACCATGGATTTATTCTATGAATCTCATCCCCTCTACATTATGTAGATGCTTAAAGTTTTTACATGAGGGCTACATTCACGCTTGTTCGATGGATGATGCTTCCTTATGATATTTTAAACATGCACAGTCCACTAAAAATTTTGTATTGTAGATACTAAATCTGAATTTATTTAACATCTTAGTCTTGTATATTTGAAAAATACCAATAAGAGCTCTACCCTTAAGTTATAGACCTTATCACTATCGAAAAGTTCACATTCATCATCTCGTTATGCCTAATTGATTATCTTATAGTTTGACCCTTTCATTCTAATGACTCAGATCACCTGTACACTACAGAAAGATTAAAACCTTATCTATATCCTTCATTTTTAGTTACAAATTCTTAATAGTTTTCTATTATGTTGGACACTACCATCCACATAGGGACACTAATGTCAACACTAGTGTACATATTTCTTATCTAGTGTATGTACCTCAAAAGTAATCCAAATTAAAAATCTTTTAGAACATATGGGTCAACCTATTTGTTTTATTAAACCTTCATGTGATATATTTTCAAAAGGCATTTTATAAATCTAAATCAAATCCTTCTCATTGTTCATCTAGAAAATGCTAAGCAAACACCTATTCAGGCTCATTCAATCAATCACACAACTAAGTTTTATTGATCTATTCTTTTTTATTTCTATATCAATCATAGGAGAAATTATATTACATATATGAAGCATCCAAAAAACATCCCATAAGTGATATTTGTCAAATTACAAGATAAATAACTACATGCATATACATATAACATATTACACTCTTATACACACACACTCCCACATATATGGGAAAACTACATAAGTCTAAGGCTCTCCTTGAGTATTGGCTATGTAGGCAGTGCTCATTGATAGAGGGGTCTTTGAGGTTAGCTCGACACAGTAATTCCACTAACCCATTTTTGATAAGCTTGCATGACCTAAGGTGAAGAGTGTTAGGTTGTGGAGCTAAAAGCTTCAACTATGCAGACATGGAGGAGGTTGCTAAAGTTCTAGAAGTACCGGCATCGACAGTATAACTGACGTTGATCATGATGAATACATAAGGCAACTGGCATCAGTAGGGAGTTGGCTGACGTTGGTCGCCTGTGTGTTCTAAAATTGTTCGTTGCATGAACAGTTAATTTGTTGAACTGAGTGTTTGCATGTAAAGGCTATTTCGAGTCTTGAGCTGCATGGATAATAATAGTAAACTAAGAGTCTAAGTTATTGTTTAAGTCTGGGATCTATTTATAGACCCATTGGCATGTATTGTAATTATGAGCTGAAAAGGAAGGCAAGGAAGATCCTTCCATTGTAAGATCATTGAGTTGCAGGTTGTTGCAAGCTCATAGGAGATCTACATGTGTAAGTATGGTCTGTTGAATTACAGGTTGCAGATTCATGGGAGATCTACTTGAAGTACTTTGAGTACTTGGTGTACTGGTAGGGTTATTACTGACTAGTTGGAGAGATGAACACCAATTCTGTGTGTGAGTTATGTGTTGGGACCGTTTTTGGTAGGAGAGTGAACTTTTGAAGAAGAATTACTATACACTTGAGGTGTGGGAAGCCTCTGTAACGTGGAAGAGTGTGGCGTCTCTTTATTGTATTCTTTTCTGTATGAGTATTAATACAAAATTGTATATTGTCTCTCATATTCTATGTCATTTGTGAATTCTAGTTACTTGTACTTCTGGATAATTCTGCATGTTTAATTGCTTGTATTTGGTAATCATATTATGCTCTTTCTGAGGAGCAAGATCCTAACAAGTGGGATCAGAACAGGTGTGTTGTTCTTGGATTCCCCAAAAATTGGTATCAGAGCTTTTGGTTGAGATACTAACAGGTTGGATTAGATCTGGTTCGTGTGTGTTGATTACAGGTTACTCACAGGGGTTTTTGTTTGAGTGGGAGTAGAGCAATGGCAGAAGAAAGTAGACTACGAATGGAGAAGTTTAATGGCAAGAACTATCAATTATGGAGGATGTAGATTGAAGATTATTTGTATCAGAAAGATTTGTACTTACCGTTGGGTGGGGTTGATTGCAAGCCTCGGGATATGAAGGATGAAGAATGGGAGGTTCTTGATCGGAAGGCTCTGCGATCTATAAGATTGAGTCTTGCATAGTCTGTGATTTCCAACTTATCACATGCTAAGACAATGGTAGAGTTGATGGAATCTTTGGCAAAGTTATATGAAAAACCCTCAGCTTCGAATAAGGTATTTCTTATGAAGCAATTATTTAATTTGCAAATGTTGGAAGGTGGATATGTACATAGTCATCTTAGTGATTTCCATGGTTTGGTAAACCATTTAAATTCAGTCAATATTGTTTTTGATGATGAAATTAAGGCTTTATTAATCTTATGCTCATTACCTGAAAGTTGGGAGAGTTTGGTAATGGCAGTTAGCAATACTGCGTCTGCTTTAAAAATCTTAAAAGTGGATGATATTGTGAGTGTAATCTTGAATGAAGAGATACGCAGAAAAAACATAGGTGAATCATCAGAGAATGCTTTGAGTGTTGAAGGCAGAGGAAGGCAAAGAGAGAAGATCAAGCGTGGGAGATCAAGGTCAAAGATAGGCAGGAGATCCAAGTCCAGGTATGGTAGAATAACCTGCTGGAAATGTGGAAGGCAAGGGCACTTAAAGAGAGATTGCAGGTTGGGTGAAGATCAGCATGAAGGACATGAAGAAGAAGCAAATGTTGTAGATTTCATTGCACAGGATGCTCTGGTATGTTCCTTAGATAAAGTAGAATCTTGGGTTTTAGATTCTGGTGCCTCTTTTCATGCATCTCCAAATAGGGAATTTTTTCATGAGTATGTCCAGGGAGACTTTGGAGAAATTAATTTAGGGGATGGTAAGCCTTGTCAGATGGTTGGCAAAGGGAAAGTGAAGCTGAAATTGCAGATAGGTAACACATGGGTGTTGAAGGAGGTCATGCATGTCCCAGTTCTGAAGCGAAATTTGATTTCTGTAAGAAGTTTGGGTGATGAGGGTTGCACAGTAACTCTCACAGCGGACTCTTGGAAGGTTACCAAGGGTGCACTTATTGTAGCAAGAGGTAAGAAAGTAGGTACACTTTATCTATCTACTTGTATTACTGATTCTCTTTCTGGGTTATCTACTTCAGCTATAGATTCGAAGATGTGGCTTAATAGGCTTGGTCCCATGAATAAGAAGGAGATGCATGTTCTTGAGTCAAAGGGTATGCTTTTGGATTTGAAAAGCATGAATCGAGATTTCTGTATGCAGAAGAAAAAGGTGACATTTCTTGAAGAATCCGATGTTAGTGACAAGAATAGGAAAGCCTTGGTTTTCAAAGAAAAGGTAACAGACAGAGTTCAACACAAGGGGCAAAAGAATTTTGAGTAGAGCAAGGGTGATTTGGACAAGGGTTTGATCCAAAAGGAGCTCGCGGGTAGAAGTCAGTTCTCATAAGAAAAACACAAAGACCAACATCGGTTAGAAAATCAGCGTTGGCATCCAGACAGGGACTGATGTCAGCTATGTGCAGCCTGATGTCGGTGACTCAGGGACAGATAAACACCGGCATCGGCTAGGGGGAACCGACGTCGGTGATGAGGCAGTCACATGGAATCAATGTCGATCGGGTGCAGACTAAGATGTGACTGGCATCAATCACTGAGATGAATTTTGGGTGGACAACAAGCTATCAAGGAGTCTCAAGCACCCATATGGAGGACTTAAATGGTATGTAAGCTCAAATTCGTCATTTCCCTTCTTTACACTACTTGTTGCTCACTGATAGTAAAGAACCAAGAAGTTATTAAAGAAGTAGAGTAGGTAGATCCATGAAACAGTGGGAGCTTGGCATGGATGAAAGATGTGATTCTTTGGAGGAGAACCAAATAGGTGTTTTGGGTGGAGTTGCCAGCTGGAAGAAAGCACTGAGAGACGAATGGATGTTCAGGATAAAGAAGAGTGAAAATGGATACGTGAGACAGAAGGCCAGGGTATATGGTCATGAGTAAGCTATAGGACAATGGAGGTTTGATAATTGTGTTTCTCTTTACCAGGTTGGATAATATTAGCTACATTATCCTATTATTGTATGATGTGCTTGTTGCAGGGTTACATATACAGGGAGTTGCTGAACTAAAGGTTAAGCTAGTTCAGAGGTGTGTCATGAGGAATCTAGAAGCAACAAGGTTCTTTGGCATGAGTGTGTTCTAGGGACATGGAAGGTCACAGGTTGACTTTGTTTTAGGATGATTGTGTGAGACTGGTTAGCATGCCGATGGTTGGACAGTTCTATGAACAGTGTCTTGATTCACATAATGAGGTTAAGTGCATGGTATGTACTAGACCTGAGTTTTCCCAAGCAGTGGGAGTTGTCACAAGTTTGGAGCCAATCTGGGAAAGAAGCATTGGAGGGCAGTTCAGTGGATTCTTAAAGGGACCAGCAGCAGGTGCACATGTTATGCAGGGTCAAGTTATTTTCTACATGGTTTGTAGATGCAGATGTGGCAGGTGATTTGGATGATAAGAGGTGCACCATAGGGTGTGTGGTGGTTGGTCTTCAAGAGTGATCTTGAAGAGGGATACAAAGCCAAAGAAACAAACTAGATGATGTACAGGTACAGGTACAGTTGTAGCTATTTATTTCCAAGTGGTAGATTGTTAGGTTGTGGAGCTAAAAGCTTCAACTATACAGACATGGAGGAGGTTGCTGAAGTTCTAGAAGTATAAGTGTCATCAGTATAACTGATGTCAGTCATGATGAATGCAGAAGGCAACTGGCATCGGTAGGGAGTCGGTCGACGTCGATCAGCACCAGTTAGACAGGGATCGATGTCGGTCGCCTGTGTGTTCCAGAACTGTTCATTGCATGAACAGTTAGTTTGTTGAACTGAGTGTTTACATGTAAAGGCTATTTCGAGTCTTGAGATGTGTGGATAATGATAGTAAACTAAGAGTCTAAGTTATTATTTAAGTCTGGGATCTATTTATAGACCCATTGGCATGTATTGTAATTATGAGCTAAAAAGGAAGGCAATGAAGATCCTTCCATTGTAAGATCATTGAGTTGCAAGTTGTTGCAAGCTCATAGGAGATCTACATGTGTAAGTATGGTCTATTGAATTGTAGGTTGCAGATTCATGGGAGATCTACTTGAAGTACTTTGAGTACTTGGTGTACTGGCAGGGTTATTACTGACTGGTTGGAGAGGTGAACACCAATTTTGTGTGTGAGTTGTGTTGGGACCATTTTTGGTAGGAGATTGAACTTTTGAAGAAGAATTACTGTACACTTGAGGTGTGGGAAGCCTCTGTAAGGTGGAAGAGTGTGGCGTCTCTTTATTGTATTCTTTTTTGTATGAGTTTTAATACAAGATTGTATATTGTCTCTCATATTCTGTGTCATTTGTGAATTTAGTTACTTGTACTTCTGGATAATTCCGCATGTTTAATTGCTTGTATTTGGTAATCATATTGTGTTCTTTTTGAGGAGCAAGATCCTAACAAGTGGGATCAGAACAGGTGTGTTGTTCTTGGATTCCCCAACAAAGAGCAAGGGTTTGAGCCATAAACAATCATCTACAACTTGTGCATGGGATCTAGACACATTCACAAAAAGGTGATAAAAGACCCAAAAAGGTGCAAGTGATCTCTTCATGATTTAGTGAATATATTATATGTGATAGAAGCATCACAAAACTGACATGAATGTTGATGGTAGTGTCCATAGGTCGACAGTAGTGTTTGAGGCTCCAAAAATAATATTTCTATAATATGATGACTAGATCATGATATTCAACCTACCTGTCCACACCTACATTACTCAAATGTAATTACAAAATAGAAACCAAGCTAAGTATTATTCCTTCTTCATGATTAAGCAATCAAAATATTATTTTGAGTGTACTTTATATATTTAGTAAAATTTAGCATAGTGATTCAACATATTTATTTATGGGTTTTCAATTAATTGGTATACTTGAGAATAGTTTTATTCATCCATTTGAATAGGCTATTATACCCTCTGACCCTAATACACACATGAAACTTTGATTAATCACATACCACATCTCAACATACCTCACCCAATGATCATAACACCTCAATAGCCTATTCTAATGGAAAGAATGCATACATATGTTTTAGGTGAATTTAGTAATACCAATGATGATACTCATGACTTGAAAGATAATATAAATGATGATTCTAAGCCTGACAACATAAATAAACAATTATCAAAAATTAGTTTTACACCATTGTTGAATCTATTCTGAATTGAAATGAATCAAACTAATAAAACTAAACTATTGAAATTGAAATATATGAATATACATATTTGATAGTAAAATACAATATACTATAGAATTTTACATAATTGGCAATCAACTAAAAATAATAAATTAACCAAACAAATGTACAAACCTCCTTCGAATAATTTTTATGCTAATTGTGTTAGATGACTGTGACTGGAAACTTGTTGAAAAGACCTGTAGACTGTCATGTCCAAAATCAAAAATCCAAACTTTACTGTGGCAAGGCCACATTACACCCTTGTCTATTGACTACAACCACATTTTAGTTCGTTTTATGACTAAGTTTTTGATATGGGTCCATGTCACTTGTCTATGAGGGTTGGCTATTTGATTATGAGGCTGATTTTATCCATAGAAGACCTATAATATATAAACCCTTGTTCTTACACAATTAAAAATGTTGGATGGTGGAGCTCTATCTTATTATAATGCCTAATTCACTATTATGTCACAGATCTAATGTTAGAAATTATGTTTGTGCATTTTTGCCCTAATATGTAATCGGCCTTTGATATGAGGGCATTGTAATCATGGTGGTATATTGTGTGTGAGTGAAGAGGATATTGCAGTGGATGTATTACATATTTTTCCCTTCATTTGTTGGACTAAAAATAAGAATGACTGGTTGTTTTTGTGGAGACGTAGCCCATATTGGGTGAACCATGTTAAATTTGTGTTTCTATTGTGTTGTGTTTTTTACATTTTATTTTCATCTTTAATTCATTAATATTGCTCTATGTTCTATATTCCTAAGAACTGGTATTAGAGTTGATGGTTTATTTGGCAGATAAACTCGTAGGAAAAGAGGGTTCTCGATTCGAGTGGGCACAATGGAAGAAGAAGGAAAGTTTAAGGTTGAAAAGTTTAATAGATAAAACTACTAGTTATGGAAGATGCAAATGGAGGACTTTATCCATAGAAGACCTGTAAAATACAAACTCTTGTTCTTACACAATGAAAATTGTTGGATGGTGGAACTTGATCTTATTATAATGCCCAATTCACTATTAAGTCACAAATCTAATGTTAGAAAATATGTTTGTGCATTTTTGCCCTGATATGTAATCATCATTTGATACAAGGGCATTGTAATCATGGTGGTATACTATGTGTGAGTGAAGAGGATATTGCAGTGGATGTATTGTAGGTTTTTTTCTTCATTTGTTGGATTGAATAATAAGAAGGACTGGCTATTTTTGTGGAGATGTAGCCCATATTGGGTGAACCACGTTAAATCTATGTTTCTATTATATTTTTTACATTTTATTTTCATCGTTAATTCATTAATATTGATCTATGTTTTATACTCCTAACAACTGGTATCAGAGTTGATGGTTTATTTGGCAGATAAACTCGTAGGAAAGGAGGGTTCTCGATTCGAGTGGGCACAATAGAAGAAGAAGGAAATTTTAAGGTCAAAAAATTTAATAGACAAAACTACCAGCTATGGAAGATGCAAATGGAGGACTATCTATATCAGAAGGATATTTTCCTACGATTGGGTGAAATAACAAAGAAGTTGATGACTATGAAAGATGAAGATTGGGAGGTTCTTGACAGAAAATCACTATGAACAATGTGGTTGTGCCTGACAATGTTAGTGACCTTCAATATTTTAAAAGAAAAGATAATAGTATATGTGTTAAAGGCATTGGATAAAGTGTATAAAAAACCCTTAGCCTCCAACAAGGTATTTCTTATGAAGTGTTTATTTAATCTGGGAATGTCAGAAGGTGGGTTTATTACCAATCATTTAAATGAATTTAACATGGTCACAAATCAATTAAGCTCTGTAAGAGTAAATTTTAATGACGAGGTTAAGGCTCTTTTGATTATATGCTCATTACTAGAAAGTTGGAATGGCTTGGTCATGGTTGTGAGTGATTTTATCTCTAGTTCAAACACTTTAAAGTTTGATGATGTTATTGGTGTTATTCTTAGTGAAGAAATGTGACTAGAAAAGCATAGGTAAGACATCAGGTAATGCTTTGACTATGGATAATAGGGGAAGACAAAAATGATAGAAGAAAGGGCCTAGGAAATCATGGTAAGTCTAAGAAAGCCAGATCCAAATCTAGAGGAATGTTGGTGTGATGGATTTGTAGGAAAAAAGGGCACTTGAAGAAAGATTGTTGGTTTAGAAAAGGAAAATAAGGAGATGGATAACAAGATATAAATCATGAAGCAGATGTAGTGGGTGATGTGTTACAATATGTTTTAATCCTTTATTTAGACAACATTAATGATTATTGGGTGTTAGATTTAGGGGCTTCATTTCATGCTACACCCCATAAGAAATATTTTCAAGACTATGTTCAAGGTGGTTTTGGACATGTTTATTTGGGTGATGGTGAACCCTATAAAATTATATGAAAGGGTAAGATATAGATAAAATTATAGAATGGAAATAAATAGTTGCTAAAAGAGGTGAGACATGTTCCTGAGTTGAGAAGAAATCTAATTTCAGTAGGGCAATTGAAAAGTGATGGCTGCACATTACATTTGCAAAAAAATCATGAAAGGTCACTAAAGGATCATCGATAATGGAAAAAAGAGAGAAGGTAGGTACATTATATTTATCTAATGGTAATGTTGAATCTTCTATTGCTTTAGCTTCTACATAAGTGGATACAAAATTATGGCACCACAAACTTGGGCACACAAGTGAGAAGGGGATGCAAGTTCCTCACTCAAAGAATTGTTGGGGGATCAAACCAACAATAGATTACAATTGTGACAGCAATAAACGCAGAAATAAACCAGATAGATAAGTAACTGAAATGATAAATAGCACAGAACAAGATATACAAGAAAACACCCCGAAAACTTGTATTAAAACTCTTTACAATAGGAATACAATGAAGAAACTTCATTCTTCCACACCTCTCTCAGATGCACACAAGATCTCTCACTAGATCTCTATTCCTCAAGAGCTCTCTCTCAAGTACAATCAAATCCAACAACCTGGATTGATGCAACTCAGTACTGTCCTTCAAACATTCACAATGTTCTACTATTACTGATTCATTCTACCCTTCAACTACCTAAGCTAAGAAGATCTTTCCTACATATAGAAATAGGAAACTTGAGCATGCTCTTATAACAAACAGTTAAGCCTCTTCAACAAGGGCTCTAAAAATAGTAATGCTAATAATAGAGACGCAAGCTTGAGTCCACGACTCAAACTTATCATGCAAACACTCGCTTCTGTCCACAGAAATAGCTTTCTAGACACGCAGGTAACCGACGTCGGTTCCTACCTATTCGCCTGTGACCGTCGTCGGCCGACCCTACTGCCGACGTCGGCGCCTCTGTAACTGCAACTGATCGACGTCGGTCTCTCCTGACCGACGCCGGCATCTGTGTAGACCCGAACCTGTTTAAGTCTGCTCCTTGGTGAAGCTTTTAGCTCCACACCCTAACAATCTCCCACTTGGAGATAAACCGCTGCACCAACCTGTACAGTAACACCTTCTAGCTCCTCTATCTTCAACTCAATCATGAAGACCAATAGAAGTTGAATGAAGATTCAACTTCTCCTTCGTAACCGGCTTTGTTAGCATATCAGCAGGATTCTTGTCTGTATGGATTTTCTCCAGCTTCAACTCACCATCTTCCAATACCTGTCGTATGAAGTGGTACCTTAGCTGTATGTGCTTGGTTCTTGAGTGAAAAGCTGAGTTCTTAGCTAAATGGATTGCACTCTGACTGTCACTATACAATCTGCAACTCCCATGCTCCCTTCCAAGATCTTCCATGAACCGTGTCATCCATATCATCTCCTTGCTAGCTTCTGTGGCTGCAATATACTCTACTTCTGTAGTTGACAAGGCAACAACCTTCTGCAACTTAGATATCCAGCTAACCACCGTTCCACCTACAGTAAAAACATAATCTGTAGTGCTTCTTCTGCCATCCAAATCCCCTGCCATATCTGAATCTACATAACCATGTAGAGAAGTATCTGAACCTCCATAGCATAAGTGCCTACTGCTGGTTCCTCTCAGATATCTAAGGATCCATTGAACTGCCTTCCAATGTTCCTTACCTGGATTAGCCATATACTTACTACTCCCACTGCTTGGGCAATATCTGGTCTAGTACACACCATTGCATACATCAAACTTCCTACTGCGGAAGAATATGGAACCTTACTCATGTACTCTACCTCATCATGTGAATTGGGACATTGTTCTTTGCTTAACTTAAAATGTCCAGCCATAGGTGTACTTACCGGTTTTGCATCCTGCATATTAAACCTCTCCAACACCTTGTTCACATAATCTTCTTGAGACAATATCAACCTGTGATTTTTCCTGTCTCTCTTAATGCTCATGCCAAGGATTTTCTTAGCTGCTCCCAAATCCTTCATAGCAAACGTTTGAGCTAACTTTACCTTAAGCTCTGAGATATCATGCATGTGAGACCCTGCAACCAGCATGTCATCTACATACAACAATAGAATAATATATCTACCGTTATCAAATCTCTTGAAATATACACAATGGTCCGATTGACACCTACTGTAGCCGTGCTCAGTCATAAACCTGTTAAATTTTAAGTACCATTGCCTTGGAGCTTGCTTGAGGCCATACAAGCTTTTCTTCAACCTGCACACAAACTTCTCCTTACCCTTGACCTCAAATCCTTCTGGTTGTTCCATATAAATTTCCTCATCCAAATCTCCATGAAGAAACGTTGTCTTAACATCTAGCTACTCGAGATGCAAATCCTCAAAAGCAACCAAAGACAATACAACCCTTATAGAAGTCATTTTAACAATAGGAGAAAAAATCTCACCAAAGTCAATACCTGGCTTTTGTGCAAATCCTTTTACCACTAATCTGGCCTTATATCTCATCTGCCCATCCTCACCTTCCTTCAACCTGTAGGTCCATATGTTCTTCAGTGTTCTCTTACCAGCTGGCAATTCAACCAAATCCCATGTTTGATTCTCTCTTAAGGACTCCATCTCCTCAACCATGCCACGCTCCCACTTACTCCTGGACTCCACCTGTAATGCTTCTTCAAAACTCTCTGGTTCTCCACCATCGATTAGCAATAAATAATATAAGGAAGGAGAATATCTAATTGGAGGCTTACTTACCCTTTCAGACCTCCTGATGGGCGTCTTGGACTCGTTCTCAACAATCTGTCCACCCAAATTTTCTGACAGTGACCGACCTCGGCCACCTGTAGACCTGTTACTGGCCGACGCCGGTTCTTCCTGGCCGACGTCGGTTCCTGGTCTGTCGACATCGGTCTCTGTACGATCGACATCAGTTTCTGTACTGCCGATGTCAGTTCCTAACCTGTCGACGTCGGTCTCTGTGTTTTCCTGCAAGTGATTATTTCTTTTTCCCACGAGCTCATTTTGGACCATAACTTCGTCCAATTCACTATTGCTCTACCCAGATTGATCTAGCTTCTTTATCTGATCACTATACATCACTCTTTCGTTGAAAACAACATCACGACTCCTGATTACCTTGTTAGTTTCTAGATTCCAAAATCTGAAACCAAAATCATCTGAACCATAGCCAATAAACGTGCACCTCATAGACTTAGCATCAAGCTTCTTTCTATTTTCCTTATCTATGTGCACAAAGGCTTCACAACCAAAAACTTTGAGATATGAGAGATCTATCTTTTTACCTATCCATGCCTCTTCTGGAATTCCACCATCCAGAGCTGTAGAGGGTCCTCTGTTAATCAGGTACACTGCGGTGTCAACTGCTTCTGCCCAAAACTCTAAGGGCAACCCTGCATGCAATCTCATACATCTTGCACGCTCCATGATAGTTTTGTTCATCCTTTCAACAATACCATTCTGCTGAGGTGTCCTTGGAACCGTCCTTTGCCTTCGGATTCCATGAGTGTAACAATACCAGTTAAACTTAAGACTGCAGAACTCACTGCCATTATCAGATCTCAAGCACTTTAATCTTCTGCCTGTTTCATTCTCAACCATAGCTTTCCAAATCTTAAAAGTCTCAAAAACATCAGATTTTTTTTTAATACAGTAGATCCATACCTTTCTTGTGGCGTCATCTATGAATGTAACATAGTACCGTGATCCACCAATAGAGGCTACCTGAGCTGGTCCCCACACGTCTGTGTGAACAAGCTGCAACTTCTGCCTTTTCTTAGTAGACCCAGTCTTGAGAAAACTAACCCTTTTCTGTTTTCCAAATACACAATGCTCACAAAATTCTAGATCCATACTTTTCAAATCTGAAAGCATACCTTTAGACTTAAGAATTGACATCCCCTTCTCACTCATGTGGCCAAGCCTTGAGTACCACAATTTAGCGTCCACATCTGAAGTAGATAAAACTGAAGGAGATTTGTTAATAACACAATTACACAAATAGAGAGTACCTTCTCTCTTACCTTTGGCCATAATGAGTGCACCCTTGGTCACCTTCCAAGAATCTACTGTGAGAGTTACTGTACAACCCTCATCACCTAGCTTACCTACAGAGATCAAATTTCTCTTCAAACTAGGAACATGCATCACATCTCTCAACACCCCTGTGTTGCCATTCTGCATCTTCAGCTACACTTTACCTTTACCAGTAATCTTACAAGGCTCATCATCCCCTAGATACACTATTCCAAAATCTCCATGGATATAGTCACTGAAATATTCTCTGTTAGGATTATCATGGAAAGATGCACCAGAATCTAATACCCAAGATTCTATATTATTATGCAAAGAGAAAATTAAAGCATCCTGTGCAATACCCGCAATCTTGGCTTCTTCCTTTCTTTCGTGTTGATTGTCCTCCTTAGGCTTTGACCAACAATCTCTGCTTATGTGCCCCATCTTTCCACAGTTCCAGCATTGTGGCTTCCTGCCATTTCTGGATTTAGATCTGCCTTTCCCCTTAGACTTGGATCTTGCTCTGCCTTTCTTGCTCTTCTCTTTTTGCCTTCCCCTGCTCTCAAAACTTAAAGCATTCTCGGATGCCTCTTCTGTGCTTTTCCTGCGTATTTCCTCATTCAAGATAACACTAACAACATCCTCTACTTTTAAAATATTTGATGCAGATGCAGTATTACTTACTGCCATTACTAAGCCATGCCAGCTTTCAGGCAAAGAACATAATATTAAAAGAGCTTTTATCTCATCATCAAACACTATATTTACTGAGCTTAATTGATTCACAATACCATTGAAATCATTCAGATGAGTAGAAACAGATCCACCTTCATTCATATGCAAATTAAATAACTGCTTCATAAGATATACCTTATTTGAAGCTGAGGGTTTTTCATACATATTTGCTAACGTAGTCATCAACTCTACCGTTGTTTTTGCCTGTGACAAATTAGATATCACAGTGGAGGCTAGACTCAGTCTTATAGACCCAAGAGCCTTTCTGTCAAGAACTTCCCATTCTTCATCCTCCATGTCTTTGGGCTTCTTTGCTATCCCACCTAACGGTAAGTAGAGATCCTTCTGATACAGATAGTCCTCTATCTGCATTCTCCAGTGTTGGTAGTTCTTGCCATTAAACTTTTCCATTCTCAACTTACTTTCTTCTGCCATTGCTTCTCCCACTTAAACAGAAATCCCTGCAGAAACCCCTGTGAGCAACCTGTAATCAAAACACACTACACAGATCTGAACCACCTGTTAGTGAACCTAAACTTTGATACCAAATATCAAGCTCTGAACCTGTAACCAAGGCTCTGATACCACTTGTTGGGGGATCAAACCAACAATAGATTACAATTGTGACAGCAATAAACGCGAAAATAAACCAGATAGATAAGTAACTAAAATGATAAATAGCACAGAACAAGATATACAAGAAAACACCCTGAAAACTTGTATTAAAACTCTTTACAATAGGAATACAATGAAGAAACTTCGTTCTTCCACACCTCTCTCAGATGCACACAAGATCTCTCACTAGATCTCTATTCCTCAAGAGCTCTCTCTCAAGTACAATCAAATCCAACAACCTGGATTGATGCAACTCAGTACTGTCCTTCAAACATTCACAATGTTCTACTATTACTGATTCATTTTACCCTTCAACTACCTAAGCTAAGAAGATCTTTCCTACATATAGAAATAGGAAACTTGAGCATGCTCTTACAACAAATAGTTAAGCCTCTTCAACAAGGGCTCTAAAAATAGTAATGCTAATAATAGAGACGCAAGCTTGAGTCCACGACTCAAACTTATCATGCAAACACTCGCTTCTGTCCACGAAAATAGCTTTCTGGACACGCAGGTAACCGACGTCGGTTCCTACCTGTTCGCCTGTGACCGTCGCTGATCGACCCTACTGTCGACGTCGGTGCCTCTGTAACTGCAATTGACCGACGTCGGTCTCTCCTGACCGACGCCGGCGTCTGTGTAGACCCGAACCTGTTTAAGTCTGCTCCTTGGTGAAGCTTTTAGCTCCACACCCTAACAAGAATTTATTACCAGATTTGAAGAAGGTGGATTTGGATTCCTGTGAGCACTATGTATATGGAAAATAGAAGAGAGTCAAATTTCTTAGAGGTGGGAAGACAAAGAAGGATGAAAAGTTAGAGCTTGTGCATATAGATATATGGATATCGATTCGCATATCATCTATTGGTGGCTCTTCTTATATTTTTACTTTTATCGATGATGCAACTAAAAAAACTTGGGTTTATTACATACAAAAAAATTGATTTTTTTATTCTTTTAATAAATGGAAAGCTTTGATTGAGAATGAGACAAGAAATAAATTAAAGTGTGTCATACCAGACAATGGAGGTGAATAGCAAAAAATTTGATAATTATTATTCATCCCATGGGATTCATAGAGAGAAGATGGTTCTAATAACACCAAAATAAAATAGTGTGTCATAAAGGATGAACATGACAATCATGGAGTGTGCAAGGAGCATGAGATTACATATAAGATTGCCCTTACAGTTTTGGACAGATGTTGTAGATATTCTAGTCGTTCAAGTCCTTTGGATGGTTGTATTCTAGAAGAAGCATGGACGGGTAAAAAGGTAGATTATTCCTTTTTAAAGACTTTCAATTATGAAGCATTTGTCCATATTGATAGATAAAATAGAACCAAGCTTGAAGCAAAATCCAATAACTATACTTTTATTGGATATAGAGTTAATGATTTTGGTTACCGTTTATAAGATTTTGAAAATCACAAAATTATTAGGAATAGAGATGTGATTTTTAATGAGAAAGTCATGTACAAAGATTAGTTGAAGGGAAAGAAACAAGAAAAACCAAATATTGAATATGCAGTACTTGATGAAATCACTAGAAATGAAATTCTAAAAGTGCCAAAAAATCAAAATGTGTAACAGATACCTCAAAATCCTCGAAGTGTAGTTATAAGTTCTACTAGAGTAAGTAGACTCCTTGAATGATACTCTCCTTCACTTTATTTATTTATTATTGGATGATGGTGGTGAGCCAAAAAACTATGAAGAAAAAATGTAGGTAGAAACTAGAAAGATGTGGGAGCAAGGCATGAAAGAGGAGATGGACTCCTTGGTACATAACCAAACTTGGGAATTGGTTTAGTTACCTGTAGGTAAAAGAGCATTGTAGAATAAATGGGTTTATAGGTTAAAGGAAGAAGATGGAGGCAAAAAGAGGTACAAGGCCAGACTTGTTGTAAAGGGGTTTACACAAAAAAAAGGTATATATTTTGATGAAATATTTTCTCTAGTAGTTAAAATGACTTCTATAAGAATTGTTTTAAGTTTGGTAGCAATAGAAGATTTGCACCTTGAATAGTTAGATATGAAGATGACATTTCTTCATGGTGACTTGGAGGAGAAAATATATATGGAGCAACCACAAGGATATGAAGTCAAAGGTAAGGAGAAAATGGCCTAAAGTAAACTCCAAGATAGTGGTATTTGAAATTTGACATGTTTATGACAAAACAAGGTTATAGTAGATGTCATTTTAACCAATGTGTTTACTTTAAGAGATTAGATAATGGCAATTATATTATCTTGTTATTGTATGTAGATGACATGCTTGTTGCAGGGTCTAACATGCATGATATAAACGAGCTTGAAAGAAAACTAGCAAATTCATTTGCAATGAATGATTTAGGTGTTGCAAAGCGAATCCTTGGTATGAGAATAACAAGGGACAAAAAAAAATATAAAATTAACATTGTCTCAAGAAGAATACATTAGGAAGGTGTTAGTTAGGTTCGATATGCAAGATGCAAAACTAGTGAGTACACCTTTGGGAGGGCTCTTCAAATTAAGCAAGGAGCAGTGTCCTAAAATGTAAGAAAAAATAAATTACATTTCCAAAGTGCCCTATGCTTCAACAGTTAGAAGTTTAATGTACAAGTTGTCAGCATGTTTATGAATAATCCAAGAAAAGAGCACTTGGATGCAGTCAAGTGGCTTCTCAGGTACTTGAGAGGGACCACTAATAAATGATTATGCTATGAAGGGTCAGATGCTACCTTACAAGGATATGTTGATGTAGATATGGTTGGATATTTAGATGGCAGGAGGAACACCATAGGTTATGTATTCACTGTTGGTGACAACAATTAGTTATAATTCAAAATTATAAAAGATATTTACTTTGTCAACTACAAAGGCAAAATATGTTATAGTTACAGAAGCAAGCAAGGAGATGATATGGATGCAATAGTTCATGGAAGAGTTGAGGCAGGAGTAAGAAGATTGCAAGTTGTATAGTGATAGCCAAAGTGTGATTCATTTAGCAAAAAACTTAGCATTCCACTCAAGAACCAAACATATACAACTCATGTATCACTTCATTCGTTTAATTTTGGAGGATGGTCAATTGAAGCTAGAAAAGATCCATATGAGTTAAATCCTGCATATATGCTAACAAAGGTAGTCACTAAAGAGAAGCTAAAGAGTTGTTTAGCTTTAAAAGGTCTTCAAGGATAACAAAGAAGATGAGAAACATGCCAGGGTCAAAGTTCAAAGAAAAGTCCAAGGAAGAGTTATAGTAGTGGAGTTGCAACAATCAGTCTCCAAGTGGGAGATTATTGACTGGTGGAGCCTAATCTTATTATAATGCTCAATTCTTGATAGGGGGGTTGTGGGGGTACAATGCCCCCCCACTAGGGTAACCATGGGGGTCTAGGGGGGATGATGACCATACTTGGAGCCCCCCTGGTGAGGGTTCGAGGGTAGCACCTACGAAGTAAAATTTTGTTAAAAATGCATTGTAAATATTATAATTTCATATTAAATCTATACCATTCACTATTAGGTCACAAATCTAACGGTAGAAATTATGTTTATGCATTTTTTCCCTAATATGTAACCTCCTTTGATATGATGGCATTATAATCACGGTGGTATACTATGTGTGAGTGAAGAGGATATTATAGTGGATGTACTGCAAATTTTTCCCTTCATTTGTTGGACTGAATAATAAGAAGGAATGGCTATTTTTGTGTGGATGTAGCCCATATTGGGTGAACCTCGTTAAATCTATGTCTCTATTGTGTTGTGTTTTCTGTATTTTATTTCCATCTTTAATTCATTAATATTACTTTATGTTCTATATTCTTAAAAAAAATACAAAGGGGGAAATGGGCAAGGAGAATAACTAAGTTATCCTTATAAAACTTTAAAAAATCTAAGTGTTGCCTACACAGTCTAAATAGGCCTCAGGATGATGTCATTCTCCCTCCTAGGGTGAGTGTGTGATCCATGATTATCCAACTATATGAATGTATCTAGAAGATTGATTGAAATACTTGAAAATGAATGTCATTAACCTAAAATAAATTGAATTTAGACTTAGCCTGTGATTGTTCTAATGTAACCAAATTGAAATTGGAAATAATAGTGTTATTTTTTCCAGTGTGTAGTAGAATTTCTAAGTGATTTCTAGATGGGTTAAAGTGAGTTACTTTATGTGTTTATATAGAGGAATATTTAGAATATTTTCACTCGCTGATTTTATAAAATACATATAAGAGCTATTTTGAAACACATATATTTTAAAAGGTAGTCATTGGAGTGTGGGGGATAAGGTCACGCTAGTGGACAAAGCTATAATGCAACCTTGTCTAACCTCGCACGGTCATTTCCCAAAAGGACAAAGACTATTGAAAAAGGTCTAACAAGAACCTGTAAATTAAATAGAGATGAATGGGGTTGAAATAAGGATGTCTATATGATATTTTTGGTGCTTTAAAGAAATTGGAAGCTCTCATTATAGATTGTGAGTAAATGAAATGGTGATTAGGCCAAGTAAAGGAAGGGTATCAAGATTAAACATTGTTAAATTATTAAATTTGAGTGTTTAGAATTGCCCTCACTTTATTTTAGTGATGCAACAAAATGATATTAGAAGAGTAAAGTATATCTAAACCTAAGTGTGTATAAAAACTTTGTATTTTTAAGTGAAGCTTGACTGTGCAAGATGCCTCAATGTGAAACATGCAATAATGCCACTGAAAGTAGTTATCATTCATTTTTTAATGTTGAAAAGCTGAAATTGGAAATTTGAAATTTGAAAGGAGAGCAAGGCAAGTATACACCTGAAAGAGTGTGTATTTTGATTTCCCTATAACTTAGAATTGGAGAAGTGTGTGCACCTCCTTGTTGAGGCATTTAGTAATATGCTAAAACTAAGGTGAATTAAGAGTGATCAAGTCTTAATTTGAAAACTATTGAAAACTCTTGAGTTAGAAAGATCGTATGTTCTAACTCTCATTTGAATATGTAGAGTACTCATAAAAATAATTGAAGGAGTGGAACCACAAAATTTGGCTCTCTACATAGAAAAAGTGTAACCATAGACGTTGAGTGTCACTAAACTCTAATGTGTCCCACTTATAATATTGAGGTGAATGCACCACTGTAGATAGATCTAGATTCTATTTAAAACTTCGTAACTTTAAAAATTGGAACTTTAAAACTTTTGCACTTGATAAATTTGAAATTGCCATGTAGTAACTTGAACATGAATGAATATTATGCCCACTATAATATATTGAATTAATATTGAATTCCAATTAAACTTGTAGTTGTTTGCAAACTTGTAACTTTGTAACTATAGGAATGAGTGCACATGCATATCACATGCCCCCATAAACTGAATTTTTTGAATCACAGTGTATTTTGAAAACTATATAGTGTCATAAATATAAAATTTAATCTTGATAAATTGAATTATCAAGATGAATCCATTGTGATGCCCCCCTTTTGAGATAAGAGACGTAGCCTAAAAGTCACTTATCTCAAAATAAAGCATTCATGAAAGATATAATTATGTAGTAACTTTGAATCATTTGAATTGCCTTGCATCATAATATTGAATATGACATTGCTTTCTATGTGAAACATGTGTTAGATATATATAGCATAAAAACACATAAAGTGTGTTGTGTATGATATGTATCATGACACTAAATTAAGAATATAATATATAATTAATGCATGATATGAATCATGGTACCATAATAACGAGTAATTAAGCAATCAATATCATACACTGCCATACAATTTGCATAATAGGTCACACATAAGGCCCAAAGGCCACATACAAGGGGCACGTGAATGTAGAATAAGTGTGTAAGACCAAGGATCACACATAAATGGCATAATGATGTCATAACACACACAAGGCCAAGGGCCACACACAATAAGTAAACAAGTCCTAACTTATCATGGAGTAAAATAAGAAAAAGAAAGCATAAAGATAATAAGACTAATCTACATCCACCATATGTATCAATGTCATTGTTAGCAAGTGACATATCCATGCAACACAATGTAAAGTATGAGTGAATAGCAAAACACTTATATGATATTTAGCTTGACATGGTATAAAGGTTGTGGATGGATACAACATGTTAAAGTGTTAATGGATAATGAAGAGATGCCCCTAACATAACAAGGTTGTTGGGAATTAAGAGAAGCTCAACATCAAAACCATGTCAAAGTATGCCATGTATCACACTCAATTACCTCATGAAAATATGTGTCTATTGAAAATTGAAATAAGATATCTACCTCACATAAAATAAATAACATATGTAAATAAGTAAGCTAATAACATTTTAAAATGATTTTTAGGTCTTGATTTTGAATTTTGAAAATATTTTGATTTTTTCCCATATACAATCTTTTTAAGAAAGATATCTCTCTAGGTAAAATAACGATGTAAATGCATGATACGCATGGGATTTTTGATAGGTTTGCCTTCGAGTGTGGCTAGGTGGTAATCTCTTGTACCTAGCCTTTCAGTGACTATGAATGGACCCAACCAATTAGGCTTGAATTTTCCATTGTTCTCTTTGTCAACATTGTTATTCTTTTAATTTTCTTTGAGGACAAGATCACCAATTTAAAATTCTTGATCATGAATTTTATTATAATATGCTCATTTGATACGTGCTTAATAAAATTATAGATTTTTGATAGCATGTATGCTTTTATTATAAATATTTTCCAATTAATGTAGGCATTTTTCTCAATATTTGTCATCTTTTATAATGTCCTTTTATGAGAACCGTAAAGAGGGTATTTCTATTTCAAGGAGTACAACTTCGGTGCCATGAACTAGAGAGTAGGGCATATATTTTTTTGGTGTGTTTACATTTGTGATATATTTTCAAAGAGCATACATGATTTGATTATGCCAATATGTTTTGTGCTTTGCAACAATCTTAAGATTTTATCGATTGTTTTATTAGTTGTTTTTGTTTGATTATTTCCTTAAATATGGTACAGTGTGTAGAAAGTATGCCAAATTTTGTACTTAGCACAAAATCATTTAACTATTTTATTCTTAAAAGATGAACCATTATCTGTTACAATTGTAGAAGGTAAGCTATCATGTGATAATATGTGTTAGTATAAAACTGTAAATATATTTGTCTAACATATAGTGTAAGGGTATGGAAAATTATTCAGTAGCTATAATGATAAACTTATGTCCTTATAAGGATTTAGGATTGATTTTTCTAATTAAATCAAAGCCCCAATGAGAGAAAGGCTATGGAAAGACAATAGGTTATAATGCATATGATGGAGCATGATATAGATTGTTATGCCTTTGACATTGTGAACATAATTTAACATATTCATGACATTCTTGTTCTATTTTTGGCCAATAATATGCTTGTCATAAGAGCTTGTAAGACATGTTCTTACCATCAAAGTGGCCTCCACATTTGCTATCATGAACTTCAAGTATAACACTTTGAGCTTCGACCTGATTTAGATAGCATAATAATTATCCATCAAATGAATGTTTAAAAGGGATACACTGATGATTACAAAACACATGGTTTGGTGTTATAACTACTTTTTATCCTCTTGTATATCATTTTATGGAAAAATATATTTGTAAAGTAATTCTATATATATATATATATATATATATATATATATATATATATAGGCATATGAATTAGGATTATGTGCACTTATAGTGATTACAAGATATTCTAATACATTAACAATTTTAGTATCAATTGAGGGATTGCATAGTTATTAAATAGTAAATATTGTACGATCATCATTATATTAATTGGGATTAAAGATGCAACACTAGCCATGTCATCAACATGGTGATTATCCTTTCGAGGAATGCTCTCCATAGAGAAAGGATAAAATTATGTTATGAGATATTGGACCATGTATTTGTGGGGAATGAGCTTGTCTTCCTTAGTTTGATAGACATTTAGCACTTAATTAATGACAAGCTGTGAATCATCATAGATACATAAATATGTGATGTGCAACTTTCATGTTGTTAACAAGTCGGGTATTAGAGCTTCATATTATGTTATGTTATTTGTGTAAGAAAAAACAAAATGAAAAGCAAAAGGCATGTGTTTACCTTGTGGGTTAAGAAACATAATCCCAATACTAACACCCATGGCACATTTAAATCCATCAAAATTCATGGTCCACATATCAGTGTTAACATTATAAGAAGTAAATTTGGCTTGAGATTAGGAAGGAAAGGGTAGTGGATCATGCAATGGGGCAACAACTAATTGAACTGAGATAAATTTCCCTTTAGTAGACTTTTTTGAGATAAATTATAAGTCAAACTCAGTAAGAAACACTACCTACTTGGCTACATGCCTTGAAAAATGGGGCTTTGACATAAAATACTTGAGTGGGTCAACTTTAGTGATGATATGAATTTCATTATGAAGTATATAGTGTCATAGTTTTTGCATGGTGAAAACAAGAGACAAACACAAAAATTTTATAGTCATGTAATTTTGCTCATAATCGATAAGTGTGCGACTAATGTAGTAAATGGCACATTTATAGTGATTGTTATTTTACTGTGTGAGCAAAGCACCTTAAGCATGATCAATGGTATAAATGTATAATAAGAGTGGTTGATCTGGATTGAGAGGCATAAGAACATTCAAGTTTAGAGTATATTATTTAATTATGTCAAAAATTTATTGACAAGAGTCATCCCATTGAAATTTGGTATCTTTCTTAAGTAATTTTGTAAAATATTGTGTTTTATTTGCTAATTGAGCCATGAAATGTTGTATAGCTTGAATGTGACCTTGCAAGCATTAAAGTTACTTTAAATTAGTTGGTGGCGGTATATAGAGTATATCTTTTAATTTCTTTGCGTCCACTTCAATGCCTCTTCAAGAAATGATAAAACCCGATAATTTGCCTGAAGATACTCCAAAAATACACTTTTTCATATTTAAATATATGTTATATTTCCCCATTCTTTAAAACATTTGTCATAAATCAATAGCATGGTCTTATCGATGCTTGGATTTTGATAATAAATCATCAACCTAATCTTCAACTATTTTATGCATGTAATCATGAAAGATATGTGTCATGGCTCATTAATAATTCTCTCTTACATTATTTCATCCAAAAGGCATGACTGTATAACAAAATGTCCCTCATGGTGTGATGAATTATGTATTTTCCTGATCTGTAGGATTAATCTTGATTTGATTATATCCTTAAAAAACATCCATGAATGATAACATTTCATATCCTATTATGGAATCCATAATCATATCTATTTTGGGTAATAGGAAATCATCTTTAGGACATGTTTTGTTTAAATTACATAAATCTATGCAACATCAAATATCTCTGTTAAGCTTTGTTACTGGTATGATATTAGAGACCCTTTCAAGATAACCAACAATGTGAATAAATTCAGCATTAAAAATCTTTTAAACTTCACTTTTGACTAATAGAGGCACTTTTGGATGCATTTTTCTTATCTTTTACTTGACTGGTTTGTAATCTGGATATAATACAATATTATGCATGGCTACCACTGGGTTAATTCTGGGCATGCTTTTATATGCCCATGTAAATTGTTATGGAAAATCGTGTGAAGCTTGTCAAAGATATTTACCTTCATCATCTTTTAACATGGTTGATAAGAGGACTAGTTAAGGGTCTTTATCAATTCCAAAATGAAATTTAATTATTTCCTCGTTAAACAAAATTAATCAATCCTCCAAATATGGTGTTATGGGGATAGTATTGGGTCCACATAAATGTAGTTGCATTTGATCAATGATATCATCACTTTCATGAAAATATGCATGTGCATTTGTTTCACGAGAAATATTTTCTTGTGGTCAAGGGAGGGAAGATCTTCATAGGCACCTAAATATTCCAAAAGAGACCCATCATTTAAAAATTCATATAGTGTCAATATTTCAGGCAAAATTGTGTTATCGATGAGTTTAGGATATGCTAATGGTAATTGAGAAACATTGTTGACATATTATTATGCTCAAAGTGAATATGTTCCATAGGTTTGAACTTGGGTGGTTGTTTGACATGATTTAGTCCATGAGAGATGAATTTAACATTATATCCAAGATCAGTTTGCCCTTCTTGGTGTAAGTAGTAATAGGATCAACGATACCATGGGCATGTTTTCCCAACCCTTATCCAATGGTGTACTTATGTTTCTACAACTTATATCCAAAACCATAATGATTAAAATTCATTGAGGGGTCAATTGAATTTGGTACTAATGGGGGTATATCTACAAGTGAAGTAGATGTTGGTAGATCAAGGAAGAAGGTTACATCTATGGCACATAAATATTCGTATGATGGACCATTATACAATATTTGAAAGGATCTTGGTCTAAAGGACACATATATATATAACCTTGATAATTGAAATCAAGACTTGCATGTAGTGTATAAGGAATGACATTCATGTCATGAATACAAGGTTGGCCTAATAAGATATCATAATTAAGATCATTAGGCATAACTTGATAAATAGTGGTGAGATTGCATGGGCCTAAAGTTATATTCAATGTAATTTACCGAAGCACTTGACATATAAAGTTTTCAAATCCATAAATATTCATATTTTAAAGAGTTAGATCATTTGACATTATGCCAAGTAAAATTAGGAATGAGATATAAAAATGTTCAATCTAAATTCATTGTTTACAAGTACTCTTTTCACCACTTTATTTTGTATAAATACTTGAATATATAAGGGCAAATATTGATAGGACCGAAACTCCCCAAAGCTCTAACACAACTTGTCAGATTTAAGAGCACACATGATTACCAATGTATAAGCAACTTACATCTGGAAATAACCAAAAGAACAAATAACTATCAATGAGAAAACACACAGAATATGAGAGGCAACACACAATTGTATTCAACTCACTACAAAGGAAATTACAATAAAGAGATCACACTCTTCTTCCACCTCTGTGAGGCTTCCTCCTCAAGGGCTCCAAGTAATCTTCCCACCTGAGTAATCTTCTCTCATAGGTCACAACTAACAACTTACACAAGTTGTTGTTCACCTCATTGTACATCCAGTACAACTGAGTACGAACCGGTACTCCAAGTAGATCTCACCATGATCCTGCTCCTGATGTATTGTTGTCACCTTGATCTTGCTCCCCCGCCGATCCTGTTCTGACCCTCGCATACACACATCCCTACAAATCAACCTGATCTTACTTATCACATGTAGATCTCCACCATGATCCTGCAACACCCTGCATATCAAACCTGATCTTACATACATGGGGAATCCTACTTGATTCCACCATGGGAAGAACTCTCCAAGCTCCACACTTGGATTCTCCAAGTTCAACGCCTAACAATATAGCCCATGAGTCTATTATATAGATCTCATGCATACACCTAATTTAGACAAGCGGCTCAGACTCAAACTGGTCTTCATCATGCAAACAACGCGTTCACTTAACTGACTGTCTGTCAACAACAGTTCTGACTGCCACAGGTGACTGACATCGGTCCCTGTCTTCCTGGAGGTGACTGATGCCGGCCGATCTCCTGCTGATGCCAATTTCCCTTACACTGTCCCTGACCGACGTCGGTTGTGGCCTGTCGACACCGGTGACTGTCATACACAAAAAACCCCTTGTTTGCCTAAGGTGAAGCTTTTAGCTCCACACCCTAACAATCTCCCACTTGGAGATAAATAGCTGCACCTGTACCCATACCATTACTCTGTCTAATCTGCATCCTGGCTTGTATTCCTCTTCAAGCTCCCACTTGAAAACAACCCACCACACTCCTTGTGGTGTTAATCCTGTGCCTGACTTTCTTCATCCTCAGCTTACCTTCTTCTGCCATTGCTTCTCCCACTCAAACAAAAATCCCTGTGAATGACCTGTAATCAACAAACCACTTAATAGATCTGGGCCATCTGTTAGTCAAACTCGCTCTGAGAACATCCAACCTCGCTTTGATACCATTTGATAGGACCAAAACTCCCCAAAGCTCTGACACAACTTGTCAGATTTAAGAGCACACATGATTACCAATGTATAAGCAACTTACATGCGGAAATACCCAGAAGAATAAATAACTATCAATGAGAAAACACATAGAATATGAGAGGCAACACACAATTGTATTCAACTCATTACAAAGGAAATTACAATAAAGAGATCACACTCTTCTTCCACCTCTGTGAGGCTTCCTCCTCAAGGGCTCCAAGTAATCTTCCCACTTGAGTAATCTTCTCTCATAGGTCACAACTAACAACTTACACAAGCTGTTGTTCACCTCATTGTACATCTAGTACAACTGAGTACGAACTGGTACTCCAAGTAGATCTCACCATGATCCTGCTCCTGATGTATTGCTGTCACCTTGATCTTGCTCCCCCGTCGATCCTGTTCTGACCCTCACATACACACATCCCTGTAGATCAACCTGATCTTACTTATCACATGTAGATCTCCACCATGATCCTGCAACACCCTGCATATCAAACCTGATCTTACATACATGGGGAATCCTACTTGATTCCACCATGGGAAGAACTCTCCAAGCTCCACACTTGGATTCTCCAAGTTTAACGCCTAACAATACAGCCCATGAGTCTATTATATAGATCTAATGCATACACTTAATTTAGACAAGTGGCTCAAAGACTCGAACTGGTCTTCATCATGCAAACAACGCGTTCACTTAACTGACTGTCCGTCAATAGCAGTTCTAACCACCACAGGCGATCGACATCGGTCCCTGTCTTCCTGAAGGTGACCGATGCTGGCCGATCTCCTACCGATGCTAGTTTCCCTTGCACTGTCCCTGACCGACGTCAGTTGTGGCCTGCCGACGTCGGCGACTATCATACATAGAAAACCCCCTGTTTGCCTAAGGTGAAGCTTTTAGCTCCACACCCTAACAAATATTGATTGATAATATGATTTGGGGGAAGATTTTCCTTTTCAAAAGAGATACTTTCTTTGGTCTATCATAAAGTATTAATAATAGAAGCTACATAAGGGGGTTCAACATTGTTAGGTAAAATTATATTACATAATGCCTTAAATAGGATATCTTTATATGTTGGTGTTATTTGCAAAAGTTATAGCAATGAAATATTGGCATTATCATTCTTTTGTTGATCTAAGATGTCAAATCCCTTAGATTGAGGGGTTTGCTCTGATGTAGGAAAGGTAGGAACATGAGGGACTTTACCTCATCTAGTATTAACAACATGAACACTTTGAGGTTTATTAGTAATGAAAAGGTTGCATACATGCTTTTAGCTAACACAAAAATAAAATTTATGAATTTATATACAATGTAGATGCATTTTAACAAGGATTGATGTGTTGAGGTATATCCAAAAACCTTGAGGTGCTAATCCTTGTATTATTCTTATACTTACTTATTGAGGAGGGTTTACCACCTTGAATCTTTAAAATATCTCTCAACACATAGTAGTAAAATTTGAGGTTTGAATTAACTACCATTTTTTATTTTTTTCTTTATTACTATTGATATTATTATAAAGGGATACATATTTATGAAAATGATAACCTTCAATGTTCCTCACACATGCATTACACACACAAATGACATGGGGTGTAAAGTGCACCTTTGTACACAAAATTTACACACATACTATTTTTAAATAGTCAATATAAAACTATTTTAAAACTAACATAAATACCTTAAATACATCTATCTAAAATATGTCGAGAGATATTAATCTCAAGGTTTTTATTTTGTTTTTCACATACTACATTGATTAATAATTCCATTATTTTTTTGTAATTTTTTCGTGATAAATGGCATCAATCTAGCCACACAGCTATGTCAAACTTGAAAAAATCTTTTCTAAAAAAACGTATTTCACACTCCACAATATGACTAAGATAATATAATTTTTGAATTTAAATCTCCAAGAAAATTTTAAAAAATTACAAATAACATAATTGTAATAATTCTGATGTCCAATTGTGCATTTCAAATGATGTATAATTTATCCATCAAATAATTATTTATAATTTTGTAAATCCCACAATTTATAATTATGTAGATGTCCAATTTCACATTACAAATCATTCACATTGCAATATTTAGATGTTTGCAAACTTTCCAAAAATTTAAAATGGGGAAAATAAAATTATTTAAATTTAATTTTGAATTTCATTGTGTTTTATAGTTAGATATGTTACTTGTAAACCAAAATAACTTATTTAGTTTAAAATTTAGTTATGATAAATTAGTTTTATAATTAATTTATCTTTTTAAGTTTAAATATTAGAATATTATTTGAACTTTTAAATTTATTTTTTACTAATTAAAAATGTTTATTTGATTTAGGGGGATTTGGTACTTTGATTATTTCACAATATAATAACAATGCTTCACATCACATGCCATTTGTGCCACAAATTTAGAAGCCTATTCAAGCACGTGGTTAAATTGTGAAGTCTTGACTATTATCAGTCTATGTTACACAATTTCAACAATATTTGTTTTGTTGTATTGTTCTATGCAGTTGTATTGGTTTTTAAAATACAAAAAAAATACGTTTATTGTTAGAAGTGATCAATTACATTTATTAAAATGGCTTAACCATCCCTTAATTGTTTTCATTTGTATATTAACCATTCTTCAAATTGATGCCAAATAGAAAAGGTAAATATACATTTTGTAACATACATTCGATCTATTAGATCCTTATATGTAGAACTTGCATAATATAACCTTGCATTATAATTCTAACACATTGTTTTATTATTCTTTTCTTCTCTTTGTATAAGCACATTGATTATTATTATTCCTACACTATCACTCTCACTTTCTTCCATTTTTAGTGCATTTGCATTTTTAAGAGTGTGTACTCTCCTGGGTCATCCTCAGACATGGGTCAATGGTATAAAAACATGATTTTATCACTGTTAAGTGTTTGATTTGAATCTTGTTTTGTACTTATTATCATCTCATGCAAGGATTGATTATAGGAAGCTTGGTCTTGAAACTCATGACCTTTCATCTTACCTTCATGATTTTCATAGACTTAAAATTTAGATATGTTTTAACATATGATAGATAATACTTTGTAATGACAAAGAGATGATTTCGAGCAACATTATACATGAGAAAAGGTAGTGATTATTGATCACTTCACTTGACATATACATTATTTTCAATCCCATTTAAACCTATTTAATTCATTAACACATTTCCTATTTGGTGGTTAAATGCAGTGCAAGGTATGACTTAATTTTTAAATTCATAATTTTATAGGAAATACAAATGTTGATGGTTTAGATAGTTGATTAAATCTCATATGCTCATGTTGGAAACACAATCGTTGAGAGGGGTGGGGGGTGAATCAGTGATGCAAGAAAATCAACTTTAATTCCACTTCTTCAAACTCTTAACCATTCAACATAAGCATATAAACCATTCATTGTAATGAACAAAGAAAACAATGTAAGATCAAAACACATAACACATGAATTATGTGGGAAAACCTTGTGGAGAATAAAACCCAATCTCAAGCCTAAAAATAAATGGAATAAATTCCTATAAGATATCAAAAATAAGAGACTTTAGTGAATCACCTACTCCACGAGGAACACCAACCCCTCAGATTCATCTAGCACCAACTAGACTTCAGCAAGCACCAACTTACTAGGAGGCTACAACCTCCTTTGATGATCAAGAACCTACTAAATCAATAATATGAAATTTAATATTGCATTTTTTTACTTCACACAACTGATGATGGTCTTCTTTAGCTCAAACAATCTCAAATCTGCCTCTCACATAAGCATGCAACAACTCTTCTTCTTCTTCGCTCAAACTGCACTTATACACAAAGTCAGACCTACAACAAACACTATCAAAACCTTATCACATCTTCAGCATTATTTTATGATAGATTCCATGGCCTCTTAAACTTTTGAAAATTATTATCTCATTCACTTCACCCTCCCATAGTCTAACAATCTCAAACAAGCCTATTAGGCCTTCTCTTATACCACACATTCACTCACTCAATTCTCCCTGTCGGCCAAAGCACATTACATACTTAAACCAACACAAAAATATCATTTATGAAATGTTACATATCCTAAATAAACCCTCTCTATATCAGCCATATTTCAAATGGCACTAACCTACACCCTTGGCCTAATACATTAGCCCTCATTAGACACACGTTACATGTGAACTCTATTACAATATAATTGCTTTCACAAAAAAAGACAAACCTTTTATATATTTAACCATAAGGTCCTTCATTCCCTATACATTATCAATATATCATACAACACTCCATGTCACTTGCTTACCTTTTCAAGACTCCATTAGCCCTCGCCCTTCCAATAGGTCCCATGGAGACCTATTCATCCCTTTAACACTTCACTGAGAAAAATAGTAACACAATACCATTTCCAAGAGCATGGCTCCATGAAAAATGAACCCTAGGACATCCTAAAAAGATAAAAACCATCTCAAAACACCTTTTCATAATTCAAACCTATCAATTCAATGCATTAACCATGACAATCATGATGGATGAATGAAAAGACAACTTGTTAACATTTGTTCATACACTAAATGAATTGGTCAAACCTCCAAAATCCATAAAAATGATCTTCAAGGAGTATAAAACACTCTCCAATAGATAAATCATCATGAAACATCTGAATACGATAAAAAAAACACAAACATCCTTCTCGAGTCACTTGTAGAAAAAATTTAAACCCTCAGTCAACTTTGAAGCTTCATAAATGCACTTGTACGACTAGCCAAGGATTGAAACCATATTTTATGGATAGATCTTGGAGTCTTATACAAATTTCATTTTAAAACCATCATCAAATTATTCCATTTGATCAAGATATAGATCAAACAATCACAACTGGTTTCCTTTGTAAAATTCAAATTTGAATTCCAATAGTCATATTTTAATGCAAAAATGACCAAGTATGAAAATGATGAAATCAGCTTGGGAAGCCCTATTTGACCTTTAATAAATTTTTATATATACATATAATGGACCTAAAACTTGAAACATATGCTCTCCTTTCATATATGATTCCATCTATATATCAAAATGCTCTTGAGACCTTCACACGTGTGAATTCTGACATCACCAACCTGCTCTCTCAACCTGATTTGACAAGTAGACTATGATGACCTAAATAAACATACAAGCATTCCAAAGTCTTCCTATCACCTCAAATGGATTCTTAAACATTATAGAAATAACATTAATCCTTTCCATCATACATTAAACATATGAATTATGCATATACTCAACATTTAAATACATCAAACCTTGCTTATGTCATCTTGCTCAAACATGTCACATACCTTGCACAAGAACATATTCATCACAAGGATATTCTTAAGGAAACATTATTAAACCTTTGAATCAAGTCACATACACCCTTAGACCTTTTGTATACTAATGAAATCTCATAACAAATTAGGTAATTATGGCTCAAAAGCCATCAATGAAGATATCTCACACAAGATACCTTGGCACAGTTTGTCTTAGAAACACTAATACACTTAACACCTCATGAACACTCTCAAACATAATAAGGACATAATTGACAATACTCCAACAATATCCTCATTTTTAACTGATGTCAACACCTACAAATAACAACACAAAGCTATCAAATCATCTCTCTATTGCTCAAGCTCTTTCTCCCCTTCTCCAATTCTTTCTCCCCCTTTGACACAATGACAAAGTAGGCCAATTGAAAAACATATAAAGCTAAATTACACTTAAATGTTCCTTAGGAACATATAAAAATTATCCCCCTATCACTGATCATACTATTTTTAACAAGATCTTCATAAACCTACTTATTGACAACACACCATCTTGACCATGTCCTGCTCCTTGAAGCATAAATGAATAATATCAAGAAAAAAGGAGTGATCACACCTCATGAACACTAAAAGATAATCCCCCTAAGTCATATGAGCTTATGTAACCTTTGAACACCATTATACAAACTCAAACCAAGAAGAATCTTCTTTGTTGTCTTTAAATTTGCTCTCATAAGCTAAATCCATGAATACCAACAGATGTTCAAGCCATTAGTCAAGATCTTGAAATGAAAAACTAATAATGTAGTCACCTTCATATCACTAAAATTCTTCATGTCTTTTAAAATCATGCCAACACACTCATACATGACCTAGATCTAGTCTTGTCAAAAGATTTCATCATCTTGCTATGCTTGTCTTGATTATCCTTGCACCAATCTAGTTTCATTGCCTTTGCTAACTATGTTTATTAGTATCCATGATTGGATCATGTTTCTTGTATATTTATAGGTAATTTTTATGTTATTATACTCTTCTTTTGACACTCAAAATCTATCTCTGCCTCATACCATTCATGTTACTCACAAACTTCCTCTTAGCTCTCTCACTAGCTTCTTATAGGCAATTCCCATAGGACTCAAGGACCAATTCTTGATTTTGGATTCAATAACTTAGTGTTTTATCATGAGTGATCTAAAAGGGTCATGTTCCATATTCCATAACCTCCTACAACTCCTGGATCACACCTTACCCTTCAATTCTATACAGAAGGCTCACAATGTCCTCTCAAGGCTTGTAGACTTTTTTTGACATTTCCTCCTTGCTTGATTAGTCTATAAAATTTCTTAATGATACGAGAATTGATTTTATCACCATTTATCTTGATACAAATCCATATAAAAATTCATGCATTGGTTCACTTAGCTTTACCATTTTTTGACCCCTTTCTCTTCATAATTAGCCTTTCTAGTCCTAATTATGCCTAGTTACAACACAATCCCTTCAAATTTCATACCAAGGTGATCATATAGGTTTGAAACCAATTGAATCTTTTATTTCACCTTATATTTATTCAAACTAAATTTTTTTGGTGAGTTTGGACAGTGAGAACTCATGAAATCCTTAAAACCCTAGTCTAGGGTTTTCCTAACCCTATATGGGCCCGAGAGGGTAATAAATTCATTATATTTCATTTTATTGAGATTCAAAGGAAACCAATGCCATGGTTAGGTCTGTATTGACCTCACACACCTTCCCATATACTTTTTAGACCCTATTTAATGCAATAAAAGCTTAAGAAGAATGAAACTCAGTCAATTGTGCACTCCTTGTGGTGACTGTGCAAAGTTTTCAAAGGTAAATCCTTATTCAATACCTCCTCAGCCTCACTTGGGCCATTAACAAGGTTAAAAAAACCTTTTACATGCTGGGATTGAACTCAAACAACATCTACCCACCTCCATTTGTTCATTTTAATCTTCTCTTTACTTGTTTATTATGCAAATAAGACATCACTTATGCAAATAGGGGTTCATAATGGCAAATAAGGTTCTTAACAGTTGAGTGGATTTTATAACCTCCTTAAGGTATCAAAAGGATATTATTAGGTCTTATAAACCTTTCTCCCAACTAACATTCCATCAGTTCAATAACCACTCATGTGGTCTCAAATATAATTCTCTTTCTTTTAGTGTATGACTATGTCACCAAGCAATGACTAGTATAAACAAGAATTTTATATGAACAAGATATGTTCTATCCTATCAAGAGTCATTATAAACATATTTTATATTAACACACATACTCAAAACCTATTAACCCTTCACTAATTATTTCATCAAACATATAGAAGTCCTAACTTAGTGTTGATTGTATAGGTAGAATCTTATCTGTGTAAAGTAGGATATGCACTGTATATAGAGTATCTTCTGACTGTCTAGAATTTTGAACATTTTAATTATTTTATTACCACTCGAAATTTCAACCCTTCACCATGATATTGGACAATCATACATGTGATCCTTTACAACAACATAATGGCTTTCTTGTAATAAAGTTCCAACTGCATTGAGGTCTTTATAGTTTGGGATAGTCAACATTATAACAGAGTTTTCCATAAAGAACATTATCCTTTACCTTATGGAGAATATATTCACTAAACCTTGTCACTTGACATAACTTTGATCTTGTCTAAATATGACTAAAGCATACCTCCTTGTTACACCAAACTTCACTAAATCTACCAATTACTCTCCTCCTTGATTGTAACACAGTCTCATGCTTAAAACCTTTCTTTGGTTGCAACACCATCCAAAACCCAAATAATATCCATTATGCTTCCTCTTGATATGTGTCTCTTTGAAGCCTATAAGAGACACCCCATAGAAAGGGTCTTAGAATAATTTGAATCAAGGAGATGCCCACATCTCCTCTATTACTTCCTTGATCCTCTTGCACCTATGAGACTAATTTATTTATTTTAGAGTCCTTTTAGGCTTGTCAACCTTCTTTAGCTTATTATCCTCTTCATTTACCAACTAGGATGATAGGAAGAATTCTTGACATACCATCACATTTGAAGCATCATCCTTACTTTTATTCTTCTTTGCTTTGATTCACTTGTCAATACATGCCAACAACAGGAAATCTTGACAAGAATCTTACTCAAATACAACAAGAGGTTCACTTTGACTCATTAGAAAATTGGAACTAGAGCCTACTATCCCTTAAAAAATACCTATCAATAATATTTCCTTTCTTTATTATCTGATTCTTCCTTTACCATGACATGGATTCCATCTTGACTCTTGGACTCAAACTGATGTGTTTTTATAGTCCTAGGTCTCCACACCATTGATAGACTCTTAAACACATCTTTCTTCTTGTCTAGACTTGAATGCTTCTTCAAACTATTTTTTTAGAACTTCGAAATGAGTCCTAATTTATTACAGTTGTAGCAAATAATATCATTCAACATACCTCTTGACCAATCTGAGTTATTATTTATCCAAGACCAATTGATTATTTCTCCAAAGTTCCATGAGCACTCATTCTTAGAGCTCATCCTTCTGCAATCTCTTGCCCTATGACCATATTGATAACAAGAATGACAATGGCCATGAAAAGAACTTGCATACCTGAATGCACTTGGCTACCTGATAGACTTCTTCATTTTTCTCTTGACCTGATCTGATATGTCTTATTATTTTTCAATCTTTCTCACCTTGATCATGAACTGCCCATGTTCAATCTTCATGGAATCTATCTCTTTATTTAATAGATCACACTCAGCCTCCTTTGATCTCAAACATGCATTTACAATCCCTAACTAATCATTAAGACACTGAATACACATGTGATCTTCTTTTGCTCCATTAGCTAGCTTAGACTTCAAAGAACATACATGTTCCTCAAGAACTTTGACCAAAAAATTCAACTCTTGATTCTCTTTACTCAATTGCTTAACTATCTTATGCTTCTTAGAATCTCCTTTAGGCTATTAGGCCTACTCTAAAAGGACCTTCTCTGATACCAATTTTTGGAAGCACAATTGCTGAGAGTGGAGGGGGGGTGAATTAGTGATACAAGCAAATCAAATTTCATTACACTACTTCAAACTCTTAACCATTCAACATAAGCATATAAACCATTCATTGCAATGAATTAAAAAAATAACAAAAGATCAAAGCACATAACACATGAATTATGTGGGAAACCCTCATGGGGAATAAAACCCACTACAAGCCTACAAAAAAATGGACTATAGTCCCATAAGAGATCATAAATAAGAGACTTTAGTGAATCACCCACTCTATAAGGAACACTAACCCATCAAATTCATCTAGCACCAACTAGAATTCAACAAGCACCAAATTGATATGAGGATACAACCCCCTTTATTGATCAAGCACCTACTCAATCAACAATATGAAACTTCATCTTGCATTGTTGCCTTCACACAATTGATGATGGTCTTCTATAGCTCAAACAATCTCAAATATGCTTCTCACATAAACATGCAACAAATCTTCTTCTTCTTCTTCACTTAAACTGCCCTTATACACATAGTCAGACCTACAACAAACACTGTCAGACCCTTATCACATCTTCAACATGATTTTTTGATAGATTCCATGGACTCTTACACTTCTACAAATTCTGATCTCATTCGCTCCACCCTCCCATAGTCTAGTAAGCTCAAACAAGCTTAATATTTTATCATGAGTGATCTCAAAGGGTCATGTTCCATCTGCCTTAACCTCCTACAACTCCTATATCACACCTTGACCTACAATTATATACACAAGGCTCATAATGTCCTCTCAAGTCTTGTAGCCTTTTTTGACATTTCCTCCTTGTTTGACCAGTCTATAACATTTCTTGGGATCTAAGAATTGATTTCACCACCCTTTATCTTGATACAACTTCATATAAAAATTCACGCATTGGTTCACTTAGCTTCACCATTTTTTGACCTGTTTCTCTTCATAATTATCCCTTCTAGGCTTAATTCTGCCTAGTTACAACATAGTCCCCTCAAATTCCATACCAGGGTGACCGTATAGGTCTGATACCAATTGAATCTTTTAGTTCACCTTGAATTTAGTCAAACTATAAATTTTTGGTGAATTTGGATGGTGGGAACTCATGAAATCCTTCAAACCCTAGTCTAGGGTTTTCCTAACCCTACACAAGCCCAAGAGGGTAATAAATTCATTATCTTGAATTTTATTAAACTTGAAAGGAAACCAATGCCATGGTTAGGTCTTCTTGACCTCACACACCTTCCCATATACTTTTTAGACCCTATTCAATGTAATAAAGGCTTAAGAACAATGAAACTTAGTCAACTGTACACCCCATGTGCTGACTATGCAAAGTTTTCAATGGTCAATCCTCATTCAATACCTCCTAATCCTCACCTGGGCCATTCTCAAGGTTCAAAAAAACTTATCCATGCTATTATTAAACTCAAACAACATCTACCCACCTCCATTGTTCATTTTACTCTTCTCTTTATCTGTTGACTGTGCAAACAAGACATCACTTGTGTAAATAGGGGTTCATAGTGAAAAATAGGGTTATTAACAATTTAGCATATTTTACAACCTCCTTAAGGTCTCAAAGGGCTCTTCTTAAGTCTTGTAAACCTTTCTCCCAACTAGCTTTCCATCAGTTCAGTAACCACTAATGTGGTCTCAAATAGAATTCTCTTTATTTTAGTGTATGACTGTGTTACCAATTAATGACTAACATAAACATGGATTTTATATGAACAAAATAGGTTATATCCTATCAAGATTCATTCTCAAGTCATTCTCAACATATTATCTATTAACACACATATTATGAACTTATTATCCCTTTACCAATTATTTCATCAAACATATAGGAGACCTACCTTAGTGTTGACTGTATAGGTAAAATCTTGTCTATGTAAAATAGGGTATGCATTGTCTATAGAGTATCTTCTCACTATCTAGACTTTTGAACATTTTACTTGTTTCATTACCACTCAGATGTTCAAGCCTTCACCATGATATGGGATAATCATACATGGGATCCTTTACAACAACATAATGGCTTTCTTGCAATAAAGTTCCAACTGCATTGAGGTCTTATAGTTTGGGACAATCAACATTATAACAAATTTTTCCATAAAGAACATTTTCCTTTACCTTATGGAGAATATACTGACTAAACCTTATCACTTGACATAACTTTGATCTCATCTAAATATCACTGAAGCATATCTCCTTACACCAAACTTCACCAAATCTGCCAATTACTCTCCTCCTTGACTGTAACCCATAGTCTCATGCTTAATACCTTTTTATCTTGCAACACCATCCAAAACCCAACTAGCATCCATCATGATTCCTCTTAATAAGTGTATAGCTGAAGCCTATAAGAGACACCCCATATAAAGGGTCCTAGAATAATGTGAATCCAGGAGATACCCATATCTCTATTACTTCTTTAATCCTTTTGCACCTATGAGACTGATTTATTTATTTTAGAGTCCTTTTAGGCTTGTCAACCTTCTTTAGCTCATTATCCTCTTCAATTACCAATTGGTCTAATAGGTAGAATTATTGACATACCATCACATTTGAAGCACCATCCTTACTTTTCTTCTTCTTTGCTTTGATTGACTTGTCAACACATGTTGAAAATAGGAACTCTTGAATAGAATCTTACTCAAATACAATAGGAGGTTCACTTTGACTCATTAGCAAACTGGAACTAGAGCCTATTGTCTCTTCAAAAATACCTAGCAATAAGCTTTCCTTACTTTATTATCTGATTCTTCCTTTACCATGACATGGAGTCCATCTTGACTCTTGGGCTCAAACTGATTTGCTTTTATAGTCCTAAGACTCCACACCACTAATAGACTCTTAGAAACATCTTTCTTCTTGTCTAGACTTGAGTGCTTCTTCAAACTATTTTTGCAAAACTTGGCAATGTGTCCTACTTTATTGTAGCTATAGAAGACAATATCATTCAACATACCTCTTGACCGATCTGAGTTATTATTTTTCCAAGACCAATGGCTTATTTTTCCAAAGTTCCATGAGCACTCATTCTTAGAGCTCACCCTTCTGTAATCTCTTGCCTTGTGACCATATTGATAACAAGAATGATAATGGCCATGAAAAGAACTTGCATACTTGAATGCATTTGGCTACATAATGGACTTCTTCATTTTGCTCTTGACCTAATTTGATATGTCTTGTTCTTTTTCAATCTTTTCACCTTAATCATGAGCTACCCATGTTCAATCTTCACAAAATCTATCTCTGTAGTCAATAGATCACACTCAACCTCCTTTGATCTCAAACATGTGTTTGCAACCCCTAACTGATCATTAAGACACTAGATAGAGATATTATCTTCTTTTGCTCCATTAGCTATCTTAGACTTCAAAGAACATACCTGCTCCTCAAGAACCTTGACCAAAAACTTCAACTCTTGATTCTCCTTACTCAACTACTTAACTATCTTGTGCTTCTTAAAATCTTCTTTAGGCTGTTAGGCCTACTCTAAAAAGACCTGCTCTGATACCAATTATTGGAAGCACAATCATTAAGAGGGGGGGGGTGAATTAGTGATGCAAGCAAATCAAATTTAATTACACTTCTTCAAACTCTTAACCATTCAACATAAGCATATCAACCATTCATTATAATGAATTAAAAAAATAATGCAATATTAACGTACATAACACATGAATTATGTGGGAAACCCTCATGGGGAATAAAACCCACTGCAAGCCTATAAACAAATGGACTATAGTCCTATAAGAGATCACAAACAAGAGACTTTAGTGAAGCACCCACTCCACAAGGAACACCAACCCCTCAAATTCATCTAACGCCAACTTAGAATTCAATAAGCACCAACTTACTAAGAGGATACAACCCCCTTTGCTGATCAAGCACCTACTCAGTCAGCAATCTGAAACTTCATCTTGCATTGTTGCCTTCACACAACTGATGATGGTCTTCTATGGCTCAAACAATCTCAAATATGCCTCTCACATAGGCATGCAATAATCTTCTTCTTCTTCTTCACTCAAACTACCCTTATACACACATTCAGACTTGTAACAAACACTTCCAGACCCTTATCACATATTCAACATGATTTTATGATAGATTCCATGGACTCTTACACTTCTATAAATTCTAATTTTATTTGCTTCACCCTCCCATAGTCTATCAAGCTCAAACAACCTAAGCATTTTGTCATGAGTGATCTGAAAAGGTCATGTTCCATCTGCCTTAACCTCCTACAACTCCTATATCACACCTTAGCCTTTAATTATATACACAAGGCTCACAATGTCCTCTCAAGTCTTGTAGCCTTTTTTGACATTTTCTCCTTGCTTGATCAATATACAACCTTACTTGGGGATCTAAGAATTAATTTTATCACCCTTTATCTTGATACAAATCCATATAAAAATTAATTTGTTGACCCCTTTCTCTTCACCATTTTTTGACCCCTTTCTCTTCATAATTAGCCTTTCTAGGCCTAATTCTGCCTAATTACAACACAGTCCCTTCAAATTCCATATCAGGGTGACCATACAGGTCCTTTTATTTCACCTTGAATTTAGTCAAACTTCAAATTTTTGGCAAGTTTGGACAGTGGGAACTGATGAAATCCTTAAAACCCTAGTATAGGGTTTTCCTAACCCTACACTGGCCCGATAGGGTAATAAATTCATTATCTTGAATTTTATTAAACTTCAAAGAAAACCAATGCCATGATTAGTTATTTTTGACCTCAAAATCCTTCCCATATACTTTTTAAACCCTCTTCAATGCAATAAGGGCTTAATAACAATGAAACTCAGTCAACTGTGCACTCCATGTGCTGACTATGCAAAGTTTTCAATGGTCAATCCTTATTCAATACCTCCTAATCCTCACTTGGGCCATTCCCAAGGTTCACAAAACCTTCTCCATTCTAGGATTAAACTCAAACATCTACCCACCTCTATTTTTCATTTTAATCTTCTCTTTACTTGTTGACTATGCAAACAAGACATCACTTGTGCAAATAGGGGTTCATAGTGGCAAATAGGGTTCTTAACAATTTAGATATTTTCAAACCTCCTTAAGGTCTCAAATGGATATTCTTAGGTCTTATAAACCTTTATCCCAACTAGCATTCCATCAGTTTAGTAACCACTCATGTGGTCTCAAACATATTTCTCTTTCTTTTAGTGTATGATTGTGTTACCAAGTAATGACTAGCATAAACAAGGATTTTATATGAAAAAAATAGGTTATATCCTATCAAGAGTCATTCTCAACATATTTTATATTAACACATATGTTAAGAACTTATTATCCCTTCACCAATTATTTCATGAAACATATAGAAGACCTACCTTAGTGTTGATTGTATAGGTAAAATCTTATCTGTGTAAAGTAGGGTATGCATTGTATATAGAGTATCTTCTAACTGTCTAGACTTTTGAACATTTTACTTGTTTCATTACCATTTAGACATTCAAACCTTCACCATGATATTGGATAATTGTACATGTGATCCTTTACAACAACATAATGGCTTTCTTGCAATAAAGTTTCAACTGCATTAAGGTCTTATAGTTTGGGACAATCAACATTATAACAGAGTTTTCCACAAAGAATATTCTCCTTTACCTTATGTAGAATATAATGACTAAACCTTATCACTTGACATATCTTTGATCTTGTTTAAATATGACTAAATCATACCTCCTTCTTACACCAAACTTCACCAAATCTACCAATTGCTCTCCTCCTTGACTGTAACCCATAGTCTCATTCTTAAAACCTTTTTTTTCTTGCATGACCATCCATTACCCAACTAGCATCCATCATGCTTTCTCTTGATAAGTGTCTCTTTGAAGCCTAAAAGAGACACCCCATATAAAGGGTCCTAGAATAATGTTAATCTAGGAGATGCCCACATCTCCTATGTTACTTTTTTAATCCTTTTGCACCTATGAGATTGATTTCTTTCTTTTAGAGTCCTTTTAGGCTTGTCAACCTTCTTTAGCTCATTATCCTCTTCATTTACTAACTGGCCTGATATGCATAATTCTTGGCATACCATCACATTTGAAGCATCATCCTTACTTTTCTTCTTCTTTATTTTGATTGACTTGTCAACACATGCTGACAATAGGAACTCGTGACAAGAATCTTGCTCAAATAAAATAGGAGGTTCACTTTGACTCATTAGCAAATTAGAACTAGAGCCTACCATCTCTTCAAAAATACCTAGCAATAAAATTTCCTCACTTTCTTATCTGATTCTTCCTTTACCATGACATGGAGTCCATCTTGACTCTTGGACTCAAACTAATATTCTTTTACGATCTTAGGTCTCCACACCATTCATAGACTCATAGGAGCATCTTTATTCTTGTCTAGAATTGAGTGCTTATTCAAACTATTTTAACAGAACTTGGTAATGTGTCCTATTTTATTACAACTATAGCAAAAAATATCATTCAACATACCTCTTGACTGATTTGAGTTATGATTTCTCCAAGACTAATTACTTATTTTTCCAAAGTTCCATGAGCACTCATTCTTAGAGCTCATATTTTTACAATCTTTTGCCCTATGACCATATTAATATTAATAATGACAATGGCCATTAAAGGAACTTGCATACCTGAATGCACTTGGCTGATTGATGGACTTCTTTATTTTGATCTTATCCTATTCTGATATGTCTTGTTCTTTCTCAATATTTCTCACCTTGATCATGAGTTGCCCATGTTCAATATTCATAGAATCTATCTCTTTCTTCAATAGATCACACTCAGCTTCTTTTGATCTCAAACATGCATTTGCAACACCTAATTGATCATTAATACACTAAATAGACATCTTATCTTCTTTTGCTCCATTAGCTAGCTTAGACTTCAAAGAACATACCTGCTCCTCAAGAACCTTAACCAAAGACTTCAACTCTTGATTCTCCTTACTCAATTGCTTAACTATCTTATGCTTCTTGGAATCTCCTTTAGGCTGTTAGGCCCACTCCATAAGGACCTTCTCTCATACCAATTTTTGGAAGCACAATCACTGAGAGTGGGGGGGTTGAATCAGTGATACAAGATAATCAGCTTTGATTACACTTCTACAAACTCTTAACCATTCAACATAAGCATATAAACCATTCATTGCAATGAACAAAACAAATAATGCAAGATCAAAGAACATAACACATGAATTATGAGGGAAACCCTCGTGGGGAATCAAACCCACTCTCAAGCCTACAAACAAATGGACTGTAGTCCTATAAGAGATCATAAATAAGAGACTTTAGTGAAACACCCACTCCACAAGGAACACCAACCTCTCAAATTCATCTAGCACCAACTAGACTTCAACAAACACCAACTTGATAGGAGGCTACAATGCCCTTTGATGATCAAGTACCTACATAATCAACAATCTAAAACTTCATCTTGCATTGTTGCCTTCACATAACTGATGATCGTCTTCTATAGCTCAAACAATCTCAAATCTGCCTCTCACATAGGAAATCTTCTTCTTCTTCACTCAAACTACCCTTATACACATAATAAGACATGTAACAAACACTGTCAGACCTTTATCACATCTTCAACATGATTTTCTAATAGATTCCATGGACTCTTACACTTTTACAAATTCTTATCTCATTCGCTTCACCCTCCCATAGTCTAACAAGCTCAAACAAGCATATTATTTTATCATGAGTGATCTCAAAGGGTCATGTTACATCTACCTTAACCTCCTACAACTCCTGGATCACACCTTACCCTTCAATTTTATACACAAGGCTCATAATGTCCTTTTAAAGCTTCTAGCCTTTTTTTGACATTTCCTCCTTGCTTGATCAGTCTACAACCTTGCTTGGGGATCTAAAAATTGATTTCATCACCCTTTAACCTACTATTACTTCATATAAAAATTCATGCATTGGTTCACTTAAGTTCACCATTTTCTGACCCCTTTCTCTTCATAATTAGCCCTTTTAGGCCTAATTTTGCCTAGTTACAACACAATCCCTTAAAATTCCATACCAAGGTAACCATTTAGATCTGAAACCAATTGAATCTTTTATTTCACCTTAAATTTAGTCAAACCACAAGTTTTTGGTGAGTTTGGACAGTGAGAACTCATGAAATCCTTAAAACCCTAGTCTAGGGTTTTCTTACCCACCACAAGCCCAAAAGGGTAATAAATTCATTATATTGCATTTTATTAAGCATTAAATTAAACCAATGCCATGGTTAGGTCTATCTTAACCTCACACACCTTCCCATATACTTTTTATACCCTGTTCAATGCAATAAACACTTAAGAATAATGAAACTCAGTCAATTGTGCACTCCTTGTGCTGATTGTGTAAAGTTTTCAATGGTCAATCCTCATTAAATACCTCCTAAGCCTCACTTGGGCCATTCCTAAGGTTAAAAAACCTTCTCCATGTTGGAATGGAACTCAAACAACATCTACCCACCTCCATTTCTTCTCTTTACTTGTTGACTATGCAAACAAGACATCACTTGTGTAAATAGGGGTTCATAGTGAAAAATAGGGTTATTAATAATTGAGCATATTTTACAACCTCCTTAACGTCTCAAAGGGATCATCTTAGTTTAGTAACCACTCGTGTGGTCTTAAACATAATTCTCTTTCTCTTAGTGTATGACTATGTCACCAAGTAATGACTAGGATAAACAGGAAATTTATATGAACAAGATAGGTTCTATCCTATCAAGAGTCATTCTCAACATCTCATCTATTAACACACATGATAAAAAATTATTATCCCTTCACTAATTATCTCATCACCCATATAGAATACGTACCTTAGTGTTGACTGTATAAGCAAAATCTTATTTGTGTAAAGTAGGTTATGCACTGTATATAGAGTATCTTTTGTCTGTCTAGACTTTTGAACTTTTTAATTATTTCATTACCATTCAGACATTCAACCCTTCACCATGATATTGGAGAATCATACATGTGATCCTTTATAATAACACCATGGCTTTCTTGCAATAAAGTTCTAACTGCATTGAGGTCTCATAGTTAAGGACAATCAACATTATAACAAAGTTTTCCATAAAGAACATTCTCCTTTACCTTTTGGAGAATATACAAACTAAGCCTTATCACTTGACATGAATTTGATCTTGTCTAAATATGACTGAAGCATACCTCCTTACACTAAACTTCCCCAAAGATACTAATTACTCTTCTCCTTGACTGTAACCTGTAGTCTCATGCTTAAAGCCTTTCTTGTCCTACAATACCCTCCAAAACCCAACTAGCATCCATCATGATTCCTCTTGATAAGTGTCTCTTTGAAGCCTAAAAGAGACACCCCATACAAATGGTCCTAAAAAAATGTGAATCCAAGAGATGCCCACATCTCCTCTGTTACTTCCTTGATCCTCTTGCACCTATGAGACCGATTTCTTTCTTTTAGAGTCCTTTTAGGCTCGTCAACCTTCTTTAGCTCATTATCCTCTTCATTTACCAACTAGAATGATAGGAATAATTCTTGACATACCATCACATTTGAGGCATCATCCTTACTTTTCTTCTTCTTTGCTTTGATTGACTTGTCAACACATGCTGACAATAGGAACTCTTGATAAAAATCTTGCTCAAATATAATAGGATGTTCACTTTGACTCATTAGCAAATTAGAACTAGAGCCTACTGTCTCTTCAACAATACCTAACAATAAGCTTTCCTTACTTTCTTATCTGATTCTTCCTTTACCATGACATGGAGTCCATCTTGACTCTTGGACTCAAATTTATATGCTTTTATAGTTCTAGGTCTCCACACCATTGATAACCTCTTAGGAGCATCTTTATTCTTGTCTAGACTTGAGTGCTTCTTCAAACTATTTTTGCAGATCTTGGTAATATGTCCTACTTTATTGCAGCTGTAGCAAATAATATCATTCAACATACCTATTAACTAATCTAAGTTATGATTTCTCCAAGACCAATTGATTAATTTTCTAAGGTTCCATGAGCACCCATTTTTAGAGCTCGTCCTTCTGCAATCTCTTGCCCTATGACCATGTTGATAACAAGAATGATAATGGCCATAAAAAGAACTTGCATACCTTAGTGCACTTGGTTGCCTGATGGATTTCTTCATTTTCCTCTTAACCTAATATGATATATCTTGTTCTTTCTCAATCTTTATCACCTTGATCATGAGTTGTCTATGTTCAATATTCATGTAATCCATCTCTTTCTTAAATAGATCACACTCAGCCTCTTTTGATATCAAACACGCATTTGCAACCCCTAACTGATCATTAAGCTAGTGAATTTACATCTTATCTTCTTTTACCCCATTATCTAGCTTAGACTTCAAAGAACATACCTGCTCCTCAAGAACTTTGACCAAAGACTTTAACTCTTGTTTCGCTATACTCAATTGCTTAACTATCTTATGCTTCTTAAAATCTCCTTTAGGCTGTTATCCTACTCCAAAAGGACCTGCTCTGATACCAATTATTGGAAGCATAATCACTGAGAGGGGGTTTAGTGATGTAATCAAATCAACTTTAATTCCACTTATTTAAACTCTTAACCATTCAACATAAGCATATAAACCATTCATTGCAATGAATAAAAAAACAATGTAAAATCAAAACACATAACACATGAATTATGTGGGCAACCCTCATGTGGAATAAAACCCACTCTCAATCCTATAAACAAATGGACTAGATTTCTATAAGAGATCACAAATAATAGACTTTAGTGAACCACCCACTCCACAAGGAACACCAACCCCTCAAATTCATCTAACCCTCAATCAACTTTGAAGCTTCATAAATACACCTGTACGACTAGTCAAGGCTTGAAACCATATTTTTTGGATAGCTCATAGAGTCTTATGCAACTTTCCTTTTTACACCATTATCAAATTCTTCCTTTTGCTCAAGATATAGATTAAACAATCACAACTAGTTTCCTTTGTAAAATTAAAAAAAATGAATTCCAATGGTCATATTTTTCTGCAAAAATGGCTAAGTGTGGAAATGATTAAATCAATCTAGGAAGCCCTATTTGACATTTAATAACTTTTGATATATACATATAATGAACCTAAAACTTTAAAAATATGTTATCCTTTCATAGGGGATTCCATCCATATACCAAACTATTCCTAAGACCTTCACATGTGCAAATTCTGACATCACCAACCCACTCTCTTAGCCTGATTTGACAAGTAGACTAGGATGACCTAGATAATTACACAAGCATTCCAAAGTCTTCCTATCATCTCTAATGGATTCTCAAACCTAATATAAATAACATTAAGCTTTTGCATCATACATTAAACATATTAATCATGTATATACTCAACATTCAAATGCGTCAAACCTTGCTTATATGTCACATACCTTTCATAAGAACATATTCATCACAAGGATATTTTGAAGGAAACATTCTTAGACCTTTGAAGCAAGTCACATACACCCTTGCCCCTTCTACATACTGATGAAATCTCATAACAAACTAGGTAATTATGGCTCACAATCCATCAATGAAGATATCTCAAATAAGATACCTCGACACACTTTGTCATAACAACACTAGCACACTTGATAACTCATGAACACTCTCAGACAAAATAGGGACATCACTAAAAATACTCTAATAACTCATATTATGCAATCAATCAAAATTTTGACAAGGAAGAGATAACCTTTACTCTCCTAAGAGTTTATTTGTATGTAAAACAAAATTTTAATGACTAATGTTGATCCAAAAGGATCTCCAAAAAATGGTTTCAATGATACCTCCAAAGCACATTCTCATAACATGTGGTTATTTTAGTTCTTCTTCAATAGTCTATAGTACCCCAAAATAATCTCTAGAGATTCATGATATTTTAAAGACTATCAATATATCTCCAATATACATCATAAAATATTCTATTTTGGTGTAAATAAATATGTACAAATTGGATATGGAACCACCCATGCATTTGCCAAACTTAATGTGACATCCGCCACTAGATCTGGAAGGGTCCTACACACCTCCATGCTAAACTGTAGAGGCCAACTCACACTATGTGGTACTAGTATATGCCAAAAACTTATTTCCCTCACCCCAATATTCACAAAGTGCATGTTCTTAAAAGGCTTAACTAGTGTGGGGTTGAGGGTCAATACCCATTTCATGGGGAAAATTCCTATACCAAAATGTCAAGTGATAGTTTTGACATCGACCAACTCAATCATTGGAAGGTAAGAAGTCACATAGAATCTCAATCATTTTGACTTATTTAATGATTATTTCAGCCTTATGAATTTGTTGTATATGCATACACATCTATAGCTTTGGTTAACAATAAAAGTAGAAGATAAACAACCATATATGTTTCTCAAGAGCATGCCATGCACATAACATAGTTTAATAGAACTTATGGTCTAATTCTATCATCTATCTCTCTTGATTATTTGAATTATTTCTCATATAGATTTTACACATGCATACAACATATTTAAACCCTTGTTTATATTGTTGTCCCATGGATCTCATGGGATATAGATCATTGGTATCTGAGCAGTTCATCTTGTATGGCCCATCAAATGAGGTTAGAGGGTTTAAAGATTGACGTCAAATCACAAGATCCCTTAAGCTACATGCCATACCATTTTAGTGGAATTTAGATGGCAAGATATAACCCAAAGCAAGATGATGTTAACACAATGATTAAGAATGGGATTAAAAAGGATATTCAAGAAAAAAATGCATATATGTCCATCTAGTTCTTTGAAGTCATGAAATGGGTGCTTCTATCAGCTCACACATCAGGTAAAGCTTTTGACAGTCAAGTCCCTATAGGTTTTAATTAAATATATATGTTCCTCTATTTGAGGGAAAAATAAATGAAAATGTATTAAATAACTTGTTAGATCAATTAGAGTCATATTTTTATATGCATGAATTTTCTAATGAAGAGAAGATCAAGATTGGACTGTGAAAGTTTCTTCACACATTAAGAAGTGGTGGAAAGTGCACTCTTAATGGGAGAAAGACCAAAATAAATATGACTTTGAGCTAATTTGTGATAAATTATTAGAAGCCTTAAAGGATGAATACTACCCTTAAGATGTCAATGAGTAGTACTACATTTAGTGGCAATAATTATAGCAAGGACATGACCAATTATTCCAATCTTACACTGATGACTTCCATGACATGTATGCACAATTAGACTCAATCAAGTTAGAGCAACTCATGGTTCATAACTATCACATTGGCCTACAATGATTCATTAAGCACAGACTGAAGTTGGCTAAGGTTAAGACAATGGGGTAAGCCTGTCACTATTTAGAAACCATTGAGGAAGAGTCTAAGTTGAAGGGATTACATAATAGATTTTTTGCACTAAAAAAACTACCTTGTTTAGATAGAAGCCACAATAATCTAAGACAGGTAAATGGTATGACAAACACAACACCAAAAACCACTCCAATGTGAAGTTCCATACTTAGAATAGTTTTCTTACATTGAAAAAACTAGAAAATTATGAAGTCAAGCCCTCTAATGAAATAAGTGATGTAAATCCAAATGTTGCAACAACCACCACACAAGCAACACCAATAAAACAAGATACTGAAACATAAAACCTATTTCATTCATAGATATGGTGCAAAGGCTGCTACAATATTTTATGATTGTGGCAATAACACGAAAAAACTCATCTTTAAAATAAATATCAAGCAATTGATATTCCAACTATGGCTTGTTCGCAACCTTAAATTTTGGGATGATTCAATTAATGTAATAACACATATTATCAATACTTTAAATGAAAAGTGAGTTTATGATGTAGTGCCAATTGATGTTTGTGATGTACTCCTCGGGAATCCATACATGCATATTCATCAGTGTGTGTATAATGTCAATATTTGGAGAATATTTATATCAATGGGAAATAAGATATATCAAATTTGTGAAGTGATTTCATGCTATAATTATGTCATGTTAACTCCTAATAAGATTGTGCCATACACCTCTTATTGACACGACCTCAACTAAAAAAGACAATTATATTCTAGAAACCTTGTATACACAAAAATGTTATATGACAATGTATAGAGTTGTCAGAGCAGGTCAACAATTACAACAATTAAAATGATTCTTGAGGTATAATTGGCTAGAAGCCAAGTTTCCACACTTATTTTCAGGATCTAACACAAGAGGGACTATTACTTTATAAAGTGAGGTGATTGATCTAAGAGGATATATTAGAAATGGTTTTAATGATATCATGAAGCCCATTTTCATTGTGGCTCTTCTTCACCAGTTTGTGGTAGCCCATAATAACCTCCAAAGGTTGGTGGTACCTCCAAGACCATCAACCCATCTCAAACATATGTTGCACACACTTCTATAACAATAGAGTGATTTCTTTTCAAATCATATGTGGCACCACTCATATGCTAATTATTGGATGGTGGAGCTTGATCTTATTATAATGCCCAGTTCCCAATAGGGGGGTTTGGGGGGGTAATTCACCCCCCATTATGGTCTCTGTGGGGGTCTAGGGGGTGGTGAAGCCCCCTAGTCGGGGTTCAAGGGCAGTACCCTTAAAGCAAAATTTTGTTAAAAATGCATTGAAAAATATTATAATTATGTAGTAAATCTGGACCATTCACTATTAGGTCACAAATCTAATGGTAGAAATTATGTTTATGTATTTTTTCCCTAATATTTAACCCTCCTTTTATATGAGGGCATTGTAATCATGGTGGCACGTTGTGTGTGAGTGAAGAGGATATTATAGTGGATGTATTGCAGGTTTTTCCTTTCATTTGTTAGACTACATAATAAGAAGGACTAGCTATTTTTGTGTGGACGTAGCCAATATTAGGTGAACCACATTAAATTTATGTCTCTATTGTGTTATGATTTTGCATTTTATTTCTATCTTTAATTCATTAATATTGTTGTGTTGTATATTCCTAACAACTGGTATCAGAGCTGAAGGTTTATTTGGTAGACAAACTCATAGGAAAAGAGGGTTCCTAGTTTGAGTGGGAGTAATGGTAGAAGAAGGCAAGTTTAAGGTCAAAAAATTTAGTGGCCAAAACTACTAGCTATGAAAGATGCAAATGGAGGATTATCTATATCAGAAGGATCTTTTCCTATCATTGGGTAGAATAACAAAGAAGCTAACAACTATGAAGGATGAAGATTGGGAAGTTCTTGATTGAAAGACACCAAGAACAATATGGTTGCACTTGGAAATGTCAGTGGCCTTCAATATTTCAAAAGAAAAGATAATAACATATGTGATAAAGGTATTGGATAGAGTGTATGAAAAATCCTTAGCCTCCAACAAGGTATTTATTATGAAGCATTTATTTAATCTAAAAATGTTAGAAGGTGGGTTTGTTGTTGATCATTTAAATGAATTTAACACGGTCACAAACTAGTTAAGATTTGTAGGAGTAAATTTTGATGATGAGGCTAAGGATCTTTTGATTATGTGCTCATTATCAGGAAGCTGGAATGGCTTGGTCATGGTTGTGAGTAATTTTGTCTTTGGTTCAAACACTTTAAAGTTTGATGATGTTCTTGGTGTTATTCTTAGCGATGAAATGCAATGAAAAAGCATAGGTGAAACATCAAGTAATTCTTCGATTATGGAGAACAAGGAAAGACAAAAAGATAGAGGAAAGGGCCCAATGAATCGTGGTAAGTCTAAGAATGGTAGATCCAAATCTAGAGGAATATTGGTGTGTTAGATTTGTAGGAAGAAAGGACACCTAAAGAAAGATTATTGGTTTTGAAAAGGAAAACAAGGAGATGGACAACAAGATAAAAATTAAGAAGCGAATGTAGCAGGTGATGTTTTACAAGATGCTTAAATCCTTTCTTTAGATACTATTATTGATTATTAGGTGTTAGATTTAGGGGCTTCATTTCATGCTACATCCCATAAAAAATATTTTCAAGACTATGTTCAAGGTGATTTTAGACAGGTTTATTGGGGTGATGGTGAACCTTGTAAAAATTTAGTAAAGGGTAAGATACAAATAAAATTATAGAATAAAAATAAATGGTTGCTGAAAGAGGTGATGCATGTTTCTGAGTTGAGAATAAATATAATTTTAGTAGGATAGTTGAGAAGTGAGGGCTGCATAGTTACATTTACTAAAAATTCATGGAAGGTCACTAAAAGATCACTACTAATAACAAAAGGAGAGAATGTAGGTACATTGTATTTATCTAATGGTAATGTTGATTGCTTTAGCTTCTATAGAAGCGAATGCAAAATTATGGCACCATAGACTTGGGCAAATGAGTGAGAAGGGGATGCAAGTTCTCCACTCAAAGAATTTATTGCCAGATTTGAAGGTGGATTTGGATTTCTATGAGCACTGTGTGTATGGAAAATAAAAGAGAGTCAAATTTGTCAGAGTTGGGAAGACAAAGAAGGATGAAAAGTTAGAGCTTGTGTATATAGATGTATGGGGATCAGATAAGGTATCATCCCTTGGTGGCTCTTATTAGTATGCTACTTTAATTGATGATGCAACTAGAAAAACTTGGGTTTATTACATATGAAAAAATATGATATCTTTGATACTTTTAAGAAATGGAAAGATGAGAATGAGACAAGAAATAAGTTGAAGTGTGTTAGATCAGACAATAGAGGTAAATATTGTAGTAAGGAATTTGATAATTTGTTCATCCCATGGGATTCATAGAGAGAATATGGTTCCAATAACACCACAACAAAATGATGTGTTAGAAAGGATGAACATGATAATCATGGAGAGTGTAAGAAGCATGAGATTACATGTAGGGTTGCCCTTATAATTTTGAGTAGACACTATGGATATTGTTGTTTACTTAATAAATAGAGGGCCTTCAATTCATTTGGATGGTGGCATTCTAGAATAAGTATGGATAGGTAAAAAGGTAGATTATTTCTTCTTAAAGACTTTCAGTTATGAATCATTTTTCCATATTGATAAAGAAAATAGAACCAAGATTGAAGCAAAATCTAAGAAATGTACTTTTATTGGATATAAAGTTAATGATTTTGGTTACCGTTTATGAGATTTTGAAAATCACAAAATCATTAGGAGTAGAGATGTGATTTTTAGTGAAAAGGTTATGTACAGAGATCAGTTTTAGAGAAAGAAACAAGAAAAACCAAATATTGAATATGCAGCACATGATGAAATCACTAGAATGAAATTCCAAAAGTGATAAAAAATTAGAATGTGAAATAACTAAAATAATAACAACAACAAGTACCTCAAACTCTTGAAAGTGTAGTTAGAAGATCTACCAGAGTAAGTAGACTCCCTGAATGATACTCTCCTTCACTTTATTATTTATTATTGTTTGATGGTGGTGAGCCCTAAATCTATGAAGAAGTAATGTAAGTAGAAACTAGAAAGAAATGGGAGCAAGGCATGAAAGAAAAGATGGACTCCTTGGTACATAACCAAATGTGGGATTTGGTTTAGTTGCCTACAGGTAAAAGAGCATTGTAAAATAAAAGGGTTTATCAATTTAAGGAAGAATATGGAGGCAAAAAGAGGCATAAGGCCAAACTTGTTGTAAAGGGGTTTGCACAAAATAAAGGTATTGATTTTGACAAAATATTTTCTCTATTTGTAAAAATAACTTCCATAAGAATTATTTTAAGTTTGGTAGCAGTAGAAGATTTGCACCTTGAATAGTTAGATGTGAAGACTGCTTTCTTTCATGGTGATTTGGAGGAAGAAATATATATGAAGCAGCGATAGGGATACGAATAAAAGGTAAGAAAAAAATGGTGTGCAGGTTAGAGAAGAGTTTGTATGGTCTAAAACAAGCTCTAAGGCAGTGGTATTTGAAATTTGACATGTTTATGACAAAACATAGTTATAGTAGATGTCGTTCTGACCACTATGTCTATTTTAAGAGATTAGATAATGGCATCTATATCATCTTGTTATTACATGTAAATGATATGCTTATTGTAGGGTCTAACATGTAGGATATAAATGATCTTAAAATAAAATTAGAAAATTCTTTTTCAATGAAGGATTTGGGTTCTGAAAAGCAAATCCTTGGTATGAGAATAACAAGAGATAAAAAAATATAGAAAATTGATATTGTCTCAAGAAGAGTACATCAATAAGGTCTTAGTCAGGTTCAATATGCAAGATCAAAACCTATAAGTACACCTTTGGGAGGGCACTTAAAATTAAGCAAGGAATAATGTCCTAAAACTCAAGAAGAAATAAATTACATGTCTAAAGTTCCATATGATTTATTAGTTGGAAGTTTAATGTATGATATGGTGTGCATGAGACCATATATTGCTCATGTAATGGGGGTGCCAGTAGGTTTATGAATAATCTAAGAAATGAGCATTGGGATGCAGTCAAGTGGATTATCAGGTGCTTGAGAGGGACTACTAATAGATGATTATGTTATGAAGGTTTAGATGTTACTTCACAAAGATATGTTGATGCAGACATGGCTAGAGATTTAGATGGTAGGAGGAACACCATAGGTTATGTTTTCATTGTTGGTGATGCAATAGTTAGTTGGATTTAAAAATTGCAAAAGATAGTTGCTTTATCAACTATAAAGGCATAATATGTTATATCCATAAAAGATAGTAAGGAGATGATATGGATGCAACAGTTCATGGAAGAGTTGAGGCATAAGGAGAAAGATTATAGGTTGTAAAATGATAGCCAAATTGTGATTCATTTAGCAAAGAACTCAACATTCCACTCAAGATCTAAACATACACAACTCAGGTGTCATTTCATTTGTTCAATTTTGGAGGATGGTTAATTGAAGTTGGAAAAGATCCATACAAGTTAGAATCCTGCATATATGCTAACAAAATTAGTCACAAAGGAGAAGCTAGAGAGTTGTTCAACTTCAATAGGTCTTCAAGGATAACAAAGAAGATGAGAAACATGTCAGGGTCAAATTTCAAAGAAAAGTTCAAGGAAGAGTTATAGTGATGGAGTTGCAGCAGTTAGTCTCCAAGTGGGAGATTGTTGGATGGTCTTGATCTTATTATAATGTCTAGTTCCTGATAGGGAGGGTGTGGGGGGTAATGCCCCCCACATTATGGTTGTTGTGGGTGTCTAGGGGGGTGGTGAAGCCCCTCTTAGTGGGGGTTCAGGGGAAGCACCCTTGAAGCAAAATTTTGCTAAAAATGCATTGTAAATTATTATAATTTCATAGTAAATCTTGACCATTCACTATTAGGTCACAAATCTAATGGTAGAAATTATATTTGTGCATTTTTTCCCTAATATGTAACCCTCCTTTGATATGAGGGCATTGTAATCATGGTGGCATGTTGTGTGTGAGTGAAGAAGATATTGCAGTGGATGTATTGTAGGTTTTTAACTTCATTTATTGGATTGAATAATAAGGACTAGATGTTTCTGTGTGGACATAGCCCATATTGGGTAAACCATATTAAATTTGTATTTCTATTATGTTATGATTTATGAATTTTATTTCCATATTTAATTCATTAATATTGCTATATGTTTTATATTCCTAACACCAAACTTTATGTAGTATCTACCAATGGGTTTGGCATTGTCCTACACACCTCCAGGACATAATGCAAAGGTAAAATCATATTGTATTATATTGCTAAGTGTCAATAAATTACTACCTCATAATACTCATTAACTCAATCATCAAAAGGTAAATAATCATAAATAATCTCAATCAATTTTAATTATATAATGGTTCTTTCTACCTTCATTAATTAGTAATATATGTATACACATATGTAGCTAAGAGGATCCTTCTTGAACAAGTTAACAAATAATTGCAAATACATGAAACAAACTATGAAACTTAGTAATATATTAACTCAAATAAGCAAAACTAAATTACAATGACTAAATTCTAGAATCGTTGGCCTTTTAGAGGGGGAAACCTCCTTTGAACAAGCTTAATACAATAAATTCATGGATGCCTTCATTGGCCTCAACACTTACTTATATACTAAGTCTAATCTAAACAACTACTACTTTCCATGAATGTGGGATAAAACAAAATGCTCACAGGATGACTTATAAAGTATATGCATCCATGGTAACTATTATACTAACAATGTAAAGAGAAGGGGTAGCATGGGTGCCTAACATCCCCTCCCTCTTAGAAAAAGCTTTGTCTTCAAAGCTTCAGATGTGGGAATTGGTGATAAATCTAAAATAGTGGTTCCCATCTGGCATCCTCTGGTTGCATTCTATGTCATTGAATTAAAACCTCTATGATGGAGTGGGAGTGAAGTTGGCATGTACAGATATCCAAGATTGCCTCTAGCTAAACAAGGATGGATCCTTCATTATCAAGCTCTAGCAAAATAGTCTACACTATGATGTTTGTGCCAAGAACTTTTTTTAGACAAGAGACATGAAATACTAGGTGAACTCAAGAAGAAGGTGGGAGTTCCAACTTATAGGCAACTGATCCAATCTTTTGGAAAACCTTATAAATCCCATATAACTTGGGAGCTAGCTTATGATGCCCTTTAAGTTTTAGGGAGGATTACTTATATGGATGCAGATGAAGAAAAACCATATCACCTACTTGAAAAGTGTGCTCATAATGGTGTTGATCAACCTATTATTTCCTTTGATTTTGTTGCATATGAAGATTGTCTCGTAGGGTACTGAAGATCTGATCTTGTGTTTAGAAAATCATGTCGATTGCTTGAACTGATGAATTGATGGGGGTGTATGGAAGGAGCACTGGTGGTGCTTGACCATAGACTACTTCATATGGAGTCATTTTAGTTGAAGTGTGGTAGGAGGTATTGTACCACCATTCGACAAGGGGGAGCCACTTTTCCCACTGATGTTATTGTTCTAAGGTGAAACAACAAAGTAAAGTTTCCAAGCATTTATTGACAATTTTAGTCCAGTCATTTATTCATGGATGATACCCAAAACTCATATTCAGTTAGGTACTAGTGAGTCAAAATAGTTTTGTCCAAAAATGGCTGGTGAAGGTTGCATCATGATTTAAGAAAAGGGATGAAGGAATGCCATGAAGATGGAAAATTTGGTCAAAGAAAATTTGTGAAACTGTGGATGCTGTATAGGGATGGCTGAGGGCACAAAAATGACTATATTTGGAGAGGTGATCAACCACAACCAATACCGTTATTTTCCTTCCAAATTTATGGAGCCCCTTAATGAAATTCATAGAAATATCTATCCAAATCTTGGTAGGGATGGGCAAGGGTTTGAGCAACCCAAGGATGAGTGTGGTTTCACCCTTATTATGTTAGCAAGTATCACATTCAACCACCATTTATTGAATTATCATTTTCATTCCCTTCCAAAATAAGTTACATCGTGATCACTCATAAGTTTTGAGAAACCCTCTTAGCCCTACACATGGAGAAGCATGGAGTTTATAGAATACAACCTATTAAATATCTATGCTCTGAGGAAGCACCAGATGACCCTTGTATTGTAGATAAGCACCATCTTAATAATAATGCAGTATAATAGAGGGGTTAGTGGCCAACTATTGAATAATTTGAGATAATAAGGAGTCATTGACATACACCTACTGTACAACATCCAACCAATTTGGAATAGGCATACAAATAATTGAAAGAGAAGCTTGGTCTGCAAATATGTGAGACAGAGCATCAACCACAATATTGTCCTTACCCTTCTTGTAAGTGATCTCATAGTCATAACCCATGAGTTTCCTGACCCATTTTTGTTGTAATAGGGTGAAGACCCATTGTTCTAAGAAATATTTTAAACTCTAGTGATCAGTTTTGATGAAAAAATGATTTATCAGTAGGTATAGTCACCACTTCTATACTACATGCAAATTGGCCATCATTTCCTTCTCATAAATAGAGAGTACTAAATTCTTGCTAGAAAGAGCTTTGATAGTGACTATAATGGGGTAGTCTTCTTAGAGGATAACAACACCAATTCCATTGCCACAATCATTGCTCTCGATAGTGAAGGTTTTGGCAAAATCTGGCATAACTAGAATAGGTGTAGTACACATAGCTTATTTCAATTCTTTCAATGCACACTCAACAACTTGTGTCCATGTAAAAGAATCTTTTTTCAACATAGCTATTAGTGGAGCTACAATCTTCCCATAATCCTTGAAAAACTTGTGATAGTATCCAATTAGCCCCAAAAAACCATGGAGGTTCTTCAGTGTCTAAGGATGAGGCCAATTTTTCATGGAAGTTATTTTTTCAAGATCCACCTAAACCTCTTAGGCTAAAATAATATGCTCAAGATACTCCACTTCATCTTGGCCAAAAGCAAATTTGGAATATTTTACATAAAGATGATGGTCATAGAGAAGTTGCAGTGTGAACTCCAAATGTTGGATATGCTCAGACCATGTTTTACTATAGATGAGGATGTCATCAAAGAAGACCAAAATGAATTTTTGTAGGTAGGGCCAGAATGTTTTATTTATCAATGCCTAGAATGTTGAAGGAGAATTAGTGAGGCCAAAAGACATGATTAGAAACTCATAGTGGCCATCATGAGTGTGAAAAGTTGTCTTAGGGGTGTCATCCTCATGAAGCGAGATCTAGTGATATCCAGAGTGGAGATCCAACTTGGAGAAAAAATGAGCACCATGAAGCTCATCAAGAAGCTCATCAATAATAGGGATCGGGAACTTATCCTTGATTATGATGTGGTTAAGTGCATAGAATTCAATGTAGAGGCACCATGACCCATTTTTTAAACAAGGAGAACTAGGGAGAATATGGGTTGGTACTGGGGTGAATAATGCTTTGCTTTAATAAATCTCAAATGAGCATCTTGATCTCAATCTTTTGCTTAAATGGGTAGCAATAGGTCCTGATATTGGGAGGAATGATTCCAGGAAGGAGATGAATATGATGAACCTCTAGCCATGAAGGTGGCAATCCCATTGATTTGGTAAAGACACTGCATACCTATGCAAAATGATTTGTAGATCAGGAGTGGAGACTGTTGATGGTTATATTTGAATGGAATGGAGCTGGGTAATGACATCATGTGAATTTTTCTTAAAATGTTTTTCTATGTGATGTGAAATGATGATGTTGATAGACCTTGATTGTAAGACTTTCAATATGTGTTTTTGCCCATTGTCTGAAAATTGCATCCAAAGTTCAATAAAATCCCATAAGATGGGTCTAAGTGTGCATAACCATTAGACTCCCAAAACAACATCACATCTATCTAAGGGCAAGGCAAACATGTTAGAGTGTAAGTTATAATTTATAATAGAGATACACACATTACAACACTTCCCTTTACAAGGTAATGTGCCCCCATTGACAATCATGACTTCAAAGTTGGAACAAGGATAGACAAAACAATCAACCTGTTTGGTGATCTAAGGGTCAATGAAGTTATGACTGATACCAAAATTAATGAGTATTGTGAGAGGAAACTTCTTGAAGTAACCTATGACTCACATGGTTTATTGGGTGATGAATCCTACTAAGGCATGGAGAGAGATCTCTAGTTGGTCTACCTAAAAAGCAAGTTCCATAATCGACTAAGCTTCTTTCGAATCATCTGTTGTATCCTGAACATTTTTCTAATCTTTAGTTTCAGGCAGAAAGTCCACATCCAATAGGTAGATATTTTGATCTACACATTGATGTCCCTGAGTGAATTTTTCATCATAATTATAACTTAGTCCTTTTTCTCTATGGGCTCACATTTATACTTCAGTCAAATGCTTGATAGGGTGGTTCTAGGGGCTAGCATTGTTTGAGATCATTGTGGAGTTGTATTTCTAAATGGAGTAAAATTAGATTTGAATCATTGCTAAACTGTGATCTTATCCTTTGCTAACTTAGCCAAACCTAGGGCTTTTATCATTATGTTAGGCTGGAACATTTTGACCTCAGATCAAATTACATCCTTCAATCCACTAATAAAACAACTCCTAAAGAATTATTAAATAATTCCTTTGTGTGATTGGCCAATTTTTCAAATTTGTTTGATATTCTCTCACGATTTGTATTTGGTAAAATTTAGTGAGTGCACCCATGAAGTCATCAAAAGCACTAGGGTCAAACCGATACAAAATGAGGGTACAAAAATCGGTTCATCTTGGCTAGTCATGAGCCTTGGTATACCAATGATACCATTAAAGGGCTTCAAGTTCTAAGTGAAAGGATGCAAGTGGAACTTTGTTGGCATCAAATAGACTAAAATGTTATTTTGTCCGATAGATCCATCTAGTCAGATTTGCTCCATAGAATTGAGGAAAATCAAACTTCAACCTATGAAAATTATTGGAAGAAGAAAATTTATTGTCAGAAGAGGACTCTAGATGTCATCTGTTGTTCAAGGTGGTATGTTGAAGACTGAAGTTAAGAATTTTTTCATCAAGATCTTTGATGTGTCTTGAGGGCGATAATTTCATCCTCCATGTTTTTTGCTCATGTTTGGGTTACCACCATGACCCGAATAAGAGGTTTTTTTTGCAATGGGTAGGAAAACTAGAGTTAAGACACGTTTAGTAAGGAAACTTTGTGATTTGGGAAAAATTAAAAGGGTTAAAGGTAGTTTTACTAACTTTTTTACATAATGAGAGTATGATTGATGAAGGCAAGGGCAATTTTAATAGTTAAAACAAAAAAACTATAAAATTTATCAAAAAGGGATAATGGAGCATAAAAGGGAGATGAACACTGTGGAAATTTTTTGAGGTAAACAAACAAAAATAGAAGTTATGGCAAAACCTAAAAAAGGGAAAAATTGAGATTTATGAGAATTAGGAGTGGAATCGGGATATGGGACCTCAAAGAATAAAATATAGAGAACAGAATTTTTGGTCTCTAGATAAAGTTTGAAGATCAACGAGGCTAAAAATAGAGCGTTATGGAAAAAAATTGAAAAATTATATATATATGTATATATATATATATATATATATATACTTTTTTTTATTGGATTATGTTTTCTATTTTCTATCTAGTTGTAAGTCCTTTGAGAGCTATCTGATACTCTGTGAATATTTTTCTAAAATTGATAGGATGAATATTTTTTAGTTTTTAATTTTTGTCAAATGCATGGCCGTAAGTCCTTTGATAGTCTTCAGATACTCTACTGCTAGTTGATTTTTTTGATAGTTTGGTAGAAATATTTTGAAACTGATAGAAATGGGCCCCAAGTTTTGACAGCTACCTAAGGGTTTAAAAATATCTCTTTGGCCACCAATGTCATTTGAGCAAGTACCACTCTCCAAAAAACATTTGGCCATAGGTTTACCTATAAATGACAACTCTTGGTTTTCCTTATAGATGGAAACTAGTCAATCAGGATGGGGTTGTTGCCTATTTCACTGGCAGGTCCTCTTAATGGGCTAGCTACTTTGGGGTTCCTATGTTACTCCTCATAATGAGTTTTAGGGTTTTCACCCAAGCACTTCCCATAGTTATGTGTATAGGTTTTTACCCTGGTCTGAAATAGATTATTGTGATATAAAAAAATACTTAAATAAATTATGCAGGGAACAAAAAAACACTTTAAAAAAAAAAAGCCTTGATAAGAGCTCTGTTACCAAATGAGAGGATCCTTCCTGAACAAGTTAGCAAATAATTGTAAATACATGAAATAAACTATGAAAATTAGCACTATATTAACTCAAATAAGCAAAACTAAATTACAATAATTGAATTATAGAATCATTGGCCTCTTCGAGGGGGTAACCTCCTTTGAGTGAGCTTAATACAATAAATTCTTGGATGCCTTCATTGGCCTCAACATTTACTTATATACTAAGTCTAATCTAAACAACTACTACTTCCTATGAATGTAGGATAAAACAAAATGCATATGCATCCATAACAACTATTATACTAACAAAGTAAAGAGAAGGGGTAATATGAGTTCCTAATAGTAGCTTTAATTTAAAATTAGAGTATAAGATAGAGTATACCATATACAAAATGAATAAATTGATAAAATCAATTATATTATATCTCATACAGATTTTTGACATGCATAAAACACATTTAAATAGTCATTTAAAGTGTTGTGCCCTTCACCTCCTAGGATCTGGATGAACTCCACTATCCATGAGGATGATCTTCTACCTATATATACATGAATGGTTTTAGAGAAACCTTGAAATATAAATATTCCCCCATTGTAAATTATGATGATAAATATATCAAGTATTCCCAACTTCCCCAAGGTCATGACCAACTAGTCAAAGAATATATTAACATATTTCATACTTTGATTGCTAGGTTGAATGTTCAAAAGTTGGAAAAAAAATATAATTTTGAAATACAGGTCACACTTGAGATCATATATCCATACCAACATAGAATTCCTGCATATGTCTTCCATAGGATAATCTTACATGTATTTTTGTTTTATCACTTGGATATACACCCTTTGAGGAGATGTCAAGGCTCTCCTCATCCAATTGGTATAATGGAATCAATTCTAGGCTTGTGGGTAGCCTAAAGAATGAAGTGAATTTGTAGATAGGGCTAGCTCCCTTGATGTACCACTTGACTACAACTACTACTAACTCTTGGGGGTGAAAAGGGAGAGAAAGAATTGAAAGTAAAGATAAACTAATGGAGGTGATACACCAAATAGGTTGATGACATCCAACCACATGTATATGACACTTAAAACCAAGCAATAGACCAAACATACACTTTCCCAATCTACAATTTTGAGTTCTATGTGTCATCTCCACCGACTAGTTCCTTTTGTCCTCATCTCTTTACCCTTTTTCTTGATGGACCTGTGGTGTGGGAACCAAAAGAGGAGAAACTAGTTGACAAGGAAGGAGAGATCTTATTTGAAGAAAACATACCTCCTTGGCAGCCTCATTGGGCTAAGTCACATGATTTCAAAATGCCTAGTCTTCACATCACCATGAAGGAAGTTGAAGATCTTGCAACCCTTGACTAAAAAAATTAGATTATCATAGTTGAAGTTCCATTTGAAATCCCTCAAGAGGTATTGGGTGATGAAGAGGAGGTAAGTCCTTGTGTTTAATCTCTTTGCTTGGTTGATGAAGAATGTTTTCTTTGTGTTGAAGAGCCTATCTTGAGAGAGGCAAATGAAGAAGAATATGCTCAATTTATGGCTGATCAAGAAGACTCCATGAGTGTTTATGAGGAGGAGATCACCATAGGCACTCACCTTGGTGAACAAAAGGACAATTCACAAGCTTTTAAATAAAGATGTTTCCTTTTTTCCAAACAAGAATAAATGATCATTAACTCCTTCCTCACTTTGCAAGACACCATAAATGAACATGGACATGTTCTTAATCAGACTTTGGATGACTTGTTTGAAGTCATTGGAAAAGGATATACTCCTATTCAAGGAGGATATTAGTTTGTCAAAGATGGAGAACATATAATTGGGACTCAATTAAGTATGCAAAGGAGAAACAAGATTTCAAATTTATCCTTTCAACAGGTTGGTGAATTTGATAATGATATGTTTGAAGTCATCAAGAGGGGATATCGCCCTCTAGAAGGAACTCATCTATCTTGAAGAATTTTGATAAATTGAATGGGTAAATGTTGCCAAGAAAGGCTCAAAATTAGTACATATCACAATCATGAGTTAAATAAGCTCACTAAATAGAGTTTTTGCCTAGACTAATAGGGGAAATACTCCATGTTTTGTCTCAAAATAGGGGTGCTCCTTTCCTTATGCAAACACAGGTAGCTTGGGAAAGAGAAGATGGTTTGAAGAGTTCAGAAGGGTTTAGACCTTGGAGAATGGTTTGAGGAGATGAGTAACAACTAAGAAAAACATGAGGATAACTCACAGAAGGATGGACCCAAGTAAAATGGTCTAGGGAGCTAAGTTTGCAGGCAAACCCTAGAAGGTAGGCTTAGGCCAAGTAACCAAGTATGAGGTCACTTTCACATTTAGACCTAAATATTGTTTACAACTAGTGGGAATATTTTTGTAGTGTCATATAAAATGTGTTAAAGCTATTCAAGTGTAAGGAAACCAAACAAGAGGGTCTCACTCACCAAGGTTGCAGTCAAACTCATTAAGCAAGGCTATGCCTATGGCCCAAATGAGGAGTATTTTTCATTTCAACCATGCAACATGATTATAAACCTATTGGAGCATGTCCATAGGACCACTTTATAGGTGTTTAAGATTTTACCTTGTAAGGAAAGCCAAAGGAAATCATTTTCTATCTCCAAAACCTACTCAGACCTATGCAAACAAGGGAAACAAGATCGAGTAGGCAACTTCAAGTGCTCACACCTTTCATGAGGTCTTGCATGGGAGCCAAAGGAGTTAGGGGATGTTATAAGGGTTACTATAGGCCACATTCTTGGAATTTGTTCTCAAGTTGGATGTCCCAACTTTATGAACAATCGTTAAGACCAAAAATAGGCCTCAAACCTTACTAAACCCTTGCTAAGGACCAATCTTGGAAAATGGAGTTAGAGATGCAATCTAAGGGCATATTTTGACCAAAATAACTATTGGAGGTTGTAGAGGACCTCCATAGGCTACTTCACACCATGATGAGTTATACGAATGGAGGCATAAATAGGGTTTTTATCACTATTTTGTGTGTTGTGTAGGCTAAAAGATGAATTAGGAGATGAAACAAAGTTTGGGTGGAATATTTAAAATTAAGATAACTCAAAATTTTCATTTCATTTCATGAATAAACCTATAAGATCCCCAAATAGGCCATTACTTTCAGCCAGTCAAATATGGCATATTGGGCAAGCTAGAGAGAAAGGAAAAAATCTTAAAGTGTTTTTAAGGTGACCTTGATGCTTCCAAGGCCATGGAGGGTCTTAAAAATTTTCGTTCACTCTCTCGCATAGATTTTCATGGATAGATTATGTCAATTTGGAGGCCAAGTTTGTAGGGTTCAAGGAAGGGTAATTTTTAGGACAATAGATGATGATGGCTCCTTTTTAGTTGATTCCAGAAGGCTAGTCATGCATCTAATGAATGGAAAGGCATGTATGAGAGCCTACCCTTCCATTCCAATCATTGGACCTACCCTAAATTAGTTACAATATGTTCAAATAGGCCTAATCTTGAATGGTAGTTTTTATGTGCATAAGAAGGAGTTCAAATTAGTTTTGTGCCACTTTGCATAACTTTGATGACTTGTATGGACACTTAGACTTTTAGACCTTGCATGGTTTGTACCATGTCCTTCTCACATGCACAAGTAACTCCTTGTATTAGCTTGACAAGTGTCCTTATGACTGTTGAAATTATTTCTCTCTCTCTCTCAAACTCTATAAGAGTTGGCCATTTTGGCATTGTATTCAATGCTCCACCTGAGTATGGTGAAGCCATACCCAATTGTACATATTTTGATCAATAAAATTACTAGGTGTTACTTCTTCCATGACTATACTTAGTGTGTGTACTTGAATGTTTGATTATGCTTAAGTGATACTCTTGTTTCCTTAGCATGCTAACTCATTCTTACAACCTATTTGCAGTTGGGAAACTTCTTCTTGTAGGGCATGTGAAGTGTTATTGAGATATGTCAAGGAATAAGTGAGTTTGTCTCTTCATCAATTCCATTTAAGGCCTCTTGTCTAGTCCTCATATCCTAGATGTTCATCTTGACCTCACAATGTAAAATTGTAGATTGGGAAAGTGTATTTTTGGTGTATTGCTTGGTCTTGAGTGTCATATACATGTGGTTGGATGTCATCAACCTATCTATTGTATCACCTCTATTAGTTTATCTTTATTTTTAGTTTTTTCTCTCCCTTTTCACCCCCAATAGTTTTTAGTAGTTGTAGTCAAGTGGTAGTTCAAAGGAGCTAGCCCTATCTAGAGATTCACTTCATTTCTTAGGCTACCCACAAGCCTAGAAGTGATTTTATTATGCCAATTGGATAAGGAGAGCCTTGGAATCTCCTCAAAGGATGCAAATCCAAGTGACAATAGTTTTTGGCATGCCTAATGGGACTCTTGTTTTAAGAGATTGGGAGATTTTTGGTGTTGTCTCTCGATAATCAGCCTTTCGAGGCATCTTTCAAAGCACCAATGGAGACTCTGAAGACATATCAATTGGTTAAGCAACCCAAGAGATCCTTTGAATAACTTTGTAATGTGTTTATTTATTTTCTTTCTTGAAATGAAGTTTCATGTCTGCTTATGGTTATGAAATCTACTCTTTACAAGTTGGTGAGAGGATTCAATCTTGTGCCACCCCATACCAATATGAACAAGTCCTTGGTCAGTCCCAATATGACCATTTTCAGCCCTATCATGAGTTGTATCAGTCTTGTAACTAGCCTTATCAATGTTTTACCTCTCCTACTCAACCTAATCCTTTCTCCAATCAACCCATTTCCACCTTCAAACAAGCACTTTTAGGGTATGAAAAGTATATGTTGGAGCTTGATACTAGAAGGGAATATGGTTAAAAAATTCCTAATAATTTCATCCATCAAGTGAGAGATGCATTGGATTTGGTCAAGAGAGAATGGGTACCTATAGAGAAGGCCAATTGGCAAAGGCTCACAAGTGAGATGTTTAATGTGAGTGGTTTAGTCTCTTCCTTAGAGGATAGGCTAGAAGTTCATGAAGGGCAGCCTCACCAAACCTATCAACCTTTGTACCCACTTCCCTAAGCTTCCTATCAGCCATACATAACCCCTACTCATGAGCCAAATCAATCCTATCAAAGTCACCCTTTTCCCAATCATTTGGAGGAGAGTGTTGAGAAGAGAAACCTTGTCTTTGAAGCTAATATTGATAGGCAGATTGATTTGGCAAAATTGTATATACAATAGTCCATGTTGATAGCAAAGGAAGTGGATTCCCAAACCCTAATTCCCCTCCTACATTGCATCCCCATCACCCCAAAAGGAGACCTCTAATCCTAGCATCATGAGATGGAGTAAGGTAGTTGAGTCATGGGGAAAGAAATAGGAAAAGAGTCTTGTCAAAGAATGTGAAGTTGAAGAGAAGCTTGATCTTATACAGCCCTCTCCTAACTTTCCTCAAGAAGAGATTTTCAATCCTAAGGTCATGAGCTAGAGTGAAATATTGGAGTCATGGGGCAAGAAAGAAGATAATAGCATTGTCAAAGATTTTGAAGTGGAAAATGAAGCCAGTCCTTCTCAAGTCCCTCCCACCCTTCCTCAAGAAGCTTCTTCATGGCAACCCTCATGTACTCCACGTCTTCATGATGATTCTTATGAGATTTAAGAAAAACTCTTCCAAGAGAATCTAGTTAAACAAATTTAGGAATTAGAGGTAAAGATGAAGTTGCTTAGTCAAGGTGAGATGGAAGGTTTAGACCCAAAAGAAGATCCTATGCCTAAACACACCCAATCTAGTCTTCATCAAGAGATTCCTCAAGATAATTTTGATATTAATGAAATATTGGTCAGATGGAAGGAAGAGAATAAACTGATTTTGGCCCCAAGGTCTGCCTCCTCTTTCTCATGAGCTTTCAAAAGAACCGCTTACATTCCATTCCCAATCTGATTTTGAGTTATATGTGCCATCTCCACCAACTAGTTCCTTTTGTCCTCATCCCTTTACCCTTTGCCTTAATATCCCTATGGTGTGGGAACCAAAAGAGGAGAAACTAGTTGACAAGGAAGGAGATATCTTATTTTAAGAAAGCATACATCTTTGTCAGCCTCATATAGCTAAGTCACATGATTTCAAAATGCCTAGTCTTGGCATCACCATGAAAAAAGTTGAAGATCTTGCAGCCCTTGACCAAAGAAATCAGATTATCATAGCTGAAGTTCCATTTGAAAGACCTCAAGAGGTATTGGGTGATGAAGAGGATGCAAGTCCTTGTGTTGAATCTCTTTGATTGGTTGATTAAGAATGTTTTCTTTGTGTTGAAGAGCCTATCTTGAGAGAGGAAGATGAAGACGAATATGCTCAATTCAAGGCTAATCAAGAAGACTTCATGAGTGTTTATGAGGAGATCACCATAGGCACTCCCCTTGGTGAACAAAAGGACAATTCAAAAGCCTTTGAAGAAATATGTTTCTTTTTTTCTAAATAATAAGAAACGATCATAACTCCTTCCTCACCTTGCAAGACACCATAGATGAACATGGACTGGTTCTTAATTAGACTTTGGATGACTTGTTTGAAGTCATTGGAGCAGGCTATACTCCTCTTCAAGGAGGCTATCAGTTTGTCAAAGATGGAGAAGGTAGAATTGGGACTCAAGTAAGTATGAAAATGAGAAACAAGCTTTAAAATTTATCCTTTCAAGCCATTTGTGAATTTGAGAATGATATATTTGAAGTCATCAAAAGGGGATATCACCCTCTAGAATGAACTCATCTATCTTGAAGAATTTTGATGAATTAAATGGGTAAATGTTGCTAATCCAAGATCAAACTTGGTACATGGAATAATCATGGGTTGAATAAGCTCACTAAATAGATTTTTTGCCTAGACTAACAAGGGAAATACTCCCTTTTCTATCTCAGAATAGGGGTACTCCTTTCCTTACGCAAACACAAGCAACTTGGGAAAGAGAAGATGGTTTGAAGAGTTGATAAGGGTTCAGACCTTGGAGAAAGGTTTAAGGAGTTGAATAACACTAATAAAAACATGAGGACACCTCATAAAAGGATGGAACCAAGTAAAATGGTCTGGGGAGCTAAGTTTGTACGTAGACCCTAGAAGGTAGGTTTAGGCCAAGTAACCAAGTATGAGGTCACTTTCACTTTTAGACCTGAATATGATTTCCAACTAGTGGTAATATGTTTTTAGTTTCATAAAAAATGTATTCAAGCTATTCAAGTGCAAGGAAATCAAGAAAGAGGGTCTCACTCACCAAAGTTGCTGTCAAATTCATGAAGCAAGGTTATGCCTATGGCCCAAATGAGGAGTCTTTTTCATTTCCACCATGAAACATGATTTGAAACATATTGGATCATGTACAGATGACCACTTTAGAGGTTTTCAAGATTTTACCTTGCAAGGAAAGCCAAAGGAAGTCATTTTTTAGCTCTAAAACCTACTTAGACCTATGCAAACAAGGGAAACAAGCTCGAGTAGGCAACTTCAAGTGCTCACACCTTTTATGAGGTCTTTAATGGGAGAAAAAGGAGTCAAGGGATGTCATTAGGGGTCCTATAGGACACATTCCTATAATTTTTTCTTAAGTTTGACATCCCAACTTTATGAATAATCGTTAAGACCAAAAATAGGTCTAAAACCCTACTAAACCCTTGCTAAGGACTAGTCTTGGAAAATGGAGTTAAAGATGAAATATAAGAGCATAGTTTGACTATAATAACTATTAGAGGTTGTAGAGGACCTCCATATGCTACTTCACACCATGATGAGTTATATGGATGGAGGCATAAATAGAGTTTTTCTCACTATTTTGTGTGTTATGCAAGCTACAAGATGAATTAGGAGATGAAACAACGTTTGGGTGGAATATTTAAACTTAATATAACTCAAAATATTCATTTAATTTCATGAATAATCCTATAAGTGCCCCAAATAGGCCATTAATTTCAGCCAATCAAATATGGCATATTGGGAAAGCTAGAGAGAAAGGAAAAAATGTTCAAGTAAAGTGTTTTTAAGGTACCCTTGATGATTACAAGGTCATGGAAGGTATTGAAGATTTTAATTCACTCTCTTCCATGTATTTTAATGGAAAATTGATGCCAATTTTGAGGCCAAGTGTGCAGGGTTCATGGAAGGGCAATTTTTAGGACAACAAATGATGATAACTCCATTTTAGTTGATTTTAGAAGGCCAGGCATGCAACCAATGCATGGACAGGCATTTTTGAGAGACTAAATTTCCATTACAATCATTTTATATACTATATATTAGTTAAAATATGTTCAAATAGGCCTAATCATGAATGACATTTTTATGTGCATAAGGAATTTTGTGCGACTTTGCATAAATTTGATAACTTATATGGACACTTGGACTTCCAGACCTTGCATGGTTCATCCCATGTCCTTCTCACATGCAAAAGTAACTCCTTGGATCATATTTATAAGTGTATTTATGATTCTTGAACCTCTTTCTTTCTCTCAAACTCTATAAGAATTGGCCATTTTGGCATTATATTTGATGCTCCACTTGAGTATGGTAAATCCCTACTCAATTTTACACCTTTTGATCAATAAAATGAATAAGTGTTACATATTCCATGACTATACTTCATGTGTTTAATTTAATTTTTGATTTTACTTAAGTGATACTCTTGTTTCCTTAGCATGCTAACTCATTCTTACAACCTATTTACAATTGGGAAACTTCTTCTTGCAGGGCATGTGAAGTGTTATTGAGATATGTTAAGGACTAAGTGAGTTTGTCTCTTCATCAGTGACATTAAAGGCCTATTTTATATTCCTCCTATCCTAGATGTTCATCTTGACCTCATAATGTAACATTGATGCAAGAAATTGTAGATTGGGAAAGTGTATGTTTGGTTTATTACTTGGTCTTAAGTGTCATATACATGTGGTTGGATGTCATCAACCTATTTGGTGTATCAACTCCATTAGTTTAGATTTACTTTCATTTCTTTCTCTCCCTTTTCACCCCTAAGAGTTAGTAGTTGTTGTAGTCAAGTGGTACATCAAGGGAGCTAGCCCTATCTAGAGATTCACTTCATTTCTTAGGCTACCCGTAAGCCTAGAAGTGATTTCATTGTACCACTTGGATGAGGAGAGCCTTGGAATCTCCTTAAAGGGTGAAAATAATTTGTAAATTTTATTCAAAGTTGAAGCATACGTCTAAAAATAATGATTCAAAGTCTTAAGATAAGTCGTATGATATGAAAAATAATTTTGGAGAAAAACCAAATTGGGTAAGGAAAAGCATCTTTACATCATTCCCTATAGAAGAATACATTGTTTGAAGAGAAAAAAATAAATCCAATACTTACAAGTGGTGCACAATGCACAATCCAAAACCTACTTTATGCCTTTTAGAAACCCCAATATGCTCACGCTAAATAAGGATGTGATCTACTTTTTTTTCAAGGCATAATTGTAAAATTATATGGAAAAACAAATTTTTGGTGTTTTAGACATTGTTATATTTTTCATATTCGAGCCCCTTCAGAGTGGAATTAAGGTAAGATTATCCTTAAGGGTTGTCAAAGTTATTCTTTGGCTTTAAATTTTGAGCAACAATCATGATATATGACCTTTAAAAGTGGCAATGCCAAAATAGTAACGTCATCAACTAGAGTTTAACTATTTTTCCTCATATATTTGTTCATTTCCCCTTTTAAGGTGGATGCCATCCTTATATTGATCCAGGAGGATCCCCCACTAAAATAATATCGATCCAATATCCTTATAAGTACCTATATTATTTAGTCTTTAAGCATGAAGTTTGAGGCAAAAGGGGTAAAAAAATAAAAGGTCTCAATTCTTATTCAAACCATTCTCACAGCATAGAGATCGTTAAGAGATTTTTAGTGCATTTTTTGGTTTGAAAAATGGAGTCCATAAGTGAAAGATATGGCTGGTCAAAGTTGGTCAAAAGTCAAAAGACATGTCAACATGGGTCAAACTGGTCAACAAGCATTAAATTCTATTCATGGGTTATGACAAATGTAAATGGGGACATTTAAATATTAACTTAAAAAACCCCATCGAATTACCTTTTTAAAACACCCACTTTTTATAACCCCCATGTGGTATAAGGTTAACATGGCCTTCAAAGCATAAAGTGATTCTTAACTTTATTAAAAACTTTGGATAATGCTTCCCACCGCCAATGTGGGATAAAATGGATATGCAACCTAAGTCATAGGCTTTGCCAAAGCTAAAGGGATTCAAAATTTATCCTTTTTAGGAAAAAAGATAAGCCTTGACCACTACACCACGAGAGACAAACAAGTATAAAAGGGCACAAAATTATATTTGTATAGGATATGATAAATGACTATGTATAAATATAACAAGCAGTTTATAGAAATTGACATTTTTGACCAATCTAGAGGCATTTTCAAATCTCAGAATAAACTAGAAAGTTGTTCATAATTATGAGATTCTTCCTTGGCATATTTGTGCTCTCGATTGGGTTTTCTTTTGATGTCTTTTGAAGCATTTGAAGTGATGCTTTGATGTATAATGTTGGAAAATTGATCATGCAAATGCTAGAGGAAGTTGGATTGACATTGCTGAGTGTGATCAGAGTCTTTTAGAGGTCTGTTGGCATATTTTTGTAGGTCTTGTGATTCCATTATGGTATTGTAAGTTTTTCATTTGTATTTGCAAATGATTTTTAATAGATCAATTTGAATCAACCCAGAGACGTAGGCAATTGTCGAACTCCGTAAACAATTCTGGTGTCATCTTTATTTTGATTAAGCATTCTGATTTTTTATTTTTTTTGCATTTAACCAGTAAAATTTTATTTTTAGAAAAGTATATTTTATCAATTTATGACATTTACAGAAAATTAGTATAAGTGAAATCTAGATTGATTGATCAAACGGTTGATTGAATTGAATTTGGTGAATTCTAAAAATCAGATTTTGATCAGTTTATATCAGTTAAAATTCCAATTTATTAATCAATTTAAGATTCATTTTAATCACAAAAATTGATAAATTAAAAGATCTATTTGTAAACTATTTATTAGTAGGGGTCTACTATTGTTTACAGATCAATTTTGGTAACATAGCATTTAGAATGTAGGGATTAGCTTCTGATGATGTAAAAGTTTAATTTTAGTTTTAGTTGGTTTCATTCAGTTTGTGTAGATATTTGGACTTGTTTGGACCTTCCATTTATAGTTTCTATTGTTGGAAATATAGGTTGTTTGCAGAAAATAGGAAGCCATGGGCAAATCCTTGAAAAGAGAGAGGCTTGATGAGCTCAAAGCGTATAATTGCCAGATCCAAGAAGAGAACTCTTTCTTGAGAGCTAAGTTTTACTCCTTGGAAGAGGAGATTGTGCACTTGAAAATTGAATTATAGACCAAGGATGAGCTCTTGGTTCAATTTTAGAATGGTGAATGGGAGAAAGAATTGCCTTCTACATTAGATGATGAACTATGATAGATGAACGCACTGTAACTTGTTCACTGTATAATACTTCCTTTCCCATAGTTTCAAACATTACTTTTGGTGGATTTGAATATCATATTAAAGGCATAGGATCTAAACTTTTGGTTAAAATGGTATTTGATGGAAGATGCCTTGGTAATAATTGTTAAGGTATTGTTAACCCAATACAAGTAGAGGATCAACCTCGTCATGCAAGATTGGGTTACACTAGTGTGAAAGTGGAAATTAGAGAATCCTCCAAGCACATTGAAGAAAGACGAGCTTTCGACAACAAAGTGAATACCCCACTAGTAATACAAGATAGAAGAGGTAATGAGATTCCACCTCTGCCTTCTTATCATAATCATAAGCATGAGAGAAATTGTAAGACTTTTGATCCACTCTTTCCATTTAAGAAATTTGGCTTTGATATTCAAAAAATGTGGAATGCTTTTCCTTGTACTTTCTATGGATTGCATAACCATTCTGTTGCCAACTATTATAAGAGAACACTGATGAAGAAGTTGATGCCATTTATCAAGAACAAGGTAGTTGATAAAGACCAATCTTGTATCTCTCAAGCAAGAAATGGTAGACATGTATCCTCATCCTAGAAAATGAATAAGAGGAACTATTGCACTCATTGTCATATGAGTGGATACCGGTTTGAGAAATTCTAGAAAATTCACCCAGCAAACCATCCGATGGTAAGGAAAAGTTGGTTTACAAGATAAAAGAAGTTATTAATCCACTAGTTGAGAATAAAACAACCTTGGATCTATCTACAAATTGTCCACATATGAGTCCATTTTTTTTTATATGGATAATGAAAAATCATTTGTTTAGATGGATAGATTTATATAGTTTTGTGGATGCTAATGAATAACATGCTTTAAATTCATTTTGGTTACCCTTGCTTTTGGGATTCCAGTTGATTGTGATAAAGGAGTTAAACCCATCTTTTATAAAGCATTTAAAAAGTGGAAATGATTTTTTTGGAGTTTAGATTCATGAGAAAACTGAGGGACAGGTTCACCGTACTCAGTGAATTTTCTTACATTGAAAAATTGGAAATGCTCCATTTATATCTCCTTATTCAGCTTCTGAGTTCCTGGTATAGTTTGGGTACAAAATTAAAAATCATATTTTAGATTTGAATATTTGACAATAATTTGTACAGGTTGATGGGATTTGATAGTGTTTAGTTTCATACTTATTTGCAGAATAATTGTTGTTTGGGAATGCATCTATTTTTAGCATGTTTATGTTATGTGCATTTTTAAGACCCATAATTTGGGCATGTTTGTAACTGTGCTCACAATGTATAATCTTGTTCTTATCACATGTCCATGGAGGCTAAAAAATGTGATTTCTAAGTATGGTAATAATGTTAGAATGCATTATGATTACACTAATAAATTGGTATGCAAATTATGCCTGGTGATATTTTGTAATGGATGGCAATTCATCATATTTGGGTATGTAAATAGTTTGTTTCTATCCTAGTTGTAGTACAAAATATTAGGATAGATATTTCACCGATTCTCGTCTATTTTTGGCATGTGTAGTTTAAACACTTTGGATTGTGTTTGTGATATTTGTAGTGGTTAACTATTTCACAAGGATAGTGGACACTAGCTATTTTTAGCATGTAGATGTCTTTATACACTGATCTATTTTGGTGAGTATTAGTTGAATGCTTGCCTCTTTTGGTAACAAGTATCTATTTTTTTAACTGATCGATTGTTTGTGATGGCAGTGACAGATCACTAGGTTCATACCTATTTACAGAGATTGGTAGCATCATAGCGTATCAAGGGCCAGTTACCTATTCTGGAAAATAATTGTCTAATTTTTACTAATCAATTTTTTGTGATTAGCTAATCAATAATTTGTAGTAATTTAACCCATAATGTTATTTCTATGGATCTTGTGTGATATGCAGGAAGATGATTAGCAATATTTGTGGGTGAAAAACAACTTTTTGTGGACAAAAATCCTTCTCACTAGGGAGGAGTGATCTGGGAGGATCCCCCACTAAAATAGTACCAATCCAATATCCTTCAAAGTACCTATGTTATTTAGTCTCTAGGCATGAAGTTTGAGGTAAAAGGGGTAAAAAATAAAAGGTCTCAATTCTTCTTCAAACCATTCTCACAACGTAGAGATTATCGAAAGCTTTTTGACGTATTTTTTGGTTTGAAAAATGGAATATGTAAGTGCAAGATATGACCAGTCAAAGTTGGTCAAAAGTCAAAGAATGAGTCAATGCTAGTCAAAATCGGTCAACAAGCATTAAATTCTATTTATGGGTCATGATAAATGTAAATGGGGCCATTTAAATATTAAATTTGAAAACCCCATCCAATTACCTTTTTAAAACACCCATTTTTTATAACCCCCACGTGGTATAAGGTTAATGTGGCCTTCCAAGCATAAAGTGATTCTTAACATTATTAAAAAATTTGGATAATGCCTCCCACTGCCAATGTGGGATAAAATGGATATGCAACCTAAGTCATAAGCTTTGCCAAAGCCAAAGGGATTCAAACTTTATCCTTTTTAGGGAAAAAGATAAGCCTTGACCGCTAGACCATGGGAGGCAAACAAGTAAAAAAGGGCACAAAATTATATTTGTACAGGACATGGAAAATGACTGTGTAAAAATATAAGGAGCAGTTTGTAGAAATTGGCATTTTTGACCAATCTAGAGGCATTTTCATATCTCAGAGTAAACTAGAAAGTTATTCAGAATTCTAAGACACTTCTTTTTGTATATTTATGATCTTGATTTGGTGTTCTTTTGACATATTTTGAAGCATTTTAAGTGATGCTTTGATGTAGAACATTGGAAAATTGATTGTGCAAATGCTATAGGAAGTTGGATTGACATTGTTGAGCATGATCAGAGTCTTTCAGAGGTTTGGAATATTTTTTTAGGTATTATGATTCCATTATGGTATTGTAAGTTTTTCATTTGTACTTGAAATTTATTTTTAATGGATCAGTTTGAATGAACCCAGAGATGTAGGCAATTGTTGAACTCTATAAATAATTTCTGTGTCATCTTTATTCTAATTTAGCATTCTGATTTATTTTTTGCATTTAATCAATCAAATTTAATTTTCATAAAAAACATATTTTATCAGTTTATGACATTTACAAAAAAATAGTATAAATGAAATCTGGATTGATTGATCAAATGGTTGATTGAATTAATTTGGTGAATTCTAAAAATTATAATTTGATCAGTTTATATCAGTTAAAATTTTGATTTATTGATCAGTTTTAGATTCATTTTAATCATGAAAATTGATAAATTAAAAGATCCATTTGTAAACTATTTATTAGTAGGGGGTCTACTACTATTTACAGATCATATATGGGGTGAGTTTGTAGTTTTCAAGAAGAACCCTTCATTTATAGTTTTGTTAAATTTTGAATTTTGCCATTTTATATCTAAAAAAATTATAGTATTGAATGAAGAATACAAAATTTAGGGTACATATCTCTCCTATAGAGATTTCCCTCTTTGTTTATATTCTCACTTGCAATAAAAATAATGATGATTTTACAATTTATATTCTTTCAATTTTAATTTATCCATAGTGTGTTTTCCCAAAAAAATATATATGTAACTAAGATAAATTGTATTAGATTATCTCACCATTCTCATATGTCAAGAAACCAAATGAGATCATAATATAAGAAACATAGTCTCAAAAAAGGCAACTTTTCATTTTATCTTCCTTGTATGTTCAAATGATCTCACATGGAAAGAGGAAATGAGAGATACATTTGAAAGAATTGATTGTTGAAACCCTTGAGATGGATATGAGGGAGATAATGAGAATATTTTATGACATTTTATCAAAATTCATGCCTAAGGTTGAACCTATACCATCATCAAGCAATCCCTTTGGAAATTTTAACATTCCTTTATTTGAAAGAGAAAATGATATGATGAATTAGAAAATTGGATTGATTAACTAGAATCATATGTTTTTATGAATGATTTATTTGACATTGAATATATGACATTCAAAATCTTGAAAGCATTGTTGCATGTCAAAAATGGTGCGAATCACATTGTCTTTTAGATGAAGATGATGGTCATGTCTCTTGTAGCTAAACCAAATAATACGAGATGATTTTTAAGAATAAATGAGAGAAGAACACTACCCAATAAATAATAATGATGACCAATAAAAAAATTCACATAAGTTATGCAAGGGGTGAGACTAGATTGTGTATTAGTTTTGTGGAATTATGTGTGCATGAATAATTAAATAATATTGATTAATTAACTATTCAAAAAAGGGAGGGAAATTATGTTAATGGACTATAGAATGATGGTTGAATTAGTGAGAAATAATGGAATTTGCATCAACATTTAACATGGTTAATTACAACTTTAAATATAATGAAATTTAGGTGTCCACATCTGCCTCTCTTTGAAAGGGTAACCTGACTAGAAGAAGCAATGCATTTTCAAAGAATAAAGGAAAATTAGAATGCAAATGGATGTAGAAATGTGCCTCAAGTGGATTTAAATGATTATGCATGATTCCCCATCAAGCGATTTTATTGGGAAAATAGATGCGGATGAATGATTGAAATGAAAGAATAATGGATAGATAGAAAAATGGTGTAATAGATGCAAGCACCATTCTCAATAAAATTCTATCATGATTTTTAGGCATATGTAAAATGATTTTCCTTGAGCAAATACTTTCTAGGGAAGAGATTGGAGAAATAATATTTCCCAAAGTAAGTTGCACACTTGGATTTCCTCCCATGTAGATAGGTAAATGGAAGTGGACTTGAGAACCATATATACCATTGATAAGCTGTGAGATATGAAAATAAAAATATATTTTCCAATGATTTTTGATGAAATTTATTCAATTGATTTGTAAGTAAATGATAAATAAAGTAGAGAAATATGATGAACTAGTTGAATGAGGGGAAGTGAAAATGAGATGATAGGGTTGTAAAAATAGGCAAAAAGGCTTGTACATAGTGATTTTATGTGGCTAGGTTGGGTGAATAAATAGGGGCAGGGTAAATTTTAAATTCATTATTATAATTCATTTGGATTATTTTCCACCTACAAGTTGAATAGTGCTATGTATTATGAGAGGTGCTAGAGGAAAGATGGACTACATTTTAGCTGATCGTTATCAAACTAAACAAGTGTGAGACTATTAGAGGTAAGAAGGAAGTGGTGGTATAGTAAGTGAAGTTTTTAAATTAATTTTTTTTCATTTAGGTGTCATAAATAATAGGTAAAGTTAGGATAAATGAATTCAACATTTTCAAAATGGCAGTTTAGACGTCAAAATCATTATGAAAAATCATCAAAATCATTATGAAAAATAATGATTTTGTTATGGATTAGTGGGTTTGGTAAAAAATGGTTTTGTGATTTATTAATCTTAAATCATCAAATATTTTAATGAATTCATTCACCATAGCAATGAATTCATCATAATGGAAAATTCATAAATGGGTACAACTAATTTGTTTAGATGTGTGATGAAGTCGTTGAGGTTAGAAGGAATTGGAAGGTTATAAATAAGTGTCATCTGATAATGATATGAATTTGAATGATGGACTTGATAGATTGATGTGTTACTTAAAAAGGATTAATTCTGTGTCATTTTCATTCTTTTAGGAGAGATGACCTACATTACTCACATGGGAGAGACAATCTGGGGTGCTGCAACTGATGAGTAGATTTACAAACAATAAGGTAGGTGTGTTAGAGGTAATGGGATTATCCTACATGGTAGAGATGCCTGAGATATGTGCTTATAGGGTGATTTTGACAACACTATCAAAGTGTTAACATTTAGATACCATCACATTTAAATTTTTGATTAGGGAAATAATAGTCACACATGAGAATTTGTGGTGAATACTTTGCATCCCGATACGAGGTGCGAAGGTATACTAGGGATACTACATAACCAATATCACTAGACATAGTTTTTGATGATGATATCATCCTGATGATAGGATCAAGTATAAATTTAGATGCATGTATGGATTTATAGGAGACATATGTATTGACACTAGTTTTAATGGCTCTTATTAGTGGCACACTACTACAAGACAAGAGTAGGAGGTTATTTCCTCCTAGACTTTTAGATGTGATTACAAATATGTTAGAGAGGGCAACATAGTTTTCATGGGGCTTGTGTGTGCTAGCACACCTTTATAGGGATGTGCATGTTGTGTTATACAAGGGAGGAGTGAAAATAAGCCCATCCACACTACCAAAGGTGTGGGCATGAGAGCATATTTTAGTAGAGAGACTAGTGGGTCAGTTACAACAAAAAATTGATGGAAATCCATTCGCTTGTAGATGGTATATCATTACATGTGGACAAAGGGCCCATCTAGGAAATATAGGGTATTACAAGAGAGAATTGGATGAGTTTATGTTTCATGAGATTACCTAGAGACCTTGTGGGGAGGCATATCTAAGGTGGAGATAGGATGTGTTATATATGGACTATATGTTGACACTGTGCTACATTATTGGTAGGCATGAGTATATCATAAAGAGGTACGAATTAGATAGTGTTCTAAGACATTTTGACATACAGTAGGATGTGATAATAGGGCCACATGTGTTTTCAAAATAAACATAAGAGAGATCACAATGGGGATCATGTATAGAATTGAAGGTAACAAAGTATTTATGGATACATCTATAGACTATACCATATTAGTGGAGGAGAGATATAACAAAAATAGGGGTTACCAATGCATACAAGGTATGATGGGATTAGATGTGGCTAGTGATGCTGATAACTCCCTATCAATGACCTAGGACATGGAGTGAGAAGTTATAGAGGGATTTCAAGAGTGTAACCACAAAGAAGATTACAACCTAGGAGGATTATGTAGGTAGATTTCCTACTGAGTAGAGATGGAAGATATGTTAGTGATGGAGATAGAGATAGGGGTGAGGATGTATAGGTTGTTGATGCTGGGGGAGATGGATTAGGAGGAGCTACACCCATGATTATGATTGAATATGATGAGGAAGGATATGAGGAGGAAACACTTTTACAACCAACACATGAGAGTCCTACAACTGGAGGAAATGGGGTGGGGCCATTAGGGATGATACAATTAGTGGAGGGTGAGGCCTTGATTAAGAGGCTACAATAGGATATTAGGGCAAGGGATAGATAAATAACTAGCTTTCAAGGAGATGGGGTAGACTGAGGTGGTCAGGGATATTACAAATTCATATATATCCAAGTTATTGACTAAGGTGGATTGGTTAACAATTGAGGTAAGGATGATGAAGGAGGGTCTGGTAATGCATGACATTGGTACTTAGGTGGAGGATGATATAGGGCTTGCACATATGTATCACATAGAGAGATGTAACACATGGTGATCTATAAAGAGCTAAAGAGCTAATGACTTCACTAGGCTAACTAAAGACCATGCCACATAAATGAGGGTGATGGAGTAGGTGTCCTACTATTGGAGCCTCTATGATTGGGTGGTGCTAGTAGATGAGTAAGAACCATAGTTCATAGAGTATTTGAGTAGGAGGTCAAGATCAGTGGCTAGGATGACACAAACTATGACCTTAGAGCATTTTATGGGTCAGTCATCTCAGTACATTATCGGCCCTCCATAGAGTACACCACAACATCCATGACTGAGATCACCCCTAGATGCCTCTTTAGAGGGAAAAAGTGAGACTTAGGGGATTATATAGACATATACATTTTTAATATGTACATTATATGATGAGATGTATTCATGGACACAATTGATATGTGTGTGTGTGTAATTCATTTTGGCATTTTATTGTGTATGTATATGATCATGATGGATGATTTATTTTGATGTGTAAATGTATATATGGATAGATGGATGTACATGTTATTAAATTGTATCTTCTAAATTTTATATTTGACACATTATAGTCTTTTAAACATTATTATGGGATATATGGATGTCAAAATGTGTTATGAAAATGAGATGGGTTAATAGCTAATTTTTATAGTCTTTGCATGGAGTTTTGACATGATTTCCATCATTATTTTTGACATAAATTGAGAAACCTTAATTTTATTTTGTGCATGGAAATATGCACATATGGTATGGAAAAACCATGATATTTATTGTGTAATACACATAAGGACTGATAGAGTCACAAGTGCATGACATAATGCATTATGATATGGAAGATCATAATAACATCATTTGTAATGCACATAGTGCACTCGACTCAAACAAATAGTGAAGACACAATAAATAAATTGTATAAAACAAATGATAAAACCAATGAACACACAAAGTGAGTAAATCTAGTAAACAACTGTAAAAATAAGTAAACAACTTTAGAAATAAGAAAGTAAGTAAATATACAAATAAATAAAACCATTGGTTTTTTGTTATGTCCTTTGTTAGATTATAAACCCTTTAGCATGAGATGTTTTTTTATAATGACAACCTTGTGAATTATAATCTACATAAGGTACGACAAGGGTATTTAAACTAAGGATAAATGATTTTTTATTTTTTTTCATTTTGTGGGATTTTTGGAGATGGACAACTAAGCTATGTACATAAAATAAAACTAGTTCTAGACTATGGAAAAAAAATAAAGGGGGGTTTTATTATGTATGGATGAGTGATGATCCAAATATTTCAAAGTGGAAGTCACTTATTCAAGATAGTTATAAAACATGAGTCAAAGTTCTGTACACGTGACCACCAAGATCAATACTTAGACTGAAATGACATGGTTGACTAGGATAGAGTGGGAGATGGTATATGTATAGTGGAATAAATGATGGATGAGATGGTATTGGATATTACCCCAATAAATAAGGGTGTTATAGAAAATGGTTTACACATGAAACTAAAAATTGGTTTTCACCATGGTACTTATCCAAAACACCATAAGAATGGTTTTCACTTTAGGGAAAATTTTCTTATAGCAGTACTAAAGCAATTTAGGCATGGAAGTGCTTGAGATACATGATGTTCATTGGCTCATAAATCTCTTCACCATCTTCAATATCTAGTTTATAAGCATCATATATATACTTTGAAATGACAACATAAGGACTTAACCAGTTAGGTTTAAATTTTCCTTTCTTTTCGTAATCAATGTTTGTATTCTATTGATTTTCCTTTAGAATAAGATATCTGACTTCAAACTCCCTGACTCTATTTTTTTTTTATAACTATGATGAAGGCAATTTTAAAGGCTTTCAAGTGATTGAGTGCACATAGTCATTTCTCATATAAGAGGTCAAGCTCATGTAGTCATGATGTGCGATATTATTCATCATCAACTAGATTTTATAAGAAAATGCGTAATGAAGGGAGCTTGATTTCAATTAGTAAGATAGACATAGTGCCATAGACAAGGGAATACAAGGTTACCCCCATGGGTGTATGGAAGATTTTATGGTAATCCCATAATTTAGGATAAAGTTGTAAATTCTAATCATGACCAACATCAATGATAAATCATTTAAGTATTTTGAGAATGTTTTTATTAGATCCATTTGCTTGGCCATTTCCTTGGGGATAATATGTTGTAGATCATTTATGTTTGATATGATATGTTTGGAAAATGGACTTAACATATTTGTTCTTGAAAGACTTATGTTATCAAAAATGATGGTAGATGGAATACCATAACAACAAATGATATGGTTTAAGATAAACTTAGAGATTTGTTTGCTATTTACATAGGTAAATGGAATGGCCTCCACCAATTTGGTAAATTAATTTGTGGTGTTAATTATGTGCTTATGACCATCAGAATAATTGGGATTAATATTGTTATCTAAGAATTTGACTCAAGAGAGGATGGTTAGTATTGTGTTAGTTTCAAAATGAAAATAAAATGAAAGAAACACACTAACTAGCATAACATTCTAGGCCTAGACACTAGGGAGAGCTAGTTAATAAATATGAATAAAACACACAACTAAAATGCAAAATAAACCCTCTTTCACCTTCCTTGGATGCTCCAAAATGCTTGTTGCAGTGGCTTGCTTGGCTTGTGCTCATGAAGTCCTTGGCAATGGAAGCTTGGCTACCTCCATCTCTCCTTAGTACCTTATGGCTTTAGCTTCGATTGGAATCAATTTGGGATGGTAACACTAGTTTCATGAAGCTTTGTAATCAATTATACATTATAACTTTGTATAATCATGTCTTCGAAATGATGTGGTAAGGTCTCCCATTTATAGATTTTTGAGAATGTTTAAAATCAACCTGAACTGTCCATCTTGAGAATGAGATATGTGGTTGAGGATTAATTCAATTTTTGGAATTAATTTTATAATTATCTTCATCATGACATTGGAAGAAAGGGAAATTAAGAGGCATGGAGGGCATCATGGCAGGCATTGATGAGGCATGGAGGGCATGAATCCTGATATTTGTGGCATTTATGGCCTAGGGATGTCTTTCCAAGAAATGAGATCACCTGATGATGCAAATATTCAATATTCATTTACAAAACAAATTATTCAACAAGTTTCTATGAAATTATTAATTATGCCTTGATTTGGGTTAATTTGCTCTTAAGCATGTTTAAGCACTTTATGAACAAATTACTCAAATTGATTAGAATACCTTGTTATTATTCCAAAATTTGACTGGATTGGAATTTGAAGTCAATGTAAGATGTGTTAGAATCATTATTCCATTTAGGATGTTACCAAAAACAAATAATAAAGGCACATGTCTTGTGCAAGAGATTTGATAGGAAAGAATAATCTAGAGCACCTAGGTGTAAAATTAGCATTTTGACTCAAAATGATCTAATCAAAGTTAGTTGGCCCATAAATTGCATTGCCCCATTTAGGGATACTTTGGCCAAAATTGGCACTTGAATATGTCAGTTTCAAATCTTTTAAAGTGCTTTAGTGTTTTTTGGCCAAATTGTTTAGTTTAAGTAGAAATTGGTCAAAAGCTTGGTTGGAGGTTATCGATGGCCAGTTTTAGGAGTCTACAAATATTACCAATGAGTTCTAACCCCCATGTGAAAAAGGGCCATGACATTGAAATGGGATGCAAAGCTTGGGATGGACTATGGATAAGAATCCCATGTCTTTGAAATGGGACATACTTCTTGACATATTGACAAGAATTACTTTCCATTGTAGGCTAATAATATCTGATTCTTAGAAGCTTCTTGGAAAGGACCATTCCACTAATGTGTGCACCATGGATACCATCATGAACTTTTTTAATAACTAAGGCTATCTCATCAAAATTTGGATCTCACAATAAAGTTCCATCATAGCCTCTAAGGTATAAGGTATTGCAAAGGATTGTGATCGGGAAGCACATTGGATGAATGATTTATTATGGTATGAGACTTGCTTGGAGAGATAATGTTGTCATGAAGGTATGTGTAAATGTTTTGGTACCACTATGAATTAATACCAACAATCTCATAGATCATTTTAGATTCAAGAACATCATAAGCTGGAAACATCAACTGTTCAACAAAGAATTGACTATGACTTGTGTTTGGATGCATGTCAAAATGGGAATCAGTTGTATCTTAGGTTGTTCTATTATTTACATGAAGAACCTGTTCAAACTATATGTACTTAAAATATTGCTTCAAACTATTCACCATTGTTTTGTAAGGAATGCACTTATCATCTTTTGCCTAATATTCATCATTAACTTGTTTGATAATAAGCCATGGATCCCCATATACTAATACATGTTGGATACCCAACTGAACGATTAGTTTTAAACTAGAAACAAGGTTTTCATACTCTATTATGTTATTGGTGCAAGGGAATCCTATTTGAAATGATTTTGGGATAAAATCCCCTTGTGGAGTAATAAGAAAAATGCCTGCTATTGAACCATGGTTAGTGAAATAGTAATTAAAATACAATTGCCACTTTTTTAATTCATCTAAGGACAAAAGAGCCCCATAAGAAAAATTTATGGTTAATGGTTGGATATCTATTAATGATGCCTCTTCTGATGTGTTTGTAATGAATTTCCCTTTGATAACCTTCTAATTAACATACTTAATATCAATCTCACTTAGTAACATAACCCACTTCTCCATTCTCCTTGTTAAAGTTGATTTTGAAAGGAGATATTTAAGTGGATCAAATTTTGTAGAGACTTTAGTATGATTATTAAGCATATACTATTGAAGTTTTTGAGAAGCAAAAACAAATGCTAAACATGCATTTTAAATTGTAGAGTAGTTCAATTCATAAGATACTAAAGTCTTGCTTAAGTAGTAAACTGCGCTTTCTATCCCATGCTCATCATGTTGTGCTAATAGTGCCCCTAATGCATGTTATATAGATAAAATATATAACAATAAAGGTTTACCTAGGCTCAGTAGCATTAAGATTTATGGGTTTGATAGATATTATATGAGATCTACAAAACCTTTTTGGCATTCCTCTTTCCATTTAAAAGTATCATTATTTTAAGAATATAGGTGAATGGATGGCATATGTCTGCAAGATAAGATATGAATTTATAGATAGCCTAGACTTTCCTTTGAAAACTGTGAAGCTATTTGAGATTAGTAGGTGGAAGCATTTTTTTTACAGCTGTGATTTTTTCTAGATCTACTTTTATGCCTCTTTATGATACAATGAAACCCAAATGCTTCCTTGAGTTGACCCTAAACACATAGTTTTAGGGATTTAGGTGAACCTTATATTCCTTTAACCATTCAAATATCCTACATAGCACTAAGAGATGATCCACCTTTGTTCTAGACTTTACCAAGATGTCATCTACATAATATTAGATATTATAATGAAGCATGTTATGAAAAAATGACTATCATAGCACACTGATATGTATCTCTAACATTTTTGAGACCAAATGAAACAACTTGGTAATAAAATGTGCTTTAAGATGTGATGAATGTTATTTTGTGTTGGTCTTCATGTGTATTTTGATTTGGTTATACCCAAAAAAAACATCTATTAGTGATAACATTTCATAACCTGTTGTAGAGTATATAATCATATAACAATTTAGAAGTGAAAAGTCATCTATTAGATAAGATTTATCAATATCTCAAAAATTTGTACATACTTTGATTCTTGATAGCTTTTATTTGATTGGCACTATGTTGGAGATCCACTATGAATAACTATTAGACCCCAAATTTTGGCTAAGTCTTTTGATAAAGGTGCATGGCATAGGAGAAGCATGATGTAGAAGCAACACTATGCAGAAGAAGCATGACACAAAAGATATATAGGTGTAAAAGACCATGGCATAGGAGTTTATGGTGAGAGAAGATCCAGTCAGAGAAGATGCATAATAAATGGAGCACCTGAGAACAAAGGACTCAAAACACTAGTGAAAGACTTGGGGAGCATGATAGAAGTTGGAGAAAGTTAAAGAGTGATTCTTATGGATAGAGCAGACTAAGTCACACACAAATCTAGCACTAACCCATGAGAAAATAGGCACTTGATGATGAAGATCCAACACCAAATGGGAATATATGGGCACAAAGGCCTGGGTCCTTAGGGAAATAATGTAGTTGGCTACCACAAATCTTAGTCCAATGAAAATCATTGGCTAGTCACTAAGAGAGTCATTATTATTGTAACTACTTGGTTGGGGAGAACCAAGTATAAATACCCTTGATTAGAGCTTTATAATGTTACTAATTATTGTTGTATGTTGATTGACTGATATTCATTGTTATTAGATTGATCTAATTAAGGCTATCATTATAATATTATTGTTGTACTCTAGTTTATATATGAGTTGTATCACTGAGTTACACCATGCATTTGTAATGTAAATTTTGAATCTATTATGAATACGATGAATAGAAACTACATTACCTGAAAGTTAACATGTGGATTCTGGAAACAATGGTGTTGGTTATTTTAATTGTATTGGTTCATTTAAATAAACTTAGGCCCACAACTATGTATTTATTTTTTTGGTTAGTCATTAAATAGAGTGTATGTTTGAACACTGATATATGTTAAGCACACCTTCGCATGATAAAACCCATGAGAACTGGTCCCTTGCTACATGTTTTAGGTGAGTGTGTAAGAAATCTAAGTCTTGCATGAAATGTCAACACACTAACTTGTTGGGTTTTAATCACTTCAATGAACACCTACAAAAAGTTAGGCCCAGATATAAAATTAACCTAACATTTTGGTTTCATTACCTGGACGTGTAGTGCTTGTTTATATGATGTTGGAAAATGCTCGAGTGATTATCTCTTAAAAACATTAAACAATGGATTATTAGTATCAAAGATAAATTTGCATCACAATTTCTTGAACCAAGATTTTCTACACATGCATGAGTTAAACAAAATCTATATAGTTCCTTGTATGAGACTTTCTTTATGGAAGTACAAGTTCATTTTAATGCTTGGATCACAACCTATGCTCAATACTAGTCAATAAATCATGGATGGAAGACATCTTGGACAATAAAGCATCAGACAACCTTAGCACACTTGGGAGCATCATGGATGCGAGTTGCTGATGTCTAGTGGTGAGGGGTGTTAAATAATTGTCTTGGAGTATGCCGTATCAACTTATTCCTATCTAAAAGAAGCTAAGTTACAATTTATCCAAGAACCACATAGTCGATATCTTAAGTAATTACCTCTAGATGTGAAGAAGTTTATTGACTCTGGACTTGAGACTTTTCCCTTGGAAGGTTAAACTCTTCCTTGCATGAGCAACATGAGTGGTGGGGGAATGCATGGGTAATTATGAAGAATTGTTGGTTTGGTATGGTATCCAGTTACCGAGAGCTATGGAAGTGTAAATATGATGAATTTTGACAAAGGATTATAGGTGGAAGCAATATAAGAAGGGGATGAGAGAACTTAGGAAGTGATGTCAGGATCTGTAAGGAAGTGGAAGAGCACAAGGACTCTCCAACTTTTACACTACAACTAACTCTAGCTCTAGTTTGTGTAAGAGAAATAAGTTAGGAAGTGGAGACTGAAGAACCTGAGTTGAATTGACCTAGTTCCCCAAACATAGTACAAGCTCATGCTTTTGATCTATATGAACTAATTATACACAATTATGATATAAACAACATAGAGTCAGACACTGATCTTGTAATAAAAAATTTAGTCAAACAAATGTTAGACACTAGTGTATTAACTCTTTCTGTTCCTTTACAAGATAATTCTATGGCCCAACTTGGTATGCTTGGTGGACCCAACATAAGTAGTGGGCAATGTACTAGCCCAAATATATTGACTCAACCTGTCTCGATCCCCAACATTTTGGGTGTTTTTACTACTACTAGATGCATGGGAGGTGGACTAGGTGGTGGTTCGTCTAGTGGAATAAGAAAAGGTGCAGGAGAAAGTGGTGGACTTCCCATCTAAGGGATAGGAGTGCTCAAAAGTTATCAACAACCACCATTATAAGTACCTTAACCACCCATTGTGTACTATGAAATGACGTTCCATTTTATAGAATATTGAGGTGTGGAGAATGCTACCAAAAATGTTCACAAGTGTGAACTTATCTAGAGAGTGCATATCATAACCTCTTTTGAGTGAAAAGCCACTCAATTTATAACCACACTCTTAGAATGAGCACATAAATGTTATTAAAAATATGATCCTCAACAGGTTGTCATTGATTATGATCAACTAAAGGTAACACTTCTGTAGGAGTTTGACATTCCAAAGTTTGAGAAACAGAGTATTGTTGTGCTATAAGATATCAAATATGAATAACTAAGAAAGTGAGTGAGTATGATACATGGTTCAAGACACTTATTTCCAAGCTTTCATTTGAGATTAATGTTACTCAACACGCTCTGTGGATTGTGGGAGGTTTGTTGCTCCCCTTTAGATGAACATTATCTCAAAGAACTTTTACCAACCTATGTGAGGCCTTAGAAGTTATTTTCCATGCCAAAGTTATTCACAACATTAATATGGGAATTAGTCCTTTTATGGAGGCTTAGATCATTATAATGACATCTCAATTAGAAAAGCTGACTACAAACAGTGCTCATGACACTCATAGTGGCCTATGGTGTGTTGATTGTGAGTTCGAAGGCTATAACAAAAATAATTGTCCACGTAATAACATACACACCATACTAAAGTAGTCATTTGAAATTTATCAAGAAGAGTACGATATTTGAGCTTGTCTTCTATTATAATATCCTACTCAGTTAAAGGTGCCCACTTATTGTAAGATATGTGATACATATACCCATGATACTAATGACTGCCAACTCATTAGTGACATTTATGAGGTACATGTACATGGCAAATGTTAGGCCTTTGTTTCAAATAACTGAGATAATGGTGGTTATCATGGGTGAGGTCAAGTTCAAGGATGTAAAAGTGGATGCTTTCCACCACAGACATTATATAAGTGTGGTTCCCCTGATCACTACGAGTGAAACTACCCGATCTATCCTACATTTGTTTTTTGTAAAAATGAGCATCATCTAGAAAAGTGTCTCAACTTGTACACAACCATTATAAAGGAAAGAAATGAGAAGGGTGACAATATGATATGCATTGAGAAACCATACTAGAGACTACACCCTATCACTCCAATAACCAAAAAAACTAATATTAAAATGCAGAGTGGTGAACAATCCCAATTTACATCCACTCCAACTATTGAGAAGGTAAAACATGAAGAGTCACGTGCTACTAGGAATCTTGATGCTCAACAACAAAAAATAAGTGTTCCAAGATACTATGAATTTAGTTAAGGGAATTATAAGGGGAGATCCAATTTCTTAATGACCATGATGCCACTCATTGTGATGATATGCAAAAGGTTGTAGACCATCATGATGTAGTGCAAGATGAATTTCAAGAAATTTGAAAGCACCTATTAGATGAAGATATCATACCATTATTATGTAATTGGTCAAAACACCACACGCCTAAGCCTATTAAAGATCATCATTTAAACCATGCTTGATGACAAGATACTCCCATGCCCCTAGTTTGCAAGATGATAAAGAAATTTTGGTGAACACCGTCATTAATGAATGGGTAATCCAAGACATCTTAGTCAACACTAGAATTGAAATCAACATCCCCACAAAGGATGCTTAGAAAAATATGGCTAGACCAACTTTGAAACCTTCACCCCATGTTTTGTTCATGGCCAACAAGACCTGTACTTTGCCAATTAGTGTCCTTAAAGATGCCACCATGGATATAATGGGTGTTACATTCAAGATATACTTTGAAGTTATAGGTTTGGTCGAGGTTGATGACTTCCCAACTTTGCTGGGTCATCCATGGTGTTATGCCAATAACATTAATTTAAACTTCAAGAAAAGGTACATTAATTTTGAAAATACTGACTAGCGCATCATCATTCCATTAGACCATGCTCATGGGCCCCCGTACGTTGAACCTATTAACATTGATGAGGATATTTATCATATATATAATGTCATAGCTCGAGGTAGTGAAGGCCATGATCCTACCCCTGATGGCATCCTATAGTGGATGGATGCATAATCCCTTTCTAACACCATGATTAATGCCAATAATTGTTACGTGTAGGGTGACTATGACCTAACTAGGAGAGTATGTGTTGCTATTAGTAATCATGAAGATACTTGGTGTAAGTATCACAAACACCATAGATTTGTTCATCTTGTGACTAGGTAGGTCATGCACGAACCACTCATGGTTGCACCACTTGAAAGGCTAGATGAAGCTCTATAGTTTCATGAATAAATGGAAGTCTATGAGTTCATCTAACAACTAGGATCCTTGTATGATTTTGATGTTGATCACGTGCAATCACTTGTTCACATTTTTAATGGCACAACTTCCAGGTGGTGGTTAACTCATCATGAACATCTACTTATTTGGGACCATGTATATTTTACATTACATCATACATTTCATCAAGATAACCATATACATAACACTATCAGTTATAGTGGTATTTGTACACCAGAACATCACCTTGAGGCATCTGAGGTAATCTAGATGGCTAATGAAACTTTCTTTCCATAATATCTTTAGGTTCATGCATTTGATGGCACTTTGCACACTTGGGCCAAAGCATGGTATATTCATGAGGAGTACCATATAAGTACATGTTATTGGCATCTACATAAGGTTAATATGATTTTGCCATTCTCTTATTCATCCTTGTAGATAGATTTGTGCCTAACACTATAAGCAATGTGTCAAATAGTCATCGGTGACCCAAGTCCCATTGAAGACCAGATTCAAAGCATACATGGCATGCCTGAGGAAAGATTGACCATTTTTAATGAGTCTATTGAGAAGGCATCTTATTTTGCACTTGAGCCTATAATAAATCATGCACTTTGATAAAAAAATTTAAAGGGTAAGCAAAAAGTTGTGTTCAAATTGATGAAGGTGAAGGATCTAATCTACCTGACCGATTGACCAATCATTTGGATATCTACATAGAGTATGGTGCTAGAAATGTTTGTGACACCATTCCAAATACATGACACCTATACTTAGAGCTAATTTAGACCATTCAATCTAATATCGACATGGAGGATGCATTGAAGATGGCTACCATAGGGAATTGCTAGTCTGATGTTGTAATCACACAAATGTTTGAGTTGATGAAAGAATATCAAGATGTTTTTCCAATAAACTATAGTGAGATGAAGGGTGTTCACTCTTCTTTGGGTAAGATTCACACCAAACTGGTCGAAGGTACTCATCCAGTTAGGAAATGACCTTATTGAATGAATCTTGATTTACGTATATGTGTTAAAGAAGAGATTGATATTATGTTGAGTGCGAGAGTCATTAATCCTATCGATGAGTCTAAATTTGTAAGTCATATGGTGATAATCATTAAAAAGGATGGGTGTATAAGGATTTGTGTGGATTATAAGATACTTAACATTGCTTGTGTTACCAATCCTTTCCCAAAACCATTCATCGAAGAGATACTCAAAGGCGTCATTGGCTGTGAAATTTATGCCTTCACAAATGGTTTCTCTAGGTACCATCAAGTCTAGATTACAGAGGAGGATAAGCCCAAGACTACATTTGCCACTGAGTGGGGGTATTTTTCATATAATGTCGTGTCATTCAAATTGAATGATGCCCCTACTATGTTCTCTAGGATTGTCATTGAAGCTTTCAAGGATTTCATCTATGAGTTTTTTAAGGTTTATATGGATGACTGGATGATATACGTCTTGGTAAAAGACCATTATTCCAATCTTTAGCTCATACTTGAGCACTGTTAGACACATAAAATTTCTCCCAACTTGAAGAAATGTCTCTTTAATACTCTATTCAGGGTTCTCCTTGGTCATATTATTTTCCAAGATGGACTTTTAGTGGACTTTGCCAAGATTGCCATCATCCTTCACTTGCTAGTAGCCACCACCCAACATGAGGTTTGTGCCTTCCTAGGTCACATTGGATACTATACAAATTTATCCATGGATATGTTAGGATTAGAAAACCCCTAGAAGAACTACTAAAACACAATAAACATTTTATTTGGTGTCATACATGTCAAAAAGATTTTATTTTTTTAAAGGATAAGCTTATCGCCGCACCAATTCTCTAGTTCCCAGACGAGACTAAACCGTTCCATATTCATGTTGATGTTTTTGGTATGGCCATCAATGTTATAATTGCTTAGCCTAGAGAGGGTAATTTAGATCACCCTATATACTTTGTAATTCAAAAGCTTACTCTGACTAAGAGGAACTTTACCACTATAGAGCGTGAGGCATTATCTATGGTCTATGCTCTTCAAAAGTTTTGATAGTATCTACTAGCAACCCCTTTTTTTCTTCAAATACCATGAGGCATTGAAATATTTGGTTAATAAACCAATTTTTTATGGTTAAATTTGCTGATGGATAATCTTATTTCAATAATTCCAATTCTCAGTCATGGTCAAGCCTTGAAAGGCCAATTACAGTGTAGACCATCTCTCACAAAATGAATTTGGTGAACTGATGTGCACCATCAAAGACAACCTGCCTGACATGCAAGTATTTCATGTCTCATGCATTTTTGAGGAATTAGAGGAAATAACAACCTTTTTGACTATTGGATCAACTCCAACTCACTTAAGCACTCTAGCCAAAAAGTAGCTCACCATTCACACTGCTCTATTCCAGCTTATCAAGGGAGACATTTATAAGATTGGCTAGGATGAGGTATTTAGACATTGTGTCATGAAACATGAGTGCACTGATGTTCTCTATGAGGTCTATGAATGTGTTTCTAGAGAACATTACACTAGCAAAGCTACCATATGAAAGGTTTTATTAGTTGGTTTATGGTGGTCTACCCTATTTAAGGATGTTAGTCTTTATGCATGCCAGTGTGATAGTTGCCAATGTGTGGGAAAGTTGAATAGGTAGGATGCAATGCCTCTTCATCCTATTCTATCTTAAAAACATTTTAAAAAGTAGACCATTGACTTTATTGGGCCCATTAACCCAACAAGATGGTGTACTAGTTCACAATATTTTATAACCACTACTAACTATCTAACTCATTGGGCTGAAGCTAAACCAACAAAATATTATACATCTACTATTGATATATGATTCATTAGGGAGCACATTATTACCAAGTTCAATTGTCCATTAAGTTTCACTATTGACCATGGTACTCACTTCCTCAATGAGATAATCCATGTCTTATTGGATGAATTCATGATTTCTCACCATAAGACAACACCATATCATCCCCAAACTAATGGTATTATTGAAATGTTCAAAAAGATCCTATACACAAATTTAACCAAGATATGTAATATTGGATGCACTGACTAGGATGATTGAGTGCTTACAATACTTTGGGATTTTTGGACCACCTACAAGTGCCTAAATAAGAACATGCCATTCCATCTTGTTTGGTATGGAGATAATTCTTCTAGTAGGGTTCTTTGTTCCCTCTCTTTGCATTCATGCATTGGGTGACTGGATGATGAGGCATCATTGAAAGTGTGCCTCAATGCTTTATCACAATTGGATGAAACTTGTTTTCTAGGACATTGGAGTCAGGGCATGAAGAAATAAAAATAGAAGGCATGACATGATTTCTACCTTAAGAATGAGACTTTTAATCTTGGAATGCAAGTCTTAATATATGATTCCAAGTTTATGTGCCACTATGAAAAGATTCCTTGTCCACTGGGATAGGCCTTTCATTATTCACAATATCTATCCCACCGGTGCATATCGATTAAAGCATTTGGATGGCCAATTTATTCATGGTCATTATAATGATAGTCAGTTGTGATCACATTTTTTTGAATAAGTCTTTCTTTTTTTATCAATAAGGCATATGCCATTTGATTAGTTTAGGATCTCTTATTTTCAATAAAGTGTTGCACTAGTTGTTCACCCTTTTTATGGTTTTATAGTCAACATTTGTAATTTGATACTTGTGTTCTTATGGAGGACCACAAATGACTATTAGTGTGGGGTAGGGGTGTTACATGCAGTGCCAAGATATGGTCTATATGAATATACATGGAAGTAAAGGTGCACAAGTGAACATATATAAGGATAAATGGGTACATAGGATGTGGCACATAACCACATGTTAGCTAAGGTAAAGAATGATTCCTGCCTTTGGGGTAAATAATCAAAATTCTTATAGCTATCCTGCACTTTAGGAAAAGTTCAGGAAGATGCATGTAATTAATATAAGGTGAGTGGTAATGGCAAGTGTGTCAACATCACATCGTGGTAATACCATTGGTTACGTTTATTGTATGAAGTGATGGTCAAAGAGGAGGGGTAGTCAATGTGAGTTACTCTCTTAAACTTATAAAAAGCTAAATGGTTCATTTCACCTTTTATTATTATTGTGATTGAGAACTCACAAAGCTGAAGGAGCAAACTTGAGCTTTTGCAACATGAATTCAAAGTATCCAATCAAGAGCAAAGTGATAGATTTTAACTACTTTCAGATCTTCAAGTGTGTTTTAATTGAAATGAATAGCTAAAGCTAGGTGAATTAGAAGGATGGGTAGGATTTATTGAGTTATAGGTTGTATAGGTTGACATTCACCATTAACAGGCATCAAAGTAGGAGAGTTGAGGCACTCACAATAACAAAAATGTATTTGTTTGGAAACACTAGAAAATTATGACTCAAGCTTTGGGATCCATGAAGGGTGATGTAACCTAAGAAAAAGGCCCAATGAATTGAAATGCTACCTATAATTCCATAATAAGAAGAGCTAAATATTGGTGGAGAGATGGTGTTAATCACAAAAGAAACACCTGAAGAAAAAGGCATGCATGGGGGAGACAAAGGAACATAGATGTCATGGCAAGAAAAAAAATAAATCTCAAGTGCTTCCACCCTTGTTGATTAAAGAAATATAATACCTTGAGATGATATTATGTGATAAAAATTGGGTATCTAATGTACTGACCTATACCATTTTTGACTATAACCATCGACAACCTAGGAATGGGGTAGAACTGTAGAATGATTATAGAGTCGAGTGCCATAATACCAGGAGTGAGATGGTCTATGACTTAAAAAATTTCAATGCCTTGGATATTATTGGCCTCTTCCATCTATTCAACCTTCCCTATTTTGGAAAGCCAATAGAAGTAGTCAAGTTTTTAGTCTCATGTGTGCATGAGGACTACATATACTTCATTAGGTACTAGATGAAAATCATGGCTAAAAGAATTGATAAAGTATCAAGGTTGTAGTTCTTAGGGGTGGAACTTGAATATGATATTGAGGACACAGAGGAGATAGAGAAGATAACTATGGTGCTTGAATACTAGAAACAAGGCCATGTTATGCACATCAAAAGTCTTTAGGATCCCACCCTCCAAGTGGTCACGCGTATCATAATAACAAAAGTTGGAGGCATAAATAGATGGAAGGAGTTGGATATGGCCCACCTATATGTTTCACACCAATTAATTAAGAGGTTAAAATACAACTAGGAGATAGACTTTACCAATAAAATCATAGGGGATGCGAATAAATCTCACCAAGTGCCCAACCATAGGTTTCCATGAGGCACATTTCTTATATTAATGGTATTCAATGAAATTAGTGTACTCAACTACACCTCTATATAATTGAGATGGGTGTACCTACCCAAGTATAAGTCTCTTAAAAAGAGATACAAGGCATTCACCTACCTTTCCATGAGGCACATTTCTTATATTAATGGTATTCGATGAAATTAGCGTCCTCGACTACACCTCTAAAGAATTGAGCTGGGTGTAGCTACCTAAGTATAAGTCTCCTAAAAAGAGGTACAAGGCATTCACCTACCTTGTCATGATCACTCCATCCTATAAACTAAAGATGAAATCATGGTATAACAGGATGAAGGAAGCCTTTGGGAATGAGTGGTACATTCTAAAGGACTTGCCTACATAGGTTGGATACCAAGCCAAGTTTACTATAAATTAACACTACTTCCTCACATGTATCAGGATGGCCCCATATGGAGAATTTTATGCTTGGCCAACATTGCCTTATGATTTCATGATGTGATACTTTATGAACTTTATCAACCAAATATATGATATGCAGCTTGTAACACTTGAAGCTAAAAAAATTAATTTAGAGACTCACATTCTTTGCCAGATATATGGATACCTTGGGAAGAAATTTTATAGAGAAAGGGTTGAGTCAGATTGAAATAACATAAAGGTGCATATAACTTTGGTTGGGTATTTTATATGCTAATGCCCAAGAAGAAATCTTCAAGAAGTATGGAGTGTGTGAGAGAGAAAATAAATTTACCACCACTATTACAAAGGAAAAAAAATCACCCTGGGCATGATGCCAGCATAAGCTCATAGAAATAACCTTTGTAAAGGCAAAGAACTATCTAGGTATTTCCAAAGAAAGATCTACCAACAAGTTAAATAAAAGGCTTAGTGCCAACTACACAAATTGGTCCTTTGGAATAGGAGATAAAGGAGCTTAAGGATAGTGATATGGAGGAGCTAAGAGAGATACTGAAAGGGACCTTGAAGAGAGTCAAAATTTAATAAGAAGCTACTAACTTTGAGAAGACACCCTCCTCGATGTGGTAGGAAGAGACCACCCTTGAAGAAACGTAGATGGAGGTTGAAGATTTGCTTAGTGAAGAGAGGGATGGTTCTAAATCAATTGTAGGACTGAGTGGCTTTGATATTGGGACCACTTCCCAAGAAAAATACTTAGATGTTGAGGTAATTGAGCAATATTATATGAAAGGGAAATATCCATTTGACCCCATGGTCAGAATAGACAAGCCCAATGCAACCACTAACCTCCACACCCAATACTATAAAGGCATCATTGATAAGTTGATTTATCTATATTCCCATCTTATTTAGGAGGATGCATCTGACCAAACCCAATGTGAGATGTTGTTCTTCTTCAACATGTACAATTAATAATGTCACTTTGAGATGCCCTTTGATAGTCTTGTATTAGATCAACAAGTGGTAGTATTACCCACTACTCTTTGGGTAGATCCCCATCAGTTTACCTTTGTACAAACTAGCATGACACTCTTGAAACTGGCATTTGAGGTCACATGACAAAATGTCCTTGCAGAGTTTGATGCATGATAAGCTAAAAAAAAACATGCCAAGGTGGTGGAGGTGTTTAATAAAGAGCCATTGCCCAAACCAAACTGGAAGAAGAGATAGCTAAATTGAAGCACCAGTTGGGGGTAGAGACAACTACCAAAGTAAAAACATTGAATATCTATAAGTCAATTCTAAGCAAAGACCCAGTGCTCATAAATAGAGTCCCATTTATCTGGTGAGGTGATTGACAAGTTGGAGATTATTGTGGACTTACTTTTGAAATGATACAAAGACCACCCTGACTCTAAAGATGAGAAAGTATGGGTAATAGAGTAGTTTGTCTAAGCTATGGAGGTATACAAACATGCCTTGCATAGGGTTGGAGAGGTTATTCCCCTTTTATATGGGGTTTTTGAGAATCAAGTGTGGCCCAATAAAATTTTGGAAGCTTGGTTAGCTTCAGTGCCAACATTTAGCTGATACAACCTTTTTGATAAAAGACCACTTCAAGTGCACAAAGGGCATTTAAGGATGTAAAGACCATGGAAGAGATAAGAAGAATGCTTCGATAAGGAATAAACTCTAACTTTTTGGATCTCTGAGGATAGGTTGTAGTTGAGGTCACCATGATTGAAGGTGTTCATAAGGATGCTTCTACATCCTTAAACATTTGGTCAATAAAGTAAGTGATTGTCCTGACCAACCCAAGGAGACAAAGAACCTAAAAGCAGCCAATGAAGAAATAATAATAAATTTGCTCAACACCTTGTCACATTGGGAAGTTGTCAAGAAGTAGATCAAATAGGTTGGCCATGAATTTTTATTAAAAGTTCAAATTGATAATTAGTCTGAGAGGGACTAATGGCATAGTGTAGGGTGATGTTGGACCCCAAATTTTGGCTAAGTCTTTTGATAGAGGCACATGGTTTAGGAGAAGCACAACATATAAGAATCATGATGTGGAATAAGCATAGTATAAAATATATATAGGTGAAAAATACCATGGCACATGAATTCACAACATGAGAAGACCTAATTAGAGAATATGCATAATAAATAGAGAACCTGACAATAGAGGGCTCAAAACACTAACAAAAGACTTGGGGAGCGTACAGGAAGTAGGATTTAGTTAAGGAGCAATTCTCATAGATGGAATATACTAAGTCACACATGAATATAACATTGGCCGATAAGAAGATAGGCACTTCGTGAGAAGGATCCAACACCGAATGAGAATATAGGGGCACAAAGGCCCGAGTCCTTAGGGAAACAATGTAGTTGGATGCCACAAATCTTAATCCACTAAAGATCATGGGCTAGTCACTCAGAGTGCCATTATTATTGTAACTACTTAGTTAGGGAGAAAGAAGTATAAACACCCCTAATTAGAGCTTTGTAATGCTATTCATTATTATTGTATGTTGATTGATTGATGTTGATTGTTATTTTGTTGATGTAATTAAGGATATCATTGTAATATTGTTGTTGTACTCTAGTTTATAACTAAGTTGTATCACTGAGTTGCACCATGCATTTATTATGTAACTTATGAATCTATTATGAATATTATGAATAAAAACTTGGTTACCTAAATGTTATCATGTGGATTCTAGAAATAATGGTGTTGGTCATTTTAATCATGTTGGTTCATTTAACTGAACTTAGGCCCATAACTATGTATTTATTTTTCTACTTAATCATTGAATAAAGTGTATGTTCGAGTGCTGATATATGTTAAGTATCCATTCACATGCCAAAACCCATGAGAATTGGTCCCTCATTGCGTGCTTTAGGTGAGTGCACAAGAACTCTGAGTATTACATGAAATGCCTTCACGCTAGCTTGTTGGGTCTTAGTCACTTTAGTGCACACCTAGGGAAATTTAGGCCTAGATAAAAAATTAACCCAACAATAACTAATGGGTATAATGAAGCCAACCTCCAATTTTTTTGTAACTTTTCTTTTACAAGTAGTACCACCTTCTGATGCATTTTTATTAATTTTTGTTTGATAGGTTTAGCATCCTTGTGAACAACAAGATGGTGTACTACAAGTGATGGTATCAAAATAGGCATATATACATATGACCAAGCAAAAATATTTGAAAATTATTTGAGAATGAGAGTTAAGGTGAATATTCTTCAAGATCAAGAGAAGTAGCAAGCCTCACAATTATTGGCTCTTCATTGGTTCCTATGTTTATTTCAATTAAAAATGTGGATTCTTCTTACAAATTTGTAAGAGGGGGAGGAATATTAAATCTCTCATCAATGTCTTATTGATTTTGAGCTATTTCATCTGATATTTTTGTAGAGGAGTTAGCTACATTGATGTTATTAATGTATGGATGACTAGAGTCTAGTTGTTCCCCAAAGTATGTTGAATTGTCCAAGTGGATTGAAAAACCTTTTTTATGATCTCCTACTGGGATGTGATCTCTGATTCTCATAAATTCAAATACAACCTCATCATTTTGAAAATGGTTGAGTGAGGGTGTATTTTGTTGCTCCTAGGTTATAATTTGTGGATATTTAAGTTCCAGTGTCAAAATGGGTGTATCATGAAAAGGATTTATAGCTGAAAGATCCTCATAGCGGATATGAATGAAAATTATTTTAGTGTTAGAAGAAGACTCCTCAAATATGGAAAAATAATCATTATTATAATCATTAGGGCTCATACTAGGTAGTTTAAATATATTACCTCAAAAATATTCATTCATTTTAGACACTATAGGTTCTACGAGACCTTGTTCATGAAGACCAAGACCTTTTCCCTTATAAATAATAATATTGCAAATAATAGCTTTGGGTATGGGATATTGATTGTTTTTGAAACATATGGCAAACTCCTCACTGTAGAGCCAAGAAGGATTAGAGTCTTTAATTTGTTCTTCAGAAAGGAATCCACCTTCAATGAAAGAGGTTTTGCCAAACTTTCAGACTACTTATGCTTGCTTCTTATGATAGGGCCTACCATGGTTATTGGGAGACATATAGATTTTTATTAGATAGTGGAAGTCATGGATTTCATACCCTCCCATACCTTTATCCACAATGGTAAATTTGGATTTAGGGGGTGGAGGTGTAGACTTGAATATGGATGGTTAGCTTTTAGATGTAGAAGGTAGATCATCTAGATGGATGTAGTTAGATAACTTTGGTGATTCCTCATTAGTTTCATAGGTATCTTTGGTAAATGTGAAATAATTAAAATTTATATATCACCCTTACAACAAGTTTTAATTTTAGAAAGGTTGAGGATCACCCCGAATGGTATCTTCCATACTAGAATGAAAAAACTTGAGAAATTAGTGAAGTGTAGATGGAATGGTGTTCATGGAACGGATCCATGGATGACCAAGGAGTAAGTTGTATGGAAGATCTATATCTAGGACATGGATTAAGGTTTCTTGGATAATAGTCCCCATGATAAGTGGAAGTTATATAGTCCCAACTAATTGATGTTTTGCATTATCATAGGCTTTATAGTTATGATGTTGGGGCTCTAGTGTTGATGTTGAATATTTAAAATGTTTTGTCAAACTTAATATACAAAGATTTAAACTAGATCTATTGTCTATAAACACCTTCTTTAATTTATGTTTGGAGATAATGAATTCAATATGCAATAAAAAATAATGAGATGAACTAATGGAGAAAATATTTGTATGGTTAAAAGTCACTTGATTATTTAAGGACACATGCCCTACAAGTTCTTAGAAGCTAGATGGATTAATGATTTTTGGGACTCTTGACTATTGTAAAGCTTTATAAAAAATGTCTCAAGAAGGTCTAAAATATATATTTTGGCAAGTGTTTTCTCAAGTTGTTCAGTGATAGTATACTTACCTTAAAAATTGGGAAAAACAACACATGGAATAATGACTTTTGCATGCCTCATAGTGATGACATAGTCCTGGGCTTTGATATTTGTTATATAAACATGATTATCCATATGTTGGATATGATTGACAATGGAGTCAAATGGATGATTGGTTTGATTAACATTATTAGCTTGGTTTTGACCTTGGATTGGTTTAGAATGACTTTACTCAAGTTTTTAGGACTCTTGATATATCCCTAGTTGTTGATTATTATATGTAGACACATGATTATATACTTCTATGTCACTATTGTGGGCAATTTTCATAAAAGAAATGGGGACCTCTGTAAATTATCTAGTTTGACATTTCTTGACACTATAATAGAGTCTTGTTTGATCCCTGTTTGTGTGAAAACATGAATGCCTTATTAATCTTGATCAAAGAAATACTCTGTAGTACTAATAATGGTGGATTGTTTAAATTTCAAAACTTTCATAGCTATTTGTGTTTTAAATATTTATCCCCTTCTATTTTTATTTGAAAATTTCATGTGCTTAGATATTTTTATGCTAACTTTTTCTATTCAAAAATATGTATTATGTAAGCTTTCCTAAAAACAAAGTCCTGAAGTCCTAGCTAGCATTTTGTTAGAGCCTTGTTGGTAGGTAGTTAAGAATTTATTGGCTTATAAAATCATCATTTTAAATGAATGAGTATTTATTTTTCTTTTACAGTTGATTACCAATGAATCAAAGGTGCCACATGTCTAAGTATACCTAGAAGTGTCAGAGTTGACATATCCCTAGGTGACCCCAAAGAATCAGAAGGCACCATGTGTCCAAGTACACATTGAGGTGTCAAAGTTTATAGAGCCCTGAGTGGCCTGCCAAATCAGAAGGCACCACATGTTGAAGTACACTAAGAGGTACTAGAGTTGACGTAGCCCTAAATGGTCCCATCAAATTAGAAGGTGCCATGTGTCTAAGTACACTTAGAGGTGTTAGAGTTGAGAGAGCCTTGATTGGACTTGATGAATGAGAAGGTGATATGAGTCCAAGTACACCTAGAGGTGTTAGAGTTGACAAAGCCCTAGGTGACCTAGATGAATTAGAAGGCACCATGTGTCTAAGTACACCTGGAGGTGTCAGAGTTGGTAAAGCCCTAGATGGCCCTAACAAATCAAAAGGCACCACATTTTCAAGTACACCGAGAGGTGTCAAACTTGATAAAACCTAGAATGACCCCATTGAATAATAAGGCACCACATGTCTAAATACACCCAAGTTACCAACTCAAATACGTAGAGATATAAAGCATGGGGCTGCTTGATGTGCTTAGTCAACATAGCATGTAATAAGATGAAAACTCACTAAATGACACATGGATAAACTCAAGAATGTTCATAGTGTCATGAGGGCCAAATATAATCATGTCCCTGCCAAGATTGCTACATTTATTAACTTGATAAAGGTGGATCGAGATTTGATAACAGAGTATGTCCTATCACCATCACCAAAACCAATTCAGGGCTATTTTAAAAAAAATTGAATTAATGAACATATTGGGAAGCAACTGATAGGATTGCACCACCAAATTAATTTTGAATTCATAAAACATGAGCCACCCAACACCATTATTTCATATCTTTATAAAACCATATAAGATCCCAATGAGATCATATTTATTGTTATTCATTCCCTACTTCCAAGAATTTAGATTGATTTACCTCGAATTCACTCCTAAGTCTTGATTAATTCACCCTTTGCTAAGAATTATGCACTTAGGAATTTATAGAACATAGCTATGTCTGCCTCATCCTTAAACCCTAGACCAGAGCCTGAGTATGGTGACACCACCTTCTTTGCAAACTTAGTCTAGTAAAATCACTACAATGAGATATGTAAAGTAATTAAAGACATCTATAAGTATAGCTTTGATGATGAGGTCGACCAAGATGAGTTAAAGTTCATAGATGATCACGTATCTCTCGTTAAATCAAGACTACATAAAGTTGCAACCAAGCCTAAGATTTTCCCATGTGTCAATATCTTCATAAACCTAATATTATCTTATGTGTGCAAAAAGGATGTTGTGTATTCCCCTAACTCTAAATTCAATACTGCAGAGATCTCTGAGGTCATGTTTAAATATTATTACATCCTACCAAAATATAAAGCTACAATGAGAAGGATATTGTCGATGCTTGGACTAAGATACATGACATATAAGAAGTACTCAAGGACTGGGCAATTGATATAGATTGATGGGTCAATAAGGATGATATTGATGTCTACACCATTCATAGTTTTAGAGGATTTCACATTAGAATATTTCTATTAAATCATCTATTTCAAGCTAATGAAGTGATGCATGTGAGTAAGTTCTGACTACCCCTACTCAGTATCATTATAAAAGGAAAAGAGATACTAGACATAGGCAAAGTCATCAGTTTTAATCTCACCAAGCATGTGAACATAGCCTAATGGGTACCTATTGGATCTATGGTCCATGTGGTTTTATACAAGATCTAGGCTCGTCATTATCATAATCACATTCGAGACATCTGATTACTTTTACCTAGTAGTGTACATTGTAATAAATGAGAATCTTATGCCATGGCTCTCAGATGATATTAGGGCATCATTATATCCCATTAGAGCATATTATTAATACCATAATGGTACCATTACCAAAGTTAAAGGAATCAGGGAAGTTCATCTTCTACTCACATACATAGTGCCAGATCACCTCATAGAGAAGGAGATTGCCTACTAGCTAGTCAATAACATCATGGATTTCTATCTCAGCCAAAGATAAAAGATCTACCCAATGTTTTGATGGTAATTCACCATTACATGTACAAGTGTTTACTAGTGTTGTAAGAATGATGCATAATAGAGACTCATACACCTTGGGTAAAGTTATTAATTGATAATGGGATCCACATGTCTTTGTGTGTATACATGTGGATAGGAATTGGGATCACTTAAACATCACCTATCATGATAAGGATCATCCCAAT